>CM033756.1:43186800-44386800 GCA_019671005.1 Hibiscus mutabilis
AACATTTAACCATTGTCACTTGCCAATATATTCTATTAAAACATATTACCTCACTATTTTACATATGCATCAATCCAAACCATCTTCAATGCAATAAACCATGCATTTCTCATTCTCAAAATCCTTTTCATAAATCATTTTCCCAACTCATATAACATAAACATATGATCATTTATATCATATTTTATTTCAAAACATGCATATAACAGTAGGTAATCCAAATCATAAACATGTGCATGAGATTGTATTTTGCAAAATCGAAAATGAGAGCGAAAATGTCTAATACTTACTTCTGAGCTTAGACAAGTGTTTCAAACTTAATCTAAACTCCCAAATTCACTTTCAAACCTTTATTAAGCAGTAACCCTCATTTCCACTCACCGACAAAACAAAGCTCCACTTGTCGATGCAAAGTCAAGCTTCCAAAGCCTATAAAACCTCTCCAATTGCTAAAGGATTTGTCTCTTCTATTTCACCCACACAAAAATAGAGGATTAATACATTACTATGCATCTCTAATCCTAGCAACATCTATTCTAAACTTTGCCTCACTAAAAACTATCTAACGCCTTCCAAGAACAACCAAAAACATCACTGAACTCAACCCAAATGAAGCCCAGCCATAACCTAACGATTTTAACATCTTAATAACATTAACCAACATCTGAAAACACCAATAATACCACCTTATATCTCCAGCAACCTTTTAACACCAAGAACACCTCAAAATCTAATTATTTACAACCTAGAAAATTAGCAATTCAATTAGATTCGGATTTCTTTTACAAATCTCTTCTCATAACATTAAAACATATCTCAAATGTGATCTATATCAATTAAAACCAACAACAATCAGATCTATTGCCAAGATCTATCAAATTTCTTATCAAAACTCAATTAAAACCTTTTAATCATGATTTATTCATTAAAACATAACAAAAATCAATTGTAAAGGATTAAGAACTTGGGAATTTCAGTAAATAACCTTTGATTAGAGGAGAGAAACAAAAATCACCTCTGATAGTTGACTTCTCCCTTAATTGACATGATTTGAATGAAATCTCCAAGAAAACAAGTAGGATTTGATGTAGAAATCAAAGGAATCAATTAAGAAATCAAAAGGAAATCAAAAAGAGATGATTCTGGATCATTTTAGAGTAAAATTGGTAGTTTGGCTGCTAAGAAAGTTGATAGAAAAAGTTGAGAGCAAAAGTAGTTACGTAAGAAAATGAATTAGCTACTAGAAATCTTTTAATTAAATATATTTTATTTTTATTTAATAACCCTTTTAAATCCATTTTAAAAATAGCATAACTTAAGGGAAAAGTCTGATCAAAAACCTTGGTAAATTAGCTCCTTAAAGATTCTAAGTTTTAACCCTTTAATGATTTAGTCACCAAAATAGTTTTGAAAACTTTACATTTTAGTCATCAGACCAAAATATCCCTAAATTCGAATTTATTTCTTCAAATTGAGTTTTCCAAAACCCTTAATATATTAATTGAACATTTTCCAATATTTTTCCATATTTTAGCCAAAAATAATTTATTATGAATTAATTCCCGAAACTAGTTCGAATCACCCAATCCAGTTCATCCGAACCGTCTAATCTGTCCAGCTAACGTCTAGGCCCAAATTTGGGGCGTTACAGAGAGGTCAATACGATCATTGGGAATGGGGAATTAGTTTTAGACACTAACGTGGAGCAGATGATTACTGATGATATTGATTCACGTTTTCTACTGCAATTTACTAATGTATTATTGAAAGGGATTTTTACTGGCCGTAGGTCACATTGTGAAGTACCAGATGATAAGGAGGTGATAAATGTTGTTGTTGCTTGTGTTTTTCTTCAGGTTACATGCAATACTTTAGCTATAGAGAGAAGCATAATTGTATTGGTCTATAGAACTAAACTTGTTTTAGTGCTGGAAAGGCTCGACATGTTTTTCCTTTTTGACGTAGGTTTGTTGAAAGGATGTGACAATTTCATCCGTCCTATGTTTTCTGGTCTATGGTTGTTCTACTTCATCCTGCTCAAAATTATGCTCTAGTTGCTTATAAATCCTCAGCTTTAGGAATTTTATTGCTTCTATGGTTCATGTTGCGCAACTACTTCCTAAACTTTTATTATGCCGTGGGAGTTCAATCTATCTTGTGGGTTTAACTGGAAGCATTACTGTCGATTTACTTGTTATTTGGGTTGTGCTAAAAAAAGCAATGGGAAACGTTTGGCCAAACCACTTAAAGAAAATAAGGATGGTTGATGGTTACTCAAGGATAGTTCTTCATAAGCTCGTTGTACTGGTTTCTTTCTTTAATCCTTGAGGTCAAGGATCTTTTTCGAAGAAGGGAATATTTTAAAGGACCAAAGTGAAAACAAGATCGTTTCATATTAAGTAGTTAATTTTTTTACTTTAATTAAACGGTGAGTTTAGGCCAAGGATGTAATTAGATAAAACGTGATCGTTTTTATCCATGTTAAGGTTAAAAGGCTACATTGTTCACAGACAGATTTATCGAATTAATGAATTGTTTTTTTTTTCTAAATACTCAGACTTCTACTTCTCCCTTTGATTCATTTATCTTCTTCCTAATATAATTTTTTTTCTTCTTATTTTGGTCTTTTACAAAATCTCTTCATCTTCTCTATCTATTTCTTATTTCAACCACCTCTATATCTCCTTCTCCGATCGACTCAACCATTACCATCAACTTGCATCGTTTATTTGTACTTATGTCCAATCACAAATTGTGATCATATCCAAGATTTTATTCTATGAGTGAAATCATCATTTTTTTTTTGGAGTTCGACGTTCGCGGCCCATCTGCCTCCTTTGAATTTCTTTGGAGCCACTATGACGTTGTTGTGCCACCTCTCTTACAATATCGTCTTTTTTATCTTTATAATTTTCATTTCTTTTACCTCACCACGAACCGAGAAATTCATCTCCGTATTTGTCACTACGAACTGAGAAACATTAGCGCACCATCATCGTTCGATCCCCTTACTGAAAACCTAGTCCTTCCATGCACCTCTCTAAACTAAGTCCATTAGAGAAGCTCAGTCTCATGCTTGCTAAGCAAGCCCAAACTTGAAGCCCATATTATAACAAAGGCCCTTACCATAGTTTGCCCAACTATCTGGGTTCAATGCTTTAAATCTTTATCGGGCCCTTGCATTAAGTACTACCCAATTCATTCTATCTTAACCTATCCCCGTTTATAGGTCGTAGTCCTTAACCCGTTTACTTGTGGCCCTTTAGTCTCTGGTCTACAATAATTTATTAGCTCATTTAACATGAGCCTTAAATATTTTAAGCCTAGACCAAAGCATATGTCTAGGATCGATTTTTCGTGACCTAAACCACATGGCCCATCTTAGTTCAGGTCTCGAAAACAAACCATATCTAAATTATAACTTGTAACACGACCTAACCGCTAACCCAGACATGTACTGACATTCAATCCATAATTTGAACTAGACCAATGACTTTGATTCGAACTATCTAACCAGGCTCGTTGACTCATTGGCTTAACTGGACGGTTGACTATATGATCAGACCGCTGACTTTATCTAAATCATTGACTTTTATCAAACTATTGACTTTGACTAAACAATTGACCTTGTGTAACACCCCTTCGTATCCATACGACAAATACGAATCAGGAATGTCAAAACTTTATTATTCTTAAATATTAATGATATTTGAAACAAAATTTAAGTTTTGATAATTTTGAACCCAAATCTTGAGTATTGGTACACCCTGTCCCAAAATGCACATTCTCTCAATTTCCTAATTCATCCTAATTCAATTTCTAAATTTCTTCAAATGTTATGTATGCTTATATGGAGCAATTGATTATCATAAAACATACATGCTCTCAATTATCTTAGCATGCAACTCATCACCTGAGGTTACTCTTAACTTTAAATCTTTCCAGAAACGTCAATTATCATAATACCATAACGAACTTTAAAAGTCAATCACAACTCAAATAGGTTTAGCAAGTATACATGCCACTATAATAATCAAACCTCAATTAGGATGTTATTACTGTGATTACCTGTTGAGCTTTCCAATATTGATGCAATGCTCTTCTCACTCTCATCTTGTTTTACCTACGTATGCACAATCAAACACACGCTAAGTACGAACATAGCAAGGCAATAAAGGAAGTTATAACAATAATTTAAACTTTATTCGACTTCATGGCTACGTTTATATAACATGATATATATGTCAATGCATCAACTTTCACATTGCATTAGTAATGATTTACTACATGCTAATGTAATAAGACTTTCATGCTTGTCCATTTATCATAATATGTCATCTATGCATCAATGCATGAATAAATATAGCATGATACAAGCTAATGAATATGCTTGTTCAATTCCTTTAATATTATATCAATACTTACCGATATACTTGCCACTTATTTCCAAAAGCTCATAAGTTTGTTCACTTGTTTATCATTTATTAACCAATAAACCATAGCCCAAATATAAGCCTATGAGGACCCTGGGTACACGAGTCAAATATGCACCGAAGTGCTAATACACATAAGGTCGTGCCCACCATAATACACATAAGGTCGTGCTCACCATATGCACTAAGTGTCCTTTATATACACTATAGTGCTAAACTGAGTATGCAGCGTGCTGCTGGACTCTATGGCATGCCAACTATACCATGTCCCTCAATGACGTACTTGGGCATATATTCTATATTTATTTCATCCATGGCAATGTATATCAACATAATTTAACATTGGGCAGTTCATACCAGAAAAAACATTCACATATAACATCATATATAACTAGTGATCCATGCATTTATATTCAATTTTTGACATATTTAGAACATGTCAAAATATATGATTAATGACATAAATATCATGCCAATATAAATAAGGTAGACTCATCGCAAGTCTTCCTAATAATGTATAAAAGATCCATGTATCATGTTATGTATGCATTGCACTCACCTTGGCCACTTAACACAATGCCTCACTAAGTCCTAGTTCGAACCTTTCTTTCATAGAACTTCGAACCTTCTTTGATTCGGACTTGACTTCATTAATCACATGAATACAATAAAATATTTGTTAGATTCAAATCTAACATTACTTTAAACATGTTGTCTAATATAATCATTCGAATATAAAATTTCCAAATATTTTATTTGTTCCTTGTACTGTTCAAAAACTCATTATGGTCCTTAGTGACCAATTTGAACTTCCATTAACTCTTCTGAGCTTGCTGACTAAAATTTAAATACAAAATGTTTCAAATTCCATTTTTTGACAGCTTGCGCTACCTTCAAAGATTTATTTCTATAAAATAATCTACGACTCGGAATTCGATTCCGTTTGTTCTGAAAAAACTAGATCCCATAAGCTTTTCAACCATATAATTTAATAGCTCAAATTCAACTGGTACAATTTATGACGAATTTTCAAAGTCAATTACATTGCTGAATTTCAGAGCAGACTGGTACTCTGTTTTCTGACCTTTCATCACTTAAAAATTCATATCTTTTGATATACAAATCGAAATCAGTCATCATTTGTTTTAAAAGAAACTAGAATGGACCACGAATACAATGATATAAGGATCACTTTCTAATACTCACTGCTTAAGACTAAAATTCTAGGCAGATACATAAATTTGATCTTTAACATCCTTTAACCATTCCAACACTTCAAATTAACCTTCAATTACATTATTCCAACATTTTCCTTTCATGAAAACTCCAAATTAAACTTGAATCCAATAACCCTAAATTAAACCCTAATTAATCAAATGGTATTCCATCAAGAATACATCAATTTCAACTTCAATCAAGCATGGAAATCATAGAACATCACGTAATCTTCCATAATTCAATCCTAATTCATTTGGATCCATAAACCCTAAAATATCTCTCTTTAAAATTCAAGAGTATCCTTCAACAATTCCATGAGATTTTTATACCAAATGATAGAGAATTCAAAGAGGATCAACTTTGCATTTCATGTCTAAACCCTAAATACAAGACATTTAGGGAGAAAAATAAAAAAAAATAGCATTATTACCTTGGCCTCTTGGAACCCAACGTTGAAGAAGAAAGATGAGAAAATTCTTGTATTTTCTTTTACTTTTAATTAATGCCATTTGGCATTTTAAAATCCATATATATTGAAAATATCCTCCAAATAGTGAAATGACCATTTTGACCTCAAATCCAATGAATCCATAATGTACCACATGTCATCATCCTTCATCCAATGGCCAAAAATAAACCAAGAAGTTAGTAGTTACCAACTTTGCCCTTATAATTTTCCAAAATTATGATATTGCCATTTTCATCCAACGGCTCATATTTAATATGGAAAATCAACTTAAATCCAAAGGTTCGTATTCTTCCAACACAAAAAAAATCTTAGACATGTAAAATGACATAATTAACCTTTCCTTATCATCATTCAAAATATCTTGGATATTCAATTCGATCCGATTATCCGAATATTTTTCTCAACTTATCACTTTATAGCCATTAATACAAACTTCATACGAAAAATCTAGATAACATGGAAATGTCATTCTTGGGGTAAACTATTCATTTACAGGGTTAAAATACACCGGTTTTGGAAATTACACTTTGGTTCCTAAACTTTTCCAAAGTTTATACTTTAGCCACAAAACTTTCAAAATTTACATTTTGGTCACTAACCAAAAATTGGGATATTACAATTCTCCCTATTAAGAAAATTCACCCTCAAATTTTTAATACGTACCTGGTTCAAAAGGTGAGGAAATTGCTTTCTCGTATCTTTTTCTCTTTCCTAAGTCGTTTTTTTGACTTCATGATTTTGCCAAAGAACTTTAACAAGAAAGATCATCTTATTTCTTAGTTCTTTGACTCCATGTGCCAGTATCTTTACTGATTCTCCCTCGTAAGTCAAATTCGGTTGAATCTTTATTCCTTCCAGGGTAATAATATGTAAAGGATCTGATCGATACTTCTTGAGCATCGATACATGAAATATATTGTGAATCTTGTCCATTTCCAGAGGTAAGGCTAGCTAATAAGCCACCGGACCAACTCTTTTCACAATCTTATATGGTCCAATAATTCTCAAACTCAACTTCCCTTTTTGTCTAAACCATAACACCTCTTTCCAAGGTGAAACTTTTACGGAATGCTTTATCCTTAACTTCATATTAAATATTTTTTCTTTCAAGATCAACAGATAATATCCATCATTCTAAATCAATTCTAGATTTCTTCGAACCATTCTTACTTTATTCTCCGCATCCTGAAATAAATCATATTCAATCACCTTTTAGTTCTCTTTTTAACTCATTATCATTGGGGATATAAATTAACCCTCGATAATATGAACATTCTTTAGACTTAATATCGAAGTCTTTAATTTTCCCTTTTCACCTTACTGAATTCTTTCCAAGTATATCTTTTCTTTCATATGTAAATTTTTTTATCCGATTTGTCAAAGTAGACTTGAGCTGAAGCTGTATAATCAATATACTATTTTCTTCCAAAGGTAATAAGGCATTTAATGCTTATAAGACAAAGAATGGCTTTTGGCTAAATACTTCAACTACTAATTTAGCCTTATTACATCAATACACATCTCAACCCATTATGGGATGTAGTATCGAATAAGGTAGAATCCTTACTAGATTCATACTTCACTAATACTAGTGTTACTATCAAATCTTATTCTACTGGTAATAATGTAATCGTAATTTAATCTTAGAGGAATATTACTGCTTCTTTTGACTAACATCACTGGAGCTTCCTAAGGTGATATACTAGGTCGTATAAACCTCAATCTAATTACTCTTGCAACTAGGCCTTTAGCTTTCTCAATCTAGTAAGAGCCATTCTGTAGGGTGCAATCGATATAGGTCCAATATTGGATTAAAAGCTAATCCTAAACTTAGCCTCTCGGTTAAGCGTCAAGTCTGATAGCTCCTCCTGGGCAACCCATAAACTCACAAACAATAGGAATACTCTCCCAACTTACCCTTGATGCTCGGTATCCATAGCATAAGTTAAATAATTTTCACATTGGTAACAAATTCCAATAAAACTCTGCATGCTCATGCATGCCAATTATTACGACACTCACATGATTGGTTTTGTGGTTTTCTTGAATCTCCGACATTAATTATAAATGTCAGAGAGCTCCTAATTTTCCTTGTCCCCGTCTCTTAGCGGAACTATGTAATAAATTCAGTTTGATATCTTTGCCGGGAATCCTCACCACTTTTTAAAAGTGGTGAAATAAATAATGATTCACTATTCCTCTTTAAGAGCTGTGACCTCTGTTTAGATATTTTCTCATTCTGTACTCTTTGCATTGCATTTGGCATAATTTATTGTTTCATGGAATTTTGAAATACATAGGGCAGTCAGTACTTCTTTGTACCTTACCTCCAGACCTCTATGAGCTGTCATAACATGCTCTCTTTTTGTCTGTAGGAAGTAGTTTAAAAGTAAATCAGCTCAGTTTATTAAACTTACACTCATACTCGTAAATAATCCAATTTCCCTAATTAAGATGTAAGAAACTTCGTTGCATCTCTAGGATAAATTTTGATACGGAACTCTCAAAGAAAGAACTTCTAGTTAATAGACATTTGAGTATGTACCGTAACAGTACTTTATCAAATACGGGTCTAATCCTTTCAGATGAGATAATACTTATTTTAGTCTCCTCTGATCATCAATACGAAGTTTCTTCAACATAACTTTTATATCATTAAACCATAAATTAACAATCATAGGATCTCTATTAATATCTCTCTGAAAATCTAGTGTACCAGAACTCTCAATTCTTTTGCAATCGGTGCCTAAGTAAGCTGATTCATGATCGCATCTAATGTCTGGAAGAAAAACTCTTAATCCAGAACATGTATATCATGTTACTCTGGTGCCTCTGCACCATGCTAAGCTGATGGTAGAATATTATCATTAACCTTATCACTCTCGCGAATCTCTTGTTGATCCACTAGCCTAAAAAACCTGACACGATTCTTTTACCCTCACACATTGGAATTTAACATTATTATCATAATAAAGTAAGCAATTGCATCCATTCAAACAAGTAAAATCATCAGTAATTCTGACATCCTAGTGGCATGTATACACTTTTGACCTTTACCAAACTTCGTTTAACTCCAGAACCGACTAAACTTGTAGCTCTGATACCAATAAATGTAATACCTATTTTCATATCCATACGACAAATACGAATCAGGAATGTCACAACTTTACTATCCTTAAATATTAATGATATTTGAAACAAAATTTAAGTTTTCATAATTTTGAACCCAAATCTTGAGTACTGGTACACCCTGTCCCAAAATTCACATTCTTTTATTTTTATATTTCTAACTCATCCTAATTCAATTTCCAAATGTATTCAAATGTTATGTATGCGTATAGGGAACAATTGACTATCATAAAACATACATGCTCTCAATTATCTTAGCATGCAACTCATCACCTTAGGTTACCCTTAACTTTAAATCTTTCCAGAAATGCCAATTATCATAATACCATAATGAACTTTAAAGGCCAATCACAACTCAAATAGGTTTAGCAAGTACACATGCCACTATAATAATCAAACTTCAATTAGGATGTCATTACTGTGATTACCTGTTGAGATTTTCAATATTGATGCAGTGCTCTTCTCACTTTCATCTTGTTTTACCTACATGTGCACAATCAAACACACGCTAAGTACGAACTTAGTGAGGCAATAAAGGAAGTTAATAACAATAATTTAAACTTTATTCGACTTTATGGCTACGTTTATATAACATGATATATATGCCAATGCATCAACTTTCACATTGCATTAGTAATGATTTACTACATGCTAATGTAATAAGACTTCCATGCTTGTCCATTTGTCATAATATGTCATCTATGCATCAATGCATGAATAAATATAGCATGATACAAGCTAATGAATATGCTTGTTCAATTCCTTTAATATTATATCAATACTTATCGATATACTTGCCACTTATTTCCAAAAGCTCATAAGCTTATTCACTTGTTTATCATTTATTAACCAATAAACCATAGCCCAAATATAAGCCTATGAGGACCCTGGGTACACGAGTCAAATATGCACCGAAGTGCTAATACACATAAGGTCGTGCCCACCATATGTACTAAGTGTCCTTTATATATACTATAGTGCTAAACCGAGTATGCAGTGTGCTGCTGGACTCTATGGCATGCCAGCTATACCCCGTCCCTCAATGACATACTTGGGCATATATTCTATATTCATTTCATCCATGGCAAGGGCAGTTCATACCCAAAATAACATTCATATTATAACATCATATATAACTAGTGATCCATGCATTTATATTCAACTTTTGACATATTTAGAACATGTCAAATATATGATTAATGACATAAATATCATGCCAATATAAATAAGGTAGACTCATAGCAAGTCTTCCTAATAATGTATAAAACATTCATGTATCATGTTATGTATGCATTGCACTTACCTTGGCCACTTAACACAATGCCTCACTAAGTCCTAGTTCGATCCTTTCTTTCATAGAACTTCAAACCTTCTTTGATTCAGACTTGACTTCATTAATCACATGAATACAATAAAATATTTGTTAGATTCAAATCTAACATTACTTTAAACATGATGGCTAATACAATCATTCGAATATAAAATTTCCAAATATTTTCTTTCTCCCTTGTACTGTTCAAAAACTCACTATGGTCCTTAGTGACCAATCTGAACTTCTATTAACTCTTCTGAGCTTGATGACTAACATTTAAATACAAAATGTTTCAAATTCAATTTTCTGACAGCTTGCGCTACCTTCAAAGATTTATTTCTATAAAATAATCTACAACTCGGAATTCAAATCCATTTGTTCTGAAAGAAACT
This sequence comes from Hibiscus mutabilis, assembly GCA_019671005.1. Lineage (NCBI taxonomy): Eukaryota > Viridiplantae > Streptophyta > Magnoliopsida > Malvales > Malvaceae > Hibiscus > Hibiscus mutabilis. The sequence continues at coordinate 43,197,754 of CM033756.1, forward strand.
AGATTCGATAAGTCTTTCAACCATTCAACTCGTACGATTTATGACGAATTTTCAAAGTCAATTACAGTGCTGAATTTCAAAGCAGACTGGTACTCTGTTTTCTGACCTTTCATCACTTAAAAATTCATATCTTTTGATATACAAATCGGAATCAGTTCACCGTTTGTTTTAAAAGAAACTAGACTGAACCACGAATACAATGATATAAAGATCACTTTCTAATTATTTTTTTAGAATTTATGGTGAATTTCCAAACTCACTGCCAAAGACTAAAATTCTGGGCAAATTCATAAATTTGATCTTTAACATCCTTTAACCATTCCAACACTTCAAATTAACCTTCAATTACATTATTCCAACATTTTATTTTTATGAAAACTCCAAATTAAACTTGAATCCAATAACCCTAAATTAAACCCTAATTAACCAAATGGTATTCCATCAAGAATACATCAATTTCAACTTCAATCAAGCATGGAAATCATAGAACATCACGTAATCTTCCATAATTCAATCCTAATTCATTTGGATCCATAAACCCTAAATTATCTCTCTTTAAAATTCAAGAGTATCCTTCAACAATTCCATTAGATTTTTATACCAAATGATAGAGAATTCAAAGAGGATCAACTTTGCATTTCATGACTAAACTCTAAATCCAAGCCATTTAGGGAGAAAAATAAAAAAATAGCATTCTTACCTTGGTCTCTTGGAACCCCACGTTGAAGAAGGAAGATGAGAAAACTCTTGTATTTTCTTTTACCTTTAATTAATGCCATTTGGCATTTTAAAATCCATAAATATTGAAAATATCCTCCAATAATAAAATGACCATTTTGCCTTCAAATCCAATGAATCTATAATGTACCACATGTCATCATCCTTCATCCAATGGCCAAAAATAAACCAAGAAGTTAGTAGTTACCAACTTTGCCCTTATAATTTTCCAAAATTACGATCTTGCCATTTTCATCCTACGGCTCATATTTAATATGAAAATCAACTTAAATATAAGGGTTCATATTCTTCCAACACAAAGAAAATATCTTAGACATGTAAAATGACATAATTAACCTTGCCTTATCATCCTTCAAAATATCCTGGATATTCTATTTGATCCGATCATCCGAATATTTTTTTGAACTTTATCGCTTTATAGCCATTAATACAAACTCCGTACGAAAAATCCGATAACATGATGTCATTCTTGGGGGGGTAAACTATTCATTTACGGGGTTAAAATACATAACTTTTGAAAATTACACTTTGGTCCCTAAACTTTTCCAAAGTTTATACTTTAGCCACAAAATTTTCATTTTGGTCACTAGCCAAAAATTGGGATATTACACCTTTACCTATTAACTTCAGAAACTTAGTCTAATTAATGTGATTTTAATCCATATTCTCCTGTTACTTGTTCAAATACTCATTATAATTATTTGTAGATGTATAGTCGATCCTGAAGATCAGACCGCTCAATCCAATTGTTTATCCAAATGACCTGAATATTAGTATTACGAATCAGATGAGCTTTCTCGTATCAATGACTTATCTTGAATAAATATTTAGGATTAATAACTTGAACCGAATAGTTCTCGTATTCATTTGATGTAGGGTTAGATTGTGATGAACCTATTGTTGTTCACGTTATAGAAAAGACTTCTGTTTTGTAGTTCATGGATTGTGCCTTGACAAAATAGGTGCGTGTCTTATCCAATGTTATTGATGTATTTCCTGTTCAGTACCTTGTGGTATTTTAAATGTATATTGCCACTGTTTGAGTAACGGCTTTATAGCAGTTTTGAACAATGTGGATGTAAGGTATAATATAGTCTAATTTTGAATTTACTTTTAGATTCTTGATCGCCTGAGTGTGATTTCTTACATAGAATTTGTGTTTGAGTGCAAAGCATATTATCTTGAATAAATATTTAGGATTAATAACTGATACTTGTACCGAATATTTCTCATATTCATTTGATGTAGGGTTAGATTGTGCATCGACTACCGAACTTTAAATAAGCTCACGGTAAAGCAGGGGCATATGCATATGGGGAGCATATGCATCCCCATCTATTGAAAAAAAATTTAAAAATATAATTTAATTTGTAAAAGAAATTTTATTTTGCATACCCATTTATAAAGAAAAAAAAGGTGTATTAAAATTTTAGACCTCATTTTCTATATTATGGATCCGCCACTACAGTGAAAAACAAATACCCCATCCCGCTCATTACTGACTTGTTCGATCAGCTTGGTAGCGCAAGGTGGCTCACCAAGCTAGATCTCCGTTCTGGATACTACCAAGGGCAGATAGCCAAAGGAGATGAACTCAAGACAGCCTGCGTGACAAGGTATGGTTTATACGCGTTTCTTTTGGGTTAAAAAATAGCTTGTTGCAACATTATCCGTGTAAACAACAAACCTTGAACCTAACACATAGTGTCTCCGTATGCGCAAGCCATGCACCACTGCGGTTATTTCCTTCTCCTAGACAGTGTATCGCCTCTCAGTCTCATTTAATTTTCTTCTTTCGAAGCAACCGAATGCCCCTCTTACATCGATTTAGTCTTTTATAGAAAGTATTTTTTTTTTGTTGTTCATGGATTGTGCCTTGACAAAAAAAAAGTGTCTTATCTAATAACTATTGTTGTATTTCTTGTTCAGTACCTTGTGGTATTTTAAATGTATATGGCCACTGTTTGAGTAGTTGCTTTATAGCAATTTCTGAACAATGTGGACGTAAGGCATAATATAGTCTTATTTTGAATTTATTTTTAGATTCTTGATCGCCTGAGTGTGATTTCTTACCTTGAATTTGTGTTTGAATGCAAATCATATTCTCTGGTTACTTTTTTAAACTATGTAGTATATGTTTTTCGAATACGTGATTTCTAATATAATGTCATGAACTCCATTCTAATTAAACATATGATTTTCACACTTTCATATCAATTAAAACTCTATATAAATGTGAATTCTTTTACCAATCATTGCATGCATGCATTATCAGTTTTCTTGCATTCGGGGATTGGTTTATGGAGAAAATTCTAAGTGGTTCAACCCTGATCACATTGAGAATCACACTCTATTAGGTATTCTTCTGTTTATCACTTAATAATTCCACGCTCCGTTCTGGGAGGTTCTTCTGTTCATCGGTCGGTAATTCCTCGCTTTGTCCTAGGTGGTTCATTCCCTTCAGGTTGGTAATCTCGCATTCTATTTGTGTATGACATATATGTTGGTACAAGGTTCTTGGGATCCTGTTATGTTCAATTATTAGCAAATGGTGGGTAGTTAAGACTTACTAGCTCGTACCAGCATCATAAATGAGCGTGACATCTGTAATATGATAAATTGAAGGTCCGATTGCTAGTGTGTTTTGAACATAATTTCGTGATTTGATGAACTCTATAGACCACACTGCGCTCTTTAACTTACATCTATTATGTTTGTCTCATTTCAGATTACTCAGGATGTAGGGGTATCGATTCCGTATTTGGAGGATCAAAGCATTTTTTTCTAATATCTATAAATATTTACAGGGATGGAAATCTAAGTCCCTCTCTATTGGTGGTAGGCTGACATTGATAAAATCTGTTTTATCTAGTCTGCCTACATATTTTCTTTCCCTTTTCAGGATGCCAAGGTCGGTGGCCAATCAATTGAACAGTCTTATGGCATCTTTTTTATGGGGTGGAGACATCGACAAATCGAAGATCCACTGGATGAATTGGAGGCTAGTGTGCTGTCCGTTGAAGTGTGGAGGGCTGGGAGTTGCCAATGTAGAATTAATGAATCCTGCTTTATTGGGGAAGTGGTTTTGGAGATACGGAAATGAAGCCTCAAGCCTATGGCGACGTGTGGTAGCGGCAAAAATCCCTGGAATCTCCACTAATGTTTTACCAGAACCTGGTCCCTATAGATTATCATCTTGGGTTTGGAATGGCATATCCAAATCTTTTTTCTCGAATGATAACTTTGGCTATCAGATTCGATCTAATTTAGTGTTACAAGTGGGGGACGGTCAATCCATCTTCTTTTGGTCGGACATTTGGGCAAGTGATATGTCTTTAAAGGAGAAATTTCCGAAAATTTATGCCTTAGCCTTGAACAAGGCTGGGCGTATATCAGAGTTTGGTGGTATGGGTGTCACTGGGTGGGAATGGAAGATTCCTTTATGCCGTAATCTCTTTGATTGGGAGCGACCGCAATGGATTGCATTTATGGAGTGCCTAAAAAATTTCTCTTTTGGCAATCATGATAGAGATGGAGTGAGATGGAAAGGTTCTTGCGATGGAGCTTTCTCGGTGAATTCTCTTAGAAAACTCATTGATGGGGATCTTGGGGAAAATCCTATGTGGAAAGATGTTGTGTGGCAAGGCCTTGCTCCCCCTAAAGTGGAAATTTTTATTTGGAGAATTTTGTGGAATCGTGTACCAGTTCGTACTGAATTAAGGAAGAGGGGAGTGTCTTCGATTGTGAATGAGAGCTGTCCTTTGTGTACAAATCATCCTGAAACGGTGGCGCATCTTTTCTTCAACTGTCAGGGTGTTTGGAGAATTTGGATGTGGTTTTGTGGGTTGCTGGGAGTTGTGACAGTGTTGCCTTCGGACCCGAGGATGTTCCTTCAAGCATGGAATGTTATGGCCACGTTGTGTAAATCAGAGTGGTATTGCTTTATTCCATCTGCAGTGCTACGGACGCTGTGGCTATATAGGAATGAGGTGATTTTTAAAGGGAAGGTAATTGATTGGATGCAGGTGAAATTTCTAATAAAATTTCGCCTAGCCTCTTGGCTTACGGCCAAATTCCCAGACGGAGGCATTCCGGTTGAGAACTTGATGGCGGATATAACGTTGGCGTCTACCTTGGTACAGAAAGGTAAGAACTTAATTTCAAGTAAGCGTTGGATGCCTCCACCCAATGGATTTTTAAAACTGAACATCGATGGGGCTGTGAATAGATGGAACTCTAAAAGTGGAATAGGGGGCTTGCTTAGAGATGAAAAGGGTGCGGTTTTGTTTGAATTTTCAGAAGAGGCAGGTTTTAGTCCTCCGGCATTGGTGGAACTAGAAGCAATTAAATTCGGGATTGACAAATTCTTATCGTCAGCATGGTCTTTGAGTCACAGGTTGATCGTGGAATCAGATTGCAAGGTGGTTGTTGATTGGATCAATGGGATTGTTGAACCCCCTTCTACAGTTGCTTCTGGAGTTCTGGAAATTGCAGACTTATGAGTGCGAAAGGGATGTGCTTGAGGCTGATCCCTAGAATTTGCAATGAGCGGGCTGATAACCTTGCTAAATGTGGCATTGGTTAAAGGCTTCCATCCTTTATGCCATGATTGAGAATGGTTCTATTTTTGCTTATGTTTTTATTTACCTCTATACGGAACTCGCATGATTTGTAAGAACCTTTGCTTGTATGAACTTAGTTGGGTATTCTTTTCCCCTTCGACAGGAAGGGGTTTTTAACGAGGCTCATCATATTTAAAAAAAAAAATAGTATTTAGGGTTACTCTTTAATTTTTTTCGAATAGTGACATGAGTTTTGTTTTCATTGTTTTCTGATATTTTTGGATACATTGCATCATTTTCAATAATTACATAATCTAAATACTTTTTTTGATGAAATAATGGAATATTATTATGAGCCTCGTTAAAAAACATCTATGCACTTAATTGAGGAAAAAGAGTGCCCCTGATAATATTTACAGAATTGTTCGAGATTAACTCAACAGAATAACAAAACTCACATCGCTAATCAGGAAAATCTAACTGAACTAAGTTCAAAACTGACGGAGGTGGATCAACAAACTCATGCAGTCCAATGGGAAGCTTCCACGCTAACCGTGCTAAATCATCTGCCACCTTATTGCTCTCACGCGAAATGGGCAGTAACTCAACCTCCCATGTCGATCAAGAAGCTCCCAAATATGATGAATAAGGGACAATCTATTATGTGGGCAGGATCTATCCTTTAGAACTGTAATAGCAGTATCCCAATCCGATTCAATCGATAAATGACGAATACCAAGCTCCCAAGCGAGACATAAACTCTCGTAGACACCCCATAATTCTGCCTTAATGGTTGAGCACATACCAAGACTCTTTGCAAAACCAACAATCCGTATCCCATCATGATTCTGCATGTCACCAACACAAGTGGCTCCGCCCGTATCTGCTCGGAAGGAGCCATCTGCATTAAACTTTACTCGGCCTACACGAGGGGGGGACCAACGCCTGGAGCAAACCTGACCACGGTGAATCGAATCATTATTAAAATCAGTTGGCATTGTCCCGACTCGAGCGGACACAGCTTCCAGGACCAACCTGCTGCACCGAACCAACAAAGACTCATGATACACACGTCCCGGGTCAAAAACCTTGGCATTTCGCTGCAACCACAGCTGCCACACAACATAACCAAACACGGTGCTCCAGTGTACGGCATTCATGGGAAATTTACCGGGATTGGTTAAATTCACCTTAACCCAGTCACGTACACTCAGGTTACAAAATTCAGCAAGCATTTTTGGCTTAACATGTGTAGACCAAACTGCAGTTGCCATCGGACAGTCCCGTATGACGTGAAGCGCCACAACAAGGGCAACTAGCATCATCCGCTAAATCTGAATACTTTATTTGCCTATATGTTTTATTAAACTATACTAAGTCAACACTTTTTAGCAATTCTAATCATAGTAATCATTTTATATTTAGATAAATTAACTGATTTATCAAATAAGGTTTACAAATGGTTAAAAATATATAAACTACTCTCAAGGACCATTCTTGTGACCAATGTAACCTCGAAGATCCGATAGTAACGTCTAGATAATATATGAGGTGTTACAATCTTCATGTCGTGTGTTCTAAAATTTCGAAAGCAATAACCTTCAATTATTATTATGAAATTATATATTTTTACGTTGTTTCTTTTCTTCTTCCGCTTTTATTTATAAATTATGATAAATTGTAGATTTTTACATCGTCTTCGTTCACTTAATAAATGCATGTTTAAAACCTTGAAATTTTATAAGTATATCCTGAACCTTACACATCAAATATCAAACCCTAAGAAACACCCTAAGATCAAAAACCCAAATACCATAAACAACAAATATTTTAAACCCTAAACTATTAATTTAATTTTTTGAAATATCCTATTTAAAAAATTAAAATTTTGAAGGATCCTTTTTTCTCATCGAAGATTTCTATTGAATAATTATGTTGAGTGTGGCTTGCAATTCCTGCAAGTAGCCTTCGACAAAGGGTTGATGGAACCCATCTATGCCTTGGGCACACGCTTACTATGTATAAGAGACCAAAAAAAAAATGAATGATTATCGTGTTTCATTGACCCTTCACTTCTGATATGTAGAGATATCTTTAATCCTAAACCTTAATGTCTCACCCTAGAACTTAAAATCAATATCTAAAATACAAAACTCTAACCTTAAATACCTTAAAATCACTAACTCAAACAACCCTAAACCACTAATAGAAAAATTAAATATGGATGTGGAAAATCTTTGAAATATATATTTGGTAGGACACTCCTTTTGTCTTTTCTGATTGTTTGTGCCACTTCAGACAAAAACACGTTCTGTAAAATGTACTTTGTCAATCACACCTTTATCATATGTGGCATAAGTGAGAGTGTAAATTCAATATACAATATTTGATTAATGTTTTTTAAGAGATAACCTTAGAGTAATTCAGTTTTTAACCTAATTTTTTCTATGCATTTCTAGCGTTGCAACCTCCTTCTTTCTTTTGTTCCTTTAGCCGATGGTCAGTAATCAATCTTAGTATTGATTGTTGACCACCAGATTCATTATTTTTTTGTTTTTTTGTATTTTTAATAAAAATCTATGTTTTTGTGGCACGCTTTTTCCTCTACCTTTGTAACACTTTTTTCTTTTATTTTTTGTGGTTTTGTTTCATCTGTTATTTTGACATGATTTCAACATACCTTAGCGGTCGTTTGGTGCTCGTACAGAGATCTTCACGGCGCTAGTTTCTGATTATGATTCTGTCGGTGGTCATAGAAAAATAGATCGTCATTCGGTTGATGGTTGTTTTACCGATGTAACCAGTCTTGGGTAGCAGAGCGATATGCTTGATAGTTTGATTCGCTCACCATTCCTTTTTTCATCCGGTAATGCGTCTTGTTTGGATAGAAACAAGGAGATTCGGGAAGACTTCAGGATTTTGATGGTATGCTAATCTCTATGGAAGTATTTACTTTTTTTTGTACTTTTAGATTTTTGTATGAGATTTTGGTGGACAAGTCCCAATATTCTTCCTTCTGGCGGCGTTGTATTTGTGATATCATGATTTTTTTAATAAAATTCAATTACTATTATAAAAAAGAGACAACCTTAAAAATGAAGGGAAGTCTAAAAAAAACCACATAAAATGCGGTCAACATAAATTCTTACAAAAATAATAAAAATTTATGTAGTACTAGGTAAGAATTTGTGTAGCTACACAAATTATTATATTATAACCTAAATTCTTACCATTTGGATAATAATTTGTGTAGTTTGTAAAAATTTGTGTGATTACACAAATTCTTACCAATTAAATAAAAATTTGTATAAAAACATCTTATTTTAACCGCACTGTAACGATACCTTATCCTAAAACTACCCTAAAAATGAAAAAAAATATTAGATGAGTCTGACTCAACACGTCATCTATGATCCTATCCAATAATAATTTTTCATATCATTTTTTTTAAGGTGAATTTTTACCTCTATCTTACATATCATTAAATGAATGAATCTTATTAAATGAGATCATGAATGACGTAGTAAATCGGGATCATTTAATAATTTATGTCCTAAAAATGATATACTATTGGGTAAACAGACGGCATAATTGCGAATAAATTCTCTTCACATCTCGAAGTCACGTGACTTCACTTTAAAAACTATCAACATATGGGAGATATTTAATACTACATTAGAAACTATCAAGTTGACAAGTTGTGATTGTTTTAAAAATAAAAAATAAAAGGAAAGGAGAAAGGACCACTAAAAGATGCAACCAAAGGAAAAAGGAGCTTATCAATCCAGCTGTTTAGCTACCAACCAAGCAACCCACCTCCAAACGACGACGCCTTGGTCTTCTTCTCCTTGGACCTTGCTGGCATTATCACTTCCCCTTGACAAATAAAAGTCGTCTCATCCTTCCTTTTACTGTTGGAGAACCGCTCTATTAACCGCCAATCAACTAAAAAACGCTGTTTTTCTTCGTTATCTTACTCTTCAACTCTGTGGGTCATCTATCAAAACCGCGTCGCATGTTGAGGCTCCGTTAGGTGATGTGCCCGTGAGTTGTTTTTCTTTTCGAAGGGGTAGAATCGGATCTGAAAATATAGAACAATGAATCGAGCAGACTTAACCGTCCAACTGGCTATGGATATGCCGATCATGCACGACAGCGACCGTTACGATTTCGTTAGAGAATCGGGTCGGGTAATTTCGGAGTTGCTCGGCTTATGACAGATAAGGTTACCAAGGAGCTCGTTGCTGTCAAGTATATCGAGAGAGGCGATAAGGTTAGTTTCTTTGTACTTATTTTAGTCTATTTATATTTTATATTTGTTTGTTAAGATAATTATTCTTCCTAAAAAATTTAAAATCAACTGGCTTTCCTGCTTTTCGAAATCTAAACTTAATAACTAGCCTTATAATTTCACTTTATCAGTGTGTAAAAATTAAGGTAATGTTTTGATTAACCAACTATGGACATTGTTGCTTTAGGTTATCTTAACACCTACTCATCTGCCATTGTAATGGAATATGCATCCGGAGGAGAGCTTTTCGAGCGAATTTGTGCTGCTGGACGGTTCAATGAGGATGAGGTTCATTTTCCTTTTTTTACACTGACTTTAAGTACCCTTTAATTTATTTTTTGGTTTTGTTTTGTTACTATTTTCATTATCTTTGTGCAGGCTCGTTTCTTCTTCCAACAACTTATATCTGGTGTTAGTTATTGCCATGCAATGGTTGTTATGATGTGTCCTTCATTTATTTCTCAACTTGTATTATGTGTATCCTGATTAAATTATTTTGTTCATAAATATGATTTCTTTCTCTGGATGAAGCAAGTATGCCACCGTGATTTGAAGCTGGAAAATACTTTGTTGGATGGCAGTCCTGCTCCTCGGCTTAAGATATGCGATTTTGGGTACTCGAAGGTATAAATTGCTGGAACCCTATTGGTATTTCCTATCATTCAATGTGTTGATGCTTCTACTTTCTATATGTGAAACTTGCTGTCATTTGCTTTTGCATTAGAATAGTTATCATTAGTTTTGGTATATTTGGGTGAAATTGCATGCGGCTTTATAGGTATTGGTTTTTTTTTTTTTTACTTTTTGTTTCCCAATAATCTTAATGGTATCTAATTTCATTATCGTGTTTATTGTTTGATTGTCTCAGTCTTCAGTTCTTCATTTGCAACCGAAATCTACTGTTGGAACTCCTGCATACATTGCTCCTGAGGTACTCCTAAAGCCAGATTCTCAATATGATGGCAAGGTATGTTTACAAGAAAGTTAAAATTAGTTTAGAATGTCAGTTTCCTATTCACATGATGCAATTCCTGGTTAAGACTTAAGAGGTTTTTGTTCATGGGTGGTTCCTGCTGTTTGTGTTTCGGTGAAATGAATCGAATTGATTGTTTTCATCTCGTAGTTTATCTAAAACTTCAGTTTACTGCACGTAGCCTTTGAGATAACATTTGCATAAAATTCTAGCTTGAACTTGTCCTTTGCTGTCTAGGCAGATCATTAACCAGTAAGTAAAACCATCAGTCTGCTTATGCGTAAACCAAGAATTTTTTGGATAGATCAGGTTAAGTTCTATTGGCTAAGTGTGATGGCTATGTTTGGATTGCTTGCACCTTTTTTTTGACTATACAACATTATTAGGCAACATTTGTATGTGAATTTAGGCTTTGCTTGGTAGGGAGGAAAGAAAATTGGAAGGATGGAAAATTGAAGTGATGGAAAAATGAAAGGATGAAAAATATATATTTTTATTTTTAATGGTGTGCTTGGTTGAGAGGATGGAAAACTAGCAGGAAAATAAGTTTTTTTCCTCTCTATTGCTTGGTATGAGAGAAAAGAAAATTAAACTTTGAAAATTATAATTTATTTTTAATTTTTATAATTTCGTACAATATTTTTAATTTGATTATTTTTATTCGATTTAGTCCTTAAAATTTTTATATACTCTAAAATTGACCCATATTTATTTTTCATTTTTATAATTTAAATTAACATTTTTAATATAGTTTTATTTTTGTTCAATTTAATCCCTAATTTTTTCTTTATTTCAAAATTGACCTATATGTTTTTATTATTGTTTTATAATTGAGTTCAATATTTTAAATATGGTTTTATTTTTGTCCAGATTAGTCCATAAAAATTTTATTTAATTCAAAATTAACTTTTATTTATTTCTAATTTTTATAATTTAGTCTAATATTTTTATAATCTAATCCCGAGAGTTTGACTGTCAATGTAACACCTAATACACGGTACAAACGAATTCTACCCGAATATCGAATGCTACAAATGGCCCATTTGTGGCCTAAAACAAATTTAAAAAACCCAGCATATTTGATTATATGAAAGTAAACAACCAACATGAACATAAAGGGGAAATTATTAACTAAATTCACTCGAGAAAATAAACATTGAAAAACTTTAGTAAATAAACGATTTAACAAAAAGACATTTTGGTAATTTTACAAGATTTGAACAAAAAAACATTCAAAACTTAAATAAAAGATTAATATAAGTAGAAACATTGTATACCTCTCTTTTGCTAAAAAAAAGAAGTTCAAATCAAAGTAATTTTAACCGTATTGGGGTTTAGGGACTAAAATGTAAATAATTCATAAGTTGGAGTTTAAGTTAAAAACTCAATTTTAGGTATATTTTAGACTCATTAATTCCAATTAGACTTAATGGTAAATTCGTGTTGAAATCAAATTTGAAATAGTCCATTTTGAAAACATTCATAAAATACAAGGGCCAATTTTTCAAATAGTGAAATTAAACCTTCCTTTATGAAATAAATATCATCATTGACATATAGACCAAGTTTCAGATTAATCTGAGCTAAAACAAGTCTTTAATTGCAATTATAAAATTAGTGATTGAAATGTAAAGTTTGCTATAATAAGATAATGGATTGAATTATAAAATAGAGGTCAATTCTAAATTAAATAAATTTTAGGGATTAAATTGAACAAAAATGAAATCATAGTAAAAATATTAGATAAAATTATAAAAAATAGAAACAAATAGGGTTCAATTTCATATTAAATAAATATTTTAGGGATTAAAGTGAACAAAAATAATATTTTATTAATAATATTGAATTTAATAATCAAATAAAAAATAAATAAGGGTAAATTTTAGATTAAATAAAATTTTTAGGGACTAAAGTGAATAAAATAAAATCATAATAAAAATATTGAATGGAATCATAAAAATTAATTATAATTATGCTTAAAATAAAATTAGAGTTTTTTAAACATAATTTCGTAATTTTATTATTAAAGTGGGATAACTTTTACTTTTCTTTCCTTTTTTTCACCCAATTTGGAGTGAAAACTATTTGTATAGTAGGAAGGAAAACTACCTCCACTCTTATTTTTTTTCCTTCTAATTTTCCACTCTACCAAGCAACCCTTAAATTCATTTTCTTTCCAATTTTCTCTTCACTTCTTCTTCCTTTCCACTTTTCCTCTCTACCAAACAAAACCTTAGTTCTTGTTTATTTAATATGGCCAGCTGCAACTGGAGAGTGAAGTGTTGTAGTATATTTTTTGATGACTAGGAACAGCCCTTACGGCTGCACTTTTCTTAATCATTTAATATGGGCCATGTAAATACAAGGCAAATATTTGTAACTTTCTTGAACAATAAATAACTTGTTGATAATCAAAATTCAAACAAAAGATTATCATAGAGAGTTTGTATCACATGATACCATCTGATTGCTTTTTGCCCAAGTGAGTTGCATTTTTGTGCATGTTGATGTTCAAATATGAGTTAATTAACTTTGTTTGGTGATATCAGACTGCCGATGTATGGTCATGTGGGATTACATTGTTTGTAATGCTGGTTGGGGCATATCCTTTTGAGGACCCTGATGAGCCAAAAGACATTCGGAAGACGATACAAGTATGTAACTGTATATTGTTATTACATTAGTCTCACTTCTCCCCAAATAAACCTATGTGCTAATTATTGGGTCATGCAGAGAATTATCAATGTCCAGTATTCCATTCCTGATTTTGTCCAAATATCTCCCGAGTGTCGACATCTGATTTCGAGGATTTTTGTTGCAGATCCAACCGCAGTGAGTAATTTCTACTTATTTCCAATTCAAAATATTCCTTGATTTTTCAAATTTAACCTTTTATTCTGGGATATGAACTTCGTAGAAAGGAAAGAGAGACAGTTATGGTTGCAGGGGGAGTGACCTTTTTGCTTTTGTTGCAACAACCATTATTCAAAAGTGTGATCAAGTCTTCTAGTAATGGATACTTTTATGTAACAGAGAATTACAATTCCAGAAATTACAAATCATGAGTGGTTCTTGAGAAATCTCCCTGCTGACTTGATTGTTGAAAACACAATGGATAATCACTTTGAGGAGCCTGATCAACCTATGCAGAATATTGATACTATCATGCAGATAATTGCAGAGGCCACCATTCCAGCTGCAGGAGCCCGGGGCTTAAACCATTTAATGGTAGACAGCCTTGATGATGAATTAATGGACGATTTTGATTTTGATTTTGATTTTGATTTTGATTCTGAGTCTGAGCTCGATGTCTATAGCAGCGGATAGATCGTCTATGCAATGTAATACGAAGAAGACAACTTCTTTGCAAGGCGCAGCTGTTTCGAGCGTGAAGATGGCTGTAGGGAATGGGGAGATGCTAGTAGTATCAGAGAGAAAGTGTAGTCAAGTTGCTCAATGCTGGTCTCATTGTCCATTGTGTCCATTATGTTCATAGCAAGAAGCTATCTACAAATATTTGTAAGAATTTATATGTATTACAACTTAACAAAGGAGGATCACTGGAAAACAATTCAATATTGGATGAGCATCTCCTAAACTTTTAAATCTTGTTTCGGTTGAGCTCTTGTTCATTTGTTTTTTTCGCGTTAGTCGTGTACTTTTTACTCGGTTCTGTTTCTTTCAGCGTAAAAAATGCATTCGTGTATTTTGTGTATAGATTTGGCATGCTGCAGATCTAATCGGAGATGGATTTAGCATGGGAACTGCTGGAAATTTTAAGTACTTTATCTATCAAATCTGAATGTTTCTTGCCACCATTATGTAACAATCACATGTTTAGAGTTAATTGGCCCATATTGAAATTCGTTTATTTCACTTTAAATTTTCTCATTGTTCATATTCTAGCAAAGTGGTAGAAAGTTCTCGCATTTTATTTGGGGTACATAATATATGTTATTACAAGAAATACGGAAAGAATTGGCGATTATGGAAACGTCGGAAGACAATTATAATATGGAAAGAATTGGCGATTATGGAATTGGTCCACCAATTATATTTTAGTTTATAGTAAACCTAGTTTGAGTAGATTACTTGCTATGTAGGTTTTTTTAATCAAGTAATTATCTTTATAAATAGATAGTAATGATTATAGTTAGAATATAGTCAATTAACTCTTAAATCCGTGTTTAGTCACAAACCTATTGTAGCCTTTCTATTTTCAACATTAGTGAAATTCCTATTTTGTCTATGGTTTTCTCGCTTATAAATTTCTAACAAGTGATTTCATGGTCATAGTTCAAGTTGCGGAATTACGAACGAATATTTTGTTATGAATTTTGTTCAAAATATTGGAGACATGTAGTGTAACAACGGCCCTGCACCGTGACAGGTGCTTGACGCGTTCTTATGAAAAATTAATTTTGGATGGAGTCGTCACCAATCTTTTTGTTTAGGTGAGATTGGATCACCTGGAAACTCGATTATTTTAATACAACCTATTTTTTTGTCATTAAAACAACGAATTTTGGTCTGCGAAACCAGAAAAATAGGTTCGAGAGTCAGTTACGTGTGGGGAAGGGTGAGCACACCCACAACGCCCAAAATTGGTACCTGGTCGATTATTTAGTGTCTTAACGATAGAAATTAATAATTCAAATTTAATTTAAAATTTGTGATCCCCTTTAAAATATTTGAAAGTCTTCGTATGAAAGGAATTTACACCCCTACGCCTGAGGCATAATTTTCATTACATTCATGAATAAAGGGAATCTACTTTGAAAATTTTATATAAAGAAAAGATATTTTGCGATAGAGATTAACGGAAAGCGGCACCTCTTACGTTCGAGATACATTTTTCACAATAATCTCTGATAGAAAAGAGAATCATCTTTAATTTAAAATTTGATTAAAACAAGGTACATAATATATATATATATATAAATGTTAGATTATAAATATTATGTAAATAATAATATTAAAAATAATGAAAATAATAGTATAATATATATATATATATATCAAAATGAAATAGTAGTGGTCTAATACCATGTAACACGTAATTATAAAATAGTAATTTAATATAATAATAATTATAATAATAATAATAATAGTAATATATGATAGAAAAATTCTAACACGCCCGTCGAACACCGCTAAACACCACTAACGCTGAACATCGCTGAACACCATTAAATTCATTAATAAAAATTAAAAATTTCAAGGACTCAACATATAATTATAAATTATTTAAAATAAAATTTTAATTAAATTATTTTCCATAAATATTAGATTTTTTAATTTTTTTAAATAATTGGATCAAATACTAACCTTAGTCAATTTAAAAAACCTTAAACCTAAAACTCAAAACCCAAAACCCTAAATAGTAAACCCTAAACCTTAAACTCAAAGCCCTAAATAGTAAACTATAAACCCAAAACCTAAAACCATAAATTGTAAACCTTAAACCCTAAACCTAAAATCTTAAAACCTAAACCATAAGCCTAAAACCCTAAACCCTAAACTACTAGATTTTGTTAAGGTGATTCTCTTTAATGTTGTATCATATTATAAAACAATCTTATCCTCGATCTGAAAATGAAATGTTTAGGTTTTATGCTTACATTTTAACTTTAGTTGAATTTACTAGCCGTTGTCTTGAATTATTAGTCTGATAAAAAAAAAAATTCCTCTGCAGAAAAAAGTGGCTATGGTTTCGAAGAAGACCAATGCTAAGGTCCAGAAAAAAAGTGTTTATGGGTTTATGCTTTAGGGTTTATGATTTAGGGTTTATAGTTTAGGGTTTAAGGTTTATGATGTTAGGTTTAGGATTTAGGGTTTATAATTTTATGTTTAAGGTTTAGGGGTTTTTTATTTTTTAAATTGACTAAAGTTGATATTTGATCTAATTATTAAAAAAATAAAATATAATATATATAGAAAATAATTTAATTGAAATTTTATTTTAAATAATTTATAATTATATTTTGAGTCCTTGAGATTTTTAATCTTTATTAATTAATTTAATGGTGTTCAACAATGTTCAACGTTAGTGGTGTTCAGCGGTGTTCGTCGAGCGTGATAGACTCATCCTATATGATAATGCATTATAATATACAATATACTTACGTAAAAAATATTAAAACTAATAATAATAATTAAAATGATGATGATGTTATATAATAATAATATATAAAATAACATATAGATAATATATAAAATAATATAGAAATAAAAAAATAATAATATATAATAATAATAATAATATATAATAAAATAAAAAAGAAATAAGAAACAGTGACTAAATTAAAAGAAACAGAAAACTAAAAACTAAAAAAAGGACGAAATCGAAAGGAAATACAAACTGACGGTTGAAAATGAAAAGATATGAAGCCGGAGGGACTGAAGCCGCAATTTTCCCAATATGCTAAAAAGGGCGTGGATCCTTCCGGGTCGGGTCTGATATCCGGTTTGAGAGCCAAAACGATGTCGTTTTAGGCCTTAGGCCGGCATCAAAACGACGTCGTTTAGGTGAGCCTTTAAATATCTATTTCAACCAAAAAATTCATTTATTCATCTGATTAAAAAAACAGATTACACTCTCTCATTCTCTCAAGCCTCACTCTGTTGAAGCCTACGGCCGCCGTCGGGAGCTACGTCGGCCGCCGTCCATCGACGATGGCGACCGCCGTCTGTGGTGGCCCGAGCACACGCAAATGGATGGCTGGATGCGGTTTTGCCCCCTAAACTCAAATATAAGATTTGTTTTCCTAAAACCTTGTCTATTTTCCTAGATCTAACCAAATATATTCGACTTTTCTTTTTCTTTTTACCTTTTTTCTATTCTGATCTCTTTTCGTTTTTTTATTATTTTTTCTATTTTTACTTCGAATCTTCTCTCTAATCCTTCAATTTTTTTCTCTCTCCGTGTGTCCCTTGTTTTGTTGTTTTGAATCTCTTTTATAGGGGTTCGAACATGGGTTACGTGGAAAGGTAGAGGACAGATGGAGCATGGTGGCAGCGTTGCGGCAGGGGACGTGGCCGTGGTGGCAGGAGAGTGGTGACGAGGCATGGGTGTCAACAACGGCTTGAATGGCAGTGGCGACAGCTTCAGAGGCTTGGAATGAAGGCGACGACGGCTAAAATTTTTAAGGTTAGGTTAAAGATATTAGGGTTTGGTTATTGGGTTGGGTTATTTTTGGGTTGGATATGGGTTGGTTATTGATTTGGGTTTGGCTTGTGGCCCGGTCAAAAAAAGGCATTTACAGCTGTCCCTCTTTGCTCATTGTTGTGCAACGGCAATGGAGCAAAGACAAAAAAGAGAACCATTTTTGTGCGGTCAGGTTTGGGTTCCTTTTCTGGCCACCGCTTCTTCTTTGGGCTTCGCTTGATCTTCTCGGTCGCTTTTGTAAGCAAAATCTTCAAAATAGAGGATTCGTTGGTAAAGATAAAAATCAGAGGTGATCCATTGGAGGAGACAAAAAGAGCTTGGCTTGCTACGACGCTGACGACGTCGCAATGCCTGGAGAAAATTTGACCTAGCTGCACCACTGACGAAGATGCGAGGTCTACAAAACTTGATCCAGCTGCAACACTGACGAAGGCACAGGATCAAACGAAGAAGGTTTGGCCCAGCTACAATATCAACGAAGACGCAGGTCCGGAAGTCAACAAGTTTTGATCCAGAGCTTAGCTCATATGTTTCTTTTGCATTTTTCCCAAATGCATAGGGGTTAACAGATTTGAGTTGCCTTTACCGGTAGCTATTTTCTCCAGGCTAGTTGTACCATTCCCCTGGGTATAATCAGTTTATACCAATATGACATTGGATTTTCCCAAAGGATTTATATTTCTTCGACCATTCGTGAAAATAGATTTTCGATGGACATTTGAATTGTCCATTATCTTAAACTTGTACATGATATGTAAATGATTACATGATGAAAGCATGTCCATGATAGAGAACATATTATGCAATAATATCATGATTTAAATGATAGTTATGATACATGACATATGTACATTGTGATATACTCGCCATGTTATAAAGAAAACGAAGTGCACTTTTATATATGACATATTGTATTACATTATTTCATGTTTCTAAAATAAATATGTTTAATAGCCTCACTAAGTTCGTACTTAGCGTGTGATTGTTTCATACGTAGGTCAAGTTGGAGCACTTAAAATAGAGTCAAGCATGCTGCTCAAGCTACAATATGCAGAACATCAGTAAGACATTCTAAATTATGACAATCTCTAGTGGGTATGTAAATCTTTTACTTACTGATAGTATATGATGCACTAAATTGAATTATAATGATAGTTTAAATAATCAGCTAGACGATGAATCGTATAGAGACAAAAAAATTAAGCTTAACTTTCAGTAGCATGTTTAAGTAACATCTATAATGTATATTCAACTACGAGTATACGTTATGGGTGTTACATCCCTTGTCGAGAGATTCTTCAGGTTTTAGGTCTCATCGAGAAAATTTTCTAGCCTCGATAATTTGATCTAATTTTTGTGTTCAAAACTTGATTGAGCTGTGACTTGTCGATATCATTGCTGGGCTTCCACAGATATCATCGAAGAAGGGTTGTCTTCAGTTGGATGGAGGTTTAGAGTTAACACGATATTCCAAAATCTTAGACAACAATGCTTGAGAGGAAATGTTCACTCAAAATTTGTGTTTATGACCTTTCCATCGCTCCCTAGAAGACTCTGTTATCCTTCTGTTGGCCTAAGTAGATCGAAAGATAGGTCACATGCCCCTTCATCTTCATACTTTTTAATTTCCTCTAGACACATGGCTGCTTGGAATCAACGATCGGATTAGAATCGTTGTCGCTCCTGAAAAAAATATATACATATATACACGTGCAAAAAACTCATGATAAATGTATGAAAAATTTTGTGAAAAATATTTTTAGAAATACATTATTTATTAAAAACATATGTATAGTCTTGTAAATGATTCCCTTTCTGCCTTCAGGCTTAGGCAATAGGTTTGTTTCTATACATTATTTGAAAAGAAAATTTAATTACGCAGATGTCTTAGCAAACTGAGCACCCTGCTAAGAAAGGTTAACAAAAAGGGACTCGACCACTTCCCAGAGTTATTCATCATGATCTTTTGTATCTTGCTTAATCTTGGACAACTAGGCTTGTAATTGTTCTTGTAGCTCTTCCTGAGGTTAGTCGATCACTTTCATCTCAAAATCCATGTTGATATTAAACTTGTTAAATTTCCAACCAAATCTTAGATTACTTCCATTGAACCATAAATGATTCAGGTTAAAAATGTAACGGATATGCAATGCTACTAAAATGCAATGAAGGTGCAATGTTGGATGTAAACATGTGTGAAAAAAGGTATTGATTCAAAGAGTAACCATCATAAGATTACTTTCATTAAGTAAAGGTCTCGTTACATCATGTAGCAAAGTTACAGATAATATCGAGCCCTGGCACCTAGTTTATTTATCTTCCTCAAAAGCCAAGTTAGTTTATCGTCATGACCCGAGAACATAACGCCATTCCGACTCAGTTTAGTTGCTACATCAGCCAAACTCACCACTTGTCGAGCTACTTTTAGCACTTCGGTAATGACATCTTTCATGTGGTTGCCTTTTTCTTTAATTTTTTCGTTCGACTCTTGTAGCTGAAAATACCATTTCTCATTATTTTCTTGTAAGGTTTTCTTAAGGTCATCCACGAGATCCTTATACATCAATAGAACACTGTTAAGCTCATCTGCTTACCTTTTTAGTGTTTTAACTTCAGCTTAACTATCTCTTAATTCAGCAACAGTATTCTCACGCAGACGCATACACATGTTCAAAGTCTCGCAGTTGGCTTGACTACTCCTCAACTCATCCTTGAGAGCAATGCACTGATCTTCTATTGCTTGAAGTTTGAGAGATAAAGTCTTAGCTTGATTTTCGTTGGCCTTGAAATTTTTCTTCCAATATTTAGCATTGTTTCTTAATTGGATGACTCCTTTCTTCCATTGATCTGGAGTATCTCCTAAACCGATATTTCTGAATGCTAAACAAAGCTCATGGTAGTTACCTCGCAAGCTTTCTAGTTCATTGTTCAGAACGTCTCTTTCTTTCCTTAAAATGTTGACCTGGGTGTCATGTTCTGAATGATTCTTTTTGTTTTCTTTAACTTCTAATTATTTCAGCTTCACTCCAGTTGCATGAATAGTAGTTGAATCATGTTGATGCTCTTTTTTGAACTCTCATATTTTACAGTCTAGGAGGTTCTAAACTTGACGTTTGAAGGCAGTGCAGTTTTTAATAGAATACCCCTTAATTCTAGCATGATAATCACAATGAGCTTCGACGTCATACCATTTGGGGTATGGAGGTTGTAGAGGCATGACATGTTATGGTGCCACCACTCGTGCCTCTAGTAACAGCAGATATAATTTTCCATACGAAATGGGTATGGGATCGAAAGGACCATTGGTTCTCGACTTTTAGCCACCAGTCGAAGATGATTCCGAAGACTGGACAACAACATTCGAACTCTGGCCTTGGCACTGGATTACGAGCGTTAGATATTGATTCATCTCTGCATACTTCGGTGCTTCACTATTACCTGAACTTTTAAAAGTTTTAGGGCTTTCTTCCTTAAAACTTAGTATCATTTTTTCAATTAGGTCTCTGACTTTATTTTTCAGGGCTCCGCAATTCTCAGTAGTATGGACGGTACCTCCTTGATGATAGTTATATATGGCTTGGACGTCGTAACCTTTAGGATAAGGGGGCTATCTTGGCTTTGATTGAACTGGAGTCACAAGACCTTCCTTGATTAGTATCGAAAGAAACTACGTATAGGCTATTGGAATATGAAACGTGGGTTTCTTTGAAGCTTCTTTCTTCAGGGCTTTTCTTTGGCTCGTCGCTATTCTCTTTGTTGTTGTCGCCTTTGCATCTTTAGGTGTCTTATTGATGCTGACCGTGATAGCACCTAATCCCTTGGGCTTACTAGATTCACTATGTTTAGAAGTATAATCCTAGTTATTGGGCGTCATAACATGGCTTCCATTCAGTTTATCTTTCTCTCTTAGTATATCGGGCTCTTTCTTCTTGGCCATGGCGGTCACCATACTCATCATCTCGGTCATTTGTCTTTTCAACTTCTCTATTTCATTCATCTTGGTATTGACGTGAGTTTTGGCATATACGTCTAATGCGTAACCTTCGAAAGAAAGATCTCTTGCTTCTTTTGGCATCACTTCAGGGCACTGCCTCATATCTGCATTACTTTTTATCTGATTACAGACCCTTTATCTATATTGAAAGTTTTATAGATTGAGGATTGCTCGTGAATCAACACCTTTTATTTATGCCATGAATATGCAATACAAAGAAAAAAACAAAGACAACAAAAAAAATCAGTTAGTACGTATGAAAATAATTAGACTAAGAATAAGAATATAAGAAATGATTTTGTACAACCTACCCGAGTATAATTTCTACCCATACATGTTTTAAGAAAAAAAAAGATCCTACCCAAACATGTTTTCTACCCGCATATTTTGTTGCATAAATATAGGCATGATATCTAACATACTCTATTGCGTAAAGGAAATAAATAAATAGACAATAAACAAACAATAATGAAATTAAAGAGCATAATTAAAACCCCTCGTCTCTCTCTAGCATGCACCTATCGGGTGACTCTCTAAACGGGTAGAGGCTCGGTATGGCTCTAGACAAGATGGACTGCTATGGTTCACTATATGTGGTTTAGGTTCTAAAGTAACGGTACCCGAACTGCCGCTAGGACATCGATTCGGGAGGATACATTTCCCCAAGTCTGCGCGGAGATGAAGATCTTACAGCAACAAAGGTACAAATGTATCTCAGAAGTGATCCACTATTCTGAACGGGGGCTCACGAAGGCGTAGCTTCTCACTCCTACTTAAAAGGGACGAAGCTCGGGTGCAGAGCTCATGATATGCAAAAAATCAGGGGATTTTTTTTTTAAAAAAATTCTTTCTATAAAAATTTAACAGGAAAAGGGATCACAAAATAAATTAAACCGAATTTATAGTTTCCACTCGTTAAGACAAAAAATAATCGACTGGTGGCTCGACTCTCAAGAAAAATGCTCCCCAGCAGAGTCGCCAAGTTGTAACAACGGCCCCGCGCTGCGACGGGTGCTTGACGCGTTCTTATGAAAAATTGGTTTTGGATGGAGTCGCCACCAATCTTTTTGTTTAGGTGAGATTGGATCACCTGAAAACCCAATTATTTTAATAAAACCTGTTTTTTTTTTCATTAAAACAACGAGTTTTGGTGTGCGAAACCGAAAAAATAGGTTTGGGAGTCAGTTACATGTGGGGAAGGGTGAACACCCCCACAACGCCCAAAATTGGTACCTGGTCGATTATTTAGTGTCTTAACGATGGAAATTAATAATTTGAATTTAATTTAAAATTTGTGATCCCCTTTAAAATATTTGAAAGTCTTCGTATGAAAGGAATTTACACCCCTACGCCCGGGGCATAATTTTTGTTAGATTCCCGAATAAAGGGAATATACTTTGAAAATTATATATAAAAAAGATATTTTGTGATAGAGATTAACGGAAAGTGGCACCTCTTACGTTCGAGATACGCTTTTCACAATAATCCCTGATAGAAAAGAGAATATCTTTAATTTAAAATTTGATTAAAACAAGGTACATGATATATATATATATATATACGGATATATAAATTTTAGATTATAAATATTATGTAAATAATAATATTAAAAATAATGAAAATAATAGTATAAAATATATATATCAAAATGAAAATACTAGTGGTATAATACCATGTAACACGTAATTATAAAACAGTAATTTAATATAATAATAATTATAATAATAATAGTAATATATGATAATGCATTATAATATACAATACACTTACGTAAAAAATATTAAAACTAATAATAGTAATTATAATGATGATGATGATGTAATATAATAATAATATATAAAATAACATATAGATAATATATAAAGTAATATAGAAATAATAATAATAATATATGATAATAATAAATAATAAAATAAAAAAGAAATTAGAAACGGTGACTAAATTAAAAGAAACAAAAAATTAAAAACTAAAAAGGACGAAATCAGAAGGAAATACAAACTGACGGTTAAAAATGAAAAGATATGAAGGAGGAGGGACTGAAGCAATTTTCCCACGCTAAAAAGGGTGCGGATCTTTCCGGGTCAGGTCTGATATCCAGGTTGAGAGTCAAAACGACGTCGTTTTGGGCTTTAGGCCGGCAGCAAAACGAGTCGTTTAGGTGAGCCTTTAAATACCCATTTCAACCAAAACATTCATCTATTCATCTGATTAAAAAAAATAGATTCCACTCTCTCAAATTCTCTCAAGCCTCACTCTGTCGGAGCCTAGGGCCGCCGTCGGGTGCCACGTCAGCCGCCATCCGTCAGCGACGATGATCGCCATTCGTGGTGGCCGGAGTACATACAAATGGACGGCTGAATGCGGTTTCACCCCCTAAACCCAAATATAATGTTTGTTTTTCTTAAAATCTTGTATATTTCCTTAGATCTAACCAAATATATTCGACTTTTCCTTTTTTTTACCTTTTTTTCCGTTCTGATCTCTTTTCGTTTTTTTTTTTATTTTTTTTCTATGTTTACTTCGAATCTCCTCTCTAATCCTTCAATTTTTTTCTCTCTTCGTGTGTCCCTTGTTTTGCTGGTTTGAATCCCTTTTATAGGGGTTCGAACATGGGTTACGTGAAAAGGCAGGGGACAGATGGAGCATGGTGGCAGCGTGGCAGCAGGGGACGTAGCCGTAGTGGCAGGAGAGTGGTGATGAGGCATGGGTGTCGATGGCGGCGGCTTCAGCGTCTTGGGATGAAGGCGACGACAGCTAGGTTAACAGTGGCGGCGTCGGTTGAAATTTTTAGGGTTAAGGTTAGGTTAAAGATATTAGGGGTTGGTTATTGGGTTGGGTCATTTTTGGGTTGGATATGGGTTAGTTATTGATTTGGGTTTGGTTTGGAGCCCGGTCAAAAATGGGCATTTACATGTAGTTAACGAGTTTTTAATAACACGTGTATAATTCTCAATAGATCTAAAAGTATTTTATCACATTACGTGAGATCGATGTTGTTGAAGATTTCATGACAATATTTCATGACGTGCAAGACGAGTGAAAGGAATCACCAAGATAATGGATCAACAACCATATTGGGCCAAAAGCCAGTTATCCGTAACAGTTTACGCATCGAGAAGATTCCCTCTAAAAACACTGACTATGAGTTGCTGCCACGTCAAGCTTGAGAGTAACCAAATACTCTTTTCAGGGAGTATACAGTAGAGTTTCAATATAATTTGAGTTTCTTTTCTCATCTTCCTCTCTGTATTTCTCATTCTATTTCTCTCAATTGCAAATAAGATTATCTTCATTTTCTGTCTATCACTCTTCACAACATTGGTGCTTTCATTGCCCATCCACAAACATGGTTGATGGTACCCGACTCAAGACCCTTACAATAATGTCAAATCCTGCATGATTCGCAAGCTAAATTTAGCAGTGATCTTGAAGCAATCACTTCTTCGTTGAGTAAGCAAAGTACTTTGTTGTAGGAGGTTCTTAGCAGGCTTTCGCAGCCTTCACCATCCAAGGTGCTCATGGGAGATTCGAAAGATTCAGACTCTTCTTTTACCGATGATTCTGTAGGTTCGAGCATCCTGGGATGCCACAAACTGGCACCGGTACAGATGGCAAGGTTTTTCGGCGATAACCCCGAGCAATGGGTTTCTCAAGCTGATCGTTATTTTGATTTTTATGGGATCCGGGCAGAGGATCGAATCACGATTGCTTCGTTCTATTTTGATGATGCCGCAGCTGATTGGTTTAATTGGATGTATCTGATCTCAGGAATTGGATGAGCCAGAGGGGCTGTTGGCTAAATTGCAACAGACGGCAGCGGTTACTGATTATAGGGCTCAGTTTGAAGCTATAACAAATCGGACCATGCATTTACCTTCTTTGTTTTTGGTCCATTGCTTTGTATCAGGGTTGCAGGCAGATATCAAGCACTCGGTGCTCATTCATAAACCAAGTACACTCGATGATGCCATGGATTTAGCTCATTTACATGAGCAAAGGATTTTGTTGGAAAAAGGCAGAGGTCGTGTGATGTTGGGGAATAGCAATACCTTACTTCCAACTCCTAAACAATCCTTCTCAGGCAATCTTTCTACTCCGATGCCTCTCCGATCGGCCCCTCCATCTTCTACAACAAC
Organism: Hibiscus mutabilis; assembly: GCA_019671005.1. Taxonomy (NCBI): domain Eukaryota; kingdom Viridiplantae; phylum Streptophyta; class Magnoliopsida; order Malvales; family Malvaceae; genus Hibiscus; species Hibiscus mutabilis. The sequence continues at coordinate 43,223,616 of CM033756.1, forward strand.
AAAGTTGGGATTTTGGCGTCTCTCACCGGAAAAAGCGGCGCAACGAAGGGCGCAAGGATTATGTTATCATTGTGATGATAAGTATTCCTGGGACCACAAATATACGTCTACCCCTCAATTGCTTTTATTTAACGATGATCTAGATCCTTTGTTGGGCTCTTTTTTTTCCGATTTACAATCTTTCTCTGTTCCATCATCGAATAAAATGCTCGCTGAGAAACATCAACTTTAGGACGTTCAAGCTCATTCGACAATTTCCTACAATGCTCTAGCAGGTGGTTATTCAATTTCTACATTACGTTTTACCAGAACCATAAATAGGAAATCAATGCAGGTTCTTCTGGGTGGAGGTAGTACCCATTGCTTTATTCAAACCCGTGTGGCTAAATTTCTTCAATTGCCGATAAAAATATATCACCATTCTCGGTGGTTGTCAGAAGTGGTAAACGGTTGTCTTGCACTAGTTTGATTAGGCAATTGCCTTTGGAAATTCAAGGCCATTCACCATCGATTTTTTTATGTGCTGCCACTTCAAGGGTGGGATCTGGTCCTGGGTGTTTCGTGGTTAGCTACTTTGGGTCTAGTTCTCACTAATTGTGCTACATCTACATCTGAAATTCAGCATAAGGGGAACAAAGTCATTTGGAAAGGAACTACGAGTCTAGTAGCTCATCTGGTACAATTTAATAGCCTACGCCGACTTTCTAATATTCAGGCTATTGATGAATTTTATCGTTTGGAGTTCTTGACTACTAATTCTGATATATCATCTACTGTTTCTCCAGAGGATTGATTGATGAATTCTCGGCAGACTTTGCTAAACCACAAGGATTACCACCACTTCGACCAATTGATCATTCTATTTCTTTGTTCTTAGATTCTTCTCCAGTTACAGTACGTCCTTATTGCTATCCATATTTTCAGAAGCAAGAGATTGAGAAATTAGTGTTGGAGATGCTTGACGAAGGGGTTATTCTTCCTAGCAGCAGTCCTTTTCATCTCCAGTTCATTTGGTTCGGAAAAAGATTAGAACTTGGCGTTTTTGTGTTGATTATAAGGCTTTGAATGATGTTACGGTCCGTGATCATTTTTTGATTCCTACTTTTGATGAACTCTTTGATGAATTGCATGGTGCCATTTTCTTTACGAAGCTGGATTTATTAGCGGGCTACCACCAAATTCGGGTTAAGGTGGGTGATGAAGCAAAAACAGCTTTTCATACTCATGATGGACACTATGAATTTTTTGTCATGTCATTCGGCTTATCGAATGCTCACTTTACTTTTCAACGTCTTATGAATGAGGTTTTTCCCATCTACCTCCGTAAGTTTGTATTGGTTTTCTTTGATGACATTTTAGTGTATAGTGCGACATGGAAAGATCACTTACGACATGTTTGTAGCGACTAATTTTTTTGAGCCACTACGAAAAATAAAGCAATCATGTTTGGGGAATTTCCCGTTTTTATTGAAAAATTATTAAAAAAAGCGGAATTTTTTAAAAACTCATATTTTGAAAAACATGGAGTCACCACCGGTCACTTGGATAAGGTAGACCGGACACCGTAAACAAAACCATAGATCTTTTCTAAAAAAATTGGGTTCGGGAGTCGGTTACGGATGGGGAAGGATTAGCACTCCACACCGCCCAAAATTGGTACCAAAATTTTTATTTGTCAATATAAGAATTTTATGAATTAAAATGATAATTTAATTAAGGACCGATTATATATGCGAGTTAATTTTAAGAGGGCTCTGGTGTTCGAAGGATAAACGAAAACTACCACCTACTTCTCAGACTGGTAGCCAAGTTTACTGTTGAAAAATGGTGCACCGCATTGACAATTTTATATATCGAATGCAACTTAAAAACTTGACATATGAGATAAAAAACATATAAGCAAGATAAAATAAAACACACATGGATTTACACATGTACACACTACACATAAAAACACTACTTAACATATAAAATAAATACTATATGATAAAAATTTATAACATAACTTGATACAAGCCTAGATACATATATAGAGAACCTACGAAAATAATGCATAACAATACATACAATAAAAAAACATAAATATAAATGTGGTATGTAAAAAACATCTAATAATAACACAAATACACAATGCCCATATATATATACATAAATCATACATGCATCATTTAACATCCATACGAATATATTTAAGCACAAATAAGCAAACAAAGGCTAAAAAATAAAAAGCATAAGCTGAAAGGGGCTAAAGCAGTGATTAATCCACTAAAATTTGGCCGAAATTAGAAGACAGAGGACCCGATTGAAATGGAATCGAAAATTTACAAGGCCAAAATGGTAATTATCCCATGGAAATTGGAACAAATCAAAAGAGGGACGAGATTTAAAATCCATTTAAAATTCCAGGGACCACGTGCCTAATTTAAAGAAAGCAGAATGACATCGTGTAACCCCTCGACCCGGTTTAGTCGCAAGACCGTCGAAATAAACCCTAAAGATGAACATTAGAAACGATCCATTTTTTCTTTTATCTTGTCTAAATGCATCTTTAGGTCCTAAGGTGATCATACATGATATTGATAGAGTTACAACTCAATCTGGCGTCATTTCGACATCCAATTGCTTGAGTTTAGCTCATAGGGACTAAAACGTAATTTCTAACAATTGGAACGGCTTTTACCAAATTAAGGTTACCAATCCTCAATTAGTCATCTTCATGCCTTCATGATAATCCACAACTCAAAATGACCATTCAATCACATTTAATTGCATAAATAAGAAACATAGACCAATATGCAAATATTTCAAACATCAGACATCATTCCAATTGAATTAACGGCCAGCGTTTCGATACAATTGTCCATTGTATCGATATGGTACTAAAGAGCAAATGCGTTCCGATACAGTCCTCAGGCGTATCGGTACAATGTGCTTATTTTGAAGGTTTAGATTCCAATGGCTATGAACCGTATCGGAACAGTGACTCGCGTACCGAAACCTTTATTGTTTTTTAACTAGGCGTACCGATACGGTTGCCAGGCGTATCAATATGGCTAGGCAAATTTGTACCATTTGAGCCGAGACAAGTTCCTGTGTACCGACACCTGAGGAGGCGTACCAGTACGGTGAGACCTGTAATGACCTCTAGGTCCAACATATGACACTTTGGCTCAATCTAACTCCCTTAATTCAACCTTTAAGCATCATATGACATCAAGAACATCCAATCACCAAACATAGAATCATCTCAAGAGGTCACACCAAGCATGGCATATTCAAACATCCACCTAAGGGCATGATTTCTACCCAAGCATGCTTAATGTTTCCTAACCCCTCAAAGACAAGTACAAAGCATCATACAAGTCCAAAACAATAATCCAAACTTTTACAACAGGGAGTATCTCAAAACAAATCTCCCAAAACAACTCGGCCACATTGCCTTCTTATTACTAATTAGAACGTATTAAAACCATACTTTGGAATGTATCAAATCCTTGGATCCTTCCTTGTTCACGTCATGCCCGAGAAAGCTATTTCTCTGTATTGAGGAGGAAAGAGAGCGTAAGCAATAAGCTTAGTGAGGGAATCGTTAAAACACTCATCAATGCATTTAAAACCATTTAGTTCAAGTCACATGTAAACATCTCATGGCAAAACATCTCATGCTTCTCATGTCAACTAAAAAATGCACAATTAAATCATTTTCAACACATGTATCATGGATCCAATCTCTACCTCAATTTAAGCTTCACTACACAACTCCTTTATAACAAGCTTAAAGAGTACACATGTATAAATCTCAGTATACAAACATAAACCATTTCACATGATACATTATCTCATATATTGGCTTTTAAGTGACTCAAAATTAGTAACCTTTCGATTCACAAAACTCAACGGATACATGGATTTATCAAGTGGTTCACACAACCACTTCACATACATACCTCAACCGGAGTAACGACACACTCGCCCACCTCTACGGTTAAAATCGGAGTAATGGAACATTTACCCACCTCTACGGTTTTGATGTATAATCCACCAGCGGAAGAAAATGGAACATTTACCCACCTCAACCGTTGCGGTTCTCATGGTGGAGATTCTGGACAATTAACTCCCCTTGACACACATGAGGCGACTTTTTATAGTGCACTTTCAATCCTATGACTGGTCAATTATATCCGATAACATTTTAAACACAGCCATTTGCCAATATATTCAATAAACCAACATTCCTTACTGTTTTACATATGCATCAAAACAATTCATCACAAATACATTAAACCATGTATTTCCATATTCTCAAAATACTTACATATAATATATGCTATTCTCAAAAGCCATCAACAATGTTTATTTGCATCATCTTTCACTTTCAAAACATGCATAATACAGTGAGTAATAAAACCATAAACATGAGCATGAGATTTCATTTTGCAAAATCAAAATCGAGAGAAAGCTCAACCGATACTTACTTTCGAGCTTATATAGGTGTATCAAACCTTATCTAAACTCCTACAACTCCTTTTCAAACCTTTTAAAAGTAGAAAAGTACTTTTCCACTCACCAACAAACCAACGCTTGCTTGCTGATGCGCGAATCAAGCCTCCACAACTCCCACGCCTTCTTCGATAGGTAAAGGATTCAGCAACCCTGCTTTACTCAATCAAAATAGAGGATTAAAGCACATCTCTGTATCAAAACCCTCAAGCAACCAACAAACACTACTACACCTCTCAAGAATCAATCGAACACCTCCCAAAATCTAACAAGAACACCACCAAACCTTACTCAAACAAAGCCCAGCCAACATCTAACGATTCTAACACATTACTAACATCAATTAACATCCTAAACACGTCCTTATATCTCCAAAAACACCACAACAACCAGATCACACCAAAAACCACTATAAACAACCTAGAAACTAGCAATCCATATAGTTTCGAGTTTCTATTGATTAATCAATCCTTTCTACATTAAAACACATGCAACTTAAGATGTAAATCAATTAAATCCATCACCAAAATAGATTCATATCATTTTCCATCAATTTACCAAGAAATCTCAATTTAACTATCAAATCCATGTTAAAAACATAATTTCATAATATAAATCAACAACAAAGGATCAAGAACTTGGGAATTTCATTAAAGAATATTTAATTACAGGAGAGAAATGAAAATCACCTCTAATTGTTGATTTCTCCTGAATTGGCCAAGCTTTGATGAAATCCAAAGAGATTTTGCAAAGGCTTTTAAAGAAGTCAATTAGAAATCAAAAAGGAATTCAATGGAGATTGATTCCTGTAGATTTAGAAGTAGAAATCTTAGTTTGGTTGCTGAAAAAGTTGAGAGAAAAAGGTTAGGAGAAAAGTAGTTACGTAAGAAAATATTTTTGGAAATCAAAGATCTTTTTATTAAATCCCCTTTTAATCCAATTATTAAACCATTAAAAATAATTTGAAAAATAGCCTAAATTAAGAGAGAAATCTGTTGAAAAATAATGCTCAATTAGCTCTATAAAGATTATAATTTTTGATCCTTTTTCGATTTAGTCACCAAAATAGTTTTAAAAACTTTCAATTTAGTCACTAGACCAAATGTCTTAAAATCTGATTTAATTACCTCGAATTAACTTCACCAAATTACTTAAAATATTAATTAATTAATTTAAAACATTTTTCCATATTCTATTTTCCCCAAAATCGATTTTATCAAATTATTTTCCCGAAACTACTCGAATTGCCTAAATTGGATCTTTCGAACCGTCTACCCAACCCGGTTCACATCTAGGCCCAATTTTCGAGCGTTACAACTCCCCCTTAGAAAATTTCGTCCTTGAAATTTACCTTACGGAAAAAGATGAGGAAATTGCTTCAGCATATCCATTTTGCTCCCCTAGGTATCTTCCTCTACACCGCGGTGCCGCCACAACACTTTTACCAACTCTATGGTTTTTCCACAGAGAACTTTACTGCTCGAATTCAGAATCCTCACCGGCTCCTCATCATAGGTCAAATCTAGATTCAACTCAATCTCCTCCATAGGCATAACATGCGAATGATCCGATCTATACCTTCGTAACATAGACACATGGAAAACATCATGTATCTTTTTTAACTCAGCAGGCAACCTCAATCTATACGCTACTGGACCAACACACTCCAACACCTCATACGGTCCAATAAACCTAGGGCTCAACTTGCCATTTCGTCCAACCCTCATCACTTTCTTCCAAGATGAAACCTCCAGAAACACGCGATCACCAACCACATACTCAATTTCTCTTCGCTTCAAGTCAACATAAGACTTTTGCGATCCGAAGCTGACTTCAAACTATCACTAATCAACTTTACTTTCTCATTAGCATCCTTCAACATATCCGGCAAGGAAACATATTTCTCTCCTGCCTCCACCCAACAAAGTGGCGTACGACATCTTCTACATACAAAGCCTCGTAGGGAGCCATATGGAAACTAGCTTGGTAACTTTTATTATAAGAAAACTCCACCAACGGTAACTGCTTCTCCCACGACCCTTGAAAATCTATGATACAACACCGCAACATATCCTCCAACACTTGGATAACACGTTCCAACTGACCATCCGTTTGTGGATGATACGAGGTACTGAAATTCAACCTTGTACCCAAAGCTCTACGCAAACACTCCCAGAACTTCGCGGTGAAAAACGAATCTCTATCCGACACAATTGACTTTGGCACTGCATGCAACCTCACGATCTCAGCAATATACAATTCTGCCAACTTATCCAGAGTATACGTCGTATGCACAGCCAGAAAATGTCCATACTTCGTAAACCTATCCATGATCACCCAAATAGACTTATTCTTCGATGGCGTCAAAGGTAACCAGACACAAAATCCACAACATCCTTCTTTAAGCCAACCCAGAAATACTCTTTCTTCAAGTCTCGATACATCTTCGTACTCATCGGATGCATTACAAAGGGACTCAAATGTGCTTCAGTCAAGATAATGTGTCTCAACTCTTCATCATTCGACATCACCACTTGACTCTGAGAGCACAAAACTCCATCCTCATTAAAATCAAAATCCATTTGATTTCCATCTAAGATATCCTTAACATGAGGTACCAACGTCTCATCATACGATTGATTCTCTTTAGTCATCTGTATCTTTTTAGGTTTCACTTACAACTCTTCTAACAAGCCACCATCTCGTGACACACTCAGCCACGCAAACATCGCCCTTAACTCCACCGCGACTTTTTTACTCAAAGCATCCACTACTACGTTTGCATTCCCCAGATATACTCAATTGTCAGATCATAATCCTTAAGCAACTCTAACCATCTTCGTTGCCTAAGGTTTAACTCTTTCTGCAACATCAAGTATTTCAAACTTTTATGATCAGTGTATACGATACACTTCTCACCATAGAGGTAATGTCGTAAAGTTTCAAGGCAAACACCACTGCAACCAATTCAAGTTCGTGCGTAGGGTGGTTGCGCTTGTGCACCTTTAACTGCCTAGATGCATAAGCTACAACCCTTCCTTCCTACATTAACAAGAATCCCGAACCCACGTAGGGCACATCACTGTACACAACAAACTCCTTCCCTGGCTCCGGTTGAATCAAGATTGGAGCTTGCATCAAGGCTTCCTTCAGCTTATCGGAAGCTTGCTGCCTAACTTCCGTCTACTAAAAACCCACATCTTTTTGCAACAACTTTGTCAAAGGGGCAACGATCCTCGAAAACCCGTCTACAAACCATCGATAATATCCCACCAACCCCAAAAAACTATAAACTTCTAATACAGACTTTGGTGGCTTCCAATTCACAATGGCCTTGATTTTTGAGGATCCACATGAATCCTCTTGGCCGAAATAACATGACCCAGGAAAACCACCCGCTTGATCCAGAACTCACATTTACTTAGCTTGGCATAAAGCTTGTTGTTCAAAAGTACTTGTAAAACAATTCAGAGATATCGATCGTGATCTTCCTCGGTATGAGAGTAAAAAAGAATGTCATCGATGAACACTACCACAAATTGATCTAAGAAATCATGGAACACCCTATTTAACATATCCATGAACCCTATCGGTGCATTGGTCAAACCAAACGACATCACTAAGAACTCGTAATGCCCATAACGTGCGCGAAAAGCTATCTTCGACACATCTTTATCCTTCACCTTCAACTAGTAATATCCTGATCGCAGATCAATCTTGGAAAACATGGTAGCACCTCGAAATTGATCAAACAAATCATCATTCCCTGGTAAAGGATACTTGTTCTTAATTGTCAACTTGTTCAGATGCCAATAATCCATGCACATTCTCATTGTGCCAACTTTCTTCTTTACGAACACACCGGTGCACCCCACTGTGACTCACTTGGGTGAATGAAACCACGATCAAGCAACTCTTGCAACTACATCTTTAACTCCTTTAACTCTTTCGGTACCATACGGTACGAAGCAATCGACACCGAAGCCGTATCTGTGTACGTCTTTATGCCAAACTCCACCTTCCTGTTCGGCAGTAAACCAGACAACTCTTCTGGAAACACTCATGGAAAGTTGCAAATCATGCGAATATCCTGGGCACGCGCTTCTTTCATATTCGAGTTCATAACATAGGCTAGATATACTTGACCCTCGAACTCCAACAACCTTTGCGCATCCAACGCTGAAACCATATTAGACATTAACTTAAAATTCTCGCCCACAACCACAACTTCATAATCCTCAGCAAGTTTCAAGAAACCCGTTTGGCCTCAAAATCTACTACATCCTTGTGTTGAGACAATCAATCCATATCCAGAATCACGTCGAAATAGTGAAACGGTAACTCCATCAGATCTACTTCAAATATATGCCCTTGAACCATCAAGGGACAACTCCTAAACAACTTCTGAGCCACATCCGTCTCACCAAAGGAACTGGTTACCCGTATACCAACATCTAACAACTCAACAAGTAAATCCAACAAACATGCATGTTCGTGCAAAATGTAGGAATGCGTAGAACCAGAATCAATCAAGATAACAAAGGTATAAACTGCAAGGTAAAGGTACCTGCGATCATGTCGGTATCATTCCTCCCAACAAGGTGAGCAAAATCCCTCGCCGGTCCATCATCCTCTGGCTGAACCGCCACGGTATGAGCTACCACTCTCTGTCCATCCTCCCTATACTAGAAATGTCCATAGCCGTGCCCACGACCTCTCCAGGCTCTCACAATAGGTGCATTAGCCTGACCTTCTCCGGATAATTGTGAACAATTCCTTTCGAAGATGATCCCTTGATCTGCAGCTCTAATAAGTGCCCACAGCATTCCCCCGAATGCTTTCTACCATATCTCTTACACTCAGGAACTCCAGCATAGGTATTCTGACCCTGGAAACCACGCCCAGCACCATATCTTCCCCGCCTTTGATCAGGACAGTACCTTATGTCTCTGTGCTTCTTATAACGATCTTGGCCAGCATCAGACTCCACGCTCCTCTTATCAGTCGACCCCCAGAACGAACAGATTAACCCAAATTATGTTCTCTGTCCTTTGCTCGAGACACCAAGACATCAAACCTTATGTAGTTCGTAGCCAGCATGCACATTTTTACTTCATTGATTATCTCGCAACAGAATCGATCACACCTCTTTCACTCGTCTGGAACCAACTCAAGATCATACTTACTCAGCCGAACAAATTGAATCTCATACTCTCATATTGCCATACTTCCCTTGGAAGTTCATCGGTCTCCGAAAGGTCATTAGCAAGTGTGAACACATGTATGTATGATTTCCTATATGCCTTTATTGATGTCTATACATATGTATGCAAAACCTCTAATGTCATGCCCAAATGTATGCATGCATCGATATATTTAAATATATACATATAAGTCTCTTATCTTGTGCATGTCTAACAGTTCACACTTGCTATCAACACTCTTGGACCAAACTTTCACAACTTGATCGCATCCTCAAAACACAAAGATACCACCACCTTACACTTTTTTAACACATGCCGCCACAGCTCAAAAGATTTTGGGAGCCGTACCAAAGTACGTCTCAATATCGTATCTAACTTCGCATCTGAAAGACAACTCCTAACATCATCCAAAACATTTTAGGAAATGATCCCTAACAACACAAATTTCAGAACCCAAATATTCTCAACCCCTGATCGATTCATAATCCATTATTCTCCTCAAGGTATAGAAACATATTTGATCTCATCTCTCATTTCGTTTGCATACTCAAAATACGAATTTAAACCATGATAATGCCATAAATCAAAACAATTAGGCCAGCTCACAGCAAGAATCCAAGTCACTATTGTTTAAAAACAAAAATCATTTAACTCAAGTAGTAATAAGGTAATCTGTCCCAAGGTTTAACTCCGAAACATACCAATCTCAATAAGATTTCACAAATTCAAACACTGACCATGTCAAATAGCAATATCATCCAACTGGACAACCATAACCCACCTTCCAACAATCATAACCTAGCTGTGATACCACCAAATGTAACCCTCTCGACCCGGTCTAGTCACAAGACTGAACTGAGCGAGCCACATTAGGGTTTACCAAAAAAACCCAGAAAAGAACATTAGAAATAGTCCATTTTTTCCTTTTATCTTGTCCAAATACATCTTTAGGTTTTAAGGTGATCACACATGATATTGATAGAGTTACAACTCAATCGGGCGTCATTTCGACATCCAATTGCTCGAGTTTAGCTCACAGGGACTAAAACGTAATTTCTAACAATTGGAAGGGATTTTGCCAAATTAAGGTTACCAATCCTCAATTAGTCATCTTTCATGCCTTCATGATAATCCACAACTCAAAATGACCATTCAATCACATTTAATTGCATAAATAAGAAATATGGACTAATATGCAAATATTTCAAACATTAGACATCATTCCAATTGAATTAACGACCAACGTTTCGATAAAGTTGTCCATTGTATCGATACGGTACTAAAGAGCAAATGCGTACCGATATGGTCCTCAGGCGTGTCGGTACAGTGTGCTTATTTTGAAGGTTCAGATTCTAGTGGCTATGAACCGTATCAGAATAGTGACTCGCGTACCGAAACCATCATTGTTTTTTAACTAAGCGTACTGATACGGTTACCAGGCGTATCGGTATGGCTAGGCAAATTTTTACCATTTGCGCCAAGACAAGTTCCCATGTACCGACACCTGAGGAGGCGTATCGGTAAGACGAGACCTGTAATAACCTCTAGGTCCAACATATGACACTTTGGCTCAATCTAACTTCCTTAATTCAACTTGTAAACATCATATGACATCAAGAACATCCAATCACCAAACATAGCAACATCTCAAGAGGTCACACCAAGCATGGCATATTCAAACATCCACCTAAGGGCATGATTTCTATCCAAGCATGCTTAATGTTTCCCAACCCCTCAAAGACAAGTACAAAGCATCATACAAGTCCAAAACAATAATCCAAACTTTTACAATAGGGAGTATCTCAAAACAAATCTCCTAAAACAACCCGGCCACATTGCATTCTTATTACTAATTAGAACGTATTAAAACCATACTTTGTAATGTATCAAATCCATGGATCCTTCCTTGCCACGTCCTACCCGAGAAAGCTATTTCTATGCATTGACGAGGAAAGAGAGCGTAAACAATAAGCTTAGTGAGGGAATCGCTAAAACACTCATCAATGCATTTAAAACCATTTAGTTCAAGTCACGTGTAAATATCTCATGGCAAAACATCTCATACTTCTCATGTTATCTAAAAAATGCACAATTAAATCATTTTCAACACATGTATCATGGATCCAATCTCTACCTCAATTTAAGCTTCACTACACAACTTCTTTATAACAAGCTTAAAAAGTACACATGTATAAATCTTATTATACAAACATAAACCATTTCAAATGATACATTATCTCATATATTGGCTTTCAAGTGACTCAAAATCAGTAACCTTTTGATTCAAAAAACTCATCGAATACACGAATTTCTCAAGTGGTTCACACAACCACTTTACATACATAACTCAACCAGAGTAACGACACACTTGCCCACCTTTATGGTTCAAACCAAAATAACAGAACATTTACCCACCTCTACATTTTGGATGTATAATCCACCAACGGGAGAAAACGAAACATTTACCCACCTCAACAGCTGCAGTTCTTATGATGGAGATTACGGACAATTAACACCCCTCGATACACATTAGGTGACCTTTTATAGTGCACTTTCAATCCTATGACTGGTCAACTATATCCGATAACATTTTAAACACAACCACTTGCCAATATATTCAATAAACCAACATGGCCTCACTGTTTTACATATGCATCAAAACAATCCATCACAAATACATTAAACCATATATTTCCATATTCTCAAAATACTTAAATAAACCATATGCTATTCTCAAAAGCCATCAACAATGTTTATTTGTATCACCTTTCACTTTTAAAACATGTATAATACAGTGACTAATAAAACCATAAACATGAGCATGAGATTTCATTTTGCAAAATCGAAATCGAGATAAAGCTCAACCGATACTTACTTCTGAGCTTAGATAGGTGTATCAAACCTTATCTAAACTCCCACAACTCTTTTTCAAACCTTTTAACAGCAATAAAATACTTTTCCACTCACCAACAAACCAACGTTTACTTGTCGATGCGTGAATCAAGCCTCCGCAACTCCCGCACGTTCTTTGATAGGTAAAGGATTCAGCTTCCCTGCTTTACCCAATCAAAATAGAGGATTAAATTACATCTCTGTATCAAAACCCTCCAGCAACCAAAAAACACTACACACCTCTCAAGAATCAATCCAACACCTCCCAAAATCTAACAAGAACACCACCAAACCTTACTCAAACAAAGCCCAGCCAACATCTAACGATTCTAACACATTACTAACATCAATTAACATCCAAAAACATCCTAAACACGTCCTTATATCTCCAGCAACACCACAACAACCAGATTACACCAAAAACCACTATAAACAACCTAGAAATGAGCAATCCATATAGTTTTAGGATTTTATTGATTAATCAATCCTTTCAACATTAAAACACATCCAACTTAAGATGTAAATCAATTAAATCCATCACCAAAACATATCCATATCATTTTCCATCAATTTACCAAGAAATCTCAATTTAACTATCAAATTCATGTTAAAAACATAATTTCATAATATAAATCAACAACAAAGGATCAAGAACTTGAGAATTTCATTGAAGAACCTTTAATTAGAGGAGAGAAATGAATATCACCTCTAATTCCTGTTTTCTCCTTAATTGGCTAAGCTTTGATGAAATCCAAAGAGATTTTGCAAAGGTTTTTGAAAAAGTCAATTAGAAATAAAAAGGAATCAATGGAGATTGATTCTTGGAGATTTAGAAGTAGAAATATCAGTTTGGTTGCTGAGAAAGTTGAGAGAAAAGGTTAGGAGAAAAGTAGTTACGTAAGAAAATGTTTTTAGAAATCAAAGATCTTTTTATTAAATCCCCTTTTAATCCAATTATTAAATCATTAAAAATACTTTGAAAGATAGACTAATTTAAGATAGAAATCTATTGAAAAAGAATTGTCAATTAGCTCCTTAAAGATTATAATTTTTTATCCTTTTCCGATTTAGTCACCAAAACAGTTTTAAAAATTTTCAATTTAGTCACTAGACCAAAATGTCTTAAAATCTGATTTAATTACCTCAAATTAACTTCACCAAATTACTTAAAATATTAATTAAGTAATTGAAAACATTTTACCATCTTCTATTTTCCCCAAAATTGATTTTATCAAATTATTTTCCCGAAACTACTCGAATTGCCTAAATCGGCTCTTTCGAACCGTCTACCCAACCCGGTTCACATCTAGGGCCAATTTTAAGGCATTACACATTAGAGCAAATTTCAAAACGCAAAGGGACAATTTAGGTATTAACCCATTTTAAAAATCTGATTAAGTTTAATTTAGGGGTTAAATTAAAACCTTTAAAAAACAACTGAGGAACTGTGGTGTATTTATACCATGCGCAAGGACCCCAGATGTAAATAACTTGGGGGCGAAGGTCCTTAAAAAGAATTAGATCATTTTTAAAAATTTAAGAACTATAAAAGACCCCTTAGCTTAATTTTAAGATTTTTGGTATTTTTTAAAACCCCCAAAATAAAACACTCTATTTTTTCTGTTTTCCCCAAACTGAAACCAAAATTTCAAAACCCTCCCCAAAAACCATCGTACTCGCCAGTCTCAGCGAGGCTCATTCGTGCCTACCGCCTTAAGCCTTCCTTGACCGCCGCTTACTGGCACAAAAATAAACCAAAAAACCCCATTTTGAAACCCTTCTTACTTTTAAAACCAAAAACAACATACCCATTTTATTTTAACCCAAAAGCCCTCATCTTTTTAACGGCTCACCATACGAGGCTTACCGCCAGCGAGGAAGGGACCAAACGACTTAGATATAATCTAACCCTAACTATTTCGTGTTTTTTTTTTATATTTGTTTATGCATGTATGCACAGAAAAAATAAAGAGAAGAGAGGATTACCACTGGAAAGTTGGTTTTTTTGTATATTGATTATGAAAAACATGCTTGTCGTTTACAAATAAAAATGGGTATATATATCCCGATTTCTTGTTTACAAGAATAAGTAAACTTTAAATGCAAAAACTGTTGATGATTTTTTATTTTGATATCCCCATTTTTTTTGTTTTTGGCCTGCTCGATGGTTAGAATGCCAGTGGTACGATGACATGGTGTTCTTTGCTGGATGAAAGGTCGTTGATCTGAACACGTGGTGTCTATCGTGGCAAGGAAGATGAAGAGATCGCTTTGGCCAAATTTGATCTGGGTCGTTAGATTAGATCTGATTCAACGATCGAGATCCCTTGAAGATGGACGGTCCAGATAGATGTGGAAGGATGATATGGCATCTTGCGATGAAGCCACGTGGCACGTGGAATACAAACAGTCAACGCGTACACCACAATTGTACGTGGAAGACGAACGGTTGGTGCGTGCATCATACTCGCGGCCAGCTGAAGGGTCTTGATTGATCTAGAGCCGTTGGATCAAGATCTGATCCAACGGTCCAGATTGGGCTGTGCAAAGAAAATATGATAATTAGGGGTTTAGTTATCAGATATGGGTTAGGGTTTTGGGCCAAACAGGCTTGTATCAATGTAATGGGTATTTAATGTTTGTAATTGGACTGGACATTTAAATTTAATTTGGTTTCCAATTTTTCGAATCTGTTTCTAATTTTAATAACCCAATAATAATAATAACTAATAATATATTATTATTAATAATAATATGTACATACATACATACTTATGTACACTCATAAATACGTATACATACAACATACATTAACCACATGCAATATAAACACATATATAATATATGCATATATCTAATAAAATTATCTATCATTAATACTAAAACTAAAAGTAACACACAATACATACATACTAGATATACATATATGTGCATATATATACAATACACATATAGAATGCAATATATGCGATACACACATGCATATATATATATATATATATTAATACACATGTAAACACATACATTCACACAATGACATATACATATATACACACAAAGCTTGTTTTCACATTAAACATTAATAGTATGTTTTTTACCATAGCTTACTTATCACTAATAGGTAATATTAATAATAATACTTCTATTAACATAATATTATACACCTTGGATAAACATAAGTGATTACAGCTGCCACTCTTTGCTTGTTCTTGTGGAACGAGAACAAAGAAAAGATCAAAAACACTCATTTTTGTCCTACTTCTCTGTTCGTAGAATTCATGGCCATAAGTTCCTCTTGTATGGAACCAGTTCACTCTTCTTTTATCTAAAGCTTTGGAGCAACAAATTCTTCCTATATAGAATTTTCAGCTTGTCATTGGCAAAGAGTCTTCGGGTTATAAGTCCCTCCTATACAGAACTTTTCACATTTAACTATTAAAGCTACAAGTTCTTCCTAAATAGAACCTTCTAGTTTTTGGGTGGATCTGTTAGATTAAGAGTTCTTCCTATATAGAACCTCTAATCTTAAATTCCTGAAGCACTAGTTTCTCCTATATAAAACTTTCATGGTTCAAAGTATTTTGAGCTACGGGCTTTTCCTATATAGTACCTTTCACTTAGAGTTCTGAAGATGTGGGGTTTTCCTATATAAAACCTTTGTCTTCAAACACGGCTCCCTATTTTTTGATGGCAGGAGTACCAATAATTCCTGATACTTCCCAGAAGGTTGAAGAATGGAAACTCTTGAGGTGATGACCCAGTTTTTGATTGTCTTGGCATCACAAGTGGAATATTATATTTGGGTGAGTACAACAGACTCTTGATTCTTTGTTGAGATCTACATCCCCATTTACAAAGCAAATGATTTGATTGTTCAATGGTTTATGAGTACCTGTCATGGAACAAATGAAACACTCCAATGATATGAGTTAGTATGTTCCTAACTTAGGGATGCCTAAGCTATATAATGCATGGGTAACAATATCTCAAGATCATTCGAATGTTTTCTCTTTTTTGTTGTTGACCAATCCTAGCTTTCTTCACACTTTTCTTCTTCTCACTCTCTGTGGTGTCGGTACCCCATCTCACGTACGGGTTCAATTGTCTTGACATTATCATTTTGAATTTGAAAGCGTTGTTCTAAAGTTCCTGTTTAGGTTTTCACATTAGATTTATTTTCAAGGCGCCCTTTTGGGTTTTCGCTTTGTTTTTCTTTTTTCTTGTTTTTCTTCTTTTCCTTTTATATTTTTTCTCTCTTTTTTCGTTTCTTTTTTCTTTCTTTCTTTCTTTCTTTCTTTTTCTTCTTCTTTTTCTTTATTCTTTCTTTTTTTTTCTCTTTTGGCGCCCTTTTGGGTTTCCAACTTGATATTCTTCTTATTTCCATGATTCTCCTATTTTTCCCTGATAAGTTTGAGTCTTCATTTAACCAGGCATGTTCTCATCTCTTGGTGCCTGTAACCTTCTTCTAGGCACTCTTTTGCATATTTTCCATAGAAACATTTATTCTAAGATCAGTTTTTTGCACGGATTATCTACACTTTAAAGGCTAGAATACAATAATGCTCAGAAATCTTTTGCTTATTATGAATCTATGTTAACCTACTTGAAGGATGCTTATAAAAAGGATTACGGAAGGATCAAAATAGTATTTTATTGAAATTGATGAACTAGGGAATGATTTTAACAAAATTCATGGCAAACATTAAATAAGAGAAAACAAAATAGAAGTCTCTTAGGTATTGACTGCATGAATGATGCATGAGCCCATCGACTGAGGTAGAATATTTTCCTGAGGCTCTCAACCGAGGCATTTTACTTTCAAAAGGGTTCATTCACCATATGCCTAATCTCAAAACTCCTTTGAGCCGCCCTTTACGGGTTTTTAACTCAAACCCTCCATTGGTTTCAAGACGCCCTTTTTGCGTTTTCATCTTGAACCTCTCCTTTCATATATTTTATTACTTTTCTTTTTCTTTTTTTCTTTTTTTTATCTTTTTTGTTTTTTTCTTCCTTTTTTTGCTTCTTCAGGAGTAGTACTTTTTTACTGAGTCTGACTTTACTAGATTGCTCAACTCATCCCTTTCCATCATTGTTAAGATCAAAACCCCTTCAAAAAAGGCCTTCTTTACTACATATAGCCCCTCCCAATTAGGTATCCATTTCCCACAGAAATCTTTCTGAATTCTCTTTACTACTAAATCCCCTTGTCAGAATTCTCTTGGGCAAACCTTCTTGTCATATGTCCGTATCACCCTTTTCTGATACATTTGGCCATGGCAGATAGCTTTCAGTCTCTTTTCCTCAATGAGATTCAACTGATTAAACCTGACTTGTATCCACTCGACTTCGTCCAACTTTACCTCGTTCAAAATTTGAAGTGATGAGATCTCTACCTCAATAGGTAGCACGACCTCTGCGCCGTAAACCAAAGAGTATGGTGTTGCCTCCGTTGACGTACGCACATACGTTCGGTAGGCGAACAGAGTAAATGGTAACTTCTCATGCCAATCTTTAAAAGTGTCTATCGTTTTTGCTATAATCTTTTTAATGTTCTTATTTGCAGCTTCCACTGCCCCATTCTTCTTAGGGTGGTAGGTGGTGGAATTATGATGCATTGTTTTAAATTGCTCACACACCTCAGTCATCATTTTGTTATTCAAGTTGGAAGCATTGTCAGTGATGATATTTTCAGGCAACTCATATCGATAAATGATTTCCTTCTTCGGGAATTTACAAATTGTGGTCCTTGTGATACTAGCGTAGAAGGCTACTTCTACCTATTTAAGTGATCAATGGATACCAAAATAAAACGATGCCCATTTGAAGATTTCGGATAAATTTTCCCAATAACGTCCATGCCCCACACTGCGAAAGGCCAAGGTAAATTTAGGGTATGCAATGGTAGTGGGGAAGAATAAATCTTATCAGCATATATCTACCACTTATGGCATTTCCTGGCGTAATCAATACAGTCCCCCTCTATGGTTGACCAATAATAACCATATCTCATGATCTTCTGGGCCATTGAAAAATCACTGGCATGTGTTCTACAAAATTTATCATGTACTTATGCAAGAATGCTTTTAGCTTCTTAGGCATCCACACACCTCAACAATATTTTATCTCGGCCCTTTTTGTATAAGATCTCACCATCCAAGACGTATCCCGCGACCATTCTTCTGATATTCTTCTTATCATTCTCATTTTCTCCTTTCGGGTAAACTTGGAACTTAATATATTGTAAAATATCATGGTACCACTGATTACCATCCATTTCTTCTTCCAAGCTACAACAATGAGCATGCATCTCAAAAATTTGCATTTGAATCAGTTTCATCTCTGCCATTGTACTGGCTTTGAACATTGCATCTAAGGTTTCCAGAGCATCTGCCATTTGATTATCCTCTATTGGAAGGTAGGTAAAACTAACCTTCTCAAATTCTTTCATTAGCTCCAGAATCAGATCTTAACACTTGATCAATTTTGGATCTCTCATCTCCCATTCTCCTCGAAGCTGGTAGATTACTAAGGATGAATCTCCAAAAGCTTAAAGTATCATGATCCCTCATTTAATGGCTGCATATAGTCTCATGACACAAGCTTCGTACTCAGCTATGTTATTTGTACAAAAGAAATCTAATCAGCTTGTAAAGGGGTAGTAGACATATTCTGGGGAAATCAATACTACCCTTATTCCATGGCCCAAAGCATTGGATGCCCCATCAAAATAAAGGTTCCAAGATTTCTCCTCATGGGCAATCTCTTTTCCAGTTGCAATGCACATTAGGTTCTCATCTAGAAAATTGAAATTCAGGGATTCATAATCTTCTGAGGCACGACTTGCTAATGAATTAGCTATAGTGCTTCCTTTTATAGCTTTTTGGTTCAAATACACGATGTCGAATTCGAACAACAACATTTGCCATCGGGCCATCTTTCCTGTTAGCGTTGGAGCCTCCATAAAGAATTTCAATTGATCCAACTTGGATATCAGCCAGGTGATGTGATATAACATGTACTGTCTGAGTCTTTTTGTAGCCCACACTAAAGCACAACACTATTTCTAAATTGCCAGATACCGTGTTTTGTAATTGGTGAACTTTTTACTCAAATAGTAGATAAATCTTTCTTTTTTACCAAACTCATCGTGCTGTCCTAGTACACAACCCATCAAATTCTCATAGATTGTCAGGTACAAGATCAATGGTCTACCCGGTACTCGTGCCACTAAAATTGAAGGATTTGTCAAGTATTTCTTAATTTTGTCTAGAGCCTTTTGACACTCCTCATCCCATACTCCTGGGTTATTTTTTCGTAGCATCCTAAAGCTAGGGTCACATTTGTTGGTTAACTGGAAAATGAAACGAGATATATAATTTAGTCTTCCCAAGAAACCTCAAACTTTTTTTGTTTTTGAGGTGATGGAAGATTGTATTGCTTTTACTTTGTCAGGATCGATTTCAATTCTCTTTCGGCTCACTACAAAACCCCAAGAGCTTGTCAGATGTCACAACAAATGTGCATTTATCTAGATTGAGCTTCAGCTGATACTTTCTCAGTCCGTGGAAAAGCTTTCTCAAGTTTTGAATGTGCTCCTCCTCAGTTTGAGATATGACAATCATATCATCCACATATACCTCAATCTCCTTGTACATCATATCATGGAAGAGGGTTACTATAGCCCGTTGATAAGTTGACCCAGATTTTTAAGTCCAAAAGGCATCACCTTGTAACAGAACGTGCCCCACAGGGTCACAAACATGGTCTTCTCCATATCTTCTAGATGCATCTTTATCTAATTGTATTCAGAAAAACCATCCATGAAAGAGAACCATGAACGTCCGTCCTGCTGTATTATCAACCAAGGTGTCAATATGGGGCAAAGGAAAACTATCCTTGGGGCTTGCTCTATTAAGGTCCCTATAATCTACGCACATCTAACCTTTTCATCTTTCTTTGGTACTGAGACTCTATTTGCGACCCATTCTAGGTACTTAACAACTTTCAAAAAATCAGTATCAAATTGCTTCCTCACTTCTTCTCGAATTTTTAACAACATGTTCGCCCTCATTCTTCTGAGCTTCTATTGGACCAGTTTGAATTCTGTTCTTATTGGAAATTTATGCACCACAATGTCTATATTTAACCGTGGCATGATTTGGTATGTCCAGGCGAACACATCTTTAAACTCTTGAAGCAGAGCTATCAAGTTGTGTCTGTTCTTTTGGGAGAGGGTGGTACCAATCTTTTCTTCTCTTATCTCTTCATCAGTCCCTAAATTTAGAGTCTCTACCTCTTCCTAGTGGGGTAGGATTTACTTTTCCTCACTTGCCATTATCCTTAGCAACTCTTTTGGGACTTCGTATTTTATTTCTTCTTCTCCTTCATCTGTCTCTGTCAAACATTTAGGCTGATCGAGGTTTATCTCGGGATAAGATTCATAATCATTCATACAGTCACCCGTAAGGACCCTACATTAAAGAAAAGAACCAATATGTATTTGGACAAAGAATCGAAACTTTTATAAGAATGAATTCATATAAAATTGGAAGATAAAATGTATGAAATGTTTGCCACTTGAGAAAACATAGAAAGCATCCTTTTTCATTACGTTAGAAAACATGTAGGACAACGTAGTTGCCCTTATACAAAAGATCCCTAATGCTAGTGGGCAAAAGTAAGAGGGTTAGTTTAGAGCATTACTCTTATTTCATCCGAAGACAAGGGCAAATCCCGACTAAAAACTCATTATCCTCTTCACCTTCTGATACCATGTTGATTAGAATTCCCCCAGTGACTCACTGAACAATTCCTCATCATTAAGCCTATCGCTCCCTTGGGTTGCTTCATGTATCTTTAGTTCGGGATTGACAATGCCACCAAACACAAAGACAACCTTCAGGTGAGGAAAAGTCATAGGTTTCCATGGAATGTCTTCCCCTTTGAATCTAGCTTTTCTTTGTTCCTCTCTCTTGTTGTGTTCTTCTATTCTTTGCAATACACTGGGCTTATGACCCAGCCCAAATCGGTCTTTCATGATAATGACAAGCTGAGCGTGCAGACTTCCTTGTAAATTCCTCCCCAGACTTTTTCCAATTTTAGCCCCGCGTCCTAAAGTCTGCTAAACGGTCATCTTAGTGCAGTTAGACAACCCGGATTGAGGAATCCTACTTCCTTTTGCAACAAACATGACATTCATAAATTTTAAAGCCCAAAAAGAGCATTCTACAGCGTCTTTATCATTCTGGATGTAAGGAGTGTCAGATGTAACTGAAGCGATAATCTCTTGTCCAGCTCCTACGCTGATCAACTTGCCTTCAGTTACAAATTTCAACTTTTGGTGCAGCAACGAAGAACAATGCCAGTAGAGTGGATCCACAGTCTCCTAGCAGGCAGTTGTACGTTGGCTTAATGTCCATCACCACAAAATCTATTGTGTACTCTATCAGCCCAATCAACAAAGGTATCTCAATCTTTCCCACGACCTCTCTTTGAGTTCCATAAAGGCTCTCACAGAATTATGGCACAGTTTCATGTGGGAACTATCCACAGGTAGCCTTTTCAAGGTTGCTGATAAGTGTTCAAAAGTACTATTTTTCTTACCCTTTTTACTCATATTATTGTTAGACTTAGGCTCATATTAGTTATATAATTAGTCATTCATGCATTAATCCATGTTTCCTTCCATCGTTGAGCTTGATTGCATAACTTGGTTGTTTTTGTGGGAAAAGATGCTACTTTGGTGTGTATGTGCAGGATCACTTGCCAAAGCAAGGCTAGAGCTAGTTGCCAGGGTAATGCATGAAGGAGATGCCGAGCTAGTTGCCAGGGCAATGCATGAAGGAGACGCCGAGCCAGTTGCCAGGGCAATTGTCGACAAAGAACAAGGTGCTATGGTAGTCGAAATTGATGACTAGACAAGCCCAAGATGACGTGGAGCAAAGCTAAATCCCAAAGGAGTTTGATTTCCATGAAGAGATTAAAGAAGAATTAAATTCCAAGAAGATAAGAGAAGTTCTAGAAGGAATATAATTATAATAAAGAATTATATTCATTAAAGATAATTTAATTTCAACTTAACTTCCTCCTCAAAGAAGGACTTTGACCTAGCCCTATAAATTAGAGGCCATGCCGTCAACTCCAAAGGGAGAGAGGAGAGAATTTTCGACAAGCATCAAGGGCAAGGAGGATTTCGACAAGCTTCATCCTTCATCTTTTTCTTTCTTGTTCAATTAGGTTCATGCTAGGGATTCTTTATCTTGTGTTTCTTTGGAACCTAGCCATGAACTAAATCTATTTGGCTATGGTTATTGTGTCTTGTGGTTGTGAGAAATATTGGATTTTGTTTAGGTAATAAGAGTTTGCACTTTTCTATTCAAGGTTTATTCATTCTTGGTTCTTATTCTTGATTGCGAGTGAATTGGGAGAGGATCTCGTAACTTCATCTATTTATCTAATATCGGGAGAGTTAGATTCAAGAAATGAATGAATATGATCTTTATTCAATCTATTGATGGTGAAGATTAATCCGGCTTAGGAATAAGTTAAGGATTTCAACGGCTAAGAGGAACACAAGATTGGTTGTTGTTCACCCTTGATTCACGCAGGGATGTATTATCAAGGCATGCACAAGTAACTAGAGTTTCGACTTAGGGATAAGAAGAAACCATTAAAGAACGCTCTGCCAAACCTTGAAGGTTGCTGCCTAGACGCCCAAGTAGTTGCCCAACTAGTCGCCCAGGCAACCATCGATTAGTTGCCAAGGCAACCCCGTTGTGCAAGTTGCCACGACAACTGAGTTGCCCTTGCACTCTTTTACCAAGACAATCCAATCGGCTATCACACCTCAACTCATGATAACCTGGCCTATCTCTCTCATTTAATTACATCGCCTTTTACTTATTTGCTTTCTAGATTAGTTATTAGTTAAAACTCCTATAATCTTCTACTTGTGTTTTCTTTTACTTTTTACAGTGCAAGAGACTAGATTCTTGAAGTGGCACCAATCCCTATGGAGACAATATCTTTTATACTATAACTTGCAACGTGTATACTTGCACAATTGCATAGCACTTATTACGCGCAGCAAGTTTTTGGCACCGTCGTCGGGGATTGACAATAGCGACTTTGTTTTTATTTTCTTGCACTTTCTTTTTTTTTCTTGTTTAAGATTCAAAGGGCTAACAAACTTTGGTTTTGCATTGGTATATGACCAGGGCGAAACCGATTACACCATAATATCCCTTTGATCCAGAAATCGAACGAACCTTACAAAGACTTAGATGAACGTTAAGAGTAGCAATGGCTAATCAAGACGGCAATATGAATCAAGATGTTCCAGCAGGAGGAGGAGTGATTCTTGCACGAAACAGAACTATTCGAGTCTATCTTGAAGAAGATCTTGATGGACTTAATCCAGGAGTTGTCGCACCTAAAATTGAAGCCGACCACTTTGAGTTGAAACCTGTAATGTTTAATATGATCAACACAATTGGTCAATTTGGCTGCTCAACAACTTAAGATGCACGACAACATCTTAAATCTTCCTCGAGATTTGCAACTCGTTCAAAATACACGGAGTCACCCCTGATGTTTTACGATTAAGATTATTCCTCTATTCACTGAGGGATGGGGCGAAATCATGGTTGAATAGCATTCTTGCTGGATCAATAGCATCTTGGACCGATCTTTGTCGTGATTCCCTTGCTCGGTTTAATCCTACAAATTTGACTGATAAGCTTTGTAGCGACATTACTTCTTTTCGGCAGGCAGATGATGAATCCATGTACGAAGCTTGGGAGCGATATAGAGAACTTTTACACAAATGCCCCCTACACGGATTCCCGATGTGGACACAAGTAACAATGTTTTACAACGTCGTGAATACACCAACAAGGATGATGCTAGATGCCTCGGCAAACGACATACTCCTAGATAAGTCTTCGGAGGAAGCAATGCAAATTCTAAACAGGCTGGCCAAGAATGATTATCAATTCCCCTCTACTAGAAGAGGAGGAGTTAGACGCCAAGCCACAATACATGAACTAGGATCATCAGATTCAATTTCGGCACAATTGGCCACTTTAACCAAGATGGTCCAGAACATGCAAAAACCAAACAGCACACATGAGGTAAAGGTAATGGATTCTTTTTATGAGTTATGTGGTGAAAACTGAATCTTATATGGCTGAGAATAGTAACTTCATAAAAAGAACTGATGCTTTTATTAACAGGACCGAGATGAGATTGCAAAACCAAGAGGCAACAATCAAATCATTGGAAAATCAAGTCGAACAATTTGCTCAAAATCTGAATACTAGACCGCAAGGAGGTTTACCTAGCGATACTGAAGTCGCAAGAGGAACTGGCCATGAGCAATGTAAGGCAATCACCACTAGAAGTGGCCAACAAATTAAAGAGGCTCAAGCGCGTTCATCAAACAAAACTCTACAAAAAGATCAAGACGAACCTAGCGACAAAGCCTCAGATGCTGAACCAGGAATTACCGCGGCAACCGGCAATAAGCATTCCTTGACAACTGACGATAAGGATGCCTCAGCAACTTGCGATAAACATGCCTCGAAAACCCCAGTTGATAATGCCTCGGCAACTCTAGTTGCCCCAGCAATGCCGTCAATCAGGTTCCAAACCAATGAAAGGATCGAAGATATCCGACTTCCACCACCATTCCCACAAAGGTTGAAGCGACAAAAGCAAAAATATCAATTCAAGAAGTTTCTTGATATCCTAAAGCAAGTCCACATCAACTTGCCATTGGCGGAAGCAATTGAACACATGTCGAACTATGCCAAGTTTCTTAAAGACATTGTGTCCAAGAGAATAAGGCTAGGAGAGTTTGAAACAGTTGCCGCAACAGAGGGATGCATGGCCATGTTGCACAATCGTATGCCACCTAAGTTGAAGGATCCCAGAAGTTTTACAATACCCTGTTCCATTGGAAACCACTATGTCGGGAAAGCATTATGCGACCTTGGGGCTAGCATAAACTTGATGCCTAAATCGGTTTTCCAAAAACTGGGAATCGGGAAGGCAAGACCTACAACAGTTATGCTACAGCTAGCCGATAGATCCTATGTGCATCCAGAGGGAAAAATCGAAGACATACTGGTAAAAGCTGATAAATTTATTTTTCCCGCTGACTTTATTATTTTGGATTGTGAAGCAGATGAGCATGCACCTAGCATTCTCGGGAGACCATTCCTAGCAACAGGGAGAACCTTGATCGATGTTGAAAAGGGAGAACTCATAATGAGGGTGAATGACCAGCAAGTTAAACTAAACGTGTTCCAAACACTAAGGCATGCCGGTGATCCAGAAGAATGCCAACTTCTTCATGCCACGACAGAGTTTAAGTTTGACGAGGAATTTAGTTGCCTCGCAACTACATTGCCGATCAAGAGGAACCTAAGGAGTATGAAGAACCGGTCGATGAGGAACAACAAGAAGAGGCAAATTGGCTAGTCAATCGACCAGGTACATACTTTGAACCACTGGATTACTCAGGTAAGGAAGGTAAGCTCGAAAAGCCCTCTATTGAACAACCACCGATTCTTGAGTTGAAACAGTTGCCAGAGCAACTAAAATATGCATACTTAGGAACTGATAATACATTGCCTGTAATTATTTCTTCTAAGTTACAGCCTGAGCAGGAAAAGAAGCTGATCAAAATGTTGAAGCTACACAAGAAGGCAATAGGGTGGACAATTGCCGACTTGAAGGGAATTAGCCCGAGAGTGTGCATGCACAAGATTTTGTTGGAAGATGATCACAAACCTTCAATTGAGGCCTAGAGGAGACTGAATCATGCCATGAAAGGGGTTGTAATGAAAGAAATCATCAAGTGGCTTGATGTCGGCATTATATACCCTATCTCTGATAGTACATGGGTAAGTCTGGTACAATGTGACCGAAAAAGGGAGGTATAACGGTGGTAAGTAATGAAAACAATGAACTCATTCCAACCAGGACTGTGACCGGTTGGAGGGTTTGTATGGATGATCGAAAGCTAAACAAAGCCACTAGGAAAGACACTTCACATTACCCTTTATTGATCAAATACTTGACCGTCTTGCAGGTAAACCCTTTTATTGTTTTCTTGATGGTTATTCAGGTTACAATCAAATTGCCATAACACCAGAAGATCAAGAAAACACAACCTTCACATGCCCATACGGTACTTATGCTTTCTGAAGGATGTCGTTCGGATTGTGTAACGCCCCGGCAACCTTCCAAAGATGCATGATGGCACTCTTTTCAGACATGGTCGAAGACTTCCTTGAGATCTTCATGGATGATTTTTCTATTTTTGGTAATGACTTCGACATCTGCCTCGGCAATTTAGAGAAGGTGTTGGCAAGATGTGAAGAAACTGATTTAGTCCTCAATTGGGAGAAGTGCCATTTTATGGTACATGAAGGAATAGTGCTCGGCCACAAGATTTCATCCAAGGGAATTGAAGTAGACAAAGCCAAGATGGACGTGATCGAGAGATTACCCCCACCAAGTTCGGTTAAAGGAATTCGAAGCTTTCTTGGACATGCAGGTTTTTACAGGAGGTTCATTCATAATTTTTCTAAAATCACTAAACCCTTGTGCAATTTGCTTGAACAGGATAAAGTCTTCGATTTTGATGATTCTTGCACCCAAGCATTTGAAACCCTAAAGAAAAAGCTTGCCTCGACACCCATTGTCGTTCCACCAGATTGGACGCTACCTTTTGAGCTCATGTGTGATGCAAGTGATTTCACGGTAGGAGCAGTCCAAGGCCAACGCACATGTAAGACCTTCCATGTGATATACTACGCTAGTAAAACCCTTAATAGTGCTCAAGTGAATTACACAACAACGGAGAAAGAGTTACTACCTGTAGTTTTCGTATTTGACAAGTTTCGATCCTATTTGATTGGTACAAAGGTAATTGTTCATACGGACTATTCGGCAATCAAATATCTATTTGCTAAAAATGATGCAAACCCTCGTTTGATTCGTTGGATATTACTTTTACAAGAATTTGATATTGAAATTAAGGACATAAAGGAACAGAAAATCAAGTGGCCGATCACTTATCACGTTTAGAATGCAATAGGGAAGAGGATGCGGATCTAGAGATATGCGATGCATTCCCAGATGAGCAACATTTAGTTGCCTCAGCAACCATAGATGCGCACGCCTTGGCAACCCTTGACGCGCATGCCTTTGCAACTCTCGACGCTGTAGCAGCCCTTGACACGCACGTCTCGGCAACCCTTGACGCACATGCCTCGGCAACCCTCGACACCTCAGCAACCATGGATACGCACGCCTCGACAACTCTCGACGCCGCAGAAGCCCTTGACGCGCACGCCTCGGCAACCATGGATGTGTATGCCTCGGCAACCCTCGACGCTTCGGCAATTTTGGGAGCAGTCGCCACGGCAGCACATGCCTCGGCAATACCTTGGTACGCGGATTTAGTTAATTTTGTTGTTGGTGGTATTTTACCTTATGGTCTTACTCACTAAGGGAAGAAGCAGTTCCGCCATGATGCTAAGAATTACTTTTGGGATGAGCCTCTTTTGTTTAAACAATGTGCAGATCAGGTTATACGCCGACGTGTCCCTGAAGAAGAGCAACAGAATGTACTCCGGCAATGCCATTCTTCACCCTATGGAGGACATTTTGGAGGAACTCGTACCGCGGCTAAAGTTTTGCAATCCGGTTTGTATTGGCCAACATTGTACAAAGATGCCCAAAACTTTTACAAGCAATGTGATCGTTGCCAGAGGACGGGCAATATCTCTAGACGACAAGAGATGCTGCTCCAGAACATCATCGAGGTGGAATTGTTAGATGTATGGGGAATCGATTTTATAGGACCTTTCCCATCTTCATTTGACAACCTCTACATTCTACTTGCCGTCGACTACGTGTCTAAATGGGTTGAGTTAGCTGCAGTTCCCAACAACGATTCCAAGACCGTGCAACGATTCTTGCAGAAATACATATTTACACGGTTTGGGATGTCGAGAGCAATTATCAGTGACAAAGGCAAGCATTTTGACAACAGACTTATTGCTAAGATATTGCAACGCTTCGGCATATCACACAAGATTGCCACAACATATCACACACAAACCAACGGGCAAGCAGAAATTTTCAACTGGGAATTGAAGGGTATACTCGAGAAAGTTGTAAATCCCTCTAGGAAAGATTGGTCATTAAGACTAGATGACGCGCTTTGGGTATATCGCACTGCATTCAAAATACCCTTAGGTATGTCCCCCTTCCGACTTGTCTATGGAAAAACATGCCATCTACCGGTGGAAATCGAACACAAGGTATATTAGGCAATCAAGATCGTGAATATGGATTGAGAAAGTGTCAGACAAAAGCATTTGTTAGACCTCAACGAGATAGAAGAATTTCGTGCACTCGCCTATAACAATGCACGAATCTACAAGGAGAAAACAAAGCAATGGCATGATAAAAAACTATTGCCGCGACAATTCACGCCAGGGCAACTAGTTCTCTTATTCAAGTCTCGGCTAAAACTTTTCCCAAGAAAGCTTAAATCAAGATGGTCGGGACCATTCAAAGTTGTCAAACCATTCTCCCATGGTGCCGTGATAATCAAGTCCATCACTGACGAACATGAATTCAAAGTTAATGGACAAAAATTGAAGCACAACAACGGTGCCCATGTGGAACGTAACAAAGAAGTGGTCAACTTTGGAGATGCATGAGCATGCTCTCCTTTCGATATTTTATTTTATTTTTTTATTTTTTTAATTTTGTCGAACTATTTAATTTTTATTTTTTTATTAATTTCGATTATTTGCTTTTTAAGGATAGATTTATTTTCTTTTTTTTAATCTTTTTTTAAGTTTAAGAATCCCTTTACACATCTTTATTTATTTTCATTTATTAGTTTATCTTTAATTTTAATCCTTATTTGATTTGTCTTTGAATTGTAGGAAAAGAGTTCAAGATAAAGAGGAATTTTGATCCAAGAAGGAAAACATCTTCAACAAGGAAACTAATGGGCTAAATCTAAGGCTTATATAAAGCCTCCAACTTACCCTAATTAAACCCCCTTGCCGTCACCCTTCCCCTAAACCGAAACCCCCTTTATTTTCTATCCAAAATTAATCCCACCCACTATATTTACTACCTATCTTTTTTATATAACCCATCACCCTTAACTTCCAAGAAACCTATTCCTACTTTTCATCTTGCAACTCTTTAGTTTCTTTTATTTTATTTTCTTTGTTTTTACAAAACTCACAACCAAGATCATCTATGGCATCCAAAATTAAATTTTTAGTTCATCCAAGTTCCTCCAAAGAACCAAGATACAAGAAGTTTGCTACACCAGTGGTTCCAGAAAGATTTCACTCCAAGTTTGAAAGCCGAAAGATTTACGAAGAACAGGGCTTTGAATACTCCAACTCTCATCAAGATTTCGGCCTTGAACCATTCATCTTTGAGAGGATTGCACATCAAAAGTGGCAAATCTTTTGCCATCAATCGGAACCGGGTAACATCTCATGGGTAAGAGAATTCTATGCTCACTCACCTAACCCGGATAATCCTTATGTTTTTGTTCGTGACAAGGCAATACTCATAAGCCCCGAAAACAACAACACCTTTTACGGGCTTTACATTGAGAAGGACGAGCATCAAGCCTTTGTTGATCAAATCATGCCCAAGCAACTCAACAAGGTGCTTCAAGAACTCACTCTACCGGGAACTCATTGGAACGACGGTAAATACAAGGGCACGGTAAATAGCCTTCGGCTTAAACCCAAGGCAAAACTATGGAATAAGTTTGTTAAAACCTCTTTAATGCCCACCACACACAATACTACCGTTGATATACCACGTCTTTTTCTCATACATTCTATTTTGCATAATCGCATCATTAACATTGGAAAACTTATTTGTGATGAGATTTTTGTATGTAGCTCAAAAGATAAGGGTTCTCTTTTCTTCCCTTGCTTAATTTCTAACCTTTGCAAGGAGATGCATGTCCCAAGTGAGTCCACCGATGAAAAGGCTCTACCAAAGTCAGGTTGGAATCAAGCACAAATCTGAAAGCTAATGGGAGAGGCACCGGAAAAATCCTCAAGGCCTCCAATTGCCGCAGCAACTCATGCCGCCCCGGCAATCCCTAATGCCCAAGCACCTAATACCCGGGTAACTCGGCCACCAACCCCGGGACACTTTGAAGCACTCTTGCAACCATTGGCGAGCCACCTAAGGCAAACTGAAGACCGGCAACTAATTTTCATGCGGTACATGAAGGAGCACAATAATGCCATCACCCAAGTTATCCTAGAAAAGTACCCAAACAGTCGCGTGCAGTTCCCAATCTTTCCTGCCGAGATCCTTGCCCCGACAACCAATGAAGTAGTCGCCACTGCAACCGCAACAGATGATGCCACGCAACCAACCCTAAAGATGCCACGGCAACCAAAGCTAAAGACATCCCGGCAACCACTGCAAAAGGTAAATCACCTATGCCCGAATAAACTCGTACGAAATCATTGTCTAATTTTTTAGATTTGTACGAGTCCTCAATTGCACCAACAAAGACCGCACCAATAGAATCCTCCAAGCGAAAAGCCAATGACATTGATGAAGAGGACGATGAGGACAACCCCGTACGAGGATCGATTATGTTGCGCGTAATAAGTGCTACGCAAATGTGCAAGTATACACGTCGCAAGTTATAGTATAAAAGATATCGTCTCCACAGGGATTGGTGCTACTTCAAGAATCTAGTCTCTTGCACTGTAAAAAGTAAAAACACAAATAAAAGATTATAGAAGTTTAACTAATGACTAATCTAGAAAGCAATGAAGTAAAAGAAAAGATGAATTCAAATGAGAGAGAGATAGGCCAGGTTATCGTGAGTTGAGGTGTGTAGCCAATTGGATTGTCTTGGTAAAAGAGTGCACGGGAAACTCAGTTGCCATGGCAACTTGCACAACGGGGTTGCCTTGGCAACTAATCGATGGTTGCCTGGGCAACTAGTTGGGCAACTACTTGGGCGTCTGGGCAGCAATCTTCAAGGTTCGGCAGAGCGTTCTTCAATGGTTTCTTCTTATCCTTAAGTCAAAACTCTAGCTACTTGTTCATGCCTTGATAATACATCCCTGCGTGAATCAAGGGTGAACAACAACCAATCTTGCGCTCCTCTTAGCCGTTGAAATCCTTAACTTATTCCTAAGCCGGATTAATCTTCACCATCATTGGATTGAATAAAGATCATATTCATTCGTTTCTTGAATCTAACTCTCCCGATATTAGATAAATAGATGAAATCACGAGATCCTCTCCCAATTCACTCGCAAACAAAAATAAGAACCAAGAATGAATAAACCTTGAAATAGAAAAGTGCAAACTCTTATTATCTAAACAAAAACCAATAGTTTCTCACAACCACAAAACACAATAACCATAGCCAAGTAGATTTAGTTCATGGCTAGGTTCCAAAGAAACACAAGATAAACAATCCCTAGCATGAACCCAATCGAACAAGGAAGAAAAGATGAAGCTTGTCGAAAATCCCTTGCCCTAGATGCTTATCGAAAATTCCCCTTGCTTTCTCCCTTGGACTTGTCGAAATTTCCCTAATGCTCTCTCTATATGGATTGTTGAAATCTCCTTGCTATTTATAGGGCTAGGCCAAAGTCCTTCTTTGAGGAGGAGTTTGAGTTGGAATTAAATTATCTTTAAAGAATATAATTCTTTATTATAATTGTATTCCTACTAGAACTTCTCCTATCTTCTTGGAATTTAATTCTTCTTTAATCTCTGCATGGAAATCAAATTCCTTTGGGTTTGGGCTTTGCTCCACGTCATCTTGGGCTTGTATAGTCATTAATTTCGACATCCCTATTGCATTTTCTCTTTGTCGACAATTGTCATGGCAACTGGCTCGGCGTCTCCTTCATGCATTGCCCTGGCAACTAGCTCGGCATATCCTTCATGCATTGCCCTGGCAACTAGCTCGGTATTGCTTTGGCAAGTGATCCTGCACATACACACACAAAGCACACCAAAGCAGCATCTTTTCCGCAAAAACTACCAAGTTATGTAATCAAGCTCAACGATGGAAGGAAACATGGATTAATGCATGAATAGCTAATTATGCAACTAATATGAGCCTAAGTCTAACAATAATATGAGTAAAAAGGGTAAGAAAATTAGTACTTTTGAACACTTATCAGATTCCACCACCGGCAATAAGAAAACAACCATCGCGTTCAAGCTAGAGAATCAAGACACCGACCAAAAGGAAACTAATCATCCACGATGACAAACTCTCGGAGTAAGTCCTCGTTTGCATTTTATTTTTCGTTATTTTTATTATTCTTTAATGCATGCATTGAGGACAATGCCTCACTCGAGTTTGGGGGGGATTGTTATTAGTAGTTACCATGTTTAGTTGCATTCATCTTAAGTATTACATTTAGGATACATAAATTGCTTGCCATGCCTTTAGTTGGAACAAGAATTGCCTAGATTTGATGAATATCCGATGATGACTTTGCCAATGCACTTAATTGATAGAATTTTTATTCTAGGATAACCATGGAAAAACTTAGAATTTTACTATGATGCTAAATTTGATGAAACACTATTGTGGTTTGATTGATTTAAGGAATTCTAGTGAACTTAGGTTGATAATTAAACAAATTAGGGGATTAGAATAAAAATTGGATGAATGCTAGAGGTGACCGAAATTGGCTCTAGCATGTGCTAAAAAATTGATCACTAGAGGTGCCCGAAACCGGCTCTAGTATGTGCTAAAAAGTTGATCGCTAAAGGTGCCCGAAACTGGCTCTAGTCGAATAAATTAATTAACTTAAGGAAACTAAAAAAAACACTAGAGGTGCCCGAAACCAGCTCTAGTTAAAACATGTTAAAAAGAACCCAATGAAGTTATTTGAAAACCTCTTGTTTGCATAGAATCCGAAAAATCAACTTGAACACAACTCTGCACACACTCACAAGCATTATAGTTTGATTCCGAGTAACGCCTAAGTTTTCCAAAAAAATGAAAAGCCAATCATACTTTGTGCCCCGGTTCTAAGAATTGAAATCAAATTCAAAGCTAAGTTTGTGAAAATTGAAGTCTTGGCAGGTAACTATTAGTTTGCATTGCTTGAGGACAAGCAATAGTTCAAGTTTGGGGGTGTGATAAGTGTTCAAAAGTACTATTTTTCTTACCCTTTTACTCATATTATTGTTAGACTTAGGCTCATATTAGTTACATAATTAGTCATTCATGCATTAATCCATATTTCCTTCCATCGTTGAGCTTGATTGCATAACTTGGTTATTTTTGTGGGAAAAGATGTTGCTTTGGTGTGTTTTCTGTGTATGTGCAGGATCACTTGCCAAAGCAAGGCTAGAGCTAGTTGCCAGGGCAATGCATGAAGGAGATGCCGAGCTAGTTGCCAGGGCAATGCATGAAGGAGACGCCGAGCCAGTTGCCAGGGCAATTGTCGACAAAGAACAAGGTGATATGGTAGTCGAAATTGATGACTAGACAAGCCCAATATGACGTGGAGCAAAGCTAAATCCCAAAGGAGTTTGATTTCCATGAAGAGATTAAAGAAGAATTAAATTCCAAGAAGATAGGAAAAGTTCTAGAAGGAATATAATTATAATAAATAATTATATTCTTTAAAGATAATTTAATTCCAACTTAACTTCCTCCTCAAAGAAGGACTTTGACCTAGCCCTATAAATTAGAGGCCATGCCGTCAACTCCAAAGGGAGAGAGAGGAGAGAATTTTCGACAAGCATCAAGGGCAAGGAGGATTTCGACAAGCTTCATCCTTCATCTTTTTCTTTCTTGTTCAATTAGGTTCATGCTAAGGATTCTTTATCTTGTGTATCTTTGGAACCTAGCCATGAACTAAATCTATTTGGCTATGGTTATTGTGTCTTGTGGTTGTGAGAACTATTGGATTTTGTTTAGGTAATAAGAGTTTGCACTTTTCTATTCAAGGTTTATTCATTCTTGGTTCTTATTCTTGATTGCGAGTGAATTGGGAGAGGATCTCGTAACTTCATCTATTTATCTAATATCGGGAGAGTTAGATTCAAGAAACGAATGAATATGATCTTTATTCAATCTATTGATGGTGAAGATTAATCCGGCTTAGGAATAAATTAAGTATTTCAACGGCTAAAAGGAGCACAAGATTGGTTGTTATTCACCCTTGATTCACGTAGGGATGTATTATCAAGGCATGCACAAGTAACTAGAGTTTCGACTTAGGGATAAGAAGAAACCATTGAAGAACGCTCTACCGAACCTTGAAGGCTGCTGCCCAGACGCCCAAGTAGTTGCCCAACTAGTCGCCCAGGCAACCATCGATTAGTTGCCAAGGCAACCCCGTTGTGCAAGTTGCCACAACAACTGAGTTGCCCTTACATTCTTTTACCAAGACATTCCAATCGGCTATCACACCTCAACTCACGATAACCTGGCCTATCTCTCTCATTTAATTACATCGCCTTTTACTTATTTTCTTTCTAGATTAGTTATTAGTTAAAACCCCTATAATCTTCTACTTGTGTTTTCTTTTACTTTTTACAGTGCAAGAGACTAGATTCTTGAAGTGGCACCAATCCCTGTAGAGACGATATCTTTTATACTATAACTTGCAACGTGTATACTGGCACAATTGCGTAGCACTTATTACGTGCAACAGTTGCCATCGGTAATACATTTAGTGCAGACCCATTGTCAATAAACACACCTGGCAAAACATAACCCTTGTAGTGAGTGGTGATATTTAAAGCTTTAGTGGATCCCATACCTTCTTTGGAGATTTCATCATTTCTGAAAGTGATATAGTTAACCACAGTGATTTTGTAATGCCCAGTTTTGGGCCTAGCAGTTTTGAGGCTTGTTAGATGGTTTAGTGGACCGGTTAGAGATTCGAGTCGGGTTCAAGAGTAAATATTTTTATGAAAAATAAAAATATGGAAAAATAGTTAAAAATCATGTTTTAATATATTAAAAATATTGGTGAAATCAATTTTGGAAAATGAGCTTTGGAAGGGTGACATTTTGGCTAGTGGCAAACATGTAATTTTTGAAAACTATTTTTAAAGGTGACTAAAATGAAAAGGATCAAATTCTTAGAATCCTTAAGGAGCTATTTTACCAAGTTTTTGCTGGTGATTTCTCCTTTCAATTAATCCATTTTAACATGTGTTTTAAAAGATAATTAAAAGGGATTCTAGATATTAAAGTTAGTTATTTGGTTTTAAAGAAATTTGACGTAACTTTTCTCTCCACTTATTTTCTACCAAACACTCTTGTTTTCATCAAATCATAGAGGTGAGAGACTTGTTTTCTTAATTTATTGATTTGTAATCTATTCTTTATTTTTGATTTGCAAAACCTCATTGAATTCTTGTGTTTTTCAAGCTTTAAACAATCAATTGAGGGAGAAATCACACAATAGAGTTAAGGTTCGTTCTTCTCCTCTATTGATGGTTGTTTATTGATATTCCAAAATATTTAATCCTTGATTTATGATTATTAAACTGATTTTGTGTTTTTATAATGAATAATTAATTTAATTGGGTGAAATTGATGAAATAGTGAAAGATCCGAATTGGATTTGTTTTCCAGTGTTGAGGATTGATTTTAAACATATAGTGTATGTATTATATTTATGATAACTCGTTTTTAATAATGGAATCCTAAAACTCTTGAATCTCTAATTGTTTAGGTTGTTAGATTTGTGTTTTTGTGGAGTTGTGATGGCTTTGTAGTTGCTAGAAGTATTTGGATGAATTAATCCTGTTTTTTAAGTGTTAATTGATGATTATGGAAGTGTTAGATTGATAAATTGTGGCTAGGTTGTGTTTGAAAAGAGTTAGATGATGTTTTCAATTGTTGTGGTTGGGTAATTGTGAGAGAATTACAGATATCCATGAGGATTTGTTGTTGCAGTGTTTTGAATGCATTGAGATGTATTAATCCTCTGTTGTAATGTGATTAAAACATGGGAGGTCGATTCGAAAGTGATTGGTGAAGCTTTGGAGGCTTCGGGCGCTTGATTTCGCATTGGTGAATCGAGGTTTCGCTTATCGGTCAGTGAGAACGTAGATTTTAGCTTTGAAATGATTTAAAGGTGGTTTATGGGAGTTTAAACTGAGCTTGAAACACTGGTTTAAACTCGGAAGTAAGTATAATGTGGTTTTCTCTCTCGGTTGTGCTATTATGAAATGGTTTTATGCACTTGTTTTGATTTACATTGTACCTATTGTTTAAACATGTTTTAAAGTATGTGAGGTACTGTTTTTGATCATGAAATGATGATGGATGCACGTGGTAAGTGATCCATGTAAGTATATGGTTTATACTTGAGTTTAAGCATGTATTGTTGCTTGGAAAATGGTTTGGTTTAATGCTTGTAAAAACAATGAGGCAAATGGTGAATTATATTGGCAAGTGATGTGGTTTTAAAAATTGTTATTGGGTATAGTTGGCCGGCCATAGGGTTGATAGTGCACTATAATAAGTCGCCTTGGATGTTGAGGGGTTTTGTTTTGGTGTACCGAAAACTCCATCCAAGTACCCTAACGGTTGAGGGGTTATATGGTACCGTAAACTCCCGTTAGTGGGTTAAGCATCTAACTGAAGGTTAGGGTTGGTGTCCCCGTGGGTTGTAAGTGTACCCGGTTGTAATGTACCGCGATTGTGATTGTATCGCTATTCCGGTTGAGAGGGCTTAAAGTGTTGTAAGGACACTTGTTTGAATCCGTGTATCCGATGAACTATTTTTGGTAAAGGAACTTGGTTATGATCACTTGTAAGCCAATGTAATTGTTAATGTACCATTGAAAGGTTTATGTTGTATAATGTGATTTATACATGTTTACTCTTTAAGTTTTTTATATGGTTGTTATGCATAGGAAGGCTTAAATTGAGGTTTAGCAATGGGATTTGCTGTTGATTAATGATACATGTTGCATATGGTCTAATATGCTAGTTTTTAAAGATGTTAAGTGCATGGTTTTCAAGGCATGATAATGTTTTAAATGATGTTTAAAAGATTATTGAAATGGGATTTCAATGCGTTGTAAAGAAATGGTTTTAATGCATTGATGGTGTGTTGTTCTGAGCACTCCTCACTAAGCCTAGTGTGCTTACGCTCTCTTTGTCCATCAATGTAGAGAATTAAAGGCTCGGAAGGCAGGGAGAAGTAATGGATCACAAAAAGACTTGGTATCAAAAGTATGTTTTTGGACTAGACTATAAATAATAAGGGCAATGGGGTTTCCGTTGTTGTTTTGGGAGGTGTTTTGCTAAACTCCCTGTTTGAGCAAGTTTATTTGGTTGCTCTTGGTTTGTAAATGGCCATTATAGATTGTTTGTGGTGATGGTTTAAAGTTTCATGTTTTACTTGATTGGTTTCTCTAGGAAGCATGCCTTTAGATTTACAATTGAAGCATGTTGCCATGAATTGATGTTGGAACTGGGTTGTTTTGATGTGGTTTGAACCTTGAATATGTTGGATGTATGCTAGAAGCATGTTAAACCAGTGAAAATGGACATTTCAGGTCTAGGCGTACCGGTACACGGGCAATCGTTTCGGTACGGGCCAAGGCAAATTTGGCCAGCGTTTTGGTACGGGTGTCCCTATTTTGGTACGATATAGTGTTTAATTGAGGGGTGTTTCGATACGCGTGGGCGTATTGGAATGAATTTTGGTCACTGGAATCTAGGGAATTCATGATAACAAAGTTGTACCGATACGCGTGTACCCGTACCGATATGGATGGTAGTTAAATCTATTATATGGAATATCTTGAAGTTCTGTTTACTTACGTTCTAGTCCCTGAATATTGTGGATGCAATTGAATGAAGGTGGGTGATCCTTTTGAGCCAATTTTTGACATGTGAGCATAAAACCTGCTTAATTAAAGATGGGTAACATAAAAATGTGTTAAGTCCCTGTAATTTTCTAAAATTACAATTTGGTCCCTAACTTGTAATTGTGTTCAATTGGATGTTGATTCGATGCCTAATTGAGTTAAGTTTTCACCTGTGATCAATATGTACATGTAGGATAATAATTATGCATCTAGATAAGATAAAAAGAAAAAAATAGATT
Organism: Hibiscus mutabilis; assembly: GCA_019671005.1. Taxonomy (NCBI): domain Eukaryota; kingdom Viridiplantae; phylum Streptophyta; class Magnoliopsida; order Malvales; family Malvaceae; genus Hibiscus; species Hibiscus mutabilis. The sequence continues at coordinate 43,262,368 of CM033756.1, forward strand.
TGTTTCGAGTTTCATCTTCACGGTTTACTTCGGTAAACCTATTGTAGCCCGCTCGGTTTGGTCTTGCGACTAGGCCAGGTCAAGGGGTTACAGATACGACCCACTATTCGATCTAACTTGGCCACAGAGATGTCATATGGAACAAATTTTTGGTTTAACACCTTCAATAACGCGTCAAGTTGTTTTTCTGAGCTCAAAAGTAGCTCAAGCACTGTAATCCTTGCTTATTGCTTGCGAAGTTACTCCACAACACTGTATTCACTGTGTCTTAAAAACTTCAAGAATTCATATGCCTGCACTTCAGTTACTGGCTCAGTAATTTTTGGAGGAAGCTCCTCATTAAATATCTTCTCAGGACCAGTCAACGTATCCTTCCTTTATCCTTTTCGGCTTCCACAGCTTTCAACGCCTTTGGAAAATAACCTCAGTCACTTCTGGTAAAATGACCCACTTTCTTCACAACTTCATCTTTTAACTCTTTTGATTCTTCTTTTGGTGTGCGATTTTTCCATTAGCGATTCCTTTTTCTCTTGAATTTTGATCCTTTCGACACAGACACATTGGCGGCATAATTCCAAGGAACTTTTGGCGTATCCTTAATGGGAATGGAGCTGAAATGATAAGCTTATGAACTACCTTTGAGCTTCCTTCATGGGATGAACCTCCTTCTTTTGGCTTAGTCGAGATAATGAATGGCCTGTTTACTTGTACTTAGTGTTGGGGTTGTCTGGCGTGCACACATCTAATTCTTTCCTTCCTTCCACCTTCTCGAAAAACTATATTTCTTTATTGTCCATCAATTTTTGGACCAATTACTTAAATTCTTCACATTGTTGAATATCATGCCCTTTTTTTTGGTGATACTCGCAGTAAGGCCCACATCCTTCTTGTACTAACTCCATACCCTTCTCTATCAGATGTGCTATGCATTGTTGCTGGAACACCCATCAGAGAGGGGATTTAACTTTAGCCACCTTTTTTGCTCTTCTATCATCTTTTTCTTCGATAGAAATCACGTTACGTCCTTCATGGTTTGGCAACGGGTTGACAGCCACACTCGGGTCATCAAACTTTAGAACCCCGTTGTTAATCAAATTTTGAACAAACTTTTTAAGGGTAAGGCAGTTCTTTGTCGAGTGACCTAGAATACTAGCGTGATAGTCACAATGAGCCTTCTCATCATACCAAGCAGAGAAAGGGGGCTTAAATGGTGTAACATGATATGGCCGAACCAAGTTGGCCTTATACAATTGAGAGTACAACTCTGTATATTATACTGGCAGGGAAGTAAAAGACAACTTTTCTTTTTTCTTTCTGGGGCTCCACCCCCTTGTTTAAATTTTGTGTTTTCCTGATAGCAGTTTGCGGCTGAGAAATGGTGATATTTGCCAGAACAATGTAAATGCTAGCAGTATTCACCTCATTATCCTTTTTCTTATAATGCTTTCGAGAATTCTCCCCATTGTTGATCCTACCACTTTTTATTGCTACTTCAATTGATTCCCCTGTTCTCACCAAATCGGCAAAGGCCTGAGTGGTATTGTTTATCAGACGGTCAAACAATCCCACCCTAAGAGTATTGACAAACATGGGCGTAATTTCGTGTTCAGGAATAGGTGGCTGAATTTGAGCAGCTACATCTCGTTATCTCCAGGCATATTGCCGCAGACTCTCGTTTGATCGTTGCTCCATTCCTTCCAACATGATTTGATTGGGAGTCATGTTAGAAACATTTTTATATTATTCAATAAAAGCTTTAGAGAGGTCCTTCCATGATTTAATATTGGCCCGACTCAACTGGGTATACCAACGGGTTGCTGACCCAGTCAAATTGTCCTGAAAACAGTGAATTAGTAACTTCTCATCTTTTATAAAAGCTGGCATCTTTCTATAGTGCATTGTTTTATGGGCATAGAGGCAGGTAGTCTTGTCATACTTATTGAAATCTGGTGCTTTAAACTTTGGCGGGAGAACCAAATAGCTACAAGGCTCAGATCACTAGTCTCGTTCCTCTGCTCATTTGCTCCTTGCATAAACTTAAATTGTTCTTCCAATAGACGAAATCTTTCTTCATATTTTTTTCTACTTTAGCTCTAATTTTTTCCATCATGTTTAAATCAGGTACTTCATCCTCATGGCCTGACTCTAAATCAATTGGCTGTCCTATAGATGTTTCCATTTGATGACTGACAGACATTCTCATGGTGTTGATGTACATTCTCCTTTCAGGAATTGGTATCTCCGATCGAGCCCTAATGTGAGATAAAATACCTTCTATTTCTTGAATGGTGTCATCTGAAACCTTTTTCTTCCCATTATTTCTTTCGAGTGTTGCAAATATCTTAAACAAGATCGCATCTTGTGATTGGGAGATTTGTTCACTAACGCTCCACTCTACTCGATCGAAACGAGCCTCAAGGTCCTTTTGTCCTTGCTCTAGATTAGTTACTCTATCCTCCATTATTCTAAATTATAAACGGGTACCGTACTGATGTAGAATGTTTGTAGTTTTGATGTTAACACTTCTTCCATAACATTTCCATAATTAATTTCAATTTTTAATAATATATGCAATATGTGATATGAAATACATAAATGATGACAAATATGAGAATGTATGCAAATAAAGGTATTGATTCTTTTTAGAAGATCGCCTTAGAACAACTTCCATTAACATTAAAGAGGTTCATATTACGAAAGATAGAGCAAATTCCTACAAATAAGCTCCTGCCCTAGCTCTTAATTCTTTGATGGCTTGAAGGAGTTGAAAGAATCTCGGTGCTTCATCTATTTCTGGGATAACGAAAGGGCATAGTGCTTCTGGTTCTATGGCTAAAGTCATGACATGTTGGGTTACTTTTTGCACTTTAACCATTAAAGTTGTATTATACTGATCACGATCCTGGATCATCCAGGTAGCATCGCGAAGTCATTGTAGCCAGTAATTATCTCCGCCATCTGCAACTTCCTCAAGAACTACGATTAGTCCCATGTAAACTTGAACTGTTGCCTCAAGCGACTCAATCCAGGCTCGTAGAGTCCCATTCTCGTGTTCTATGTCTTGGATTTCGAGGAAACAATTCCTATTACGGTATGTTTGAAAAGACTTATCCAACTCTGCCATTCTTTCTTCCAGTTGAGCATTCTGAGCCTAACTCTGGTTCAAACTTTTAAAAGTGATGTTGTACAAGCTTTGCATTTCTAGCAGGCAATTCTTGTTGTGTTGAGCTTTTCTTTTCCATGCAGTACTCTTTTCCTTCTCCAGTCAATTACTTGTTTTCCTTTTTCTTTCTCGTGCATAGCCTTCTCTCTTTCTAGGTTTAGTAGATTTTGAAAAGACTTCATCTCTTTTTCGATGACTATCTCGCATTCTTCTTTTTCTTTCTCTATTGCTCGTTTATTCTTTTCTCTTTCCTCTTTGATTAGTCGTACGTTGTTTGCCCTTTTTTTCTCAATGGATACAAATCTTTTTCGGTCAACCTTTATGATCAAAGCTTCAAGCTTAACAGTATCATTCTGGTAAAGAGTATTTTTTCACTCAAGTCTGCATTCTCCTTCTTTAATTGTGTGATTTCCCTATCTCGTATTTCCACATCCAAACTTACTTTGTAAAGTTCATTTGCATTCTCTATTTTCAAGGCGTCCATCTTTTTCCTGACCTCCTTTAGCTCGTTTCTCAAGATATCAGCCTCGGATGAGAGTATCTTTATATGTTCTTCGAGTGACATGATTGGCCCCTACGTTGGCTTCGGGATATTATTATTCACCCTTATCCTCCTCTAGAAGTCATAATCGGGGGTAATCTTGTTGTCTTCATTGTGGGCGACCTTCACACGATAACAATGCTTTCAAGAATCATTAATTGTCTGAACCTTTTTTTTTGAACTCATTCTTAAATTCAAATTTCGTTTCGCTTAATCCAACAGTAATTGGTACAAACTGTTGAGACCCAAATTGCCTGGATACCAATAAGGGAGCGGAACCGATTACTCCGTACAAGCTTATCATCATTAACCAGTTAAAATCTCCATATTTGTATAAGAAATGGATGACACTGCCCAGCCGAGGCACCCGCCAAACTATGTGTTTTTCTTGCAGGTACTAAAGAATTGCAATCCATTTTTTTAGAGAAGTCCTTCCGCCACTTTTTCGCTAAAAACTCTGTAAAGGAGAAAAAGTTAAAAATGAATCACGGGCAATACTTGATTCGGTGTGTACCAAAAGTGACTACGAATCCATACTTGATTCGGTGTGTACCAAAAGTGACTACTTTTAGTTAAAACTGCCGGCATTGGATTCGTTCCCAACCCTAAGTGTTCAAACAGATCAAGAATATGTACCTCTATGTTTCCCAACACCCTCAGAAAAATGGCCAGACCATAAATTTTGAGTGCCAAGAGATTGACCCTTATCTTCTCTTCGGGATGAGTGTAGATTACATCTTGAATGCTTTCCCAAGCAAAGGCGAATCCATCCCCTCTTTTTTGAATTAGACTGGTCACCCAATCATCGCTCATTTCGGCAATCTTCGTCAGCTTAGCATGGTAATTCTGAGATCTCATCGGCTTCATATAAATCTAGTTGATGTTTACATCCTTTAGGATGAATAAAGCTAGATATTCTTACACCGTGGGCATCATATCTTCTCCATTGAAAGTGAAACAATAAAACCCCGGATTCCAAAATTGCAATAAAGCATGAAGCAACGGTTGATTTACCTGGACATACAATAAATATGCAATGTCACCATAATTGTCACGGAACAACTGTTTTGTCTTCCAACTCCAATTATCCCATATGTCTATCAGCTCTTGTAGGCTGTTTTGCGGGAGGCTGACATAAGTGTAACCGGCCAAAACACGCTTACTAGGCAGACTATCCTCGGTCTCTCGTTGCTTGAGTTCAGACCAATGTTGGATGTTCATAAATTCATCCTTTTTCTTGAGATACCTCTCTTCCATCATGAAAGATTTCTAATCGTGGCAACCAATCTCCAAATCAACACCTTTATGTCATATGATGTAGATGCGAATGAAAATGCACAAAGAAAAAAAAAGAAATAAATTAGTATAAAATAAAATAAATAAATAAATGGAAGGATAAGTAACAAATAAATAAAACAAGAAATAAACAACCCTATTTATATCATCTAAAACACCTAGGTCATCCACATGGCTCTAAGAGGGGTGGGCTTTCTATGTTCTCTACATGTAGTTTTGGTGCTAAAAGGTACCCGAACTGTCCTTGCTGCCCCCTATTAAGGGTAGCAAGGCCCATGGTCATTACCCATTATAGGCTCCTTTCAACCAAGTTCAGTTTAGGGGAACCCCATTGCTATGTCCATACGGGGAAACAATATTCTCACAAAAACATAGGGTATACGAACCCTGAGGGTAATTCTAGGCCCATATGGAGGAACAATATCCCCACGAAAGCAATAGCGTTTTACCCTCACTTAGACGATCGGGTTTAGATGTCCAATTTTAAATGTGTTTAAAATAAACTCACATATATAACTGGTCCTTAATTAAATTGTCACTTTAATTTATAAAATTCTGATATTAATGTGAAAACAAAAATTTTAGGCTTGTCTCCCCTTTGTAAAACGAAAATGGGTTCCCCAGCGGAGTCGCCATGCTACAACGACTAATTCTTCCAAGCTGCTACGAAAAATAAAGCAATCGTGTTTGGTGGGAGTTTCCCACTTTTATTGAAAAATTATTTTAAAAAAGGGGAATTCTTTGAAAACTCGTATTTCGAAAAATATGGAGTCGCCACCAGTCACTTGGATGAGGTAGACAGGACACCGAAAGCAAAACCAAAGATCTTTTCTAAAAAATATGGGTCTGGGAGTCGGTTACGGATGAGGAATGATTAGCACCCCTATTGCTCAAAATTGGTACCAAAATTTTTATTTTTGTCAATATAAGAATTTTATGAATTAAAATGATAATTTAATTAAGGATCGATTATATATGTGAGTTGATTTTAAAAGGGCTCCGGTGTTCGAGGGATAAACGAAAACTACCACCTACTTCTCAGACTGGTAGCCAAGTTTACAGTCGAAAAAGGGAGCACCGCATTGACAATTTTATATATCGAATGCAACTTAAAAACTTGACATACGAGATAAAAAAACATATAAGCAAGATAAAATAAAACACATGTGGATTTACACATGTACACACTACACATAAAAACACTACTTAACATATAAAATAAATACTATATGATAAAAACTTATAACATAACTTGAGACAAGCCTAGATACATATATAGAAAACCTAAGAAAATAATGCATAACAATACATACAATAAAAAACATAAATATAAATGTGGTATATAAAAAACATCTAATAATAACATAAATACACAACGCCCATATATATATATATATAAACAACACATGCATTATTTAACATCTATAATAATATATTTAAGCACAAATAAGCAAACAAAGACTAAAAAATAAAAAGCATAAGTTGAAAGGGGCTATAGCAGTGATTAATCCACTAAAATTTGGCCGAAATTAGAAGACAGAGACCCAATTGAAATGGAATAAAAAATTTACAAGGCCAAAATGGTAATTATCCCATGGAAACCAGATTAAATCAAAAGAGGGACGAGATTTAAAATTCCAGGGACCACGTGCTTAATTTAAAAAAATGCAGAATGACATCGAAGCAAACTTCAAAACACGGAGGGACCATTTAGGTATTAACCCATTTGTAAAATTTGATTAAGTTTAATTTAGGGGTTAAATTAAAACTTTTGAAAAACAACTGAGGATCTGATGTGTATTTATACCATGCGGAAGGACCCTAGGCGTAAATAGCTTGGGGTGGAGGTCCTTAAAAAAGAATTATACCATTTTTAAAAATTTAAGAACTATAAAAAGACCCCTCAGTTTAATTTTAAGATCTTTGACATTTTTTTAAACCCCAAAATAAAACACTCCATTTTCTCTGTTTTCTTCCCCAAAGCGAAACCAAAATTTCAAAACCCTCTCCAGAAACCACCGTACTCGCCTAGTCTCGGCGAGGCTCGACCGTGCCGACCGCCTCAAGCCTTCATCGACCGCCGCTTACCGGTACAAAAATAAACCAAAAAAACTCCATTTTGAAACCCTTCTTACTTTTAAAACCAAAAACAACATACCCCTTTTATTTTGACCCAAAAGCCTCATCTTTTTAACTGCTCTCCATACGAGGCTTATCACCGGCGAGGAAGGGACTAAACGACTCAAGTATAATCTAACCCTAACTATTTCGTGTGTGTTTTTTATTTTTGTTTATTCATGTATGCATAGAAAAAATGAAAGAGAATAGAGGATTACCACTGGAAAGTTGGCTTTTTTGTATATTGATTCTGGAAAATATGCTTGTCGTTTATAGATAGAAAAGGGTCTATATATCTCGATTTCTTGTTTACAAGAATAAGTAAACTTTAAATGCAAAAACTGTTGATGATTTGTTGTTCTGATATCCTATTTTTTTATTATTTTTGGCATGCTCGTTGGTTGGAAAGTTGGTGGTACAACGGCATGGTGTTCCTTGCTGGAAGAAAGGTCGTTGATCCAAACACGTGGTGACTATCGGGGCGAGGAAGATGAAGAGACCACTTCAGCCAGATCTGCTCTGGGCCATTGGATCAGATCTAATCCAACGGCAGAGATCCCTTAAAGATGGTCGGTCCATATGGCTTTAGAAGGATGATGTGGCATCTCGCGATGAAGCCATGTGGCACGTGGAATACAAACGGTCAGCGCGTGCACCACAGTCGTGAGTGGAAGACGAACAGTCGATGCGTGCATCATACTCGCGGCCAACATGAGGGTCTTGATTGGTCTGGAGCCGTTGGATCAAGATCTTATCCAACGGTCCTGATTGGGCCGCTCAAGGAAAAAAATGATAATTAGGGGTTTAGTTATCAGATATAGGTTAGGGTTTTGTTAGGGTTTTGGGCCAAACGGGCTTGTACTAATGTAATGGGTATTTAATGTTTGTAATTGGACTAGACATTTAAATTTAATTGGGTTTCTAATTTTTTGGATCTATTTCTAATTTTAATAACCCAATAATAATAATAATAATAACTAATAATACATTAATAATAATAATATGTACATTCATACTTACGTACACTCATAAATACGTATACATACAACATACATTAACAACATGCAATATAAAACACATATATAATATATGCATATATCTAATAAAATTATCAATCATTAATACTAAAAATAATAGTAACACACAATACATACATAATAGACATACATATATGCACATATACATACAATACACATATAGAATGCAATATATACGATACACACATACATATATATATTAATACACATGTAAACACTTACATTCACACAATGACCTATACATATATACACACAAAGCTTGTATTCACATTAAACATTAATAGTACGTTTTTGGGCATCAATCGGTTGGTATTTGGGGCACATTATTTTTGCGCAAGGAGTATCTGGGGATCCGGATAAAATTACAGCAATACAACATTGGCCACAACCACAAAACATCAATGATATTCGTAGCTTTCTTGGCTTAGTTAGGTATTATCGTCGCTTTATTCGTAATTATGCCCAAATTGCAGGACCTTTGACTGATTTATTATGCAAAGATGCATTTCTGTGGACTCTGACAACTACTCAGGCCTTTACTTCGCTAAAGCATGCCGTGAGTAATGCTCCTATTCTTCGGCTACCAGATTTTACACAACCATTTATGGTTGAAACAGATGCTTCGGGTATCGGCATTGGTGCCATTCTTTCTCAAGACGGTCATTCTTTGGCTTTCTTTAGCAAAAAGTTGTGCCCACATATACAACATGCTTCTACTTATCAACGTGATATGTATGCGATAATGCAAGCAGTGGCTAAATGGCGTCAGTATCTTTTGGGTCCAAATTCATTATTTATACCGATCATCAAGCCTTGAAGAATATTCAAACTCAAGTTATTCATACATGGAACAGCACAAGTGGCTTGGTAAAATACTTGTCTATGATTTTGAAATCTTGTATCGACCTGGTAAAACTAATGTAGCTGCTGATGCCTTATCTCGTCTGAATTTTTCCCGCTTGGTGGCTTGTTCACGACAAAAATTTGATGTGGTTCGTGAACTTTAACTTACTAACCAGCAGCACTCTAAATTACGCGACCTTCAGCTACAGTTAGCTCGCGATTCGACCACCATGTCTGATTACTCTTTCAAGGACGGACTTCTTTTCTTCCGGGATCGATTAGTGGTTCCTACCGATTCTCATCTTCAGTGCCAACTTTTGAAAAAATTTCACGGTTCTCTTATTGGAGGTCATTCTGGGGCACATCGTAATTTTCATCATCTATCTTCCAATATTTTCTGGCCATATATGTGACGCGATGTTCAACGATTTGTAGCAGATGTCACATATGCCAATAAATGAAATCTGTGTCAATACCTCCATAAGGATTACTTCAACCCTTGCCACTTCCTTCTCTTGTTTTTGAAGGTATTGCTATGGACTTTTTTACAGGGTTACCAGTTTCTCACGACAAATATGTTATTATGGTTGTGGTTGATCACCTATCTAAGTATGATCCTTTCCTTGCTTTATCATCTCATTTTATGAGGGCTATGGTTGTTGCTGCATTTATTTCTGATATAGTGCATCTTCATGGGATCCCGACTGAAATTGTCTCTGACCGTGATAGTCGTTTTATGACAGGCTTTTGGTGCAAACTGCATCGTTTATAAGGTACGACTTTATCTATGAGCACGGCTTATCATCCTCAAATAAATGGACAAACCGAAGCTCTTAATTGTTGATTATAGATGTATCTGCATTGTTTTGTGGCTGATTGTCCGAAAGCATGGATGACTATGCTTCTTTGGACTGAGTATTGGTACCGCACATCCTTTCACACATTAGCTCAAATGACTCTATTTAAGGTTCTCTCTGGCCGACCACCACCAACTATTTCTCGTTATATTTGAGATTCTACTGGCCATGCTCTTCTTGATGCCTTTATGCTCAAAAGAGATGAAGTCTTGAGCATTCTCAAGCAAAATATTCTGAAGGCGTATACACGCATGAAATGTTTTGCAGACCAACATCGACGAAAGGTAGAGTTTAAAGAAAGCGATTGGGTTTATGTCAAACTCTAGCCTTACCGACAGAATTCAATTCGTCTCTAATTCCATCACAAGCTCGGCCGACGTTATTTTGGATCATATAAGATATGTCGACGAATTGGTCTTGTTTCTTACCAGTTGGAATTACCCGAGCCTACTCACATCCATTCCGTTTTTCATGTTTCCTTGTTTCTCAAATGTATTGGCATACCAGATATGCAAATTACTCCTTTACATTTGGTTGATTCAACGGCTACATTGCTCTTACAACCTGCTTCTATTCTGGCCACAAGAACACTGTCACGTCCGGGACGTTCTGTGGAGCAATGGTTGATTAGTTGGGAAGGCTTTTCAGAAGATGTTGCGACTTGGGAAGATAAAGATCACCTCTTGAAATCTTTTCCTACTTTGAACCTTGAGGACAAGGTTCCGATGAATAGGGGAGGTACTGTTATGAATCAGGAAGTATCTACAAGTGAAGAGAATCATCAAGATAATGGATCAACAACTATATTGGGCTAAAAGCCAGCTATCCGAAACAATTTATGCATAAAGAAGATTTTCTCTAAATGCGCTAACTATGAGCTGCTGCCACGTCAAGCTTGAGAGTAACCAAATACTCGTTCCAGGGAGTATACAGTAGAGGATGGGTGTACTTGGGTTGGTTATGCATATTTTCAATAGAATTTGAGTTTCTTTTCTCATCTATCTCTCTGTATTTCTCATTCCATTTCACGCAATTTCAAATAAGAATATCTTTATTTTCTATCACTCTTCACAACACCATACTAGGACTGGAATTAATGTATCGGATGACAACTAGACTAGTGAAGAGCCCATCAAGGGTGTTAGCTTTGTGTGATCGTAAGGAACATGACGTGAAGGACATGGATCAAGAGAGGGTGGAAGCATCGTAAATGGAGGAGGGGAATATAGAGTTAATGTGAAATTGGAAACATAATACTTTATATGACGAATCTCAGATGTTTGAGGTTTCGATTGTTGAGGGGAAATTTTCACAAGATGAAGAGGTTGGAGTGGTCATTCGTAACGAAGAATCTCATTGTGGGCTAGATGTTTCCTTATGTGAGGGTGATTGCGAGATTGTGATGAGTCAAGTGAGTTCGATTTCTGTGGAGTTGTCAGATGAGATATTGGTAACACCATAAGAATGTATCGCGGCTGAGGAAAAACTAAAAAAGAAAGGCCGTGGTAGACCGTGAAAATAGTTGAGTGATAGAGGTGTGGTGAATGGTTCTTTATCAGTTTCAGTCATTTAACATCGGCGTAAGGTGATTCTAAAGGAGGCACATGAGACATTGCAATTAGTAAAATTTCTTGGGGCAACGACTGTGGGAAATGAAGATGGCATCATTAAGGATATGCGGATATTATCGCAGCGCGAGATCGCGAACAATTGCGAGACGAGATGAAGGTGCTTTTATTTATGATCCTTCACAGAAAAATTATGTGGGTTTATTGTCATACGAGCCGCGTTAAAACCCCCTCTACAACGCCATTGGTGAACCAATGGCAAACCTAGGGGGGAAATGAGTACCCAAATTCATTAAATATGTATAAGATCAATGTTTACAAAATTCAAAGCAACCTCGGGACAAACCGAGTCAAAAAAACATAGATGTAGAAGTGGACAAGGCCCAATTTGCAAGAGAATGGGCAGCATAAGTTTGCTGATAGAGGGACAAACGAAAGCTTGTAAGCCGGATGGGTTAACAGGATATCCCTAGCAGGACCGAGAGCTGAATGAAGAACTGAGATATCATGCCGATCAGGATGGTGCAGCTTGTTGATCACAATCGAAAAGTCGGACTCTAGGATGATGCGGGGCCAACCTTTATAACAGGCCAACTGAAGCCCAACAATCATGACATAGAATTCAGCATGGCCAGCATCCAGGCTACTAGAAGAGTGCTGCGCAAGGCCACTTACAACCTGACCATTCCTGTCTTGGACAATAACCCCACAGGCAGCACCACGACTTGGATTGAAGGCCCCGTCAACGTTTATCTTTATATAGCTAGGTGGGGTCATGACCAGGTAGCTTCCGCTGCAATCAGGACGCCAGGATGATGACTAGAGCTGGTGACAACATCGAGGAAATCTGAGTGCAGGTTCTGGGCAGAGGAAACAGTAACCCAATTAGGCTCAAATTTCTTGTAATGGACCAGGGTGTTGCGACGACTCCACAGGCTCCAAAATAGCACTACAAAGCTCGCAAAGGAGGCAGCATCGAGGACAGACATCGCTTCTTTGAGCCAAGCAACAATAAAGGATACAGTACTGTTGAACAGCGAGGAGGTAAGGTTGCCATCCTGAGAGCTGCGTTAGAATCAGTACAGTCTTGAAAAGCATGGAAGGCCGTTTCAACCTCTGATTGGCACAACGGACAGATCCTAGGTCTAAAACCAGCTGAAAAAAGACGACTTCTAGTTGGCAAACCATCATTCCCTAACCTTTAGCTAAATACACGGATCTTTGGCAACACATGGAGCTTTGCCAGAACTTTCCACAGTCTTGAGGGCCTGGCAACAGGAATAGAGGGGCACTGTAAGTGTAAATATCCAGAATAAACGGTATACGTACCTGTGTCATAGCTACCCCAAACGATGTTGTCTCCTCGATTGAATGAAATAGGGACATGGAGGATAGACTCGGCATCATCTGGATGAAAAAAGAACCTCACTTTCTCAATATCCCATTGTACAGCTCCTAGAATCATGAAATCTGAGCAGCGGATAAGAGAGGATGGGTCATCAATGTATGTTGTCTGGAAGGTGACAACATTAGAGCCCCCATTTGTCTTGAAGCATGCACACGTTGCTGTTGACACCAAAAGTCTAAAAGAAGCCGGGACTTAGCGCTTGCATGGCTTTATAAATGCCCTTCTATGCATAAGAGGCTTTGCCCTTCAAGGGGGGCTCAAGGATGTTTTCCGAAGGGAAATACTTAGCCCTGAAACACGTGATACAAGGGAGTCAGGTTCTTTAATAAAGTGCCAAACTTTTTTACCAAGTAAGGCAATATTGACACTGTGAAGGTTTTGGAACCCGATCTCCCCTACACTCTTTAGGGTGCACATACGATCCCAAGCTATCAAGGGCCAACCACGCTCAGATGTTTTTTGAGTCCACCAGAACTTGTGCATCGTCCTGGTCATATCATCGAGCATAGATTGGGGTAGTAGGGAACAAGACATGGCATACTACGGCAAAGCTTGTGCTACTGACTTGATAAAAAATTCTCTGCCTCCAAAAGAGAGAAGCAGCTTAGTCCATCACGTGACACGAGAGGTAACTTTATCACGTATAAATCCAAAGCAATCAGTTTTGGTTTTACCAACAACTAAAGGTAGTCCCAAGTAAATGCTAGGATCAAAAACTTCCCTAACACCCAGGATATCTGAGATTTGTGATCGACGAAGAGCTGAAGTACGTGGACTATAGTGGAGAGTGGACTTATCAAATTTGACTTTCTAACTAGAGGATAAAGCGAAAAGGTGCAGAACATCTTTAATACGAGCTGCTTTTGATGTTGAGTTCTTGAGAAAAATAATGCAGTCATCTGCATAAAGGAGATGGTTGATCCGGGGGTCTATTTTGGCTCGCGCGGATTCCTTTAAGCCAGCCTGTCGGCTGTTCTGCAAGAAGAGTGGTCGAAAGACCCTGCATGCAAATAAGAAAGAGACTGCAACGGTTGCTGATTATAGGGCTCAGTTCGAAGCTATAACAAATTGGACCATGCATTTACCTTCTTTGTTTTTGGTTTGGTACTTTGTGTCAGGGTTGCAGGCAGATATCAAACACTCGGTGCTCATTCATAAACCAAGTACACTCGATGATGCCATGGATTTAGCTTATTTACATGAGCAAAGGATTTTGTTGGAAAAAGGCACATGTCGTGTGATGTTGGGGAATAGCAAGACCTTACTTCCAACACCTAAACAATCCTTCTCAGGCAATCTTTCTACTCCAGTGCCTCTTCAGTTAGTCCCTCCATCTTCTACAACAACAAAGTTGGGATTTTGGCGTCTCTCACCGACAGAAGCGGCACAACGAAGGGCGCAAGGATTATGTTATCAGTGTGATGATAAGTATTCCTGGGACCACAAATGTACGTCTACCCTTCAATTGCTTTTATTTGACGATAATCCGTATCCTTTGTCGGGCTCTTCTTCTTTTGATTTACAATCTTTTTCTGTTCCGACATCGGATAAAATGCTCACTAAAAAACTTCAACTTCAAGAGGTTCAAGCTCATTCGACAATTTCCTACAATGCTCTAGCAGGTGGTTATTCAATTTCTGTTAGGATTGCCGGTACACCTTACGGTGCAGCGAAAAATTAACTGGACGATCTCATCAGGAATCTATGTATGAAAAATCGAATTCGGGAGGAAAGGATGCGTGATTTACCTTGGGTCCCTGGAAAAAACAGCAAATCAGCAGTGAAATCACTATTAGCTCGAATCTCAAGCCTCTATGGAAACGTCTCGACCTCTACTCAGTTCACCCGGTTGAGAGCAAATTTTTCTTTTCTCAAAAAATGTTCTAGAGAATATTTCGTCTAAAGCAAGAGGGCGGCTGCTAGACCACACTTCTCCTTTTATATCCGGTTCCCCTAACCCTTAGGGTTTTAATCCGAATTTTATATCTATTAAAAGAATTATAATCATAATTATATTCTTTTAATATTTATTTATTAAATCCGAGATAATTAAAATTACACACATATATCAAATATATATTAACTTTAATTATATACTTCATTCATGTACAATAAAATTGTACAATTATAACTCGTTTGATTTTTGCTCAATTCAACCATTGGGTGTAACCCTATAGGTTCCGGTAACATTAGTAGTAATTATTAGAACCATTCTAATATTACAAACAATGAGTGACATCTACCAATGTATCGTGGTCATCTAAGTTACAAGAAGTCATGATTCGACATAACATCTTCATGACTAACTTCTTTATGTATTATATCCTTTTGTCTTTTATATCTAGAATAGGCAAAGTCCTGGAACAGTCACACTTGTATAGCTCATCTAATATTTCTTGATATCTAGAGTATACTACAATAAACAAGCAACTTATGATATCTCATATCAACTTGTTCGATCATGGCCATGGATTTCTAGTCTCACTCAATCAAGTGGCCTGTGATATAACTCCTATTATGTAGGAGGGACAAATCATATCTTAATCATTCATACCCCACTACATATATCGTGATATGTTCAACATCAGTCTTTATAGTGCGACCAGTCACGGAGCATGTTTAACTGTATCAAAATATACGGCAATATATGTTGAGATAGTAATGATCTCAAGTCTAAGAATCATACATGTAGTCACCACCATGAGCAATATTGTTACCGTCACATAATAATCCAAGACATATGCTCATAGCGGGTCAATCCAATATGTTGTTCTCTAACAACGTACTCATATATCAATTTTGACATCTCTATGTCAATGACAACTCGTTGTCATCAATCAACTATATGCTATACTAGAACGTATTATTATTGTCCAAGCCCATAATAATACTCAGCTAAGGATCTTTTAATAATAATCATATTATTATATAGACTTCATTATCTTTTAGTTTATTTAAGACACAAAGCATAACTAAAAAATAATAATGGCAATGCCTTTATTCAATAAACATGGTAAAAAAAACATATCAATACAATTATCTCATGATTGGTCTTTGGACATATTTTAACAATTTTTACATTACGTTTTATCAGAACCATAAATAGGAAATTAGTGTAGGTTCTTCTGGATGGAGGTAGTACCCATTGCTTTATTCAAACCCGTGTGGCTAAATTTCTTCAATTCTTGATAGAAAATACATCACCATTCTCGATGGTTGTCGGAAATGGTAAACGGTTGTCTTGCACTAGTTTGATTAGGCAATTGCCTTTGAAAATTCAAGGCCATTCACCATCGATTGATTTTTATGTGCTGCCACTTCAAGGGTGGGATCTAGTTCTGGGTGTTTCGTGGTTAGCTACTTTGGGTCCAGTTCTCACTAGTTATGCTACATCTACATTTGAATTTCAAAATAAGGGGAACAAAGTCATTTAGAAAGGAACTATGAGTTCGGTAGCTCATCTGGTACAATTTAATAGCCTGCGCAGACTTTCTAATATTCAGGCTATTGATGAATTTTTTGTTTGGAGTTCTTGACTACTAATTCAGATATGTCATCTATTGTTTCGCCAGAAATCCAAGAATTGATTGATGAAATCTCGGCAATCTTTGCTAAACCACAAGGATTGCCACCACTTTGACCAATTGATCATTCTATTCCTTTGTTCTCGGATTCTTCTCCAGTTATTTACGTCTTTATCGCTATCCAAATTTTCAGAAGCAAGAGATTGAGAAATTAGTGTTGGAGATACTTCACGAAGGGATTATTCGTCCTAGCAGCATTCCTTTTTCATCTCCAGTTCATTTGGTTTGGAAGAAAGATGGAACTTGGCATTTTTGCGTTGATTATAAGGCTTTGAATTCTGTTACGGTCGGTGATCATTTTTTGATTCCTACTATTGATGAACTCTTTGATGAATTGCATGGTGCCATTTTCTTTACAAAGCTGGATTTATTAGCGGGCTACCACCAAATTCGGGTTAAGGTGGGTGATGAAGCAAAAACGGCTTTTCAAACTCGTGAAGGACACTATGAATTTCTTTTCATGTCATTGGCTTATCGAATACTCCCTCTACTTTTCAACATGTTATGAATGAGGTTTTTCGCATCTACCTCCGTAAGTTTGTATTTGTTTTCCTTGATGACATTTTAGTGTATAGTGCGACATGGGAAGATCACTTACGACATGTTCGCCTAGTTTTTCAGCTCTTACTTGATCATCAACTCGTGGCCAAGATATTGAAATGTGTTTTTGGGCATCAATCGGTTGGGTATTTGGGGCACATTATTTCTGCGTAAGGAGTATCTGTGGATCCGAATAAACTTGCAGCAATACAACATTGGCTACAACCACAAAACATCAAAGATATTCGTAGCTTTCTTGGCTTAGCTGGGTATTATCTTCGCTTTATTTGTAATTATGTCCAGATTGTAGGACCTTTGACTGATTTATTATGCAAAGATGCGTTTCTATGGACTCCGACAACTACTCAGGCATTTACTTCACTAAAGCATGCCTTGAGTAATGCTCCTATTCTTCGGCTACCAGATTTTACAGAACCACTTACGGTTGAAACAGATGCTTCGGGTATCATCATCGGTGCCGTTCTTTCTCAAGATGGATATCCTTTGGCTTTCTCAAGATGGATATCCACTTGATTGGTAGTACTGCCTCTGTGCCATTGACCAAAGAATACAGTGTTGCCCCTGTCGAGGTCCTTACAGATGTCCGGTAAGCAAACAGTGCAAATGGCAACTTCTCATGCCAATCCTTGAAATTGTTGGTAGTCTTGGCTATGATCTTCTTGATATTCTTATTTGCCGCTTCAACTGCCCCATTCATCTTGGGATGATAAGTGGTAGAATTGTGATTCACAATCTTAAACTGTTCACATACTTCGGTCATCATCTTGTTGTTTAAATTGGAAGCATTATCGGTGACGATTCTTTCTGGCAGACCGTAATGGTAAATGATTTACTTCTTTAAGAATTTACATACGGTTACTCTTGTGATGCTAGCACAAGAGGCGGCTTCCACCCATTTGGTAAAGTAATCGATGGCCACCAAGATGAAACAGTGTCCATTAGAAGCTTTTGGGTGCATTTGACCGGTAACGTCCATGCCCCAAGTAGCAAAAGGCCATGGTGAGTTCATAGTGTGAAGCGGTACCGGCGGAGCGTGTATCTTATCGGCATAAATCTGGCACTCGTGACATTTCTTCGTATATTTGATACAATCTCCCTCCATGGTAGACCAGAAATATCTGTATCTCATGATTTTCCTAGCCATTGAGAACCATTGGCGTGGGTCCCACACAAGCCATCGTGTACCTCAGCTAAGATGGTTTCAGCCTCTCGTCTCAATAAAATTTGATCCTTACTTCTTTTATACAAAACTTCTCCATCACGGACATAACCCAACGCCAGCCTCTTAATGGTCCTTTTATCGTTATCATTGGCATCCTTTGGGTAAACTTGGAACGTGATGTATTGAAGGATATTGTAATACCATGGGTTGCCATCCTCCTCTTCCTCCAAATTATAACAGTGAGTCGGTACCTCAAAAATCTGCATCTCAATCAACTTTATTTTGGTAGTCGGGCTTGCCTCAAACATGGCAGCTAGAGTCGCTAAGGCGTCAGCCATCTGATTATCTTCTCTTGGTAGGTAAGCGAAACTGGTTTCTTCAAAAATTTTAACCAACTCCTGGATCAAATCATAGTATTTGACTAATTTTTGATCTCCCGTCTCCCATTCTTTTCGGAACTGGTAGATCACCAAAGACGAATCCCTGAAGACCTGAAGCACCTTGATCTTTCTTTCTATGGTTGCCAGAAGTCCCATGATGCAAGCCTCATACTTGGCTATGTTGTTTGTACAAAAGAATTCCAACCTACTGGTAAAGGGGTAATAAACCTCCTCGGGAGAAATTAATACTGCCCCTATCCTCGGCCTAGGGCATTGGATGCCCCATCGAAATAGAGCTTCCAAGATTCATTAGTGGGCCTCTCCTCCGCTAGAGTACCAATCAAGTCTTGATCCGGAAAAATGAAATGCAGAGGCTCATAGTTATTTGAGGTGCGACTTGCCAAAAGATCTGCTACCACACTTTCTTTTACTACTTTCTAGCTCACGTAGACGATATCAAACTCAGTTAGCAACATTTGCCAACGGGCCATTCTTCCGGTTAATGCTGGTGCTTCCATCAGAAATTTCAGTGGATCCATCCGGGAAATCAAACAAGTAGTATGATACAACATGTATTGCCTGAGTCACTTAGTAGCCCATACTAGGGCACAACACAACTTTTGGATCAATGGGTACCGCGACTCACACTCAGTGAACTTCTTGCTTAAGTAATAAATGGCCTTTTCTTTCTTGCCTGTCTCATCATGCTGTCCTAATACACATCACATCGAATTATCAAACACAGTCAAGTACAAAATTAACGGCCTATCCGGTACTGGTGCTAACAAGATCGGGGCATTGGTTAAATACTTCTTAATCTTCTCTAGGGGTTCTTTGCAATCTTCATCCCATTTTCCTGAGTCATTCTTTCGGAGTAGTCTGAAGATAGGATCACACTTTTTTGGTCAATTAGGAGATGAACCTAGAAATGTAATTGAGTATTTTTAAGAATCCTTGGACCTCCTTCTGAGTCTGAGGTGGCGGCAGATCTTGAATTGCTTTTACTTTGTTGAGGTCGATCTCGATCCCCTTTTGACTAACCACAAAACCTAAGAGTTTTCCCGATTTGACTACAAAGGTACACTTAGACAGATTGAGTTTTAACTGATATTTCCTCAGTCTTTGGAACAACTTCCGCAAATTCTCAATATGTTCTTCTTCAGTCCGAGACTTGGCTATCATGTCATCCACATACACTTCAATCTCCTTGTGCATCAACTCGTGGAACAAGTTGACCATGGCACTTTGATAAGTTGCCCCGACATTCTTCAATCTGAAAGGCATGACTTTATAGCAAAATGTACCCCACATGGTTACAAAGGTGGTATTTTCCATGTCCTCGGGGTGCATTTTGATTTGATTATACCATGAAAAGCCATCCATGAAAGAGAACCAAGAATGCCCCACAGTGTTGTCGACCAGGGTATCAATGTGAGGTAAGGGAAAATTGTCCTTAGGACTTGCCCTATTGAGGTCTCTATAATCCACACACATACGTACTTTTCCTTCCTTCTTGGGTACCGAGACTATGTTAGCTACCCACTCCGGGTATTTGGCGACCATAAAAAATCCAGCTTTAAATTGTTTATTTACTTCCTCCCTAACCTTTAATAATATATCCGGTCTCATTCTTCGAAGCTTTTGCTGGACTAGCTTGCACTCTGGCTTTATTGGGACTTTGTGCACTACAATATCTGTGTCTAGATCCGACATGTCTTGATATGTCCATGCAAACACATCTTTGAATTCTGAATGCAATTCCACCAACTCTTGTCTCACCTTTAATGATAGAGTAGTACCAATCTTCACTTCTTTCTTTTCTTCTTCGGTCCCCAAATTCAAAACTTCTAATTCTTTTTGGTGGGGCAGAATCTGTTTCTCTTCACTAGCCATCAATCTTAGCAAATCTTTCGGGACCTCATATTCCTCCTTATCATCCCCTTCATTTATTTCAGCCGAGCACGAGGGTTGTTCAAAATCTACCCTGGGATTAGGCCCATAATCATTCATACAGTTAATATTCGGGGACCTACACGAGTTTAAAAGTATGTATTGGGAATAGAATTAGCTTATAGATGAATAAATAAGTAATAAAAGAATAAGTGATGAATGAAATGAGTGTTATGTTTTCCATTTGAGAAACATAGGAAGCATCCTTTTCATTGAAAATAAAAATAGATTGACATAGTAGCCCTTTTATAAAGGATTCCTATTACTTTCGGGCCAAAAGCAATAGGGTGATTCTGGGCATTACTCTGATTTAATCCTAAAAGCTACGGGCAGATCCATGCTGGTCCAATTGCTAAGCTCTTCACCCGGGAAGCATGGGCGGATCTTATCGAAAGGCTGAACGATCTTGCCACCTTAAGAGATCGTATTGATATCCATTACTTCCATAGCTTCGCTGATCAACTCTTCATTGAGGATCCTCTCATTCTCTTGATTGGCTTCTCAGACCTTCAGTTCAAGGTTGACAACTCCCTCAATGACAAATATATTCTTGAGACCTGCATAAGTAATGGGAGCCCACAGAATCTCCTCTCTTTTGAGTCGGGCCTTTCGTTGTTATTCTCTTCTCTTCCATTCTTGTTTCTTTTGCAGAAAGTTGGGCTTATAGCCAAGCCCAAATCGGTCATACTTGTGGATAATGCCTATGGGTCACAAGCGTCCTTGTAGGCTCTTTCCCAAACCTCTTCCTCTTTTCGCTCCTCTTTCTAGCGTTTCTGTCACCACCATTTTGGTGCAATTTGATAATCTTGGGCATGGGATCCTATTCCCTTGAGCAACAAAAGTGGCATTGAGGAATTCCAATGCCCTGAAGGAACATTCCAAAGCCTTCTCATCAGTTGGAATGTATGAAGCGTCTGATGTTACTGAAGCCACAACGTCTTGTTCAGCATTGACTGTTACTATCTTCCTTTCGATAATGAACTTCATTTTTTGGTGCAAGGAGGATGAAATAGCTCTGGAAAAATGGATCCACAGTCTCCCTAACAGACAGTTGTAGGATGGTCGGATGTCCATGACCACAAAATCCATAGTGTATTCGCTTGGACCTATGAGCAAGGGTACTTAAATTTTCCCAACCACTTCTCTTTGGGTCCCATCGAATGCACACACATCATTTTGGTAGGGTTTCATGTGCGAGCTATCGATTGGTAGGCGTTGTAGGATAGCTAAAGGCATAACATTCAGGGCAGAGCCGTTGTCAATAAGCACTCATGGTAGTATATGTCCTTTGCAGTGTGTGGTAATGTTTAGGGCCTTATTAGACCCTTTACCTTCCTCCGGTATCTCATCACTAAAGGTGATATGATTATAGTCAGTAATATAGCCAATGATCTGGTCAAGCTTACCAATCAAGATATTACTCTCGACAAAAGTTTGGTTTAACACTTTCAACAAAGCCTCACAGTATTTTTCTGAGTTCAACAGTAGGTCGAGCACTGAAATCCGGGTCGACTATTTTTTAAGCTGGTCTACCACACTGTATTCACTATGTTTTAAGAATCTCAGAAATTCCTGAGCTTGAGCCTCAGTCACTAGCTCGTTGAGTTTTGGAGGTGGCTCTTTCCCAAATATCTTCATAGGTTCAGGCTCAGTTGCTTTGACTTTTCCTTTCATATCTTCTACTGTCTTTGGAGCTTCAGGAGCATAGCATCGACCATTCATCGTAAAATGCCTCACATCGTTTATCTCTTCAGGGTTTGGTTTTGCAGGATCTCTTTCGGTGAGCTTTTCTTCCGCAACTGGTTCATTTTCTTCTTGCGAACTAGAACTTCCTTGTATTGAGACGTTGGCGGTGTAGTTCCATGGAACCATCCAGGTATCCTTAAAGGGAAAGGATGCCAGGGCTAAGATTATAATTTTAGGGGCTATCATGGGACTTTCTTCTCGTGGTGCATTCTCTTGCCTTGGTCTGAGGTCAATAACTAATGGCCTTTTTGCACTGTATCTGGCATCTGGAGTATCCAACATGTAAACTTCTGACTTGATACTTTTCTCCTCTTCTTCTTCAAAGAATTCAATCACTTTGTTATCCATCAACTTCTAGACTACTTGGTAAAACTCCTCGTAATCTTGTATTTGATGATCCATCGACTAATGGTACTCGCAATAGGGGCCACAACCCCTTTTTACAATTATCATTCCACAGTCGATGAGACGAGCCATACATAACTGTTGAAAGACCCATCTCAGAGGGGACCTTACTTCTGACACGCTTGCCTTAGCCTTTCTTGCACATCCTTCCTTAACAACATTTACGCCTTGACCACCATGATTTGGCAAAGCGTTATTAGCAGTATTGGGCTCCCCCAACTGTAGCACTCCAGTCTTGATCAGATTTTGAACAAACTTTTTAAATGCTATACAGTTTTCAATAGTATGGCATGGGACGTCGACATGGTATTCGCAGTGGGCCTTAGGGTCATACCATGCCGGATAAGGGGGGTTGAAAGGGGTAACATGTTGAGGTCAAACTAGATCCGCCTTGTATAGTTATGAGTAGAGTTCTTTGTAAGAGATCGGTAACGGTGTGAATGATCTATTCTCATTCTCCTTCTTGGGTCCCCGCTCTTCCCTTCTATTAAAATTTTAGGGGTTCACGACAGAAGCTTGGGGCTGTGTTATGGTGAAGTTCTTAACAGCCTCGTAGGTATTTGTGGTGTTCACTTCATGGCTCTTCCTCTTGAATTGTTTGATCGATTGTTCCCCTTCATCGATTCTTTCGCTTTTGATTGCAGCTTTAATACGCTCGCCAGTCATTACCATATCATCAAAGTTACTAATAGGGTTATTGATCAGACGGTCATAGAGCGTTCCTTTTAATGTGTCAATAAACATAGGGGCAATTTCATTCTCTCAGAGAGGGGGCTGAACTTGAGCCGCCACATCATACCACATTTGGGCGTATTCCCGAAGGCTTTCATTTCTCTTTTGTTCCATTCCTTGCAATAGAAGTCTATTGGGGAACCATATACGTTACGTGCTTATACTGATCAGTAAAAGCCTTAGCCAAATCTTTCCATGATTTAATATGAGCTCGTGTAAGCTGATTGTACCATCTTGTGGCGGATCCCACTAAACTGTTGTAACACCCTAATCAATATTCTATAATAAATACCAATTAGAGTTTCACATAAATTTTTTTATCGCTTAAAATCATTTACCGAATTTTTATCCTATCGGACTAAGTCCAATTTCAGGCATTAACTTAACAATTCTTATCTATAATGTATAAAGAATATAACTGTTTAAAAGCTGCCTAAACAAAAATCTACCCAATTACTTTATTTCCCCTATTTGGTTATTACCTGGTTTTAAATATAATAATACTATTCATCTTTTGCTACAAACATAAACTAGTTTAGAAGTTAATACAAACCATATGTAAACTAGTATATAACCGATTAACTTTAACATATACATGCATTCTAGAATTATCAAAATCCATCATAGGATGTTATTACTGATACCGTTGTTATACTCCGGATAGTATGATGCCTGCTCCTTACTCTGATTTCTGTCTTTTACCTACGCGTGAAAACCATCACACGCTAAGTTTGTACTTAGTGAGGCAACAATAATAGCCAGTGCAAATAATATAACAAAATAATAATATGTAACCGTTTTCATGCATTTAAAATCACTAGATATGACTTACAGTCATGTTAATCATACATAAATATGATGTAAACTGGATATACATTTTCTTATCAATATACTTGCCATAAGTTTTAAGAGTATATTATTTTTAACCCATTTATCAATTATTTACCTATTTCACAGGCCGATTTCATAGCCCGATTTCGTAACCCAAATATAGACCTATGAGGACCCTGGATACATGAGTCAAATATGCACCTAAGTGCTAATTCCTGCACATTTATAAGGTTGTACTAACCATACACTAAGTGTCCTTTATGTACACTATAGTGCTATCCCGGATTCCCGATTATGCAGCGTGTTGCTGGACTCTATGGCATGCCAACTATATCTTGTCCCTCAATTGACTTATTTGGGCATAATTTCTGTATTTGTTCCATCCATGGCAATGTATATCAATATAATTGAACATTGGGCAGTTCATACCCGAAATAACATTCATAATATAACATCATATATATATATATATACATATAACTAGTGATCCATGCATTAATAATTCTACTTTTGACATATTTAAAATATGTCAAATATATTATCAATGACATAAATATCATGCCAATATATAAACCAAGTAGACTTATCACAAGTCTTACCAATGACGTATAAAACATCCATGTATCATGTTATGTATGCTTTGCACTCACCTGATGCCTCACTAGAAATCTTACTGTCGATTTAACTTTATTCTCGAACTTTTTCCTTGTCTTTTGATTTGCTTGTAATACGATCTTGATCACGGTCACGATCTATAAAATCACCGTTTACCGAATACATACATTTCAAAGCGTATGTTAGTATCAATCTAACATAGGCATATATTAGAATAAAATTCCTAAAATTCCTTCACTATCCATATCCATCAAAATTTACAAAATAACCATAAAATGAATTCTTTTAGAATTCACCTCAACTTTCCAAATTATTCAAAGTGATCCCTTGCCATTGAACTTTAATTTCAAGCACTAAACAACATCTTCAAGTATTCCAAGAATACTTTCAAACTTAACATATAACTTTCTAACCAAATTTCATTTCAATCCCATATTTCCTTTAATTTGCTATTTGGTCCTCAATACTTAGCAAACTTCTCAAAATGATCCAATTGAATCTTTTAACTTAAATTTTCAGCATAATACATCAACTTTTCAACATTTGTACCTTAATCCTTAAATTTCCCAAAATATGCAAAAAGGTCCCTAGAACTTAACAATGTTCCAAATTGGTCCAAACAACATTCTAAGCCTTATAACATCATTCTTACATGATTTCTAGCCTTAGGGAAATTTTCCAAAATTTTCCCTAACATTCTTCCAATATGCCGAATTTGAAAGGTCAATACATCCAAATTTTCCAACTTGATTCAAGCATGAATTCAACTTCTAAACCTTATTTCCAAGCTTCTATAATTATTCCCATCTCAAAATCAATTCAAATTCAACTTCCTATCAAAACCCTAACTTAAACCAAATTAGGATTTAACTACTTTCAAGTAGTTTCAATCATCATACAAGCTTGGATATAATTCTACAACAACAACTACATCAAAATATCATCTTAAAACATCATATATAAACATCCCTTTTGTCCAACCAAAACACAAAACTAATGTTTTAAGCAAGGAAAGCATGAACAAATGGTACAAAAAGATAGAGAATTTTATGTAGATCAACTTCATGTTTCATTCTTTCATCCAAAATCTAACCAAATAAGCTTGAAAATCCAAATAAAAAATTTTATTCTCTTACCTTGGTGGTGTTCGAACAAGGAGAAAGATGATGGAGAAATCTTGAATTTTCTTTTAATTCAATTTTGGCCATTTGTCCTTAATATAATTAAAATGAATTTAAAATTCATTTTAATGTCTAACGACCTTTTTACCCTTGAAATCAATTGCTCCATATCATGCCACATGTTTACCTACTCACCCAAGGGTCAAAAATAATCCAAGTAGTTAGTGATTACAAACTTTGCCCTTGGAAATTCCCAAAATTACCATCTTGCCATTTTTCATCCAACGACTCATATTTAACATGGAAAACTTACTTTAATCCAATGGTCCATGTTAAATACTACCATTTTAAGACATGGAAATGAAAATTTTAACCTTGCCTCATCATCCTTTAAAATATCTTAAATTTTCGATTCGATCTGATTATCTGAATATTTTTCTAAACTTTATTGCTTAATAGCCAAAAATACAAACTCCGTACGAAAAATTCGAGTAACATGAAAATTTCATTCTTGGGGGTGAACTATTCATTTATGGGACTAAAATACATAACTTTTGAAAATTATAATTCAGTCCCTGAACTTTTCCAAAGTTTATACTTTGGCCACCAAACTTTCAAAATTTTCATTTTGGTCACTAACAAAAAATTTGGAATATTACAATTCTCCCCCCTCACTTACTTGGTTCATAACGGTACGGATACTGCTTTTTCATTGTTTCTTCTGTCTCCCAAGTAGCTTCTTCCACTTTGTGATTTCTTCACAAAACTTTAACTAGAGGAATCTTCTTATTCCTTAATTGATTTTCTCCTCGAGCTAAAATTCTTATATGTTCTTCATCATAGGTCAAATCTGATTAAATCTCGATCTCTTCTAGTGTAATAATATGTGAAGGATCCGATTGATATCTCCAAAGGATGGACACATGAAATACATCATGGACCTTACTCAACTCCAGTGGTAAAGCTAATTGATATGCCACTGGACCAACCCTTTTTAAGATTTCATAAGGGCCAATAAATCTTGGACTAAGCTTTCCTTTTCGTCCAAAGCGTACTATCTTTTTCCAGGGTGAAACCTTCAAAAATACTTTATCTCTAACTTCAAATTCAATCATTCAACCAATAATCTACAGCCATAGGATCAACATTAGTGTCACCTTTAAATTCTCCTGCTTTCATTTTCCTTAACTCCTTTGGAACTGATACTGATGTTCGCCGATTTATAGCATCCAATGATTGAAGAAATAAGCCTTGATCTTGTACAAGCATATTTCTTTGTTCTTGAGCTAATGGCTCTACATTATGCTGCCCTTGAGGTGGTTTCTGATTCACCTCGTTACTTCCACTCTGAGCAGGCATATCTTGCTCAAATGCCTGACGAGATTCCCGATGATCTGACATCTGTTAATGTCACAATCATCCCTTATAAGTAAGGAGTAACAAAATTAATTACTAGGCATCCAATTATATTCATACAAATATTAGTAATCTTGACATCCTAGTGGCATGTATATCATTCCGACTATCTATATACCTGATTTATGTCTAGAACCGGCTAAACATGTAGCTCTGATACCAATAAATGTAACACCCTAATCAGTATTCTATAATAAATACTGATTAGAGTATCACATAAATTTTTTATCGCGTAGAATTATTTACCGAATTTTTATCCTATCGAACTAAGTCCAATTTCAGACAACAACTTAACAATTCTTATCTATAATGTATAAAGAATATAACTGCCTAAACAAAAATTACCCAATTACTTTATTTCCCATATTTGGTTATTACTCAGTTTTAAATATAATAATACTATTCATCTTTTGCTACAAACATAAACTAGTTTAGAAGTTAATACAAACCATATGTAAACTAGTATATAACCGATTAACTTTAACATATACATGCCATCTAGAATTATCAAAATACATCATAGGATGTTATTACTGATACCGTTGCTATACTCCGGATAGTATGATGCCTGCTCCTTACTCTGATTTCTGTCTTTTACCTACATGTGAAAACCATCACACGCTAAGTATGTACTTAGTGAGGCAACAATAATAGCCAGTGCAAATAATATAACAAAATAATATTATGTAACCGTTTTCATGCATTTTAAATCACTAGATATGACTTACCGTCATGTTAATCATACATAAATATGATGTAAACCAGATATACATTTTCTTATCAATATACTTGCCATAAATTTTAAGAGTATATAAACTCTTTAACCCGTTTATCAATTATTTACCAATTTCATAGCCCGATTTCATATCCCGATTTTATAACCCAAATATAGACCTATGAGGACCTTGGATACACGAGTCAAATATGCACCGAAGTGCTAATTCCTGCACGTTTATAAGGTTGTGCTAACCATACACTAAGTGTCCTTTATGTACACTATAGTGCTGTAACACCCCCTTCCCGTGACCGTATACCAGACACGAGTCGAAAATGTCACGACCTTTTAAAACAGTCTTTTAATCAAAAACTGGGGTAATTTTAATTTTTTTTTGAAAACTTTCCAGTGGTCACCCATTTTGAAATTTCCTTAGCTCAAGCACACTTAACTTTAATCAATTCAGAAATAAAATATTAACTTTAGATCCAATAATAAAACTTTTTACATAAATAATACAGTTATATTAAGACAAATCATTTTATTAAAAATGATTCTATTTAATATTATTCGGATCTAGCCTCATATAGGATATGCCAAATTAGGTCATAGAATACTTAAATTGTAAACACATTTACCGTCTATAAAAGATTTATAAAATATTTACTGACCTAATTAAGGCACTTTAATAAAATAGACCGGTTTATATAGTACATGCCACTATTAAACATATATATATATATAAAAATATGGATGTCATGATTACCGAAATACCCGTCGATTATCTTCTATACATAATGATGATGCAAAAGTTGTCATCTACTAATCCCGATCACCTGCGTGTATAACATAAATACACGTTGAGTATATCTCAGTGAGGCATAAGATGAGTGACATATAATACACTAATGCATGATAATTTATAAAGCATGATAGTCATTAAATTACATATTCAGTAATGCATGAATTTTTGTACTGTAAAATCATATACCTGTACTGTAATAATTCTGTATTGTAAAATCATATACCTGTACTATAAAGTCTTATATCTGTACTGTATAATTATACATTTATCATGTGAAATCATATAGCCCAAGGTAAATATCAAGTGACTAATAAACGAGTCGCGTACTTGAAAAGTACTATCATTTTCTTTAAACTTGTAGACACATTTGAGTGTCAAATAACGGTAGGACACAATGAAGTGTCAGACACAATAAAGTGTCAAATAATGGTAGGACACGTGTCAGACACATTGAAGCGTCAAATAATTGTATGAGTCCTAATGGTATACCACAATATTGTCCAACTTAATATTATACTACCAAGGGCAAACTTAAAATAATTCCTGCAATATGGCAAGCAACCCATATACAATTTATATCATGTAAAACATATCATATTAGAGCAGTTCATACTTCAATACGCTCTATAACTTTCATGGTGTACCGCCATAAAAATAACTATATCAAATAACTTTGTCATGTATATATCATGCTATAAAATATATATTATGCTATTTATAAAAATTCTTTACCTTTTTGGGTGACTTATCTCAAGTCTCCCTTTAGTATGTTAATAAACATACATTTAAAAACATGTATGCACTCACCTTAAAACCTCAGAATTTTCTTTTCTACAGTCCATAATTGAGAAAATCCTAACTTTTGCATTTTGTCATTTTAGTCACTAAGTAAGCTTTTAAGCAATTATCTTAGCACTGAATGACCCTTAAACAGTACTGTAAATTTTGGGGTATTACAAGTGCTATCTCGTATTCCCGATTATGCAGCGTGCTGCTGGACTCTATGGCATGCCAACTATATCTTGTACCTCAATTGACTTATTTGGACATAATTTCCGTATTTGTTCCATCCATGGCAATGTATATCAATATAATTGAACATTGGCAGTTCATACCCGAAATAACATTCATAATATACCATCATATATATAACTAGTGATCCATGCATTAATAATTCAACTTTTGACATATTTAAAATATGTCAAATATATGATCAATGATATAAATATCATGTCAATATATAAACCAGGTAGACTTATCTCAAGTCTTACCAATGATGTATAAAACATCCATGTATCATGTTATGTATGCATTGCACTCACCTGATGGCTCTCTAGAAATCTTACTGCCGATTTAACTTTATTCTCGAACTTTTTCCTTGTCTTTTGATTTGCTTGTAATACGATCTTGATCACGGTCACAATCTATAAAATCACCGTTTACCGAATACATACATTTCAAAGCGTATGTAACACCCTTAACGTATATTCGTAAACCGAATATACACTAAAGATGATACAAAGTTATTAAGAAAAACTTGACTTGAACATTATTTTTTTTATAAACTTTATCTTGTAATTTAACCCTTTTCGGTTTTAAATTAAAAACTACATCAGTCTATAACAACTAGTTTTAACCCTGAATTGTTTTATAAAATTTATAAATGTGTTATTAAAAAAAATAATTCAGGGAGAAAACTATGTACCCTGCCAAGACCCTATCTTGATTTTTAAAATTACTACGCGATTAGGGTTAAACTATACTTAACTATATCGAAAAAATATAACTACTTATAGCAAACCAATTTCTAAATTCATACATTGTAATAGTGCATAAACACATTATAAACTTAAGATTACAAAACAGTTTGTCTCTTTAAATCCACTACATATATGTACACACCCACTAGACATCAAACTTAAAACTTAAGATGTCCATATCGTGATTACTAATGTAACTTGATTTTCCAATTTAATAGCTCCTTATTGCCTTTCTACTTGGGAGAACCTACGTGTGAAATAACACACGCTAAGTACGAACTTAGTGAGGCAATAATCTTATTTATCAAAACATAAAATAAAGCAATACATGTTATAATTTAACCTAGCATAGTTTCTGTCTAAGGCAGTATCGTATTAACAAGGTTTTCATAGCCAGTCAATATTCATGTGCAAGTCATAATTTTTCTAACTTAGTCTTGTTTCCAATACTCCATCATTATCAAGTAAATCATATACATGGCATAGTTAACATACATGGCATATTTCATACGCATGGCATAATTCACATGCATGACATGATTTATATATGTATATGACATAATTCACATACATGACATACTTCATATACATGGCATAATTTATATATATGGCATGAATTATATACATGGCAGAATCCATATACGTGTCATAATTCATATACGTGGCATGATTCATATACGTGACATCATTCATACACATGACTTAATTCATATACATAACATGATACGTGTACATGGCATAATTCATATGCATGGCATAATTTGTATACATGTCATAATTCATATACATGACATGATTCATATACATAACTTGATTCATTTACATGACATGATTCTTTTACCTGACATGATTCATATACGTGATTTAATTCATATACATTGCATGTTCCGTATTCATGGCATGGTTCATATATATGACATATTTCATATACATGGCATGATTCATATTCATGACATGATTCGTATACGTAACATGATTCGTTTACATGACATGATTCATTTACGTGACATGATTCTTTTATAATTGCCCAAAGTACGCTATATGAGATCGAGGTACGCGAGTCATCTTGAAATGACACAGTAGTGTCTAACGTGAACGTGAAGATTAGCACGTACTCGGGGACGCTCTTTGCTCCCCATAAACATGAAGTACCTCGACAGTGCACTCGGGCACAGTGGGCGTGGATCCCCAGGGTGCATGTGACATAATCATTTTGTCACAATATTTGTTTGATAACATGAACATGAGGGTGCAGCTGCTAAAGACTCTATGGCATGTCAACTATACCATGGACTCTCATACACAATACTTGGGCATTTGTTTCATCATCAACTCAACATCATAATCAATCATACATATAGACATTTCATATTTCATGCTTCATCATAATATTCATGGTAAACATAGATCATCATCATTTCTCAGATTAGCCATTCATACTTCATATTCTATTTAATTTACCTTTATTGCAAAATACATTAACTCAACATATAAAGATAATGCACTACTATTTTAAATGAAGGTCGACTATTCGCAAGTCTTCCTAATTGCATTTTAAAACATATAAATGCACTCACCTGGGCCATGTAATGGTATGCCTCACTAAGCTTACACGAGTTTCCTTTTCTTTTTTTATCATTTGGTTCTCTTTCAATCTCTTTTGGAAATGTATAAGACCAATAGAAAATATACATTTCCATTCTCGAATTCGACTTAGATCTAACATTGATAACTTGATTCTTAAACATAATTATTCGAATATAAAATTTTCTAAAAGTTTCCCCAATGTTCTTCAAATTGCCGAATTGGTCCCTAAGTCCTTAGTGACCATTTGGAACATTAAACAATTGTTCAAGCCCTATTTGAAAATTTTCCATAATTAATTACTCATCTTAGACTATTACCTTTTTAGTCCTCAAACTTTATAAAAGTGACATTTTAGTCACTACATCATTTTTGTACATAAATTCATGTACAAATAAACCATTCATCTATTTTCTAACATTCTTGAAATTTTTCCTTCAACTTTGAACTTTATTCAATTTAGTCCTTCACTATACTTTCATTTTGAAATAGGTCCCTCATATTTCCTTTCTTGACATATCAATCTCTTAACTTTCATAACATGCTTGAATCTTCAATTCTATCAATTTTCCATAAATTCAAGACCAATCCCTAATTTTCCCTAAATTGCCGAATTGGTCCTTCAACTTCCAAAATTTTTCATTTTGGTCCCTAATCATCAATTCAAGCTATTTCAATCATAATTCAACAATTCCAATGCTAAATTTTTTTTTCAATAATTTCCCTTAATTTCTTAAAAATTTCGAATTGGTCCCTATAATTTCAATTGGGGAAATTATTTAATCTAACATCAAAATTAAGCTTCCAACATAACAATCCATTCAATATCATCCTTAATTTAGCTTCCTAACCAAAACCCCTAAATTTTAGGGTTAGGGTTTATATAACCTCAATCAGGGAATTAATCCAAATTCAACTTGATTCCATGTTTTAAATCATCAATTCAACTAACTACAACCCTAATTTCATCATAAGCATCAATTTCCATAATCATCTTCATCAATAACATGAACTAAAAGTAACTTTTATCATGCAATATTACTATCAAAATGAAGAGAATCATGTGTAGAACAATTTACCTAAATTAATTTTCCTTGAAACTTGTCTCGATTCTCCAATTTTGGCCTTGAAAATTGAAAACCCTATTTCCCCTTTCTTTCTTGAGCATTTCGAACAACCCTTTGGAATAAAAAGATTATTTTTTTTTCATCTTTTATTCTATTTAATCCATGTGTAAAGTTAAATGAATTTTAAATTCATTTAACTAGTGAATTTACTAATTTGCCCTTTTAATTCAATGGCCAAGATTCAATCTCATCAAAAATCAATGGCTATGATTAAATCCATGTGTATTTGACCATTCAAGATTGTCCTTAATGTTTCAAAATATTTCAAAAATGCCATCCATGGAAAATGACCAATTTGCCCTCCAACTAGACTTTATTTACTTACATGACTTAAAATTGCCATTCCATAAAAATTGAACCAAATTGGTTCTATTCTAACTAGAATCCTTCCCAAAATATCATAAATTTTAATTTATGATATTTATTCGATCCAATTATTCGAGTTTCACTCAATACGATTTCCAAATTTCCTTTCTTGGAGCTTTATTGCTTTATAGTCATTCCATCATAATCTAACTAAATCTAGTTAGAACCCAACCAACAATATTAATATACTCATAAAATAATATTTTATGAATTTTCCATAATCTTTGGAACTATCTTTAAAATTTCAATTCGATCCGATATACCGATAATTTCTGGGAATTTTTATCGGATACGTTTCCTCTTAGAAATCTTAACTCAACAATCCATTACGAATATTACTGACTTAAACTGAATCCTTTTTATTAGTTAAAATATCGAACATGGGACCTTCCTAGTAGGTCACCCATCCCTATGCTACTCTAGTTTGTGTACGCTTAACAAGTTTTATTCGATCCAAATTCGAATAATATAAGCCTAGTAAGAAAAATTTGGGTAACACGAAAATACCACTCTTGGGGGTGAACTATCCATTTACGGGGTTAAATTACATATTTTTTTTAAATTACACTTTGGTCCCTAAATTTTTCCAAAGTTTACACTTTAACCCCTAAACTTTCAAAAATTACATTTAGTCACTAAGCAAAAATTGCGATATTACAACGTATGTTAGTATCAATCTAACATAGGCGTATATTAGGAATAAAATTCCTAAAATTCCTTCACTATCCATATCCATCAAAATTTACAAAATAACCATAAAATGAATTCTTTTAGAATTCACCTCAACTTTCCAAATTATTCAAAGTGATCCCTTGCCATTGAACTTTAATTTCAAGCACTAAATAACATCTTCAAGTATTCCAAGAATACTTTCAAACTTAACATATAACTTTCTAACCAATTTTCATTTCAATCCCATATTTCCTTTAATTTGCTATTTGGTCCTCAATACTTAGCAAACCTCTCAAAATGATCCAATTGAATCTTTTAACATAAATTTTCAGCATAATACATCAACGTTTCAACATTTGTACCTTAATCCTTAAATTTCCCAAAATATGCAAAAGGTCCCTAGAACTTAACAAAGTTCCAAATTGGTCCAGACAACATTCTAAGCCTTATAACATCATTCTTACATGGTTTCTAGCCTTAGGGAAATTTTCCAAAATTTTCCCTAACATTCTTCCAATATGCCGAATTTGAAAGGTCAATACATCCAAATTTTCCAACTTGATTCAAGCATGAATTCAACTTCTAAACCTTATTTCCAAGCTTCTATAATTATTCCCATCTCAAAATCAATTCAAATTCAACTTCCTATCAAAACCCTAACTTAAACCAAATTAGGATTTAACTACTTTCAAGTAGTTTCAATCATCATACAAGCTTGGATATAATTCTACAACAACAACTAAAACAAAATCTCATCTTAAAACATCATATATAAACATCCCTTCATTCAGCCGAAACAAAAAGACTAATGTTTTAAGCAAGGAAATCATAAACAAATGGTACCAAAAGATAGAGAATTGTATATAGATCAACTTCGTGTTTCATGCTTTCATCAAAAATCTAACCAAATAAGCTTGAAAATCCAAATAAAAAATTTTCTTCTCTTATCTTGGTGTTGTTCGAACAAGGAGAAAGATGATGGAGAAATCTTGAATTTTCTTTTAATTCAATTTTGGCCATTTGTCCTTAATATAATTAAAATGAATTTAAAATTCATTTTAATGTCTAACGACCTTTTTACCCTTAAAATCAAATGCTCCATATCATGCTACATGTTTACCTACTCATCCAAGGGTCAAAAATAATCCAAGTAGTTAGTGATTACCAACTTTGCCCTTGGAAATTCCCAAAATTACCATCTTGCCATTTTTCTTCCAACGACTCATATTTAACATGGAAAACTTACTTTAAT
Organism: Hibiscus mutabilis; assembly: GCA_019671005.1. Lineage (NCBI taxonomy): Eukaryota > Viridiplantae > Streptophyta > Magnoliopsida > Malvales > Malvaceae > Hibiscus > Hibiscus mutabilis. Next base: position 43,297,983 of record CM033756.1, read on the forward strand.
CCAATGGTCCATGTTAAATCCTACCATTTTAAGACATGGAAATGACATTTTTAACCTTGCCTCATTATCCTTTAAAATGTCTCAAATTTCTGATTCGATCCGATTATCCGAATATTTTTCTAAACTTTATCGCTTAATAGCCAAAAATACAAACTTCGTACGAAAAATCTGAGTAACACGAAAACTTCGTACAAAAATACAAACTTCGTACGAAAAATACTTTGGAATAAAAAGATGATTTTTGTTCATCTTTTATTCTATTTAATCCATGTGTAAAGTTAAATGAATTTTAAATTCATTTAACTAGTGAATTTACTAATTTGCCCTTTTAATCCAATGGCCAAGATTCAATCTCATCAAAAATCAATGGATATGATTAAATCCATGTGTATTTGAACTTTCAAGATTGTCCTTAATGTTTCAAAATATTTCAAAAATGCCATCCATGACAAATGACCAATTTGCCCTCCAACTAGACTTTATTTACTTACATGACTTAAAATTGCCATTCCATAAAATTGAACCAAATTGGTTCCATTCTAACCAGCCTCCTTCCCAAAATATCATAAATTTTAATTTATGATATTTATTCGATCCAATTATTCGAATTTCACTCAATACGATTTCCAAATTTCCTTTCTTTGAGCTTTATTGCTTTATAGCCATTCCATCATAATCTAACTAAATCTAGTTAGAACCCAACTAAAAATAATAAAATACTCATAAAATAATATTTTATGAATTTTCCATTATCTTTGGAACTGTCTTTAAAATTTTAATTCGATCTGATATACCGATAATTTTCAGGAATTTTATCGGATACATTTCCTCTTAGAAATATTATCTGAACAATCCATTACAAATATTACTGACTTAAACTGAATCCTTTTTATCAGTGAAAATAACGAATATGGGACCTTCCCAGTAGGTCACCCATCCATGTGCTACTCTGGTTTGTGCACGCTTAACAATTTTTATTCGATCCAAATTCGAATAATATAAGCCTCGTAAGAAAAATCTGGTTAACACAGAAATACCACTCTTGGGGTCTACTATCTATTTACGGGGTTAAATTACATAACCTTTTTTTAAATTACACTTTGGTCCTTAAACTTTTCCAAAGTTTACACTTTAACCACAAAACTTTCAAAATTACATTTTAGCCACTAAGCAAAAATTGAGATATTACTATTCCTCCCTTTAAGAAAATTCTTCCTTGAATTTTCAACGTTTACCTGTTTCAAACAACTTTATATATTGCTTATTCATTCTCTCTTCAGTTTCCCAAATGACTTTCTCTACTTTTTGATTTCTCCAGAGGACTTTAACCAGTAGAATTTTCTTGCCCCTTAATTCTTTAACTTTGTATGCTAGGATTTTTACCAGTTCTTCTTTATACGTCAAACCTGGTTGCAGTTCAATCTCCTTAGAAGTAATTACATGTGAAGAATCCGATCAATACCTCCAAAACATGAATACGTGAAACACATGATGAGTCTTGTTCCTATCTGGAGGTAAAGCCAATTGATAAGCCATTGGTTCCTTTTTCTTCTTATTTGCATAGACCTTTTGTCAAACCACGGCGGCCTTGAAATTTTGCTGAACAATCTTTACTTTATCCTCCATGTCTTGTGTTAATTCAACTCCTCCAACGTTTGAGTTATTCTGCACATTTTGATCTTGTAACTCGTATCAATTTAAAGAAGTTCGGCATTTTCTTCCATATGCCATCTTGATACTTGCTTGATAACTATTTTTATAAGCAAATTTGGTTAAGGGCAAATATTTTTCTCATGATTTTGCAAACTCAATTATACATTATAGAATCTGTATGATCCTTTCAAAATGCCCATCAGTTTGCGGATGAAAAGTTGTACTAAAATTTAGTTTAGTACCTAAAGCTTCAAATAACGTACCCCGATACCTTAAAGTAAACCTTGGGTCTCTGCCGACACTATCGATGCTGAGACACCATGTAGTCTTACTATTTCTCGAACATAAAGTTCTGCATATTTATCCAGTGAATAATCCATTCAAATTGGAATAAAGTGAGCAAACTTTGTCAGACAATTCATAATGACCCATATTAAATTCTTTTTACTTTTTTAGTTGGTGTAGCTGGCAATTCCGTTATACAATCCATCGTTACTCGTCCCTACTTTCATTGGGGAATAGAAATAGACTAAAGTAATCCATAAGGTATTTGGTCACAGTTTTGAGTCTTTAAATCTTGATAAATCTTATTACTCCTTGGTTGCATAGTTAATGAACTATAATTGGCCTCTGTTAATATCTTCTTTCTTTAGATTATAATTGTCAGAAACATATACTTTACCTCAGTAATATAATCAACCATTTGGTTTAATTTCATAGTCCTGTACTTTCCTAGTTTCAGCTTGTCTCCTCTTTTCAAGACATCTTTCATCCATAGACTGAAAATCTTTGAATTGATCCAATAAAGTTGACTTTAAATAACATTATGCTGTTAAGGAACCATCTCGTCCCACATGCAATTGTGAATTCATCATGCCCAAGACAGACAATGTTTTTCGGCTAAAAGTATCTGCCACTACATTAACATTCTCAGGTGATAATTGATAACCATATCATAATCCTTTAAAAATTTCAACTCGTCTTCATTGTCGTAAATTCAAATCTTTTCGTGTCATCAAATACTTCAAACTCTTACGATTCATATAAATATGACACTTTTTACCATATAGATAATGTCACCAGATTTTTAAAACAAAAATCATAGCCGCCATTTCCAAATCATGTGTTGAATAGTTCCTTTCATAAATTTTGAGCTACCTTGTTGCATAAGCTATAGCACAACCTTCTTGCATAAAAACGCAACTTTAACCATAAAGAGATACATCATTGTACAGAGTATATTATTTTCCTGGTTCTGGTTGAATTAGAACTGATGTTTCAGTCAGAACTTTCTTTAATCTTTCAAAACTTTCTTGACAACTAGAACTTACATTTAGAAAACTTAGCATAAAGCTGCTAATCTCTTAAAGTTTGTAGTACCACACGAAGATGGTAATCATGCTCAACTTCAGTCTTTGAATAAACCAAAATATCATCTATGAAGACCACAACAATCCATATAGGGTTGGAATACCCTGTTCATCAAATCCATGAATACAACAGGGGTATTTGTAAGTCCAAACAGCATCACCAGAAACTCGTAGTGTCCATAACGAGTCCTGAATGCTGTCTTTGGTACATATTTTTCCTTGACCTTAATTTGATAATAACCCTGATTGAAGATTTATCTTTTGAAAATACTGCTGCATCCTTAAGCTGATTAAATAAATCCCCAATCCTTGGTAGGGAATACTTATTCTTAATGGTTACTTTATTCCATTTTCGATAATCTATACATGATCATAGGGAACCATCTTTCTTCTTTACAATTAATCCCGGGGCACCCCATGGTAATTCACTTGGTCAAATGTAACCCAGGTCTAGCAATTCTTGTAACTGAGCTTTTAGTTCCCTTGATTCAGTTGGTGCCATGCTATATGGTGCCATTGATACTGGCTCAGTTCCCGGATAAACATCAACCCAAACTGTATTTCCCTATCCGGAGGCAACCCTAGTAACTCATCCGGAAATACATCAGGAAATTCCTTTATAGTCGGGATGTCTTTAATCTTCTTAAGAGACTTTTGAGTATCCACCACATAAGCCAAACATGGTTTACATCCATTACATAACAGCCTTCGAGCTGTCGTTGTAGAAATTACTGACTCTAAACAGTCAGTTCTTTCTCTTATAATAATTACTCTAGAACCTTTGAGTCCTTGAAGTACTAGCCTTTTCTTTTTATACATCATTTCTGCGTCATATGCAGATAGCCAATCCATTCCAAGAATGACTTCAAATTCATGGAATGGGAGTTCCATTAAATCTGTCGAGAACTTAATTCCTTGAATTTCTAATGAACATTTCTTGCATACTCTAATTACTTGTGCATTGTGTCCAAGAGAATTATTGACAATCACATTACTAAATATTCTCCATAGAAGTCTTTCTTTGTGCTACTATCTTAGTACCAATATATATATATATATATATATATATATATATATATATATATATTAATCGAACCCGTATAAATTAAAACAATTGCAGGTTCTTTCCATAGCCTTCGCTCTGTTCATAGCCTCTTGGAAATTTGATAAGTTCATGCCTAATAAAATCTCCTTGGGCCTTGGACGAAGCTTCTCTATAAACCATTCATATCGACTTTCGATTGGCATCAATTTAACTGTGTACCGACTCAGTCTATTAAAATCTAACTCGTACTCATAGATAGTACGAGTACATTGTTTCAAACTTAGGACTGCTGCACATTTCTCTTTTAACTAGTCGCCAACATACTTGACTTTAAACATTATCCTTCCTTCTTTTGATTCCCATAATTAAACATTTATCGCAATCCATCAATACTTAACATCATCTATTTCTACCGAAACTTATTCATGTTATTGGGGAGCATAATCAAGTTACACAGTAATACATCAGTAACATGACATCCTAGGGGCATGTACTTAATATTAAATCACATTAAACTCGATTTAGCCTCCAGAATCGGCTAAACCTGTAGCTCTAATACCAATAATTGTAACACCCTTAATGTATATTCGTAGACCGAATATACACTAAAGATGTTACAGAGTTATTAAGAAAATCTTGACTTGAACATTTTTTTATAAACTTTATCTTGTAGTTTAACCATTTTCGGTTTTAAATTAAAAACTACGTCAGTCTATAGTAGCTAGTTTTAACCCTGAATTGTTTTATAAAATTTATAAATGTGTCATTGAAAAAAAATAATTCAGGGAGAAAACTATGTACCCTGCCTAGACCCTTTCTTGATTTTTAAAATTACTATGCGATTAGGGTTAAACTATACTTAACTATGTCGAAAAAATATAACTACTTATAGCAAACCAATTTCTAAATTCATACATTGTAATAGTGCATAAACACATTATACACTTAAGATTACAAAATAGTTTGTCTCTTTAAATCCACTACATATATGTACATGCCCACTAGACATCAACTTACAACATAAGATGTACATACCGTGATTACTAATGTAACTTGATTTTCCAATTTAATAGCTCCTTCTTGCCATTCTACTTGGGAGAACCTACATGTGAAATAACACACGCTAAGTAAGAACTTAGTGAGGCTATAACACCCTAAACCGGGCCTAGAAGATTACCACTATTTAAGCTATTGACTAATTGAGTCATGTGCTAATCAAATTAAAAGAATTGGGAGTTAAATCAAATGTTATGTTAATGTAATAAAACAAACTTAAGCTTAGGAGTATGTAACATGAAGCAATTAGTTAAATTGTTATAGAATTACCCTTATTGGACTAATTAAGTCTAGGACCAAATTGAAATAAAAGGAAGGAAAGATAGCTAATGTTTAAAGGACTAAAATGTTATAGCCAACAAGTTAAAGTGCCAAATTAAAAGGACCAAATTGAAACAAGAGTAAAGCAATAAAGTTGCATGTGTAATTAGACCATTATTTGATAGTGGAATACATGTGGCAAGGAAAATACACACATGGCAAGGAAGAAGTAAATGGCCGGCCATGTAGGTGAATGGAAAAGAAAACACAATTTGAAATCTTCTTCTTCCTTCCTTCATTGCCATAGCCGATTCTTAAGAGAGTAGTGAGAGAGAGTTGTGTGTTTGATCAAATTAGCCTAATTGAAGGAGTTAGTTTGAATAGCTTCTTGTTAGGAAGGTAAAATGCTTGATTCTTCACTTCAATTACATGTTGAATCTGGAAATTTTGATGTTATTGTTGCCTAAATTGAATAGGATGATTGATATGAATGTTATAGTGATGTTAGCTTCTAAGATTCTTGAAAATTTGAGTGTTGATTGATCAAATTGCTAAGAAAGATGTGTATGGTTTATGGAAATTTAGGTACAAAATTGGTATGATTTGAATGTAACATGAAATGAAACTGTTTTGATCACATTGCTAGTTGAAGATTGTGTAAACATTCTTGGTTTTATATAATGCCTTGTTATGATCACATAGATAAGTGAATTAAACTGACCTATACATGTTAGAATATGAAAATAATTTGAATTAAAATGTTAGAATCTTGTTTATAGGAATTATGAAGCTAAAAAGCTAGCCTAGTGAAATCTGCCTAGAAAACTCTGTTCTGGGCAGTAACTTTGAAAATTCACTATAAATTGTATGAATTGAATTAAGGGCTGAAATTATATGAAGGGAACCTTAATATGTCTATTTTCATTATAAACAAACGAAATGGAATTCTGATTTGTAAAATGGATTTTAGAAATGAAAATCTAGGGACAGTGCAAACTGTCCAGTAATGCAATTGGTTTGTATTTAAGCTAAAAACTGTATTAATTGGTAAAGAATTAAAATGCAAGGCCTATATTGTTAGAAAGACAATTAAATTAGCTTTCCAACGGTGTAAACCAATTGAAATTTCGACGTACGGAATGAAAGTTATGCATGTTTAAGTAAACATTGCACAAGCTGCCTGGCAGCAGCAGTTTAGATGTTATTGGTCTTGTATATGTGATGTATTAACCTTGTTTCTATGTTGAATGATTTTGTGATTACATGTTTTGACCTTGTCCTATCTATGTGATTTATTAGAGCAAAGAGAGGACTTTGGAGAAGGATCTAAAGTCGAGCATTCAAGGGACAAGAAAAAGGGATAGTCTTGCGAGACTAGCTAGCTTGGAGTTAGGACTTAGCAAATATGCATGACTATCTTCTTGCTATTGATATGTCATGATAATGAGCTTAATTAAACTTGAATATGAATTAAAAGGGAAGATTGGACTAAGCTGAAATTTGTTATTAAGTAATAGCATGGAAATGGATAAGTTAAATTATTTAGAAAGAAATGTGTAAACATTGTGTGATTCCATGCCTTGAATGATTCCATTCGAATTGCTTGCTTGAGTTACACTATGGATGTAAATGCTTGATTTCTTGTTCTTGATTGTGCCTATTTGAGTAGTGGCATGTATGTATTATAATGATATATGATGCTAGATCCTTGTATCATGAATGTAATTCACTCGAATGCTTACTTGATACCTAAGATGGTAATGTAAATACTTGCATGAAAGATAAGTAATTGGTGATTGTAGAGCTAAGGCTCAACTAGCCTATGGGCTAAGCATGATATTGCTATAACTTGCTTGAATGTAATTCATGAACATGAATTGTCTTGCCTTGAACATGAAACACATGAAAACGTGAAATGTAATTGAAGAGCTAAGGCTCAATTGGCCTAAGGGCTAAAGCATGATGTTGCTATTCCTTGTTTGACTTGATTCTTGAATAAAACATGATCTTGAACTTGAAAAGTTTGAAATTCTTGAATAAAAGAAGTGTAATCAAACAACCTTGGTTGCTAGTTGAATAGGTAGAAGGGCATGCCTTAGAGTCTAGAGCTCATTGTGTCAGGGTGGACTACGGTTCAGGGCTAAGGCCCCTAATTGGCGACAGACGGAGGGTACTGTTGCGCGTAATAAGTGCTACGCAATTGTGCAAGTATACACGTTGCAAGTTATAGTATAAAAGATATCGTCTCCACAGGGATTGGTGCTACTTCAAGAATCTAGTCTCTTGCATTGTAAAAAGTAAAAACACAAATAAAGGATTATAGGAGTTTAACTAATAACTAATCTAGAAAGCAATAAAATAACAGAATAGATGAGATCAAATGAGAGAGATAGGCCAGGTTATCGTGAGTTGAGGTGTTATAGCCGATTGGATCGTCTTGGTAAAAGAGTGCACGGGCAACTCAGTTGCCGTGGCAACTTGCACAACGGGGTTGCCTTGGCAACTAATCGATGGTTGCCTGGGCAACTAGTTGGGCAACTACTTGGGCGTCTGGGCAGCAACCTTCAAGGTTCGGCAAAGCGTTCTTCAATGGTTTCTTCTTATCCCTAAGTCGAAACTCTAGCTACTTGTGCATGCCTTGATAATACATCCCTGCGTGAATCAAGGGTGAACAACAACCAATCTTGCGCTCCTCTTAGCCGTTGAAATCCTTAACTTATTCCTAAGCCGGATTAATCTTCACCATCAATAGATTGAATAAAGATCATAATCATTCATTTCTTGAATCTAACTCTCCCGATATTAGATAAATAGATGAAATCACGAGATCCTCTCTCAATTCAGTCGCAAATAAGAATAAGAACCAAGAATGAATAAACCTTGAATAGAAAAGTGCAAACTCTTATTACCTAAACAAAAACCAATAGTTTCTCACAACCACAAAACACAATAACCATAGCCAAATAGATTTAGTTCATGGCTAGGTTCCAAAGAAACACAAGATAAATAATCCCTAGCATGAACCCAATCGAACAAGAAAGAAAAGGATGAAGGAGGAGGCTTGTCGAAATCCTTCTTGCCCTAGATGCTTGTCGAAAATTCTCTCTTCTTGCCTTCCTTGGACTTGTCAAAATTCCCCTCTCGTGCTCTCTATATGGATTGTCGAAATCTCCATCTTATTTATAGGGCTAGGCCAAAGTCCTTCTTTGAGGAGGAAGTTAAGTTGGAATTAAATTATCTTTAAAGAATATAATTCTTTATTATAATTATATTCCTACTAGAACTTCTCCTATCTTCTTGGAATTTAATTGGAAATCAAACTCCTTTGGGTTTGGGCTTTGCTCCACGTCATCTTAGGCTTGTCTAGTCATCAATTTTGACTACCATATCACTTTTGCTCTTTTCGACAATTGCCATGGCAACTGGCTCGGCGTCTCCTTCATGCATTGCCCTGGCAACTAGTTTGGCATATCCTTCATGTATTGCCCTGGCAACTAGCTCGACATATCCTTCATGTATTGCCCTGGCAACTAGCTCTAGCCTTGCTTTGGTAAGTGATCCTGCACATACACACAAAACACACCAGAGCAGCATTTTTTTCCCACAAAAACTACCAAGTTATGTAATCAAGCTCAACGATGGAAGGAAACATGGATTAATGCATGAATGGCTAATTATGCAACTAATATGAGCCTAAGTCTAACAATAATATGAGTAAAAAGGGTAAGAAAAATAGTACTTTTGAACACTTATCACACCCCCAAACTCGAACTATTGCTTGTCCTCAAGCAATGCAAACTCATAATTACCGGCCAAGACTTCAATTTTCACAAACTTAGCTTTGAACTTGATTTCAATTCTCTAAACCGGGGCACAAAGTATGATTGGCTTTTTATTTTTCGAAAAACTTAGGAGTTACTCGGAATCAAACTATAATGCTTGTGAGTGTGTGCAGAGTTGTGTGCAAGTTGATTTTTTGGATTCTATGCAAACAATAGGTTTTCAAATTACTTTATTGGGTTCTTTTTAACATGTTTTAACTAGAGCCAGTTTTGGGCACCTCTAGTGTTTTGTTTTTAGTTTTCTTAAGTTAATTTATTCGACTAAAGCCGGTTTCGGGCACCTCTAGCGATCAATTTTTTTTAACACATACTAGAGCCAGTTTCGGGCACCTCTAGTGATAAATTTTTAGCACATGCTAGAGCCAATTTCGGGCACCTCTAGCATTCATCCAATTTTTATTCTAATCCCCCAATTTGTTAATTATCAACCTAAGTTCACTAGAATTCCTTAAATCAATCAAACCACAACAGTGTTTCATCAAAATTAGCATCATAGTAAAATTCTAAGTTTTTCCATGGTTATCCTAGAATAAAAATTCTATCAATTAAGTGCATTGGCAAAGTCATCATCGGATATTCATCAAATCTAAGCAATTCTTGTTCCAATTAAAGGCATGGCAAGTAATTTATGTATCCTAACTGTAATACTTAAGATGAATGTAACTAAACATGGTAACTACTAATAACAATACCCCCAAACTCGAGTGAGGCATTGTCCTCGATGCATGCATAAAAATAACGAAAAATAAAAATAAAAATGCATACGAGGACTTACTCCGGGAGTTCGTCATCGTAGATGATTAGTTTCCTTTTGGTCAGTGTCTTGATTCTCTTACTTGAACGCGATGGTTGTTTTCTTGTTGCCGGTGGTGGAATCGATCCTCGTACGGGGTTGTCCTCATCATCCTCTTCATCAGTGTCATTGGCTTTTTGCTTGGAGGATTCAATTGATGTTGTCTTTATTGGTTCAATGGAGGACTCGTCCGAATCTGAAAAATCAGAAAGTGATTCCGTGGGAGTTGATTCGGGCATAGGTGCTTTACCTTTGGCTTTTGCAGTGGTTGCTGGGATGTCTTTAGCTTTGGTTGCCGTGGCATCTTCAGGGTTGATTGCCATGATGTCAGCTTGTGCATGCACGATGTAGGTTGCCGCAGCATCATCTGTTGCGGTTGCTGTGGCGACTACTTCATTGGTTGTCGGGGCAAGGATCTCGGTGGGAAAGATTGGGAACGGCACGCGATTGTCCGGGTACTTTTCTAGGATGACTTGGGTGATGGCATTGTTGTGCTCCTTCATGTACTGCATGAACGTTAGTTGCCGGTCTTCAATTTGCCTTAGGTGGCTTGCCAATGGGTGCAAAAGTACTTCAAAGTGTCCCGGGGTTGATGGCCGAGTTGTCCGGGCATTAGGTGCTTGGGCATTTTGGATTGCCGGGGCGGCAGGAGTTACCGTGGCAATTGGAGGCCTTGAAAAATCTCTCGGTGCCTCTCCCATTAGCTTTCGGATTAGTGCTTGATTCCAACCAGACTTGGGTAGGGCCTTTTCATCGGTGGACTCACTTGGGACATGCATCTCCTTGCAAAGATTAGAAATTAAGCAAGGGAAGAAAATAGAACCCTTATCTTTTGAGCTGCATACAAAAATCTCATCACAAATAATTTTTCCAATGTTAATGATGCGATTATGCAAAATAGAATGTATGAGCAAAAGACGTGGTATATCAACGGTAGTATTGTGTGTGGTGAGCATTAAAGAAGTTTTAACAAACTTATTCCATAGTTTTGCCTCAGGTTTAAGCCAAAGGCGATTTACCGTGCCCTTGTATTTACCGTCGTTCCAATGAGTTCCCGGTTGAGTGAGTTCTTGAAGTACCTTGTCGAGTTGCTTGGGAGTGATTTGATCAACGAAGGCTTGATGCTCGTCCTTCTCAATGTAAAGCCCGTAAAAGGTGTTGACATTTTTGGGACTTATGAGTATGGCCTTGTCACGAACAGAAACATAAGGATTATCCGGGTTAGGTGAGTGAGCATAGAATTCTCTTACCCATGAGATGTTACCCAGTTCCGGTTGATGGCAAAAGATTTGCCACTTTTGATGTGCAATCCTCTCGAAGATGAATGGTTCAAGGCCGAAATCTTGATGAGAGTTGGAGTATTCAAAGCCTTGTTCTTCATGAATCTTCCGGCTTTCAAACTTGGATTGAAATCTTTCTTGAACCACTGGTGTAGCAAACTTCTTGTATCTTGGTTCTTTGGAGGAACTTGGATGAACTAAAAATTTAATCTTGGAAGCCATGGATGATCTTGGTTGTGAGTTTTGTAAAAACAAAGAAAAGAAAAGAAACTAAAAAGTTGCAAGATAGAAAGTAGGAATAGGTTAAGGGTGATGGGTTTTATAGAAAAGATAGGTGGGTGGGATTAGGGGAAAATGAAAAAGGGTTTAGGGTGAGGGAGAAGTTGACGACAAGGGGTTGTGATTAGGGTGAATTGGAGGCTTTATATAAGCCTTAGATTCAGCCCATTAGTTTCCTTGTTGAAGATGTTTTCCTACTTGGATTAAAATTCTTCTTTATCTTGAACTTTTTTCCTACAATTCAAAAACAAATCAAATAAGGATTAAAGATAAAAGAAAATAAATAAAGATGTATTAAGGGATTCTTGACTTAAAAAATAAAATAAAATCTATCCTAAAAAAATTAATAATAATCGTAAATAATAAAAAAATTCGAAAAATAAAATAAAATAAAAGTAAAATAAATACTTAATCGAAAATAAAAATAAAAATAAATAAATAAAAATAAAAATAAAAATATCAAAAGGGAGAGCATGCTCATGCATCTCCTAAGTTGACCACTTCCTTGTTACGTTCCACATGGGCACCATTATAGTGCTTCAATCTTTGTCCATTAACTTTGAATTCATGGTTGTCAGAGATGGACTTGATTATCACAGCACCATGGGAGAATGGTTTGACGACTTCGAATGGTCCCGACCATCTTGATTTCAGCTTTCTCGGGAAAAGTTTTAGCCAAGAATTGAATAGGAGAACTAGTTGCCCTAGCGTGAATTGTCGTGGCAATAGTTTCTTGTCATGCCATCGCTTTGTTTTCTCCTTGTAGATTCGTGCATTGTTATAGGCGAGTGCACGAAATTCTTCTATCTCGTTGAGGTCCAACAAACGCTTTTGTCCGGCACTTTCCCAATCCATGTTCACGGTCTTGATTGCCCAGTATGCCTTGTGTTCGATTTCCACCGTTAGATGGCATGTCTTGCCATAGACAAGTCGAAAGGGGGACATACCTAAGTGTGTTTTGAATGCAGTGCGATATGCCCAAAGTGCGTCATCTAGTCTTAATGACCAATCCTTCCTAGAGGGATTTACAACTTTCTCGAGTATACCCTTCAATTCCCGGTTGGAAATTTTTGCTTGCCCGTTGGTTTGTGGGTGATAGCCGTGGCGATCTTGTGTGATATGCCGAAGCGTTGCAACATCTTGGCAATTAGTCTGTTGTCAAAATGCTTGTCTTTGTCACTGATAATTGCTCTCGGCATCACAAACCGTGTAAATATGTTTTTCTGCAAGAATCGTTGCACGGTCTTGGAATCGTTGTTGGGAACTGCAGCTGCCTCAACCCATTTAGACACGTAGTCGACGGCAAGTAGAATGTAGAGGTTGCCGAATGATGATGGGAAAGGTCCCATAAAATCGATCCCCATACATCGAACAATTCCACCTTGATGATGTTCTGGAGTGGCATCTCATGTCGTCTAGAGATATTGCCCGTCCTCTGGCAACTATCACATTGCTTGTAAAAGTCTTAGGCATCTTTGTACAATGTTGGCCAATACAAACTGGATTGCAAAACTTTGGCCGCGGTACGAGTTCCTCCAAAATGTCCTCTATAGGGTGAAGAATGGCATTGCCGGAGTACATTATGTTGCTCTTCTTCAGGGACACATCGGCGTATAACCTGATCTGCACATTGTTTAAACAAAAGAGGCTCGTCCCAAAAGTAATGCTTAGCATCATGGCGGAACTGCTTCTTCCCTTGGTGAGTAATGCCATAAGGTAAAATACCACAAACAAGGAAATTAACTAAATCCGCGTACCAGGGTATTGCTGAGGCATGTGCTGCCGTGGTGACTGCTCCCAAAATTGCCGAGGCGTGCGCGTCAAAGGTTGCTGCAGCGTCGAGGGTTGCCACGGCGTCGAGAGTTGTCGAGGCATGCGCGTCCATGGTTGCCGAGGCAACTAAAATTTGTTCATCCGAGAATGCATCGCATATCTCTAGATCCGCGTCCTCCTCCCTATTGTGTTCCAAACATGATAAGTGATCGGCCACTTGATTTTCTGTTCCTTTCCTGTCCTTAATTTCAATATCAAATTCTTGTAAAAGTAATATCCAACGAATCAAATGAGGTTTGGCATCCTTTTTAGTAAATAGATATTTGATTGCCGAATGGTCCGTATGAACAATTACCTTTGTACTAATCAAATAGGATCGAAACTTGTCAAATGCGAAAACTACAGCTAGTAACTCTTTCTCCGTTGTTGTGTAATTCACTTGAGCACTATTAAGAGTTTTACTAGTGTAGTATATCACATGGAAGGTCTTACCTGTGCGTTGGCCTAGGACTGCTCCTTCCGCGAAATCACTTGCATCACACATGAGCTCAAAAGGTAGCGTCCAATCTGGTGGAACGACAATGGGTGCCGAGGCAAGCTTTTTCTTTAGAGTTTCGAATGCTTGGGTGCAAGAATCATCAAAATCGAAGACTTTATCCTGTTCAAGCAGATTGCACAAGGGTTTAGTGATTTTAGAAAAATTATGAATGAACCTCCTGTAAAAACCTGTATGTCCAAGAAAACTTCGAATTCCTTTAACCGAACTTGGTGGGGGTAATCTCTCGATCACGTCCACCTTGGCTTTGTCTACTTCAATTCCCTTGGATGAAATCTTGTGGCCGAGCACTATTCCTTCATCTACCATAAAATGGCACTTCTCCCAATTGAGGACTAAATTAGTTTCTTCACATCTTGCCAACACCCTCTCTAAATTGTCGAGGCAGCTGTCGAAGTCATTGCCAAAAATAGAAAAATCATCCATGAAGATCTCAAGGAAGTCTTTGACCATGTCTGAAAAGAGTGCCATCATGCATCTTTGAAAGGTTGCTGGGGCGTTACACAATACGAACGGCATCCTTCGGAAGGCATAAGTACCGTATGGGAATGTGAATGTTGTCTTTTCTTGATCTTCTGGTGCTATGGCAATTTGATTGTAACCTGAATAACCATCAAGAAAACAATAAAAGGGTTTACCTGCAAGACGGTCAAGCATTTGATCAATAAAGGGTAATGGGAAATGATCTTTCCTGGTGGCTTTTTTTAGCTTTCGATGATCCATACAAACCCTCCAACCGGTCACAGTCCTGGTTGGAATGAGTTCATTGTTTTCATTACTTACCACCGTTATACCTTCCTTTTTTGGTACGCATTGTACCGGACTTACCCATGTACTATTAGAGATAGGGTATATAATGCCAGCGTCAAGCCACTTGATGATTTCTTTCATTACAACCCCTTTCATGGCATGATTCAGTCTTCTCTAGGCCTCAATTGAAGGTTTGTGATCATCTTCCAACAAAATCTTGTGCATGCACACTGCCGGGCTAATTCCCTTCAAGTCGGCAATTGTCCACCCTATTGCCTTTTTGTGTAGCTTCAACATCTTGATCAGCTTCTTTTCCTGCTCAGGCTGTAACTTAGAAGAAATAATTACAGGCAATGTATTATCGGTTCCTAAGTATGCATATTTTAGTTACTCTGGCAATTGTTTCAGCTCAAGAATCGGTGGTTGTTCAATAGAGGGTTTTTCGAGCTTACCTTCCTTACCTGAGTAATCCAGTGGTTCAAAGTATGTACCTGGTCGATTGACTAGCCAATTTGCCTCTTCTTGTTGTTCCTCATCGACCGGTTCTTCATACTCCTCAGGTTCCTCTTGATCGGCAATGTAGTTGCCGAGGCAACTAAATTCCTCGTCGAAGTTAAACTCTGCCGTGGCATGAAGAAGTTGGCATTCTTCTGGATCATCGACATGCCTTAGTGTTTGGAACACATTTAGTTTAACTTGCTGGTCATTCACCCTCATTGTGAGTTCTCCCTTTTCAACATCGATCAAGGTTCTCCATGTTGCTAGGAATGGTCTCCCGAGAATGATGGGTGCATGCTCATCTGCTTCACAATCCAAGACAATAAAGTCAGCGGGAAAAATAAATTTATCAACTTTTACCAGTATGTCCTCGATTTTTCCCTCTGGATGCACATAGGATCTGTCGGCTAGCTGCAACATAACTGTTGTAGGTCTTGTCTTCCCGATTCCTAGTTTCTGGAAAACCGATTTAAGCATCAAGTTTATGCTAGCCCCAAGGTTGCATAATGCTTTAACGATATAGTGATTTCCAATGGAATAGGGTATTGTGAAACTTCCGGGATCCTTCAACTTGGGTGGCTTACGATTGTGCAACATTGCCATGCATCCCTCTGTTGCGGCAACTGTTTCAAACTCTCCTAGCCTTGTCCTCTTGGACACAATGTCTTTAAGAAACTTGGCATAGTTTGGCATTTGTTCAATTGCTTCCACCAATCGAAAGTTGATGTGGACTTGCTTTAGGATATCAAGAAACTTCTTGAATTGGTATTCTTGCTTTTGTCGCTTCAACCTTTGTGGGAATGGTGGTGGAAGTCGGATATCTTCGATCCTTTCATTAGTTTGAAACCTGATTGACGGCATTGCCGGGACAACTGGAGTTGCCGAGGTGGTATCAACTGGGGTTGCCGAGGCATGCTTATCGCAAGTTGCCGAGGCGTCTTTATCGTCGGTTGCCGAGGCATGCTTATTGCCGGTTGCCGCGGCAATTCCTGGTTCAGCATCTGAGGCTTTGCCGCTAGGTTCGTCTTGATCGTTTTGTGGAGTTTTGTTTGATGAGCAGTTTTGAGCCTCTCTAAGTTGTTGGCCACTTCTAGTGGTGATCGCCTTACATTGCTCATGGCCAGTTCCTCTTGCGACTTCAGTATCGCTAGGTAAACCTCCTTGCGGTCTAGTATTCAGATTTTGAGCAAACTGTCCGACTTGATTTTCCAATGATTTGATTGCCGCCTCTTGGTTTTGAAATCTCATCTCGTTCCTGTTAATAAAAGCATCAGTTCTTTTTATGAAATTACTATTCTCAGCCATATAAGATTCAGTTTTCATCATAAAAGCATTTAGAGAATTTTCCAAAGAACTAGATGTTGTCGGTTGTTGCTGCGGCAACTGTTGCCGTGGCATATTCTGCTGGAATCCCGATGCTTGTGCATTCTGATTGTTCTGGTTTAGAGCATTGTTGGGATTACTCCATGAAAAATTTGGGTGCTTCTTCCAAGCTGGATTGTATGTATTGGACATCACATTGTTGTTCCGATTGTAATTCCCCACATAGAAGCTGGATTCCGAATTCTGTATACATTCAGAAGAATTATGGTTATCACCACATAACTCACAAAAAGAATCCATTACCTTGACCTCATGTGTCTTGTTTGGTTTTTGCATGTTCTGGACCATCTTGGTTAAAGTGGCCAATTGTGCCGAAATTGAATCTGATGATCTTAGTTCATGTATTGTGGCTTGGCGTCTAACTCCTCCTCTTCTAGTAGATGGGAATTAATAATCATTCTTGGCCAGCCTGCTAAAATTTGCATTGCTTCTTCCGGCGACTTATCTAAGAGTATGCCGTTTGTCGAGGCATCTAGCATCATCCTTGTTGGTGTATTCACGGCGTTGTAAAACATTGTTACTTGAGTCCACACCGGGAATCCGTGTAGGGGGCATTTGTATAGAAGTTCTCTATATCGCTCCCAAGCCTCGTACATGGATTCATCATCTGCCTGCCGAAAAGAAGTAATGTCGTTACGAAGCTTATCAGTCAAATTTGTAGGATTAAATCGAGCAAGGAAATCACGACAAAGATCGGTCCAAGATGCTATTGATCTGGCAGGAATGCTATTCAACCATTTTTTCGCCCTATCCCTCAGTGAATAGGGGAATAATCTTAATCGTAAGACATCGGGGGTGACTCCGTGTATTTTGAACGAGTTGCAAATCTCGAGGAAAGATTTCAGATGTTGTCGTGCATCTTCAGTTGATGAGCCGCCAAATTGACCAATTGTGTTGATCATATTAAACATTACCGGTTTTAACTCAAAGTGGTCGGCTTCGATTTCAGGTGCGACAACTCCTGGATTAAGTCCATCAAGATCTTCTTCAAGATAGTCTCGAATAGTTCTGTTTCGTGCAAGAATCACTCCTCCTCCTGCTGGAACATTTTGATTCATATTGCCGTCTTGATTAGCCGTTGCTACTATTATCCTTCGTCTAAGTCTTTGTAAGGTTTGTTCGATTTCTGGATCAAAAGGATATTCTAGTGTAGTCGGTCTCGCCCTGGTCATATACCAATGCAAAACCAAAGTTTGTTAGCCCTTTGAATCTTAAACAAGAAAAGTAAAAAGAAAGTGCAAGAAAATAAAAACAAAGTCGTTATTGCCAATCCCCGGCAACGGTACCAAAAACTTGCTGCGCGTAATAAGTGCTACGCAATTGTGCAAGTATACACGTTGCAAGTTATAGTATAAAAGATATCGTCTCCAAAGGGATTGGTGCCACTTCAAGAATCTTGTCTCTTGCACTGTAAAAAGTAAAAACACAAATAAAGGATTATAGGAGTTTAACTAATAACTAATCTAGAAAGAAATAAAATAAAAGAATAGATGAGATCAAATGAGAGAGATAGGCCAGGTTATCGTGAGTTGAGGTGTGATAGCCGATTGGATCGTCTTGGTAAAAGAGTGCACGGGCAACTCAGTTGTCGTGGCAACTTGCACAATGGGGTTGCCTTGGCAACTAATCGATGGTTTCCTGGGCAACTAGTTGGGCGTCTGGGCAGCAACCTTCAAGGTTCGATAGAGCGTTCTTCAATGGTTTCTTCTTATCCCTAAGTCGAAACTCTAGCTACTTGTGCATGCCTTGATAATACATCCCTGCGTGAATCAAGGGTGAACAACAACCAATCTTGCGCTCCTCTTAGCCGTTGAAATCCTTAACTTATTCCTAAGCCGGATTAATCTTCACCATCAATAGATTGAATAAAGATCATATTCATTCGTTTCTTGAATCTAACTCTCCCGATATTAGATAAATAGATGAAATCACGAGATCCTCTCCCAATTCACTCGCAAACAAGAATAAGAACCAAGAATGAATAAACCTTGAATAGAAAAGTGCAAACTCTTATTACCTAAACAAAACCAATAGTTTCTCACAACCACAAAACACAATAACCATAGCCAAATAGATTTAGTTCATGGCTAGGTTCCAAAGAAACACAAGATAAATAATCCCTAGCATGAACCCAATCGAACAAGAAAGAAAAGGATGAAGGAGGAGGCTTGTCGAAATCCTCCTTGCCCTAGATGCTTGTCGAAAATTCTCTCCTCTTGCCTTCCTTGGACTTGTCAAAATTCCCCTCTCTTGCTCTCTATATGGATTGTCGAAATCTCCATCTTATTTATAGGGCTAGGCCAAAGTCCTTCTTTGAGGAGGAAGTTAAGTTGGAATTAAATTATCTTTAAAGAATATAATTCTTTATTATAATTATATTCCTACTAGAACTTCTCCTATCTTCTTGGAATTTAATTCTTCTTTAATCTCTGCATGGAAATCAAATTCCTTTGGGTTTGGGCTTTGCTCCACGTCATCTTGGGCTTGTCTAGTCATCAATTTCGACTACCATATCACTTTTGCTCTTGTCGACAATTGCCATGGCAACTGGCTCGGCGTCTCCTTCATGCATTGCTCTGGCAACTAGTTCGGCATATCCTTCATGTATTGCCCTGGCAACTAGCTCGACATATCCTTCATGTATTGCCCTGGCAACTAGCTCTAGCCTTGCTTTGGTAAGTGATCCTGCACATACACACAAAACACACCAGAGCAGCATATTTTCCCACAAAAACTACCAAGTTATGTAATCAAGCTCAACGATGGAAGGAAACATGGATTAATGCATGAATGGCTAATTATGCAACTAATATGAGCCTAAGTATAACAATAATATGAGTAAAAAGGGTAAGAAAAATAGTACTTTTGAACACTTATCAGGTACGTATGTGGTCTTTGGCGACAGTAGGAGGGTTGACCAGTACTACGGTACATCTTGTGGTGACAGTTGGTTGGAGACTCGATTACCTAGACAAACTATAAACCAAGGATTGTATTAAAAGAATACAAATGAGCTAATAAATATTAATTGCTTGATTTCATGTCTTGCAAACATGAATAGCTTATTACTTGACATGTACGCTTGAATACTTGAATTGCTACTTGGAATACTTGACATGTAAACTTGAATACTTGTATTACTTGACATGTACGCTTGAATACTTGAATTGCTACTTGGATTACTTGACATGTATTCTTGAATAGGCAAACTATAAACCAAGGATTGTGTTAAAAGATAATAAATGAACTAATATAACCTTGAATACTTGAATCACTTGACATGAATCCTTGAAATACTCGAATTGCTTGACATGTAATGCTTGATTCTTGACATGAAACTCTTGAAATGATAATTGCCTATGCTTGGACCTTGTATTGTATGATTTGCTACTTGGAATGGCTTATGGTCTCACTGGAGCTAATGTCTACTTGATTGGTTTACTTGAATTACTTGACATGTAAACTTGAATACTTGAATTACTTGATATGTAAACTTGCTACTTGGATTACTTGACATGTATTCTTGAAATGACAAACATGTAAACTTGAACTATTGGTTACTTGACTTGTATACTTGAACTTCTTGCCACATAATTATTACTTGAAATAGATATTGATCTTACTTGAATTCATGAGTACTATTGTAAACTTGTCTTGAATGAAAAGCTTGAAATGCATTATGGTTATACTTGACTTGATAAAAATGTGTATTGCTTGAGTGTTGCTGCCATGTACACCTTGTACATGAAAATATGTACTGTTTTATGTGATTAACATGTAAAACTTGAGTGTTGCTTCCATGTACATCTTGTACATGAAAATATGGACTGTTTTGTGTATGTTAATTATGTATACATGCGTCGTTGCTTGGAATAACACGATTAATACTCAAATTAGACTGTTTTGTGTATGCTAATTATGTATAACATAAGTGTTGCTGCCATGTATACTTTGTACATGAAGATATGGATTGAATTGGTTAGATTACATGATACATGGACTGTTTTGGCATTAGGAATTATGTGTACTTGTTACTTGAGATAAGGGCTCGAAATGTTAATGTACATACTGGAATTGTCTTGTATAAGAATGCTACTTGATAACATGTTACTTGATAATTGCTTGTTATGCTTGAATGCTACTCAAATGACTTGATAATTTGGTTACTTGACAATTGCTTGATATGCTTGAATACCACTGAAATGACTCGATAACATGCTTCTTGATAATAGCTTGTTCTATTACTTGAAATGCTTGCAAACCTTATCTAGGGTCAAATTCCATTTAAATGGATCTTGGACAAATAATTGGTTAGAATTAGGGCTACCTTACTAAGTACATTTTTGTACTTATCACTCTTGTCTCCATTCTTCCCACCCTACAGGATAAAGGATTCAATCGTCTACTTGATCCTGGAGTCAGATTTCTTGAGCTTGAAGAAAGGCACAAGCAAAAGCACAAGTATGAATCCATACTTGTTTGTAATTCTCCTAGTGGTTGGTGGTACCTAGATTTGTATATAGTTAAGCTAGGCCATGCATTTGATATTTTGAAAGCTTGTATATGATTATGATTTGGCCTCTAATGTGCAAGGCTTGATTGCTTAGATCTGAAGTATGTAATGATCTAATTTTCTTGTGAATGGAATAGTAAGCTGCGCATATAGGAACTCTGAGATTAAGTGAACACTTGCTAGCCATTGTATGCTATTCGAATGTCACATGTTCATGGGTAGGTAGTAGTTAACTTTTAATGAAAATTGGAAGTAACCAATCAAGGTAAAGACCTATAATGAATAAGGAACTTGCTTATGCTTACATGATTAAATATGAGGTCTAAGTGGTAACTTATCACGAATGATAAACCTGTTATGCTTGCTTGAGATTGGATTGAATGTATGTACATAAAAGCATGACTAGTTAAACTTACATGAAATATTTACATGTCTTGAATGTAATGAGGTTGAGTTAAAATGAAACATGCTAGTCTAGGTATGCTAATTGAAAGCTTTATATGATAACATGAATGTAGATTTGAAAATGACTAAGGGTTGGCATATAATGAACAAGGTTGGCATATAATGAACAAGAATGATAAACATATCTTGCTTGTATGATCAATTGTAATTGTCTAAGTATGATATCTGAATGCTATGCATGATCACTTGTTTAAATAGTAGACACCTATAAATGTAGAATTGAAAAAGTATAACCAAGTTGGTAATCTAGGGTGAACAAAATACATATGCTTCATGTATGATAATATATGAATGTTTAAATGCCTTGTTAGTCACTCAAATCATCTAATAGGAATTAGTTCTTGAAAAGTTTTAAATTATTCGTGTTTCCAGTGTTCCCAGTAACGCTCCCGAGCCGGTTTACTACTAAACCGGGGTAGGGGTGTTACAGAGGCAATAATCTTATTTATCAAAACGTAAAATAAAGAATACATGATATACATTAACCCAGCATAGTTTCTGTCTAAGGTAGTATCGTACTAACAAGGTTTTCATAGCCAGTCAATATTCATGTGCAAGTCATAATTTTTCTAACTTAGTCTAGTTTCCAGTACTCCATCATTATCAAGTAAATCATATACATGGCATAGTTCACATACATGGCATATTTCATACACATGGCATAATTCACATGTATGACATGATTTATATATGTATAGGACATAATTCACATACATGACATACTTCATATACATGGCATAATTTATATATATATGGCATGAATTATATACATGGCAGAATCCATATACGTATCATAATTCATATACGTGGCATGATTCATATACATGACTTAATTCATATACATGACTTAATTCATATACATAACATGATACGTGTACATGGCATAATTCATATACGTAACATAATTTGTATACATGTCATTATTCATATATGTGACATGATTCATATACATAACTTGATTCATTTACATGGCATGATTCTTTTACCTGACATGATTCATATACGTGATTTAATTCATATACATGGCATGTTTCGTATTCATGGCATGGTTCATATACATGACATATTTCATATACATGGCATGGTTCATATTCATGACATGATTCATATACGTAACATGATTCGTTTACATGACATGATTCATTTACATGACATGATCTTTTATAATTGCCCAGAGTACGCTATATGAGATCGAGGTACGCGAGTCATCTTGAAATGATACCGTAGTGTCTAACGTGAACGTGAAGATGAGCACGTACTCGAGGACGCTCTTTGCTCCCCGTAAACATGAAGTACCTCGATAGTGCACTCGGGCACAGTGGGCGTGGATCCCCAGGGTGCATGTGACACAATCATTTTGTCACAATATATTTTTGATAACATGAACATGAGGGTGCAGCTGCTAAAGACTCTATGGCATGCCAACTATACCATGGACTCTCACACACAATACTTGGGCACTTCTTTCATCATCAACTCAACATCATAATCAATCATACATATAGACATTTCATATTTCATGCTTCATCATAAATATTCATGGTAAACATAGATCATCATCATTTCTCGGATTAGCATTCATACTTCATATTCTATCTAATCTACCTTTATTGCAAAATACATTAACTCAACATATAAAGATAATGCAATACTATTTTAAATGGAGGTCGACTATTCTCAAGTCTTCCTAATTGCATTTTAAAACATATAAATGCACTCACTTGGGCCATGTAATGGTATGCCTCACTAAGCTTACACGAGTTTCCTTTTCTTTTTTTATCATTTGGTTCTCTTTCAATCTCTTT
The DNA here is from genome assembly GCA_019671005.1 of Hibiscus mutabilis. Taxonomy (NCBI): domain Eukaryota; kingdom Viridiplantae; phylum Streptophyta; class Magnoliopsida; order Malvales; family Malvaceae; genus Hibiscus; species Hibiscus mutabilis. The sequence continues at coordinate 43,321,305 of CM033756.1, forward strand.
TGGAACTGTATATGACCAATCGAACATATACATTACCATTCTCGAATTCGACTTAAATCTGACATTGCTAACTTGATTCTTAAACATAACTATTCGAATATAAAATTTTCTAAAAATTTCCCCAATATTCTTCAAAGTTGCCAAATTGGTCCCTAAGTCCTTAGTGACCATTTTGAACATTAAACAATTGTTCAAGCCCTATTTGAAAATTTTCCATAATTAATTACTCATCTTGGACTATTACCTTTTTAGTCCTCAAACTTTATAAAAGTCACATTTTAGTCACTACTTCACTTTTGTACATAAATTCATGTACAAATAAACCATTCATCTATTTTCTAACATTCTTGAAAATTTTCCTTCAACTTTCAACTTTATTCAATTTAGTCATTCACTATACTTTCATTTCGAAATAGGTCCCTCATATTTCCTTTCTTGACATATCAATCTCTTAACTTTAATAACATGCTTGAATCTTCAATTCTATCAATTTCCCATAAATTCAAGACCAATCCCTAATTTTTTCCTAAATTGCCGAATTGGTCCTTCAACTTCCAAAATTTTTCATTTTGGTCCCTAATCATCAATTCAAGCTATTTCAATCATAATTCAACAATTCCAATGCTAAAAATAAATTTTCAATAATTTCCCTTAATTTCTTAAAAATTCCGAATTGGTCCCTATAATTTCAATTGGGGAAATTATTTAATCTAACATCAAAATTAAGCGTCCAACATCACAATCCATTCAATATCATCCTTAATTTAGCTTCCTAATCAAAACCCCCAAATTTTAGGGTTAGGGTTTATAACCTCAATCATGGAATTAATCCAAGTTTAACTTGATTCCATGTTTTAAATCATCAATTCAACTAACTACAACCCTAATTTCATCATAAGCTTCAATTTCCATAATCATCTTCATCAATAACATGAACTAAAATTAACTTTTATCATGCAATATTACAATCAAAATGAAGAGAATCAAGTGTAGAACAATTCATTTTGGACTTGAAAATTGAAAACCCTAATTTAAATTTGCTTGAAACTTGTCTTGATTCTCCAATTTTGGACTTGAAAATTGAAAACCCTATTTCCCCTTTATTTCTTGAGCATTTCGAACAACCCTTTGGAATAAAAAGATTATTTTTGTTCATCTTTTATTCTATTTAATCCATGTGTAAAGTTAAATGAATTTTAAATTCATTTAACTAGTGAATTAACTAATTTGCCCTTTTAATCTAATGGTCAAGATTCAATCTCATCAAAAACCAATGGCTATGATTAAATCCATGTGTATTTGACCTTTCAAGATTGTCCTTAATGTTTCAACATATTTCAAAAATGCCATCCATGGCAAATGACCAATTTGCCCTCCAACTAGATTTTATTTACTTACATGACTTAAAATTGCCATTCCATAAAAATTAAACCAAATTGGTTCCATTCTAACCAGCCTCCTTCCCAAAATATCATAAATTTTAATTTATGATATTTATTCGATCCAATTATTCGAGTTTCACTCAATACGATTTCCAAATTTCCTTTCTTCGAGCTATATTGCTTTATAGCCATTCCATCATAATCTAACTAAATTTAGTTAGAACCCAACCAACAATAATAAAATAATCATAAAATAATATTTTATGAATTTTCCATAATCTTTGGAACTTTCTTTAAAATTTCAATTCGATTCGATATACCGATAATTTTCGGGAATTTTTATCGGATACATTTCCTCTTAGAAATCTTATCTCGCCAATCCATTACGAATATTACTGACTTAAACTGAATCCTTTTTATTAGTCAAAATATCGAACATGGGACCTTCCTAGTAGGTCACCCATCCCTATGCTACTCTGGTTTGTGCACGCTTAACAATTTTTATTCGATCCAAATTCGGATAATATAAGCCTAGTAAGAAAAATTCGGGTAACACGGAAATACCACTCTTGGGGGTGAACTATCCATTTACGGGGTTAAATTACATAACTTTTTTCTAAATTACACTTTTGTCCCTAAACTTTTCCAAAGTTTACACTTTAACCCCTAAACTTTCAAAAATTACATTTTAGTCACTAAGAAAAAATTGGGATATTACAGCATATGTTAGTATCAATCTAGCATAGGCATATATTAGAAATAAAATTCCTTCACTATCCATTTCCATCAAAATTTACAAAATAACCATAAAATGAATTCTTTTAGAATTCACCTCATCTTTCCAAATTATTCAAAGTGATCCCTTGCCATTGAACTTTAATTTCAATCACTGAACAACATCTTCAAGTATTTCAAGAATACTTTCAAACTTAACATATAACTTTCTAACAAATTTTCATTTCAATCCCATATTTCCTTTAATTTGCTATGTGGTCCTCATTACTTAGCAAACTTCTCAAAATGATCCAATTGAATCTTTTAACATAAATTTTCAGCATAATACATCAACTTTTCAACATTTGTACCTTAATCCTTAAATTTCCCAAAATATGCGAAAAGGTCCCTAGAACTTAACAAAGTTCCAAATTGGTCCAAACAACATTCTAAGCCTTATAACATCATTCTTACATGATTTCGAGCCTTAGGGAAAATTTCCAAAATTTTCCCTAACATTCTTCCAATATGCCGAATTTGAAAGGTCAATACATCCAAATTTTCCAACTTGATTCAAACATGAATTCAACTTCTAAACCTTATTTCCAAGCTTCTATAATTATTCCCATCTAAAAATCAATTCAAATTCAACTTCCTATCAAAACCCTAACTTGAACCAAATTAGGATTTAACTACTTTCATGTAGTTTCAATCATCAAACAAGCTTGGTATAATTCTACAACAACAACTACATCAAAATCTCATCTTAAAACATCATATATAAACATCCCTTCATCCAACCGAAACAAAAAAAAAACTAATGTTTTAAGCAAAGAAATCATAAACAAATGGTATCAAAAGATAGAGAATTTTATACAGATCAACTTCGTGTTTCATGCTTTCATCCAAAATCTAACCAAATAAGCTTGAAAATCCAAATAAAAAATTTTCTTCTCTTATCTTGGTGTTGTTAGAACAAGGAGAAAGATGATGGAGAAATCTTGAATTTTCTTTTAATTCAATTTTGGCCATTTGTCCTTAATATAATTAAAATGAATTTAAAATTCATTTTAATGTCTAACGACCTTTTTACCCTTAAAATCAAATGCTCCATATCATGCCACATGTTTACCTACTCATCCAAGGGTCAAAAATAATCCAAGTAGTTAGTGATTACCAACTTTGCCCTTGGAAATTCCCAAAATTACCATCTTGCCATTTTTCTTCCAACGGCTCATATTTAACATGGAGAACTTACTTTAATCCAATGGTCCATGTTAAATCCTACCACTTTAATACATGGAAATGACATTTTTAACCTTGCCTCATCATCCTTTAAAATATCTCAAATTTCTGATTCGATCCGATTATCCGAATATTTTTCTAAACTTTATCGCTTAATAGCCAAAAATACAAACTTCGTACGAAAAATCCGAGTAACACGAAAACTTCGTACAAAAATAAAAACTTCGTAGGAAAAATCCTTTGGAATAAAAAGATGATTTTTGTTCATCTTTTATTCTATTTAATCCATGTGTAAAGTTAAATGAATTTTAAATTCATTTAACTAGTGAATTTACTAATTTACCCTTTTAATCCAATGGCCAAGATTCAATCTCATCAAAAATCAATGGCTATGATTAAATCCATGTGTATTTGAACTTTCAAGATTGTCCTTAATGTTTCAAAATATTTCAAAAATGCCATCCATGACAAATAACCAATTTGCCCTCCAACTAGACTTTATTTACTTACATGACTTAAAATTGCCATTCCATAAAATTGAACCAAATTGGTTCCATTCTAACCTGCCTCCTTCCCAAAATATCATAAAATTTAATTTATGATATTTATTCGATCCAATTATTCGAATTTCACTCAATACGATTTCCAAATTTCCTTTCTTTGAGCTTTATTGCTTTATAGCCATTCCATCATAATCTAACTAAATCTAGTTAGAATCCAACCAAAAATAATAAAATACTCATAAAATAATATTTTATGAATTTTCCATAATCTTTGGATCTATTTTTAAAATTTTAATTCTATCTGATATACCAATAATTTAAAATTCATTTTAATGTCTAACGACCTTTTTACCCTTAAAATCAAATGCTCCATATCATGCCACATGTTTACCTACTCTTCCAAGGGTCAAAAATAATCCAAGTAGTTAGTGATTACCAACTTTGCCCTTGGAAATTTCCAAAATTACCATCTTGCCATTTTTCTTCCAACGACTCATGTTTAACATGGAAAACTTACTTTAATCCAATGGCCCATGTTAAATCCTACCATTTTAAGACATGGAAATGGAATTTTTAACCTTGCCTCATCATCCTTTAAAATATCTCAAATTTCTGATTCGATCTGATTATCCGAAGATTTTTCTAAACTTTATCGCTGAATAGCCAAAAATACAAACTCCGTATGAAAAATCCGAGTAACACAAAAATGTAATTCTTTTGGGTGAACTATTCATTTACAGGACTAAAATACATAACTTTTTTGAAAATTACAATTTAGTCCCTAAACTTTTCCAAAGTTTATACTTTGGCCACGAAACTTTCAAAATTTTCATTTTGGTCACTAACCAAAAATTTGGGATATTACAACTGTCCTGAAAGTAGTGTATCATCAGCTTCTCATTGCTGGTATATCCGACCATCTTGCGGCAAAACATTGGTATGTGGGTAGTTGGGCAAGACATTCCATCAAACTTCTCAAACTCCGGCGTCTTAAACTTGTATGGAATTTGTACATCGGGAACTCGACTGAGATCCTTAGTGTTCAGTCCATAAGAGCCATCCTCGTCCTCTTTCACCCGAAATTTTTCTTCAAGGTCCTTCCTAGTCTCCTCCAACTATTTGGAGAACTCCGCCTTCACTTGGTTCAAATTTTCTAGTTCATCAAAGTCCTGGATGCTGTCTCTGATGTGTTCGACATTTGCAATTGTCACGGACGACTGAGGTGGAGCAGAGGCACCAGCTTGATGAGATGAAGATACCCCTTGTGGGGGATTTGGTTAGGATTAATGAAGAGAGGATTAAAGATTAGAGAATATATGGAGTCTCCCAGGTTTTGAGCAGGGTTCATAATAGTACTCTTCCCGACGATTTTGTAGCATTTGAGATATCTCCCTCATAATGTCTTGCTGAGACTTGATGATGGTATCCCTTAACTCTTGTTTTGATCACTCCAATTAGCTCCTAAGATCAGCCTCTAGCTTAGCAAAGCTTTCTTCTATTTTTTTGGCTTGAAGACGTATGCTGTATGGATGTGGAATGTTTGCAATTAATCTTTTGAAATCTGTCACAACATTCTCATTATTAATTTCGTGGCATAATCAATTTATGCAAATTATATGCGATATGCAATGTATGAATAAATAAATAAAAATGCGAGAAAGTATGCAAATAAAGGCGTTGATTCCATTGGTGATTGCCCTCGAACAACTTTCATTGAATATTAAAAGGTTCTCATTACAAAGAAAGATAAACTCCTACAGATATGGCCCGGCCCTAACTCTTAGCTCTTCAATAGCTTTGAGCAACTGAATGAACCTAGGCACCTCATCCATGTCCGGAGCTACAAAAAGAAGAAGGGTTTTGGCTTCTTTGGCTAGGTCCTTCACATGTTGGGCGACTTCTTGAACTTGCGCCATTAGGTCGGTCTAGTACTGATCTCGATCTTTAATCATGCGAGTAGCATCGCAAAGACGCCTCAACCAATAATTATCTTCTCCCTCGAAGGCTTCTTCTAGAACCATAATTCTTCCGAGATAATCTTGGACTGTAGCCTCTAATTTCTCAATCTGAGCTTGGAGTTTTCATTCTCTTGTCGGGTAGTTTGGAGCTTAAGAAATCTATTTCGAGCACGGTACTCATGGAGAAACCTCTCTAGCTCCTCAACCCTTTCTTCTAACTGAGCATTTCGGCTTGGCTTTGACTCAAGCTCTCGAGGGTAGAGTTATATAGACCTTGCATCTCGAATAGTCAATTTTTACTTTCTTGGGCTTTCCTCTTCCATGGGGTAGGATCCATTTCTTGTTTAGCCTTTGCCCTTTCTTGCTGAATTGCGATTCTAGCAAGCTTTCTTTCATTTTCAACAGTTTGCTTGCATTTCTCACCTCTTTCTCGAGTGTTTGCTTACCCTTTTTTCTCTCCTCTTCAACTAAGCGAATCCTATTCATTCTTTCTTTCTCCACCGCTAGGAACTTCTTCCGATCGGCCTTTCCCACTATAGCTTGTAGCTTAAGGGTATCACTTTGGTAAAGAGCATTTTTCTCCTTTAAATTTGTGTTGAGCTTCATCAACTGTTTAATTGTCCCGTCTCTCTCATCCACATCTAGGCTAACCCTATAAAGCTCACTTGTGTGCTCGATTTGTAAAGCCTCCATCTTCTTCTTCACCTCTTCTAGCTCGCTTCTTAGGATGTCGGCCTCGGAAGGAACCATTCTCAAATGTTCTTTAAGTGACATAGTTGGCCCTTGGTCGGTCTCCTGAGTTTTATCATTAATTCTCTTGTGCATCCAATAGGCATAATCTGGGGTGAACATACACTTGTTGTCTTCTTCCACCTTTATGTGATAGAGGTGATCCCAAGCTCTAGAAGCATCTTGAACCTTCTCCTTATACTCATTCTTAAATGGGAACTCAGAAGTACTCAAACCGACGGTGATGGGCACAAACTGTCGGGAATCGAACTGCCTTGACACAAATAAAGGAGCGCAAGCGATCCCACCGTATAAACCTATCATCATTAGCCAATCATAGTGTCTACAACTGTACAAGAAATGAAGGATGCTACCAAGCCAAGGCACCCTCCACACAATGTCCTCATCTTGAATATTCTTGAAGATAGCTATCAATTTCTATTTGTTTGGCTCTTCCCACCATTCTTTTGCAAGGTATTCTCGCAAAAGGGAAAAAAATGTAGAAATTATCCCGGGTAGCACCCTTGTCGGTGTCTTCCAAAGGTGACTTCAGATCCATACTTGAAGTAACTGTGCCCATCCTCTAAAGCGCCCTTCTTCATGCTTCCAGCTTGCGTTCAAGGAAATTAAAGTTTCAGTTAGGAATGCCGATACCGGGTTGGCCTTCTTCTTCAACCGCTCGAATAAGTCCAAGATGGATACATCAATATTACCCAAAACTCTAGGGAAAATGATCAAACCATAGATCCCTAAAGCAAATAAATCCATCTTCATGACTTCTTCCGAGTGTGTGGGTATGATATCTCGGATGCACTCCCATGAAAATGCAGTGCAGTCACTGTAATACCCTTAACCTATACTTGTAGTACGAATACACATTAAAGATGTCACAATATTATTTAACAGAGTTCTAGACTTGTAATTTTTTAAACATCTGACATAAAACTAGTTTATAAAATAACTCTTTCTCGACTTTTGAAGTATTCATAGCCTATTTGCAGATTGCTAGTTTTGACCCTGAATTGGTTTATAAAACATGTTAGTCAGTTATTAAAATAAGTATGTAACTTAGGGTGTGTGAGAAACAGAGTTTTTCTCTGTGTTTTTCTTATATTTCATTAGTGAAAGAGAGTCTATTATATAGACTTTTACAGAGGTGTTTAACACCAAGTGGTTAACCTATAGGATAAGACTTTTATCCTTTACAAAGATCAAATTTAAAATTCAAACTACTAGTTAAGATAAAGTAAAGATAACATACAACTTCTACTCTATCTAAAACTCTTTACAACACACGGTTATGCATACTAACTAACACTCCCCCTCAAACTGTGTATATGTTGTATATACCCAGTTTGGATGTGAACTCATCAAAAATAACTCTTGGAAGTGCCTTAGTAAAGATGTCACTATCCGCTTCTCGTAGGAATATAGTTTAGCTGTGCAATACCACCATTTACTTTCTCATAGATAAAGTGCCTATCTATTTCAATGTGTTTGGTTCTGTCATGTTGCACTGATTCTTAGCAATACTCATTGCTGATTGGTCATCACTATAGATCTCGAACTCAGTCTTTTCATCCAACTCTAGCTCTTTGAGAAGCCTCTTTATCCACATTCCTTCACATATTCCAAGAGCTAATGCTCTAAATTCTGCCTCAAAGACTACTCCTTGACACCACAGCCGCTTTTTGCTTCTCCAAGTAACCAAGTTGCCCCAAACATAAGCACAATATCCACTAACTGACCTTCTATCGGTGAGCTCTCCCCCCCAGACTTGAATCCGTGTATACCTTCACTGCTTACATGCGAATTTTCTTGAAAATTAGCCCAAAGACCAGTGTGAATTTTAGGTACCTCGACTGTTAATCGCCCTCAAATGTTCTTCTCGAGGATCACTCATGTGCTGGCTTATAACACTCACTGAGTAGGCAATGTCTGGCCTTGTTAGAGAAAGATAAATTAGTTTTCCAACTAACCGTTGATAGGATTCTTTGTCAACTGGATTACCAGCTTCCTCTTTGTTGAACTTCAACCCTGGTCCATGGGTGTCTCGGTGGCTTGCATCCAAGCATCCCGGTTTACTGTAAGAAGATCTAGGATGTACTTCCTTTGATTGATGACTAAACCTTCTCTTGACCTTCCTACTTCCATACCCAAAAATACCTTAGACTCCCCAAGTCCTTTGTTTCAAATTCGTAGGCAAGAACAATCTTCAAATTCTCAATTTACGTACTATCATCCCTGTAATAATTATGTCATCAACATACACAATTAATAAGGTTATTTTACCAGTTGCTGCAACCTTTCTGAACAGGGTGTGATCAGCCTGACTTTGTTTGAATCCATTCTTTACCATAGCCTTTGCAAACCTCTCAAACCAGGCCCTTGGAGATTGTTTAAGTCCATACAGTGATTTGTTGAGTTTGCACACTGTATTTCTAGCTGTTTTACCTTCTAGGCCAGGTGGTATTTGCATATATACTTCCTCTTCGAGACTCCCATTGAGAAAGGCATTTTTGATGTCTAGTTGATGTAATTTCCAGTCCTTGTTTATAGCTATGGACAGTAAGATTCTAATAGTATTCAATTTAGCCACTGGTGCAAAGGTTTCTTGATAATCCACCCATAGGATTGTGTAAAACCTTTAGCCACCAGCCTTGCCTTATACCTTTCAATGCTCCCATCTGAGTTGTACTTGATAGTGAAAACCCACTTGCATCCAACAGCCCTCTTTCCCTCTGGTAGATCTGTCAAACACCATGTCTCATTTTTCTCAAGTGCCCTTACTTCTTCCTCGACAGCTTTCTTCCATTTGGGATTCTTCAAGGCCTCCTCTACTGTTTTAGGAATCTGCACACTGTTTAGGCTGGCTGTAAAGGCCTTAAAATTGGGCTGAAGTTTACCATAGGCAACAAATTTGTTAATTGGGTGCATAGTACATTTTCTTACTCCTTTCTAATAGCAATAGGAAAGTCATCAAGGTCACTAGAATCTTGAGGAGGAATGTTACCTTCAATCTCGACAGTAGCAGGATTTAAGCTCGGTTCAGCAGCAACAGGACTTGAGTCTGGTTCTTGACAAGTGCTAGGCTGGTTATTTACTTCATTAGGGGCTCTTCTTCTCCTGGTATACACCTTAAATTGATCATTCTGTCGGCCAGAATGCACAGGAGTAGGGAAATTTGTCTTTGCAGCCCTAGGTCTTTGGAAGAGGTGTTGTACAAGGACTTGGTGATTTGTTGGTATGAGGAGAGTGCATTTCCATCGGCATAGTATTTTCTGTTCTGGTGGTTTCAGGATAGGATATGAAAGGAATGTCTGGTAGAGGAGAAATGATGGAAGGTGAAGGAACAAAGGGCTGAAATTCCTCATTTTTCTCCCCCCAAGTTCAGTCCACTGCAAAAATATGGTTTATCCTCAAAGAAAGTGACATCAAAAGAGACATAGGTCTTTTTAGAAATAGGAGAATAGCATTTGTAACCCTTTTGACTAGAGGAATATCCTATAAACACACACCTGATTGATTTAGGGTCCAACTTACTTCTATTTTTATCATGCACATGAACAAAAGTCATGCAGCCAAATACCCTAAGAGGAATAACAGATGAAAGTGGTTTAAAGTGAGGAAAATGTTTGAATAAGACTTACATTGGTACTTTGCAAACCCAAGGTTTTATTGGGCATTCTGTTGATAAGGTAGGTGGCAGTAAGTAAGGCTTCCCCCCAAAGATATTTAGGTGCTTTGGCTTAAAAAAGAAGAGACCTCGTAACCTCTAGTAGATGTCTGTTTTTTCTTTCGGCAACACCATTTTGTTGTGGAGTATTGACACAGGAAGTAAGATGGAAAATGCCTTTTTCCCGAAAATAACACCTAAGAGATTGACTAAGGTATTCACTCCCATTATCACTCCTCACAACCTTAATATGTTTGTCAAACTGATTTTCAATCATTTGATAGAAAGTTTTGAAAATTGACGCAACTTCTGCCTTTTCCCTCATTAAGAAAGTCCAAGTAGTCCTAGAATAGTCATCAATAAAGGTAATAAACCACCTAGACCCAGACAAGCTTTTTACCTTAGATGGACCCCAAATATCACTGTGGATTATAGAAAAAGGAGATGTGGGTGTAAATGAGGAAGGAGCATATGTTTGCCTAGTATGTTTAGCAATTTGACATACTTCACAATTAAAAGAATGAGGCTTTTTATTGCTAAATAACTTGGGAAACAATTTTGAAAGATACACAAAATTTGGATGTCCTAGCCTAAGATGCCACAACATAATATCATCAGGGTTACTTAAAGAAGAAGATGAAGTCTTAAAGCAATGTGAAATCAAGCAATCAAAGGTGGTAATTCATCAAGAATATAGAGACCATTGGATAGCCTAGCACCGCCAATCACCTTCTTGAGCCCTGTTCCTGAAATACACACCCATTAATTCCAAAGTGAGCATCACATTTAGTATCTTGAACTAACTTACTAACTGATAACAAGTTGTAGGCAAGATTAGGAACATATAGCACATGAGGCAAAACCAGTTTATCACCCACTTGAGACCCATCTGCAACCTTGATGGAGGTTTTAGAGTTGCAATGGTTAAAGGTGCGAAATAGCTGAAGGTTGCCTGTCATATGGTCAGAGGCACCAGAATCTATAATCCAGGATAGAGGATTTGAAGTGGCCAAACAGGAAATTCTACCTTCACTAGCTGATAAGGCAGTTGTGGAAGATTTAGAGGTGAGATGGCCAAAAAACTGTTGAAGGTAATTGTTCCCATTTAGTTTGTAGGATGTGATTGGGGAAAGAGAGGCATCTGAGATCTGAAATTCGATGCACGAGAATTATTTTGGGAACTAATTTCTGATGTGGTGGTTTCGAAAAAGGCCATGGAAATTAAGCAAAGGAGAAGACGAGAGAGATAGGATCGGCTCCTAAACTGATACCATGTGAGAAACAGAGTTTTTCTCTGTGTTTTTCTTATATTTCATTAGTGAAAGAGAGTCTATTATATAGACTTTTACAGAGGTGTTTAACACCAAGTGGTTAACCTATAGGATAAGACTTTTATCCTTTACAAAGATCAAATTTAAAATTCAAACTACTAGTTAAGATAAAGTAAAGATAACATACAACTTCTACTTTATCTAAAACTCTTTACAACACACGGTTATGCATACTAACTAACAGGGTGAAAACTAGGTACACTACCTAGGCCCTTTCTTGAATTTAAAATCGTTATGTGATAAACGATAAATAAAATTTTACCCGATTAAATATCATTACCAGTAATTCTTTAACCATATGAATAATTCATATTTCTATGGTTAATCCTCTATACTATCTTAAACTAATTTATCACATTACTAGTACCTTATCATGTTCTTATTTATTTACGGTTTATTATTGAAACCGAGTATTTATCTGACTCTTAATCAAACTCATGCCTTTAAAACAACTAACGAATAAATAGATACATGCCCACTAGAAAATATCTTAAATTAGAATGTCTTACTGATGTTTGGTAGATTGCAGCTTGATCAACATGCTTGACTCCTCTTCCGATAAGTTTCCAAAAACCTACATGTGAAACAACACACGCTAAGTATTCACTTAGTGAGGCAAAGCATATAAGGTTATCAAATAACTGAGATGAACATAATTCAAGGCTTGTTTTTATATCTAGCTTATCTAAGTATAATTGATAAATTACTTGTATTAAGTTCATCATGTTTACTTGACATACTTCAACATGCTTCTCATATCATAATATAACCAGTTTCTATGGCATTTCATGGAAAACTTTATCATAATTATAATTCTTTGCCCAACATATCAAATAAAGAAATACAAATATTAATGAGCTTAACATAATCAGGAAAATACTGATCTTAAAAAAAATACAGAGATATACAGAGAGTACAGGGAACATGTTATTTCTCGTACTTAGTACCAAGACTTTGCAGAAAACTTAGTACATAACGGAATTTGCCAAGCTCGCTAGCTCGATTACATGCACTTTTATTAATCTTTTAAATTTGCCAAAAGTACACTTTATGAGACCTTAGGTACGCGAGTTATCTGAAATATGACACCGTAGTCCCAAACGGAACAGACAGATAAGTACGTACTCGAGGATGCTCTTTGCACCTCATATAATCAAGGACGCTCTTTGCTCCTCATATAAGCACCTCTTTAGTGCACTTAGCACCATGGGCTTAGATCCCCAAGGTGGATGTCACACCGTAGTAGTCACAAAATAGACAGATATTAGAATAGAATGATGCAACTGCTAAGACTCTATGGCATGCCAACTATACCAAGGACTCCAACTTTGTAATACTCGGGCATACATATATATGTATATCATGATCAGAAGTTATCATATCAGATATCATCAATAAATCATAATGGCAGTTCATAACCTATATAATATCAACAAAGATATCTATCAGAGCATTGACAATGTATTATACATATTACTTGCTCTTACCATATTCAAATAACATATCAGTTATAGTGACTATCATAACATTTCACAAATAAATTCTCATACTTAAACAATATGTTATTCAAGCCATATTAGCTTATTTATTAAGAAAAATTATCCAGTCAGTGATCATGTATCAAACGCATCACTTATTCTTAATTTTTTTATGAACATGACATATCATAAATAATTCTTTTGTCATATGTTAGGAACATTGTCCCCATATTGCTCGCCATATTACTTACCACATTTAAATAGTAGAACATAACTTCAACATATATCATATCATGTATTCATAAACAAGGTTGCCTTATCGCAAGCCTCCATTTATCCCATGCATAATTAAGTAATAATTAAGGCACTCACCTTGGCCACTTAACACAATGCCTCACTAATTTCTAGTTCAATCCTTTCTTTCATAGTACCTCGAACCTTCTTTGATTTGGACTTGACTTCATTAATCACATGAATAAAATAAAATATTTGTTAGATTCAAATCTAACAATACCTTAAACATGCTACCTAATATAATCATTCGAATATAAAATTTCCAAATATTTTCCTTTCTTCCTTGTACTGTTCAAAAACTCATTATGGTCTTTAGTGACCAATTTGAACTTCCATTAACTCTTCCGAGCTTGCTAACTAACATTTAAATACAAAATGTTTCAAATTCCATTTTTTTGACATCTTGCACTACCTTCAAAGATTTACTTGTACAACGTAGAATACATACTAAATCTCAATTTCCTTTCTACCACAAAAATTATGAAAATTCCTTACATTCAAGTCACAGAGTTGTCTAAGCAGAAACTGCTCTGTGATTTTTCTGACCTTCATTCGATTAAAAATTCATATCTTTTAACTCAAAGCTTGAAATTGATTTTCCTTTGTTGGAAACGAAACTAGACTAACAAATCATTCAACGGCATAAAACTCATCATCTAACCATTTTTTGTAGAATTTATGGTGAATTTTAAAACGTACTGCCATAATTCAAATTCCAACATAACTTTCCATGAATAACTTCTAATTTACACTAACTTCTCCTTATTTCTCTACTTGTCAATTTAGTCCCATCACTTTACTTAAAATGGCTAGAATAAAGCTTGTATTCATTTGTTCTCTTTACATCCTTCATTAAAATAAGCTTAAACCTTTACTCCTCTAATTTCTCTTGATTTGTCAAAATGGTCATCAAATTTCTAATATAAGGATTCAAGCTTCTTAACTTTGCAAATTAGTCCTCAAATCAACATTACTACATTAATTCCATCATTTTAACAAAAAAATCAGATTTACTCCTCCTACATATCCTCTTTGCTGAATAGACCATTCAAGTTTGACAAATTGTCAAAATGGTCACTAATGCGATTAATCATCGGTTTAGCATTCTAACTTCATTTTCATGTCTCTAACATCTTTAATAATATAGATACACATCAAATTCATAAAAATTAGATCTGGTCCCTTAATTTTAAAGCTTGCTAAAATGGTCCCTATGTATTTAACTTAGGGTTTTGCTTCCAAACAATAAATCAAGCTTACTAGATCATTAATCCAACATCACAAACCCTAAGTTAAACTTGAATCCACAAACCCTAATCTTCTCTATAAAAACCAAAATATGTAGGGTTTAAATCCCAACTCAATAACATGATTCTAACTTCATACAAGCATGATTCTAACTTAAAATCAACCATGGATTCATAAAATCATAAAAGCCCCAATTGGTTCATAAACCCTAATTTCTTCCTCATATCAAATCTCATCAACCAAGCAAGTATTCTATGAATTATTTACATCAAAATATAGAGCTCGAAGAGTAGAACAACTTTGTAGTTCTAAAGATTACCTGAAAACCGAGATTCGGGGCTTAAATCGAGCTTGTAAAATCTTTTCTCTTCTTTTTCTCTTCACAACGGTTTTGGAGGGTATTTGGCTGATAATTCCTTCATATCTCATGTATTTAAGACACTTGTATTATGAAAAAAATGAATTTTTAACTCAATAAATTCCATTTTCCAAAAATACCCTCCAACTAGATCTATATTTCTAATTTGCCATTTTGTAAGATTCCAAATAGACTTAGTTGGATTCTAATCAGCCAATATTCATCAATAAAAGAAATCTCAAAATTCCTTCCATGTCCCTTTTGGGCAAAATGACCAAAATGCCCTTTATCGATAAACTTATTTAGAAAATTGCCATTCCATGTCATTTCAATCGATTTAAATTTTTCTCGATCTTTTCAACATCCAAATATTCATAAAATGATATTTTATGACTATTCTAAGGTCCATGGAACTATCTCTGAAATTTTAGCTCGATCTTATTATCAGAATATTTTTTTGAACTTTATCGCTTTATAACCATTAATACAAACTTCAAAAAAAAAATTGGGTAACACAGAAATGTCATTCTTGGGTGTAAACTATTCATTTAAGGGGTTAAAATACATAACTTTTTAAAATTGCACTTTGATCCCTAAACTTTTCCAAAGTTTATACTTTAGCCATAAAACTTTCAAAATTTACATTTTGGTCACTGGCCAAAAATTAGGATATTACAATTCTCTCACCCTTAAGAAAATTCATCCTCGAATTTTCAACACGTACCTGGTTCAAAAAGGTGAGGAAGCTGCTTTCTCATATCTTCTTTTCTTTCCCAAGGTGTTTCCTTAACTTTACGATTTCGTCAAAGAACTTTAACAAGTAAAATTGGCTTATTTCCTTAGTTCTTTGACTCCATGTTTTATCATCTTTACCTTATCTTTAGCTTCTTTAATTTGCCCAAGGCCGACTACATCTCGATCCTTTGAATTCAATCACACATGCCTTTAACATATCATCCAAAATTTAAATAGTTCGCTATGATTGTCCATCTGTTTGAGGATGAAAAGTTGTTCTAACATTGAGTCGAATATCCAAGGATCTATGTAAAGACTTCTAAAATTTTAAAGTAAACTTCGGATCTCTATTAGATACTATCGAGGATGGTACTCCATGTAGTTGAACTATTTCCATAATATACAACTCAGCATACTTATCCCTAGAGTAATCTGTTTGAATAGGGATAAAGTGTAATAACTTAGTCAATCTATTAACAATCACCCAGATTGAATCCTTCTTATTCGATGTCAAAGAGAGTCCTAATACAAAATCCATCGTCACTTGTTCTCATTTCAACTGAGAAATGGAAATCAGTTATGATAATTCAGAAGGTACCTAAAGTTCTGTTTTTACTTGTTGACATGTCAGATATTTAGAAACAAACTCAGTTATAACTCTTTTCATGCCTGGCCACCAATATCGACTCTTTAAATCTTGATACATCTGGTTTCCACCTAGATCTACAATCAAAGGACTATAACGTACCTCGAAGATAAGTTGTTTCTTCAATTCTTCATTGTTTGAAAAAATAGATTTTTTTCCTCGATAATACAAGCATCCATCAGATTAGCTTCAAAGTCTTCAGTTTCATCTTCTTCCACTTATTTAAACCTTAACAAACACTTCTCATCTTTTCTCTAAAAATCTTGTATTTAATCTAATAAAGTAGACTTTATTCTTAACTCGAAAATCAAAGCGCCATTTTCTTTTAATGCCAATCTTGCATTCATAGCTCTTAAGGCAACAAATGTCTTTCGACTGAAGGCGTTAGCTACCACATTAGCTTTTCCTGAATGATAGTCAATGATCACATCATCATCCTTAAGAAGCTCGATCCACCTTCTTTGCCTCAGGTTCAACTCTTTTTTAGTTAACAGATACTTTAAACTTCTATAATCTGTGTAAATATAGCATCATTTACCATATAAATAATGACGTTATATCTTTAAAGCAAATACAACCATTGCCAACTCCAAATCATGAGTAGGATAATTTATCTCATACATCTTAAGTTGTCTCGAAGCATAGGCCACTACTTTTACTTCTTACGTAAGTACACTTCCCAAACTTTTATGAGAAGCATTGTTATAAACCACATAATCTTTGCCCGATTCTGGTTGTACTAATTCTGAGAATTCAATTAATATCTTCTTTAATGTCTCAAAGTTTTATTGGCACTTACCTGTCCAACATAATGACATATCTTTCCTCAATAGCTTGGTCAGTGGGGAGGCAATCATCGAGAAATTCTTTACAAACTTTCGATAATAACCAACAAGTCCCAACAAACTTCGAACCTCAGAAACATTCTTCAAGGGTTTCCATTCAACTATAATTGGTACTTTCTTAGGATTTACTCTTATCTCTTCTGTCAAAATCACATGACCAAGAAAAGTAGCTTCCAGCAACCAAGATTTACACTTTGACAACTTAGCATATAACTTCTTTTCTCGAAGAGTCTGAAGAACAATGCGAAGATAGGCATCATGTTCTTCATTTGTCTTCGAATTGAATATCTTTTCCTTTCAAGTCTACATAATACTTCTATCGATCATCAGTCTTTTTAAGATTATGTTGTATAATCTTTACTTTTTCTTCCATTTCTTGTAATAGATCTGACTTAATTAATTTACGATCTTCAACTCATACCAATTTAAGTGATTTACACTTTCCACCATAGAGAGCTTCGTAGGGTTCCATCTGTATACTTTCTTGATAACTATTATTATAAGCAATTTCTAATAATGGCATATATCTTTTCCATGATCTCGAACTCAATTATACAAGGTCATAACATATCCTCAAGAAATCTTTCACAGACCTTCGATCATAACCAATAAGTCTTAAGAAACCGTGAACCTCTGTAATATTTTTGGGAATTTTCACACTCCACAATAGACTCTATATTTTTATGATCAACTCGGGTCCCTACAAATGAAGTAATATGACCTAAGAAAGCCACTTTTAATGACCAAAACTCACATCAAGTCTTTCTGGTTCAGGTTAATTGATAATCCTGATAAAAAATATATCATTTCCTTTTTTCTTATTTCCTTTTATAAATAATCACTACATGGTCGTAAAGAACTATCTTTTTTCTTTACGAATAATTTTGGAGCTTCTCACAATAGCACACTAGATTGATTATAACTCCAGTCTAACAATTCTTACAGCTAAGCTTTCAGCTCTTTTAATTCCTTCTAGGAAATTTTCCAGGTCACTTTTATTGTAAGTACTACTCTGTGGCATTAGTCCACCAAAATACAAACATGTTCCCTTAGTAACAATATTACTTCTTCTGACTTTTCAATTTTCATATCTTTCAGACCTTCCAATATGATTTTTATCATCCTTTAACTTCAGATAAGTAGTCATCGATTCACCTTTACTATAAAATTTAGGGCACTCAGAAACTTAAACTTTTAACAATCAATGCCCTAACAAATACAGATACTGGAGGTTAAAACCACTCATGTATTTCTTCTAATATCTAAAATAGTATTCCCTACTTGTAGCGATGTCCCCTTTTCGCTAAAAAGTGGATTTTCGAGGTGTTTGTGATTTTTCGGATATAAAATGTTTATTCCGTGGGGGTTTTAAAAAAACCGCATTTTATTTAAAAATTGGAGTCGCCACCGGCCACTTAGGTAGGCCGGACACCATAAAACCAGAGATTTGAAAACTATTGGGTTCGGGAGTCGGTTACGGATGGGAAAGGATTAGCACCCCCACACCGCCCAAAATTGGTACTTTAATAATTGTCGCCTTATTAATATTAAAATTTCCGGATTAAAGTGACAATCAATTTAAAATTTGGTTATAAGTGCGGGTAAATTTTAAAGGCCCCGTTATCCGAGGGTAAACGCCCAACCACTATCACTACGCCTGATACTGGCCCCGTTTACGCTCGGATAAAAGGACACCGCATTGACAATTTATATTCCATTATGCAACCTTAGAAAGCAAAATGAATACAAAGCGATAAAAATATAAATAAATACTAATATAATAAAATAATAATCTAACATAAATAAAATACTAATCTGAAACATACATAGATAAATATTAATCTAACTCATAAATAAAAACATATCTAGCATAAATAAAATACTAACATTCATAAATATTAATCCAACACATAAATAAAAAAACAAATTCAACATAAATAAAATACTATTCTAAAACATACATACATAAATATTAATCTAACTCATAAATAAAAACATATCTAACATAAATAAAATACTAACATTCATAAATATTAATTTAAAACACAAATAAATATTATTCTAACACATAAATAAAAGCGAATCTAACATAAATAAAATATTAATATAAAACACAAATTTAAAACATATTAAATACTAATCTAAAACATAAACATACAAACTAAAAAATAAGACTACAATTTTAAAATAACTAATACTTCATTAAATTATAAAAATTACAACACTAATAAAAAGGGAAGAAAATATACCTAACTAGGAGCTCGAATGACGAACCCCGATCAACCCCACCGAGATCTACCGCGACCTCTCAAAAATATTAACTAGATCGGATCCAAAATAGGACCCCGATCGAATGTTGGATGAACCAACTGGGGCCGAGGGCACGCCCCCAACCCCGGCCGCCCAATTCAATTGCATGGCAATTTTGCCAAATTGTTGGGCGTGAAATGGCTGCCCCATTCCTTGTATTTATAGGCATGGGGTGGGTGAAATGGGGTGACGTGGAGCACCCTGCTCCACGCAATTTCTTTCTTTTTTAAATATATATTTTTTTATTTTTCATTAATTTTATATTAATAATAATATTATTAAAATAATACTAATAACACTAAAACCCGATAAAAAATGAGTGATTATAGTTGCCCCTCTTTGCTTGTTCTTGTGAAACGAGGACAAAGCAAAGATCAAAAGCACTCATTTTTTACCTACTTTCTCGTCTTTGGCTTCGGAATCACGTTTTCTTCTGGAACTCTCTGCTCTTCCTTAGCTGAATCTTCAAGCTTGTAAGTTCTTCCTATATAGAACTTCTTCACCTTCTGATCTTGGAACTATAGGCTCTTCCTATATGGAACCCTTCACTGTGAAGCCTCAAGTTATGAGTCCCTCCTATATAGAACTTTTCACTCTGAGATGGTAAGGCTTGGAGTCCTTCCTATATAGAACTCTTCACCTTCAACGCTGGTTTCTCCTATATAAAACCTTTTGCGTCACTGATGGATTCTTCCGACTGGGAGTTCCTCTTGTATAGAACTGCTAGTCTTCAAACCCTGGAGCCACCAGTCCTTCCTATATAGAACTTTTAGCTTATGAAATCTCGTAGCTACAGGTTCTTCCTATATAGAACCTTTCACTCTGAGACAGTAAAGCTCGGAGCCCTTCCTATATAGGACTCTTCGCCTTCAACACAACGGGTTTTCCCTATATAAAACCTTTGTGTCATGGGTGAATTCCTTCGGCTGGGAGTTCTTCCTATATAGAACTGCTAGTCCTCACCCTGGAGCTGTCAGTCCTTCCTACATAGAACTTTTAGCTTCTGAAATCTCGGAGCTACAGGTTCTTCCTATATAGAACCTTTCACTCTAAGACAGTAAAGCTCGGAGCCCTTCCTATATAGGACTCTTCGCCTTCAACACAACAAGTTTTCCCTATATAAAACCTTATGTGTCATGGGTGAATTCCTTCGGCTGGGAGTTCTTCCTATATAGAACTGCTGGTCTTCACCCTGGAGCCGCCAATCCTTCTTATATATAGAACTTTTAGCTTCTGAAGTCTCGGAGCGGCGGATTCTTCCTACATAGAACCTCTTGCTACGGGAGCTTGAAAATATAGGCCCTTCCTATATAGAACATTTATCTTCGAATTTTTCTTTTCTCTTTTTTCTCTTTTTCCTTTTTCCTTTTTTTCCCTTCTTTTTCTGCTTTTTTCGCTTTTTCATTTTCATTTTTTCTTTTTCCTTCTTTTTCTGCTTTTTCTCTTTTTCATTTTTCTCTTCTCTTTTTTCTATCCCATTTTCATTTTTTTTACAAGGCTGTTGATATCTTTGGACTTACGCTACTAAGGCTGCCGAAATCTTTCTTCAAATTTTGGGATTCACGCCAAAAATGGCTACCGACCCTTCTTCAGATTTGGGGATTCACGCTGAAAATGGCTACCGATCTTTCTTCAAGTTTGGGGACTCACGCCGAAAATGGCTGCCAATCTTTCTTCAAATTTGGGGACTCACGCCGAAAATAGCTGCCAAAATATTTCTTCAATTTGGGGATTCACGCCGAAAATGGCTACCGATTTTTCTTCAAATTTGGGGACTCACGCTGAAAATGGCTACCAAAACTTCTTCAAATTTAGGGACTCACGCCGAAAATGGCCGCCAATTTTCCTTCAATTTGGGGCTCACGCCGAAAATGGCTGCCAATCTTTCTTCAATTTGGGGCTCACGCCGAAAATGGCTACCAATCTTTCTTCAATTTGGGGACTCACGCCGAAACTGGCTGCCAATCTTTCTTCAATTTGGGGCTCACGCCAAAAATGGCTGCCAATCCTCCTTCAATGAAATCCACTTCTTAATACTCTTTGATAATTCTTCAAGTACCTATCCAAAATAAGCAAAAATTGACATGCCCCTATCTATATGATGCATGCAATGTAATGCTTTCTTTCTTTTCTTTTTTTCTCTCTTCTCATTCTCCTTTTCTTTTCTTATTTTTTTCTTTTTCCTTCAATTTCTTCTTATTTTTTCTTTTTCTTTTCTTTTTTCCTCTTCTCTCATTTCTCTCCTTTACCTCTTTCTTCTTCTTCTTTTTTTATCATCGTTTTTTTTGTCACTTTCTTTTATTTTTTTTGTATTTCTTTTTTTTTCTTCTCTTTTTCTGTTCGCTCTCTTTTTGTTCTAAAGTATTACACCCTGAAAGGTTGCTCCTCAGATTTCTTCATCTCTTTACTTTTTCACTATAGGCTCTTAAATCCTCATTTGAACATGCTTTTAAACCTTTTGTGCGAAAGGCTTTCTTGTCTTTAGGGTTATCACTTGTCTTCATAAATGATCCTCTGGTTCTTATATTATTCTTATAAGAACCATTGTCATCTTCTTCGCTTCTAGTTACCAGGGTGAGCCAAAATGCTTTCATCCCTTGAGCTCATCCTTGATCTTCTCATAGCATTTCGACGAGAGCTAACTCTCGGTCCCTATACTTTAAATCTTATCATCATTTATTTTTAAAATAATGCAAACGGCAATTTACTTGCGTATATTTCAAAAAATAATGATTGTTTGAAAAGATAACAGTTATTTTGAAAATCACAACTTGGAGGGGATACCAAACATTTTGAAAACATTGTTTGGAACAAATGGTAAACATCTTTTTCTTTTCTTCTTTTTTTTTAAGGTCCAAACATTTTTTTAAAATGTTTGGAGAATGGTAAACAAAATTCGAAGTATATTGCCAAACATTTTAAAAACTAATGTTTGGGGGAAATGGTAAACATCAAAACTTTGGGAGAAAATGTCAAACCTTTTAAAACACGTTTGCCCCCGAAATATCAAACACCATAGCGCATCTGCTTCAAGTTGCCAGAGATCAACTCTAATGAAGCGCATATTTAGAAGATCTTGACCATTGTGGAGATATATGCCAATGTATAGTTTCTTTTGGTCTAATATGCTTTTGAGAGGAACAACCCTACCTAGTTTCTACCCCGTTTAAGGTGGCTCTCTTAATCTCACTATCTCACCATGCCCATCCTTCCCTCATTTGGGTGTCGATCAAGCACTTCGAAGTTTGACGTTCCTTGAAGAAAAGTTAACCCTTATAGGCGGAATGAAATTTGAAGACATTCTCATTCAACTTGGATATCTATGGATGACCATAATGGTCTTTGGGGCTTGTAATGTAGGCATTTGGTTTATGGTTAAGTGAAACAGTATTTCTGTACTTGTGTAACTTGGATATGCCCATTATTCCTTCCCTTTTTTAGATCACTCTAGACTGCCCGTTTTCGGGTTTTCACCCTAGAGTTCATTTCATTTCTTTTTACTGTAGGTTGCCTTGCATTCTGGCTATATACTGATGTTCGTTTTCTGTTCAAGAATGTTTGATCCTCCAAAACTCCTCGAAACTAAGATTTCTTGAATAAAGGACTATGAATACATTTCTGGGAATTCTTGTCATTGGCACGCCCAGATGAAATGTTATTCTTTCTTTCTTTTTTCTCTCTTTTTTTTCTTTTTTTCTTTTTTTCTTCTTTTTCACTTTTCTCTTGGATCGCTCTAGACTGCCCATTTTTAGGTTTTCACCCTAGAGGTCACTTCCTTCAGTGTATCTTGGTTGGATATTGATGCCAGCAGGCTCAGGCAGACTACTCTTTTTCTTCATTTTTAGGACCACTCTAGACTGCCCATTTTTGGGTTTTCACCCTAGAGGTCATTTCCTTTTTCGAAATTGGCAATCTTCGGGCCGACTTGTCTTGACTTGGCTTCAATTCAAGCTTCTATACTAATTTTCAAAACTGATATTTACTTGAAATGTGGATTCCTTGTGTCTCTTGCTCATAGTTGTATTGTTTAATCCGTGTGTGAAGCATAGACAGTATCCTTCATTTCTCTTTTTCTTTTTTCTTTTTCTTTTTTCTTTCCTTTTTTTCTTCCTTTTTTCTTTCTCTCATTTTTCTTCTTTTTTATTTTATTTTTTCTTTTCTTCTCTTTTTTTTCTTTTTTTTTCTCTTTTTTAGACTGCCCATTTTGGGTTTTTAGCATTGAATCTCTTTCTTCTTATTCGAGTCTATGAATGTATCCTCGAATCAACACGTATCTATACTGGGTATTGATGCGATCTTCCGCTCGAAGTTAATTGCCTCTCTGCAGCTCTTCTAATATTTACTCGATCTGGATTGCTTCGGCCTTCCGATTGCCATTTCTCTTCTTTTCTTTGGTTTTTCGTGTGGACATATCCTTGCTTTCAACCACTTTCTTCTGCTGATTTTCTTAACTTCGTATCCAATCTGTCTGGTCTCACCTCTGTCTTCTGGTAAAGTAAAAGAATATCCTTCGTTGTCAAATTCACAGATGTCCTGAGAATGCCTTCAGGGGGTAGAGGTCTCGTTTCAAGGATCTTAAACGACAAGTGCCTGAGAAGATAAATTCCTAAAATGGGAATTGCCCATTGTCTAAACGCTCACTTTGTTCCTCTGTTGGCCTAAGTAAACTAGCAGATACTCACATTTACAGTATCCCCACAACATTCAATCTCTTCTAAATATATGCAACTTAGAGTTGATCTTTGGATCTGAAGCAAATGTACTGTTGCATTCAAAACTCGAGGACCTGATATAGAAATGATATATACGTATGTCCATTCAAAAATGCGTGTATATGCATATGGGAAAACTACCCTATAAAAATAAAATGTTTAAAGAATCAAGAATGTAAAAATGCTTTCTAAATGGAAATGTGATTTGTTATTCTGACAAACAATGAGTTTTTTTTGTTGAGAATTTCTTTGTGAAATGATGAGAAAACCGTAGGGACCCTCTGGACTACCTCCCGAGTACTAACTCATTTCGGTCCTTTGTAGTGTAGGCTTGTGCCACTTCTATTGTTTTTCCTTGCTGGGTCAATTCTTGTCATGACTCCCTCGTCAACCAACTTCTTGATTTCTTCTATTAACAACCTCAAATTTCTTGGTGCCATGCCCCAGTGCCTTAATGTAGAACTCACATGCACTGTATGGATTAAAACTGTGGGCAGATGAGTTTGGCGTAATCTTTATCGGCCTTGAGGTAAGGTACTAACCCTTGACCAGATGAGGCCATATGTCCGAGATGGAATAATCCGAATATCTCTAAATATGTACTTGTTCGAGGAATTTTTCTTAGTGATTCGAGGGAATCTGCCTGTCTTTTTCTCTTGCGAACATGAGAACCTTTGAAAGTGGTACCCGTTTATCTCATTCTTTCCTTATGCTCCTAAGCATGTCTCGTCTTTTAAACTTAGGTCCCGAAGTGCATGTTTGATTCTCTCTCCGACTGTCATGAAGTCCTCAAAGCTGGCATTCATTTTCCCGAGCACTTTATCAAAGAAAAAATAATAAATGTGGCATGTAAGTTACTTTCCTCTTCATCTACGGGAGGCTGCACCTGGGTCGCTAAACACAGATACCTCAAAGCACATTCCTTGAAGCTTTATCAGGTTTCATCTTCGTACCCTGGAGATACTGACGACTCGGTACTGGTCCAAAGCATATCATATCACGGTAGGTCCTGCTAGACTGTCGGGGAAGTAGTGGATCGGCAATTTTCAATGCAGCCCCCCATCTTTTTTGTAGAATATGGTCGAGTGAATCTTGGGGCATCTTGTTCCGTTATCATGCGCAAATCCAGGGTTCAAACAGAGTTTTCTCACATCGAAGGCATCAAACTTCTTTTTTTTCTTTTTCTCTCGAGCACATCCTTTAACTGCTCGAATATTGATTTTTGAGTGTCTTCAATTCTTTTATCCATGATAAAACCCTAATTGGTCTTTGAATTACTCCTCATAAAGTTTATGCAAGGTAATAATAATGCAAGGTAATGATAGTGTCATGTAAAACATGCCAGGATCGTGCAAAGCAATGCAATGCAATCCTAAAATATAAACATGAATGCAATAAGGTATTGATTCCAAAAGTGATCCCCATAGAACGACGTTTATTGAGGCCAAAAGGTTTTATTATATCATATATTAGATATTTACAGTTACTAATAAGCTTCAGTGTCTACTTTCTTAACTTCATCCAGTAGTCCGGTCAGCTTGCCTCTGTAGTCCAACACTTGATCCATGTTCTGACAAAGCCTGCCACCTTGTTGAGCCGCCTTACCTGCTCGAGTAATATCGATCTTCGGGTCTTCATCTATACCCTGCTTAGTCTTTCGTAGCTTGGAAGTTGCCCTTTCCAACTGAAGAGTGTTGAATTATCATTGCTCTGTCGTAAACTTGTTTCTAAAACTCTTGTTAATGGCTAAGTTATTCTGTAGCTCATCTTTGGAGACTATCGTACCTATTTCCAATTTCCTCAAACGTACCTGATAACATCCTGACTTGATTCTTGCTTGACTAGTTTCTCTTCTTTCAATATTCCGAGTCATCTTTCAACTAGACAACACCGTTCATCTATTCTTTAAAGGTGACCCAATCCGATATTCTTAAACACTCAATAGAGCTTCTGCTGATCATTCAATTTTATCAAAGTTATCTCTCTTATCTGGGCTGGCTGAACTCGAAAGAATATCTCTCTTCTGGGATGCCCCTATCTCCGATCTTCAAATTTAACTCGCTTGAGTGACCCACTTCGGCATTACTTGAACTTTGTCCTGGATATCGATTCTTCCTCGACTTTGCCCCTCGGGTGATTGTTAGCTCACTATAGAATTGGGGAACTCCGTCTTCGAAACCTAAAATCCTCATCGCGATGAGATCTTGAACTCATTCCTCAGGGCCCCGCAATCCTCAATACCGTGACCCAAACTTCCTAAACAATAACTGCCTCTAGCACGTGTGTCATAATCTCTCGGATAAGACGGTCTCTTCGCTAGAGACTTCACCGAGGTAATAAGGCTCTTGTCTATGAACATTAGGAGTAGTTCGGTGTACCTCACAGGAATCGAGATATACTTCCTTTCATTACTTGCTTCTCAAGTTTCTTCTGGACCGAGCTCTATTTTTTGAAAGCCCGACTCAAGCATACCTTCCGCCTATTTATTGATGCAGATCATAAAAAAGGGTTCAATTTGTCGTATTTGGCTGACTTGGAGGTAGAATTCTGACTATCTCGCTCTCTATTATGATCCTTAATCGGTTCTTCTTTTGGTTTGATGGATTGCTTACCTTTCGTCAAAGTATTCATCTGATTCATCGCGTCTCCCATCTGCTTCTTTCA
This sequence comes from Hibiscus mutabilis, assembly GCA_019671005.1. Taxonomy (NCBI): domain Eukaryota; kingdom Viridiplantae; phylum Streptophyta; class Magnoliopsida; order Malvales; family Malvaceae; genus Hibiscus; species Hibiscus mutabilis. Next base: position 43,348,133 of record CM033756.1, read on the forward strand.
ACTCTTGCACTTTACTTTGCTCATTACCAGTACCGTGTCTCCTTACCGTGTTTGACCTGAAGTCTTCAGATGGTTCCTCTTCTATTGTCTCTGATCTTACTCTGGGATAAAACCCTGGATCTGTGCCCTCTAATATCTGACCAGACGACCCTTTGCCAATTATGAACGATTTTTGAGATTTGAGGAACCACTTCGGGAATCAATACCCTATAAATGCAAGAATGCATGCAAATGCGATGTTGATTCTCAAACAGTCTTTAAAAAACTTTCAATAGAGAAAATGTCTTTTTGCCAACAATGAATTACAAGTAACAATTGGATTTATTCTGGAGACCTCGACTCCGGAAAGTAAAACTTGTGCTCCACGTCTCGACGTCATCTTCAGGAGGATGGATGACTTCGTCTTCTCCCTTTATTCTATTCCATGGACTCGTGACGTCATGATCTTTATTTTTGTGGCTTCTGAAAAGGACATCTGACAATATATTTTCTTCTATAGATCTGGGTACGTCTAAACAGGGATGGATTCTATCAATCCTAGGGGAGTACTTTAAAATTTTTTGGGGTTTAAATTAAAATTTTCAAGGATCATTTGGTTTAGAAATTCCCCCTTTTATTATCAAAAAGTTTTAACTTACTTAAAAAATGAAACTTTTAGGTTTCTTTTTGTTATTATTATTATTCTAAAAGTTTTATGAGGGAAGAAGTTTCAAAGCAAAATAATAATATTTTCAAAAAAAATTCTTTTTTTAATGAGTTAAATTAAAATCTGAGATTTTTTAAAAATGGTCAAATGTGAAGATTTAAAATTGGGGTTCTGCGGCCCTAACTGAATCTTCTGCGTCGCACGTGCCTTACTATCGTACCGTCTTCTTTCGCGATTGGTCTTTGCTCGGCCTAACTTGATACTGTAATATTATCGTTTCTGGCAAAGCAGACTTTTTCTATTTTGAAAGCCTTTTAATGAACTGTTCTTGAATCAACACCATGTTATGATATGCAACATGAATGCAAATAAAGGCGTTGATTCCGCTGGTAATCACCCTTTCGAACGACTTTTATGGTAATTAAAGGGTCCAAATTACAAAAAAAATGTTCATATTACAAAAGGAGTCCCTATTACAAAAAGAGTCTATTACAAAAAGTCTTAATTACAAACAAATTTCTACACATAAGCCCTACCTCTACCTCATAGCCCCTCGACAGCTCTGAGCAACTTGATAAACCTTGGTGCTTCTTCCATGTCCGGGGTTACGAAAGTTCGGAGAGTCGCGGCTTCGGTAGCTAAGTCATTCACACACCTTGTAGCTCGTTGTATGTCCACCATCAGGGTCTCGTGTGTATACTTTGGCACTACACGCTCGCTCGACAAATTGTTACTTCGGATCTGTTGAGTAATCTCTGACCGATGTCGCGCGACTGGATCGATGTCGTCCTTCTTAAGACACCTTTTTTCCATGATGAAAGATTTTCTAATCGGGCAAACCACTTGAATCAACGCCTCTATGTAATGTGGATGCAATGATAATGCAACAAAAGTATGTGTAAAAATAAAAATAAAAATAAAACACAAAAAAATGAGTTAGTAACGGATAAAAATAATAAATGCATAAATAGAAGGACAAATTAAATAAGGTAAACAAACAAAACAACCCTATTTATCCCGTCTAAAACACCTAAGGTTATCCGCATGGCTCTAATAGGGTGGGTTTCTATGTTCTCTATATGCAATGTTGGTGCTAGGAGGTACCTGAATTGTCCTTGCTGTCCCCTACTAAGGGTAGCAAGGCCCCCGATCATCACCCATTATAGGCTCCTTTCAACCAGGTTCAATTCAGGGGGACCCATTCACTTATGCATGCACGAAGGAACGATATCCTTACGAAAGCATAAGGTACTCGAGCCCCGAAGGTACTTGCTACCTACACGGGAGAACGATATCTCCACGAAAGCATTAGCGTTTTCCCCCCACTTACAAACGGGTTTATATGCCAAATTTTAAATGCGTTAAAATAAACGCGCAATTACAACCGAATATTAATTTAATAGTCACTTTAATCCGGAACTTCTAATATTAGTAAAGTGGTAATTATTTGAAAAAGCTTGACTCTCTCTTTTGTTTTTTGAAAAACAAAAAATGTCCCCAGCCGAGTCGCCATCTGTAGCGATGTCCCCTTTTCGCTAAAAAAGTGGATTTTCGAGGTGTTTGTGATTTATCGGATATAAAATGTTTATTCCGTGGGGGTTTTAAAAAAACCGCATTTTATTTAAAAGTTGGAGTCGCCACCGGCCACTTAGGTAGGCCGGACACCATAAAACCAGAGATTTGAAAACTATTGGGTTCGGGAGTCGGTTACGGATGGGGAAGGATTAGCACCCCCACACCGCCCAAAATTGGTACTTTAATAATTGCCGCTTTATTAATATTAAAATTTCCGGATTAAAGTGACGATCAATTTAAAATTTGGTTACAAGTGCGGGTAAATTTTAAAGGCCCCGTTATCCGAGGGTAAACGCCCAACCACTATCACTACGCCTGATACTAGCCCCGTTTACGCTCGGATAAAAGGACACCGCATTGACAATTTATATTCCATTATGCAACCTTAGAAAGCAAAATGAATACAAAGCGATAAAAATATAAATAAATACTAATATAATAAAATAATAATCTAACATAAATAAAATACTAATCTGAAACATACATATATAAATATTAATCTAACTCATAAATAAAAACATATCTAGCATAAATAAAATACTAACATTCATAAATATTAATCCAACACATAAATAAAAAAACAAATTCAACATAAATAAAATAGTATTCTAAAACATACATACATAAATATTAATCTAACTCATAAATAAAAACATATCTAACATAAATAAAATACTAACATTCATAAATATTAATTTAAAACACAAATAAATATTATTCTAACACATAAATAAAAGCGAATCTAACATAAATAAAATATTAATATAAAACACAAATTTAAAACATATTAAATACTAATCTAAAACATAAACATACAAACTAAAAAATAAGACTACAATTTTAAAATAACTAATACTTCATTAAATTATAAAAATTACAACACTAATAAAAAGGGAAGAAAATATACCTAACTAGGAGCTCGAATGACGAACCCCGACTGAACCCCACCGAGATCTACCGCGACCTCTCCAAAAATATTAACTAGATCGGATCCAAAATAGGACCCCGATCGAATGTTGGATTGAACCAACTGGGGCCGAGGGCACTGCCCCCAACCCCGGCCGGCCCAATTCAATTGCATGGCAATTTTGCCAAATTGTTGGGCGTGAAATTGGCTGCCCCCATGCCTTGTATTTATAGGCATGGGGTGGGTGAAATGGGGTGACGTGGAGCACCCTGCTCCACGCAATTTCTTCCTTTTTTTAAAAAATATATATATATATATTATTTTTCATTAATTTTATATTAATAATAATATTATTAAAATAATACTAATAACACTAAAACCCGATCAAAAATGAGTGATTACACTACTCTTGTGCTTGAGCTCCCTACTGCACAAGTAGCTCAGCCAAGTCAGAAGTCGAGAACAATACATACTTTACTTCATTTATACTACTACGAGTCTCTTTCTGACCCCCAAGCATTTATATTTCTCAAGTAAAGATACTTATTCTTCTTCTTACTTCTTCATATCTTAATATCTTAATTTATCAAAGATATTCTTAACATCATTTAATCATAAACTTACAGTCCTACGACTGTCTTTTACCTTGAAATGTGAGCCCTTACTATCTAAATTTCTTTGTAACTTATGATGTTATAAACATAAGTGCATATATAGATGTTAAGGAATAACATCTTATAATTACTGCATCAGCTCCTTACAATGCAGATAACTCAACCCAAACTGAAGTTGATTACAATACTTATTTCCTTCATTGTACTCGCTATAGGTCCTTTATTTACCTCTGAGATTCGACGATTGATGAAATCTGGTAGTGTCTTACTTTCCTTACTATAATCTTATTCTATCCTATACATGAGGAGCAGCTTCAAGTCATACAATCAACATATCAGCAATATTACATTCTAGGGGCATGTATTTACTGACAACTTATAACAAACTTGGTTTTGCATCCAGAACCGGCTAAACCTGTAGCTCTGATATTACTAAATGTAACACCCTTATCGTATACTCGTTGTACAAATACACATTAAGAATGTCACAATATTATTTAACAGAGTTCTAGACTTGTAAAAAATTTTAAACATCTGACATAAAACTAGTTTATAAAATAACCTTTTCTCGACTTTCGAAGTATACATAACCTATTTGCAGATTGCTAGTTTTGACCCTGAATTAGTTTATAAAACATGTTAGTTAGTTATTAAAATAAGTATGTAACTAAGGGTGAAAACTAGGTACACTGTCTAGGCCCTTTCTTGAATTTAAAATTGTTACGCGATAAACGATAAATAAAATTTTACCCGATTAAATATCATTACCAGTAATTCTTTAACCATACGAATAATTCATATTTCCATGGTTAATCCTCTATACTATCTTAAACTAATTTATCACATTACTAGTACCATATCATGTTCTTATTTATTTACGGTTTATTATTGAAACTGAGTATTTATCTGACTCTTAATCAAACTCGTGCCTTTAAAACAACTAACGAATAAATAGATACATGCCCACTAGAAAATATCATAAATTAGAATGTCTTACTGATGTTTGGTAGATTGCAGCTTGATCAACATGATTGACTCCTCTTCCGGTAAGTTTCCAATAACCTACGTGTGAAACAACATACGCTAAGTATTCACTTAGTGAGGCAAAGCATATAAGGTTATCAAATAACTGAGATGAACATAATTCAAGGCTTATTTTTATATCTAGCTTATCTAAGTATAACTGATAAATTACTTGTATTAAGTTCATCATGTTTACTTGACATACTTCAACATGCTTCTCATATCATAATATAACCAGTTCTATGGCATTTCATGGCAAACTTTATCATAATTGTAATTCTTTGCCTAACATATCAAATAAAGAAATACAAATATTAATGAGCTTAACATAATCAGGAAAATACTGATCTTACAAAAAATATAGAGATATACAGAGTGTACGGAGAACATGTTATTTCTCGTACTTAGTACCAAGACTTTGCAGAAAACATAGTACATAACGGAATTTGCCAAGCTCGATTACCTGCACTTTTATTAATCTTTTAAATTTGCCCAAAGTATACTTTATGATACCTTAGGTACGCGAGTCATCTAAAATATGACACCGTAGTGTCAAATGGAATAGACAAATGAGTACGTACTCGAGGATGCTATTTCCTCCTCATATAATCAAGGACGCTCTTTGCTCCTCATATAAGCACCTCTTTAGTGCACTTAGCCCATGGGCTTAGATCCCCAAGGTGGATGTCATACCGTAGTAGTCACAAAACAGACAGATATCAGAATAGAATAATGCAACTGCTAAGACTCTATGGCATGCCAACTATACCAAGGACTCCAACTTTGTAATACTTGGGCATAGAGATATATGTATATCATGATCAGAAGTTATCATATCAGATATCATCAATAAATCATAATGGCAGTTCATAACACGTATAATATCAGGTATACTATAACAAAGATATCTATCAGAGCATTGACAATGTATTATACATATTACTTGCTCTTACCATATTCAAATAATATATCAGTTATAGTGACTATCATAACATTTCACAGATAAGTTCTCATACTTAAACAATATGTTATTTAAGCCATATTAGCTTATTTATTAAGAAAAATTTTCCAGTCGGTGATCATGTATCAAACGCATCACTTATTCTTAATTTTTTATGAACATGACATATCATAAATAATTCTTTTGTCATATGTTAGGAACATTGTCCCCATATTGCTCTTCATATTACTTACCACATTTAAATAGTAGAACATAACTTCAACATATATCATATCATGCATTCATAAACAAGGTTGGCTTATCGCAGGCCTCCCTTTATCCCATGCATAATTAAGTAATAATTAAGGCACTCACCTTGGCCACTTAACAAAATGCCTCACTAAGTCCTAGTTCAATCCTTTCTTTCATAGTACCTCGAACCTTCTTTGATTCGGACTTGACTTCATTAATCACATGAATAAAATAAAATATTTGTTAGATTCAAATCTAACAATACCTTAAACATGTTGTCTAAGATAATCATTCAAATATAAAATTTCCAAATATTTTCCTTTCTTCCTTGTACTGTTCAAAAACTCATTATGGTCTTTAGTGACCAATTTGAACTTCCATTAACTCTTCCGAGCTTGCTAACTAACATTTAAATACAAAATGTTTCAAATTCTATTTTTTTACAGGTTGCGCTACCTTCAAAGATTTACTTGTACAGGGCAGAATACATACTGGATCTCAATTTCCTTTCTACCGCAGAAACTAGATTTGATAACAGTTCTAAAGGTATAAGCCACATAAATTAATAAAATCTACAAAAATTATGAAAATTCCTTACATTCAAGTCACAGAGTTGTCTAAGAAGAAACTGCTCTGTAATTTTTCTTACCTTCATTCGATTAAAAATTCATATCTTTTAACTCGAAACTCAAAATCATTTTTCGTTTGTTGGAAACGAAACTAGACTAACAAATTTTTACAACAGTATAAAATTCATCATCTAACCATTTTTGTAGAATTTATGAGGAATTTTAAACTTACTGCCATAATTCAAATTCCAACATAACTTTCCATGAATAACTTCTAATTTACACCAACTTCTCCTTATTTATCTACTTGTCAATTTAGTCCCATCACTTTACTTCAAATGGATAGAATAAAGCTTGTATTCATATGTTCTCTTTACATCCTTCATTAAAATAAGCTTAAACCTTTACTCCTCTAATTTCTCTTGATTTGTCAAAATGGTCATCAAATTTCCAATATAAGGATTCAAGCTTCTTAACATTTCAAATTAGTCGTCAAATCAACATTACTACATTAATTCCATCATTTTAACAAAAAAATTAGATTTACTCCTTCTACATATCCTATTTACCGAATAGACCATTCAAGTTTGACAAATTGTCAAAATGGTTACTAATGCGATTAATCATCGGTTTAGCATTCTAACTTCATTTTCATGTCTCTAACATAATTTATAATATAGATACACATCAAATTCATAAAAAACAGATTTGGTCCCTTAATTTTAAAGCTTGTTGAAATGGTCCCTATGTATTTAACTTAGGGTTTTGCTTCTAAACAACAAATCAAGCTTACTAGATCATTAATCCGACATCACAAACCCTAAGTTAGACTTGAATCCATAAACCCTAATCTTATCTATACAAACTAAAATATGTAGGGTTTAAATCCCAACTCAATAACATGATTCTAACTTCATACAAGCATGATTCTAACTTAAAATCAACAATGGATTCATAAAATCATAAAAGCCCCAATTTGTTCATAAACCCTAATTTCTTCCTCATATCAAATATCATCAACCAAGCAAGTATTCTATGAATTATTTACATCAAAATATAGAGCTCGAAGAGTATAACAACTTTGTAGTTCGAAAGATTACCTGAAAACTGAGATTCGGGGCTTAAATCGAGCTTGTAAAATCTTTTCTCTTCTTTTTCTCTTCACCACGGTTTTGGAGGGTATTTGGCTGATAATTCCTTCATGTCTCATGTATTTAAGTCACTTGTATTATGAAAAAAATTGAATTTTTAACTCAATAAATTCCACTTTACAAAAAATACCCTCCACTAGATCTATATTTCTAATTTGCCATTTTGTAACATTCCAACTAGACTTAGTTGGATTCTAGTCAGCCATTATTCATCAATAAAAGAAATCTCAAAATTCCTTCCATGTCCCTTTTGGGCGAAATGACCAAAATGCCCTTTATCGATCAACTTATTCACAAAATTGCCATTCCATGTCATTTCAATCGATTTAAATTTTTCCTGATCTTTTTAACATCAAAATATTCATAAAATGATATTTTATGACTCTTCTAAGGTCCATGGAACTATCTCTGAAATTTTAGCTCGAACCGATTATTAGAATATTTTTCTGGACTTTATCGCTTTATATCCATTAATACAAACTTCGTACGAAAAATTCGGGTAACACAGAAATGTCATTCTTGGGTGTAAACTATTCATTTAAGGGGTTAAAATACATAACTTTTAAAAATTGCACTTTATCCCTGAACTTTTCCAAAGTTTATACTTTAGCCACAAAACTTTCAAAATTTACATTTTGGTCACTAGCCAAAAATTGGGATATTACAGTCACCTCGAACCTAAATCAAACCTTTAACCCAATCTTCGCTCATCCCGACCAACGTTCTAAGCTTCAAAGGGTAATTTTGAGACCTAGACGGTTTTGTGTAAATCCAATCTACTTGAATGTTCTTCTTTTTGAGCAAAGCTGTATATTCTTCGATCGTAGGCATCAAATCCTTCCCGTTGAATGTAAAACAACAAAAGGCGGGATTCCAAAACTGAAAGATAGCTCGGAGCAAAGGCTGATTGATTCGAACATACATCAACTATGCTATGTCACCATAATTTTCTCGGAACAAATTTTGCAGTCGTCGGTCTCATCCTTCCCAAATTTGTTTCAAATCCCATAGATCATTTTGCTGTAGACTGACATATGTATACCCCGCCACAATGCACTCACTTGGTAGACTATGTCGAACAGCAGAGTTGATTTCTTCCTTCTTGAGGTACCTTTTATCCATGGTAAAAGATTTCAACTTTGGCAAACAAGTCAAATCAACACTTCATGTTATGCAATGCACATGCGAAAAAAATATATGCAAAATAAGACAGAAAGAAAACGATTCAGTACCGAATAAAATCAATAAACATATAATAATGAAGTAAGACTTTAATTTAAACATCAAACAACGCACTCATATTTATATCCTTTCTAAAAACCTAGGTTTAACCGCGTGGCTCTAAAAGGGGTGGGCTTTCTATGTTCTCTACATGCAGTTTTGGTTCTAAACGGTACCCGAACTATCCTCGTTTTCCTCTTCTAAAGAGTAGCAAGGCCCCCAGTCATCACCCATTATAGGCTCCTCTAAACCGAGTTTAATTCAGGGGGACACTTTCGCTATGTCTGTACGGGGAAAAAATAGTCCCACGACAACATAGGGTAGTCAAGCCCCGAAGGTACTTACTAGGAGGACTAGATTTAGGACCTAATTGGACAGACCCTAAAACTGGGAGGACTGGACTAGAGATTAACCCATTCCAAACAGATTAAATTAAAAACAGTGACTAAACTAAACACGGGTGAGAGTTAAAGGGACCTAGGGTGTAATTTTAAAAACGAAAACCCTCAAAAGTTACATCTAAAACACGAAAGGACCAAAATGGGAATAAACCATTTTTTAAAAATTAAACCGATTTTAATCAATGATGAAATTGAAGGTTTTGAAAATATTTAAGGGACCTGGCAGGTAATTTAAAGAGACGGAAACCCCCAGGTGAGTAATTTTAAAGGCACGGAGGGTTTTAAAAAACGAATAATCCATTTTTTAAAACAAGGGCTGGTATAAAAGGAACATTTTGGGAAAAAAACAATTTTAGCCATTTAAAACTCTTTGCCATTTCCAAAAATAACCAAATCCTCTCAACCCTCTTCAGGACTCGGATGAACACCGCCGTGTGTTCATCCTTGCCACTGCACAACCCATAAACTGATCATCCTTCACCGTGTCGGCTACCACTCACCGGCGACCGGTAAACCAAAAAACCAGAAAACAACTCTCCTCACTTCACTGATCTCAAAACCTAGCCCAAATTTTCGAGATCTAGCCCCTACCCTCCTAGATCTATGCTTTAAACCTCCAGAAACGAAAAGCCTCACTCCCACCCGGTTCACCCTTAACGGCCAAAGGCCTTGGATTTGTCACCGGTGGAGGGAGTCGAAGAGGCACTCAGAAAAACAACCTTGATGCTGGCTCACCCTCCTAAGCCCAGAGGTGGTGGGCTTATCGCCGGCGAACAAACGAAGGTAGCGACCAGACGGCCTTGCTCAAGGGTAAAAAAAACTCAACTCTAGATCTGACTCTTTTTGATATACCATTTTTTCATGCATGCAAGATACTGAAACGAGAGAGGTATACCTCTAAGGCTTTGTTTTTGTTTTTTGTATTGCTTGTCAACTGTCCGTTACAATATTTTGTGTTCGGTCTTATATATCCGAAAATGGTTTACATGTGAGAAACATAAAATTAATTGTTACAATTGATTCTAAAATCTGACGATATTCGCTGAAAAACTTGTTATTTTTCCCGATCTCCTTTTTGTATCTGTTGCTAATGTTCCTGCTATTTTTTGATTGCATGTTGATGTGGCTGCACGAGAGGATGAGGGGACCAGAGAGAAGCTCTTGGTTTCGGCAGCCGAGGAGTCAGAGGAGCTCCGGCGTCAAGCGCGTGGGCCCATAAGGATCCAGAAGGGTCGGGGCATGTATCATACGTGCGTGCGAGGGTAGCTGAATGGGCGCGCGTGGGCGCGTGCCAGTTCTGGAAGGTTCCCAGCTTCCATCCTGGCCGTACGATGAAGTCTTGATCCAAAGGTTGTGATGATGCGGCGCTGATAGATAATATAACCCTAATTAGGGTTTCTCTTTGTTGCATCTGGACTGTCAGATCTAGAACAGATCTGGCGGCTAACACTTGGCTGCACAAAGAAGAAAACGGCATTAGATTAGGGTTTTTAGGATATTTGGGCCCCGAGTGGGCTGAATGTAATTTAATATTTTGGGCTTTTATTTTGTATAAATGGACTGTTAAAAAAACATTGGGCTTTTTATATTTAATTGGGCTTTATTATTTAATCTGTTTTGCTTTGTTTTTGGTTTAAGTAGTAATATTATAGTATATAATAATATAATATATTACAATAGTAATAATAAAGCAAACTAAATAATAATATATTATTAATTAAAATAAAAACCTTATAATATTTTTTTGTTTTTCACTTCAAATTATAATAAGATAGGACATAGAGCAAAACTAAACCAATAAGTATAATAAGTATTAACCTAATACACTAGTATTAATAAGCAAAGCCCAAAGCCCACTATATAATAAAACGGGTCGATCCCCGGATAAAATTAGTGATTACATGTAAGAAAGAAGGATTTGCCACATTCTATGAAAGGTACCGGGCTGTCTTTCAAGTACACTTATTAGAAATTGAGGTGTTGTTGTATATATATATTTTGGTTTATCGCGGACTTAGTGGATGAATGAGGTTAGCCGTGTGTCATGAGTGTAATACCCCAAAATTTGCTATGTTAATTAAGGGTCATTTAATACTAAGATTATATCTTAAAAGCTAACCTAGTGACTAAAATGACAAAAAGGCAAAAGTTAGGATTTCTTAAATTGGGAGCTTTAGAAAAAGGAATTTCTAAGATTATAAGGCATCATGTGAAAAAGAGTAAGCTGAATAGAGTGCTTGCAAAGTTGGGTTAAAATCTGATAAAAAATTTGGAATGGGAACTGAAGGATAAAGTTCAGTGACCAAAATGACAATATGTCAAAAGTTAGTGTCTAGAGTCTAAAGATGGGAAAAGTATAGGCTTCTAAGGAATAGAATTTGATATATGTCCCGAGAATGAAAATGCAGTATAAGATATCAAATTTTGATCAAACTTTGTAGTTAAGCGTGTTTTGGCCATAAGATAAGTGACCTACTAGGAAGGTCCCATGCCAGTATTTTTGACTGATAAAAGAATTCAGTGTGAGTCAATAATATTCGTAATGTATTATTGTTATAAGATTTCTAATAAAAATTGTATCCGATAAAAATTCTCGATAATTATCGGTACATTAGATCGAACTGGAATTTTAAAGACAAATCCAAAAGCTATGAAAAATTCATAAAATATTATTTTATGAATATTTTAATATGTCTAGTTAGAATCCAACTAGATTTAGTTGATTTTTTTTACAAAATGGCAAACTAGATGAAATTGTGAATAGTTGAGGGCAAGTTAGTCATTTTGCCTCCAATGGCAATTTTGAAATATTTTGGAAATGACATAGGTATTTTAGTAATTTCCCATCTGAAGATTTAATCCTTGCCATTTATTGATGATAGGATTAATTTGAGTCCTTGGGTTTAAGATTAATTAATTAAAAGAAATTAACTTAATTAATTACAAGTGGCAATATTAGATTAAATTAAAAATTATAAGTCAAAGATGAACAAATATTTTCTCATCTTTTCTTCTTCATTTCGTGATCTCAAGGAAACTTAGGGGAAAGAATACAAAAAAAGTTCTTTGGCAATTTTAAAGGCTCCAAAGTTAGAATCAAGTTCCCGAGAATTCTAAAGGAGGTACTAGTTCGAGAGGCAAGGAAAAAGAACATAATTAAGCTTAGTGAGGTCGGTTTTGTGCTACTCATGTTTCAGACTAGCATTAGCGGAAAAGGAGATGTACTTTTGGGAATCAAGTTACTACCTGCAAAACTTCAGTATGTACTTATACATCCTAGACTAGTGGGCATGTATACGTATTTTTAATTAGCAGTTGTTTTGTATTATTAAACTTATAAGATAGCTATAAGTTACAAGAATGTTTAACTTTAGTAATATGAATTAGATGTATGATATTAGTAAACTTGTTGATGACGTTTTACACAGTTTAATTATTGTTTATCGTTTATTGCGTAACATTTTAAAATCTAGATAGGGTCTAGACAGTACACATAGTCTTCACCCTGAATCATATTTTCACATTATTAACTGACTAATATGTTTTACAAACAAATTCAAGGTCGAAACTAGCTGTGTTTGACTGAGACAAATTTTAATTGAAAACCGAGTAAAAAGATGAAATTGTAAAACTAATTGTGGGAATTATTTTTAAAAAAAATTACAAGCCTGGAATTTAGCTAAACAATATTGTGACATCTTTAATGTATATTCGGCTTACGAGTATACGTTTAGGGTGTTACATTTAGTGGTATCAGAGCTACAGGTTTAGCCAGTTCTGGATGTTAAACCGAGTCTGGTATGATTTTGTGATGAGTGTTTTATTTTGTTATTATTTTATCATTAAATACTCCTTGTTGATTCTTTGATATTGCTGATTTGGGTTGCTTTTATTCGTTTTTGTGCAGGACTTCAATTTCCAGAAATCAGCATTAAAAGAGCATGTTCTGCAGTTTTTATTTTCTGGAATCAAGGCTAGGCTAGTGGGCATGAATCTGGGCATGAAGTGTCTAACGTGGCATCCAGTCAGCAGCTTCTAGAAGGTCTAGTCAGTGGCTTCTAGAAAGTCTAGTCAACAAGGACGGATGAGCGGATCAAGTGCATTTAAAATTCAAATTAGAAATTATCTTTTGTTTTTAGGATTTAATTTGAATATTTTCAAGAATTATCTTTTATCATTTCTAGGTTATTTTTAGGGTTTCAGAATACTATAAATATCCTATCGGGGTAAGCTAGAAAATCATCTCTTATTCTTAATTTTGTTTTTGCTTTCTAAGTTCTATAAAATTCTATTTTTCTTTACGTTCTTTTTTTTAAGTTTTCGTTTATTTTCTTTTAAAATACTAAGTATGATTTCTACCATAATCATGCTTAGCTAATTTTCCAATTAGCCAAAGGCTTAAGCAACAACTCAATTCATTTTGTGAGAATTGAAAAGTACTTAATATCTTCAGATATCATTCTCAATTTTCTACAAACTTAGATGGGCAATCGGCCTTTCTTTTAAAAATCTTTACACTTTCATCTCAAAAAGCGCGCGTTGGTCTGAATGTTGTTCTGATTTAAAGTTAGGAGGAAGGTGTTAAGTGTTCAAAAGTACTATTTCTATTACCCTTTTTATTCATATTATTGCTAGACTTAGGCTCATATTAGTTGCATTATTAGTCATTCATTCATGTTTGCATCGTTCCTTGGTGGACAAGCTTGATTTCATATTTTGCTCAATTTTGTGGAAAAAGATACTGCTTTGGTGTGTTTTTGTGTGTGTGTGCAGAATCACTTGCCAAAGCAAGGCTGGAACCAGTTGCCAGGGCAATGCATGAAGGAGATGCCGAGCTAGTTGCCACGGCAATTTTCGACAAGGAATAAGATGATATGGTAGTCGAAATTGATGACTAGATAAGCCCAAGATGACGTGGAACAAAGCTAAATCCCAAAGGAGTTTGATTTCCATGAAGAGGTTAAAGAGAAATTAAATCCCAAGAAGATAGGAGAAGTTCTAGAAGGATTTTAAATATAATAAAGAATTATATTCTTTAAAGATAATTTAATTCCAACTTAACTTCCTCCTCAAAAAAAACTTTGACCTAGCCCTATAAATTAAGGACCAAGCCGTCAACTCCAAGGGGAGAGAGAGGAGAGAACTTTTGACAAGATCAAGGGCAAGGGAGATTTTGACAAAGCTCCATCCATTCTTCATCTTTTTCTTTCTTGTTCAATTAGGTTTATGCTAGGAATTATTTATCTTGTGTTTCTTTGGAACCTAGCCTTGAACTAAATCTATTTGGCGATGGTTATTGTGTTTTGTGGTTGTGAGAAACAATTGGATTTTGTATAGGTAATAAGAGTTTGCACTTTCTATTCAAGGTTTATTCATTCTTGGTTCTTATTCTTGTTTGCGAGTGAATTGGGAGAGGATCTCGTAACTTCATCTATTTATCTAATATCAGGAGAGTTAGATTCAATAAACGAATGAGTATGGTCTTTATTCAATCTATTGATGGTGAAGATTAATCCCGCTTAGGAATAAGTTAAGGATTTCAACGGCTAAGAGGAGCGCAAGATTGGTTGTTGTTCACCCTTGATTCACGCAGGGATGTATTATCAAGGCATGCACAAGTAGCTAGAGTTTCGACTTAGGGATAAGAAGAAACCATTGAAGAACGCTCCGCCGAACCTTGAAGTTGCTGCCCAGACGCCCAAGTAGTTGCCCAGCTAGTTGCCCAGGCAACCATCGATTAGTTGCCAAGGCAACCCCACTGTGCAAGTTGCCACGACAACTGAATTGCCCTTGCACTCTTTTACCAAGACGATCTAATCGGCTATCACACCTCAACTCACGATAACCTGGCCTATTCTCTCTCATTTGATTACATCTTCTTTTACTTATATGCTTTCTAGTCTAGCTGTTAGTTAAAACTCCTACAATCTTCTACTTGTGTTCTTTTACTTTTTACAGTGCAAGAGATTAGATTCTTGAAGTGGCACCAATCCCTGTGGAGACGATATCTTTTATACTATAACTTGCGACGTGTACACTTGCACAGTTGCGGAGCACTTATTACGCGCAACAAGTTTTTGGCACTATTGCCGGGGATTGGCAATAACAACTTTGTTTTTATTTTCTTGCACTTTTTATTTTTCTTGTTTAAGATTCAAAGGGCTAACAAACTTTGGTTTTGCATTGGTATATGACTAGGGCGAGACTGATTACACCAAAATATCCCTTTGATCCAGAAATCGAACGAACCTTGCAAAGACTCAGATAAAGGTTAAGAGTAGCAATGGCTAATCAAGACAGCAATATGAATCAAGATGTTCTAGCAGGAGGGGGAGTGATTCTTGCATGAAACAGAACTATTCGAGACTATCTTGAAGAAGATCTTGAAGGACTCAATCCAGGAGTTGTCACACCTGAAATTGAAGCCGACCACTTTGAGTTGAAACTGATGATGTTTAATATGATCAACACAATTGGTCAATTTGGTGGCTCAGCAACTGAAGATGCACGACAACATCTTAAATCTTTCCTCGAGATTTGTGACTCATTCAAAATACAAGGAGTCACCCCCGATGTTTTACGACTAAGATTATTCCCCTATTCACTGAGGGATAGGGCGAAAGCATGGTTGAATAGTATTCCTGCCGGATCAATAGGATCTTGGACTGATCTTTGTCGTGATTTCATTGCTCGATTTAATCCTACAAATTTGACTGATAGGCTTCATAACAAAATTACTTCTTTTCGGCAGGCAGATGATGAATCCATGTACGAGGCTTGGGAGCGATATAGAGAACTTCTACACAAATGCCCCCTACACGAATTCCCAGTGTGGACACATGTAACAATGTTTTACAACGCTGTGAATACACCAACAAGGATGATGCTAGATGCCTCAGCAAATGGCATACTCCTAGATAAGTCACTGGAGGAAGCAATGCAAATTCTAAACAGGCTTGCCAAGAATGATTATCAATTCCCATCTGCTAGAAGAGGAGGAGTTAGACGCCAAGACACAATACATGGGATCATCAGACTCAATTTAGGCACAATTGGCCACTCTAACCAAGATGGTCCAGAACATGCAGAAACTAAACAACACACAGGAGGTCAAGGTAATGGATTTCTTTTGTGAGCTATGTGGTGGTAACCATGATTCTTCTGAATGTGTGCAGAATTCGGAATCCAACTTTTATGTGGGGAATTATAACCGGAACAACAATGTGATGTCCAACACATATAATCCAGCTTGGAAGAAGCACCTGAATCTTTCATGGAGTAATCCCAACAATGCTCTAAACCATAACAATTAAAATGCACAAGCATCAGAGTTCCAGTAGAATATGCCACGACAACAGTTGCCGCAGCAACAACATACAACATCTAGTTCTTTGGAAAATTCTCTCAATGCTTTTATGTTTAAAACTGAATCTTATATGGCTGAGAATAGTAACTTCATAAAAAGAACCGATGCTTTTATTAACAGGACGGAGATGAGATTGCAAAACCAAGAGGCGGCAATCAAATCATTGGAAAATCAAGTCGGACAATTTGCTCAAAACCTGAATACTAGACCGCAAGGAGGCTTACCTAGCGATACTGAAGTCGCAAGAGGAACTGGCCATGAGCAATGTAAGGCGATCACCACTAGAAGTGGCCAACAACTTAAAGAGGCTCAAGCTCGCTCATCAAACAAAACTCCACAAAAAGAACAAGACGAACTCAGCGGCAAAGCCTCAGATGCTGAACCAGGAATTGCCGCGGCAACCAGCGATAAGCATGCCTCGGCAACTGACGATAAGGATGCCTCGGCAACCAACGATAGGCACGCCACGACAACCCCAGTTGACAACGCCTCGGCAATGCTGTCAATCAGGTTCCAGACCAATGAAAGGATCGAAGATATCTGACTTCCACTACCATTCCCACAAAGGTTGAAGCGACAAAAGCAAGAATATCAATTCAAGAAGTTTCTTGATATCCTAAAGCAAGTCCACATCAACTTGCCATTGGTTGAAGCAATTGAAAAATGTTGAACTATGCCAAGTTTCTTAAAGACATTGTGTCCAAGAGAACAAGGCTAGGAGAGTTTGAAACAGTTGCTGTAACAGAGGGATGCATGGCCATGTTGCACAATCGCATGCCACCAAGTTGAAGGATCCCGGAAGTTTCACAATACCTTGTTCCATTGGAAACCACTATGTCGGGAAAGCATTATGTGACCTTGGAGCAAGCATAAACTTGATGCCTAAATCTGTTTTCCAGAAACTAGGAATCGGGAAGGCAAGACCTACAACAGTTATGCTACAGCTAGCCGACAGATCCTATGTGCATCCAGAGGGAAAAATTGAAGACATACTGGTAAAAGTTGATAAATTTAATTTTCCTGCTAACTTTATTGTTTTGGATTGTGAAGCAGATGAGCATGCACCTATCATTCTCGGGAGACCCTTCCTAGCAACAGGGAGAACCTTGATTGATGTTAAAAATGGAGAACTCACAATGAGGGTGAATGACCAGCAAATTAAACTAAATGTGTTCCAAACACTAAGGCATGCCAATGATCCGGAAAAATGCCAACTTTTTCATGTCACGACAGAGTTCAACTTCGACGAGGAATTTAGTTACCTCGGCAACTACATTGCCGATCAAGATGAACCTGAGGACTATGAAGAACCGATTGATGAGGAACAACGAGAAGAGGCAAATTGGTTAGTCAATCGACCAGGTACGTACTTTGAACCACTGGATTACTCAGGTAAGGAAGGTAAACTCGAAAAGCCCTCCATTGAACAACCACCGATTCTTGAGTTGAAACAATTGCCAGAACAACTAAAATATGCTTACTTGGGAACCGATAATACATTGCATGTAATTATTTCCTCTAAGTTACAGCCTGAGCAGGAAAAGAAGCTGATCAAAATGTTGATGCTACACAAGAAGGCAATAGGGTGGACAATTGCCGACTTGAAGAGAATTAGCCCGGCAGTGTGCATGCACAAGATTTTGTTGGAAGATGATCACAAACCTTCGATTGAGGCCCATAGGAGACTGGATCATGCCATGAAAGGGGTTGTAATGAAAGAAATCATCAAGTGTCTTGACGTCGACATTATATACCCTATCTCTGATAGTACATGGGTAAGTCTGGTACAATGTGTACCGAAAAAGAGAGGTATAACGGTGTAAGTAATGAAAACAATGAACTCATTCCAACCAGGACTGTGACCGGTTGGAGGGTTTGTATGGATTACCGAAAACTAAACAAAGCCACTAGGAAAGATCACTTCCCATTACCCTTTATTGATAAAATGCTTGACCGTCTTGCAGGTAAACCCTTTTATTGTTTTCTTGATGGTTATTCAGGTTACAATCAAATTGCTATAGCACTAGAAGATCAAGAAAAGACAACCTTCACATGCCCATACGGTACTTATACTTTCAGAAGGATTCCGTTCGGATTGTGTAATGCCCCGGCAACCTTCCAAAGATGCATGATGGCACTCTTTTCAGATATGGTCGAAGACTTCCTTGAGATCTTCATGGATGATTTTTCCATTTTTGGTAATGACTTCGACAGTTGCCTCGGCAATTTAGAGAATGTGTTGGCAAGATGTGAAGAAACCGATTTGGTCCTTAATTGGGAGAAGTGCCATTTTATGGTAGATGAAGGAATAGTGCTCGGCCACAAGATTTCATCCAAGGGAATTGAAGTAGACAAAGCCAAGGTGGACGCGATCGAGAGATTACCCCCACCAAGTTCGGTTAAAGAAATCCGAAGCTTTCTTGGACATGCAGGTTTATATAGGAGGTTCATTCATAATTTTTCTAAAATTACTAAACCCTTGTGTAATTTGCTTGAACAGGATAAAATCTTCAATTTTTATGATCTTGCACCCAAGCATTCGAAACCCTAAAGGAAAAGCTTGCCTCGACACCCATTGTCATTCCACCAGATTGGACACTACCTTTTGAGCTCATGTGTGATGCAAGTGATTTCGCGGTAGGAGTAGTCCTAGGCCAACGCACAGGTAAGAGCTTTCATGTGATATACTATGCTAGTAAAACTCTTAATAGTGCTCAAGTGAATTACACAACAACGGAGAAAGAGTTACTAGCTGTAGTTTTCGCATTTGACAAGTTCCGATCCTATCTGATTGGTACAAAGGTAATTATTCATACAGACCATTCGACAATTAAGTATCTATTTGCTAAAAAGGATGCCAAACCTCATTTGATTCGTTGGATATTACTTTTACAAGAATTTGATATTGAAATTAAGGACAGGAAAGAAATAGAAAATCAAGTGTCCGATCACTTATCACGTTTAGAACGCAATAGGGAGGAGGAAGCGGATTTAGAAATATGTGATGCATTCCCGAATGAGCAACTTTTAGTTGGCTCAGCAACCATGGATGTGCACGCCTCGGCAACCCTTGACGCCTTGGCAACCATGGATGCGCATGCGTCGGTAACCCTCGACGCCGCAGCAGCTCTTGACGCGTACGCCTAGGCAACCATGGATGCGCATGCCTCGGAAACCCTCGACGCCACAGCAGCTCTTGACGTGCATGCTTCGGCAACTCCAAATGTGCACGCCTCGGCAACCACTGATACGTACGCCTCGGCAACCATGGACGCGTATGCCTCAGCAACTCTAGACGCACATGCCTCGACAATCTTGGGAGCAGTCACCACGGCAGCACATGCCTCAGCAATACCTTGGTACGCGGATTTAGTTAATTTCCTTGTTTGTGGTATCTTACCTTATGGCCTTACTCACCAAGCGAAGAAGTGGTTCCGCCATGATGCTAAGCATTACTTTTGGGACGAGCCTCTTTTGTTTAAACAATGTGCAGATCAGGTTATATGCCGATGTGTCCCTGAAGAAGAGCAGCAGAATATACTCTGGTAATGTCATTCTTCACCCTATGGAGGACATTTTGGTGGAACACGTACCGCGGCCAAAGTTTTGCAATCCGGTTTGTATTAGCCAACACTGTACAAAGATGCCCAAGAGTTTTACAAGCAATGTGATCGTTGCCAGAGGACGGGCAATATCTCTAGAAGACACGAGATGTCGCTCCAAAACAGCATCGAGGTGGAATTGTTTGATGTGTGGGGGATCAATTTTATGGGACCTTTCCCATCTTCATTCGGCAACCTCTACATTCTACATGTCGTTGACTACGTGTCTAAATGGGTTGAGGCAGCTGCAGTTCCCAACAACAATTCCAAGACCGTGCAACGATTCTTGCAGAAAAATATATTTACACAGTTTAGGATGCCGAGAGCAATTATCAGTGATGAAGGCAAGCACTTTGACAATAGACTTATCACCAAGATGTTGCAACGCTTCGGCGTGTCACACAAGATTGCCACGGCATATCACCCACAAACCAATGGGCAAGCAGAAATTTCCAACCGAGAATTGAAGGGTATACTCGAGAAAGTTGTAAATCCCTCTAGGAAGGTTTGGTCAGTAAGACTAGATGACGCACTTTGGGCATATCGCACTGCATTCAAAACACCCTTAGGTATGTCTCCCTTCCAACTTGTCTATGGCAAAACATGCCATCTACCGGTGGAAATCGAGCACAAGGCATATTGGGCAATCAAGACCGTGAATATGGATTGGGAAAGTGCCGAACAAAAGCGTTTGTTGGACCTCAACGAGATAGAAAAATTCCGTGCACTCGCCTATAACAATGCACGAATCTACAAGGAGAAAACAAAGCAATGGCATGACAAGAAACTATTGTCGCGGCAATTCATGCCAGGGCAACTAGTTCTCTTATTCAATTCTCGGCTAAAACTTTTCCCGAGAAAACTGAAATCAAGATGGTCGGGACCATTCGAAGTTGTCAAACCATTCTCCCATGGTGCCTTGATAATCAAGTCCATCATTGACGAACATGAATTCAAAGTTAACGGACAAAGATTGAAGCACTACAACGGTGCCCATGTGGAACGTAACAAAGAAGTGGTCACCTTAGAAGATGCATGAGCATGCTCTCCTTTCGATATTTTATTTTTATTTTTATTTAATTTTTTTTTTGAACTATTTAATTTTTATTTTTTTATTTTTTTCGATTATTTGTTCTTTTTAGGATAGATTTATTTATTTTCTTTAAGATTAAAACTACATCTTTCTTTCATATTTATCTTTTTAAGAATTTCTTTACACATCTTTATTTATTTCCTTTTATTAGTTTATCTTTAATTTTAATCCTTATTTTATTTGTCTTTGAATTGTAGGAAAAAAGTTCAAGATAAAGAGGAATTTTGATTCAAGAAGGAAACTTCTTCAACAAGGAAATTAATGGGCTGAATCTATGGCTTATATTAAGCCTCCAATTTACCCTAAATAAACCCCCTAGCCGTCACCTACCCCTAAATCGAAACCATTTTTCTTTCTTTACTCCAAAATTAATCCCACCCACCATATTTACTACCTATCTTTTCTATTTAACCCATCACCCTTAACTTCCAAGAAACCTATTCCTACTTTTCATCTTGCAATTCTTTAGTTTTTTTTTTTTTGCTTTCTTTTCTTTGTTTTTACAAAACTCACAACCAAGTTCATCCATGGCATCCAAAATTGAATTTTTGGTTCATCCAAGTTCCTCCAAAGAACCAAGATACAAGAAGTTTGCTACACCGGTGGTTCAAGAAAGATTCCACTCCAAGTTTGAAAGCCGAAAGATTTGCGAAGAACAAGGCTTTGAATACTCCAACTCTCATCAATATTTTGGCCTTGAACCATTCATCTTCGAAAGGATTGTACATCAAAAGTGGCAAATCTTTTTCCATCAATCGGAACTGGGTAACATCTCATGGATAAGAGAATTCTATGCTCACTCACCTAACCCGGATAATCCTTATGTTTTCGTTCGTGACAAGGCTATACTCATAAGCCCCGAAAACATCAGCACCTTTTACGGGCTCTACATTGAGAAGGACGAGCATCAAGCCTTTGTTGATCAACTCACGCCCAAGCAACTCGACAAGGTGCTTCAAGAACTCACTCTACCGGGAACTCAATGGAACGACGGTAAATACAAGGGCACGGTAAATCGCCTTTGGCTTAAACCCGAGGCAAAATTATGGAATAAGTTTGTTAAAACTGCTTTAATGCCCACCACACACAATACTACCGTTGATACACCTCGTCTTTTGCTCATACATTCTATCTTGAATAATCGCATCATTAACATTGGAAAAATTATTTGTGATGAGATTTTTGTATGTATCTCAAAAGACAAGGGTTCTCTTTTCTTCCCTTGCTTAATTTCCAATCTTTGCAAGGAGATGCATGTCCCAAGTGAGTCCATTGATGAAAATGCCCTACCAAAGTCCGGTTGGAATCGAGCACAATTTCGAAAGCTAATGGGAGAGGCACTGGTAAAATCCCCAACGCCTTCAATTGCCACGGCAACTCTTGCCGCCTCGGCAACTCCTAATGTCCAAGCAACCGATGCCCGGGCAACTTGGCCAGCAACCCCAGGACAACTTGAAGCACTCTTACAACCGTTGGCGAACCACCTTAGGAAAATTGAAGACCGGTAACTAATGTTCATGCGGTACATGAAGGATCACAACAATGCCATCACCCAAGTCATCCTGGAAAAGTACTCGGACAGCCGCGTGTCATTCCCAATCTTTCCTGTCGAGATCCTTGCCATGACAACCAATGAAGCAGTCGTCACGGCAATCGTAACAGATGATGCCACGACAACCTACGCGGCGCCTGCCCAAGCAGATGCCACGACAACCAACACTGAAGATGCCACGGCAACCAAAGCTAAAGACGCCCCGACAACCACTGCAAAAGCCAAAGGTAAATCACCTATGCCCGAATCAACTCGTACAAAATCATTGTTTGAATTTTCAGATTCGGACGAGTACTCCATTGCACTAACAAAGACCGCACCAATTGAATCCTCCAAGCCCAAGCGAAAAGCCAATAACATTGATGAAGAGGATGATGAGGACAACCCCGTACGAGGATCGGTTCCACCATCGACAACAAGGAAACAACCACCGCGTTCAAGCAAAAGAATCAAGACACCGACCAAAAGGAAACTAATCATCCACAACGATGAACTCTCGGAGTAAGTCCTCGTTTGCATTTTACTTTTCTTTATTTTTATTTTTCTTTGTTGCATGCATTGAGGAAAATGCCTCACTCGAGTTTGGGGGGATTTTTATTAGTTAGTTACCATGTTTAGTTGCATTCATCTTAAGTATTGCATTTAGGATACATAAATTGCTTGCCATGCCTTTAGTTGGAACAAGAATTGCCTAGATTTGATGAATATCCGATGATGACTTTGCCAATGCACTTAATTGATAGAATTTTTATTCTAGGATAACCATGGAAACACTTAGAATTTTACTATGATGCTAAATTTGATGAAACACTGTTGTGGTTTGATTGATTCAAGGAATTCTAGCGAACTTAGGTTGACAGTTAAAAAATTGGGGGATTAGAATAAAAATTGGATAAATGCTAGAGGTGCCCGAAATTGGCTCTAGTATGCACTCAAAATTGATCACTAGAGGTGCCCGAAATTGGCTCTAGTATGTGCTAAAAATTTATCGCTAAAGGTGCCCGAAACCGGCTCTAGTCGAATAAATTAATTAACTTAAGAAAACTAAAAACAAAACACTAGAGGTGCCCGAAACCGACTGTAGTTAAAACATGTTAAAAGAACCCAATGAAGTAATTTGAAAACCTCTTGTTTGCATAGAACCCAAAAAATCAACTTGCACACAACTCCGCACACACTCACAAGCATTATAGTTTGATTCCGA
Organism: Hibiscus mutabilis; assembly: GCA_019671005.1. Classification (NCBI taxonomy): domain Eukaryota; kingdom Viridiplantae; phylum Streptophyta; class Magnoliopsida; order Malvales; family Malvaceae; genus Hibiscus; species Hibiscus mutabilis. Next base: position 43,372,249 of record CM033756.1, read on the forward strand.
GTAACTCCTAAGTTTTCTGAAAAATGAAAAGCCAATCATACTTTGTGCCACGATTCTGAGAATTCAAATCAAGTTCAAAGCTAAGTTTGTGAAAATTGAAGTCTTGGCGGGTAATTGTTAGCTTGCATTGCTTGAGGACAAGCAATAGTTCGAGTTTGGGAGTGTGTTAAGTGTTCAAAAGTACTATTTCTATTACCCTTTTTATTCATATTATTGCTAGACTTAGGCTCATATTAGTTGCATTATTAGTCATTCATGCATGTTTGCATCGTTTCCTTGGTGGACAAGCTTGATTTCATATTTTGCTCAATTTTGTGGAAAAAGATACTGCTTTGGTGCGTTTTTGTGTGTGTGTGCAGAATCACTTGCCAAAGCAAGGCTGGAACCAGTTGCCTGGGCAATGCATGAAGGAGATGCCGAGCTAGTTGCCAAGGCAATTTTCGAAAAGGAATAAGGTGATATGGTAGTCAAAATTGAAGACTAGATAAGCCCAAGATGACGTGGAACAAAGCTAAATCCCAAAGGAGTTTGATTTCCATGAAGAGGTTAAAGAGAAATTAAATCCCAAAAAGATAGGAGAAACTCTAGAAGGAATTTAAATATAATAAAGAATTATATTCTTTAAAGATAATTTAATTCCAACTTAACTTCCTCCTCAAAAAAGACTTTGACCTAGCCCTATAAATTAAGGACCAAGCCGTGAACTGCAAGGGGAGAGAGAGGAGAGAATTTTCGACAAGATCAAGGGCAAGGGAGATTTCGACAAAGCTCCATCCATTCTTCATCTTTTTCTTTCTTGTTCAATTAGGTTTATGCTAGAAAATCTTTATCTTGTGCTTCTTTGGAACCTAGCCATGAACTAAATCTATTTGGCTATGGTTATTGTGTTTTGTGGTTTTGAGAAACAATTGGATTTTGTTTAGGTAATAAGAGTTTGCACTTTCTATTCAAGGTTTATTCATTCTTGGTTCTTATTCTTGTTTGCGAGTGAATTGGGAGAGGATCTCGTAACTTCATCTATTTATCTAATATCGGGAGAGTTAGATTCAAGAAATGAATGAGTATGGTCTTTATTCAATATATTGATGGTGAAGATTAATCTGGCTTAGGAATAAGTTAAGGATTTCAACGGCTAAGAGGAGCGCAAGATTGGTTATTGTTCACCCTTGATTCACGCAGGGATGTATTATCAAAGCATGAACAAGTAGCTAGAGTTTCGACTTTGGGATAAGAAGAAACCATTTAAGAACGCTCCGCCGAACCTTGAAGTTGCTGCAGTAATTGTCCAGCTAGTCGCCCTGGCAACCATCGATTAGTTGCCAAGGCAACCCCGCTGTGGAAGTTGCCACAGCAACTGAGTTTCCCTTGCACTCTTTAACCAAGACGATCCAATCGGCTATCACACCTCAACTCATGATAAACTGACCTATTCTCTCTCATTTGATTACATCTTCTTTTACTTATTTGCTTTCTAGTCTAGTTGTTAGTTAAAACTCCTACAATCTTCTACTTGTGTTCTTTTACTTTTTACAGTGCAAGAGATTAGATTCTTGAAGTGGCACCAATCCCTGTTGAGACGATATCTTTTATACTATAACTTGCGCCATGTACACTTGCACAATTGTGGAGCACTTATTACGCGCAACAAAAGGATCAGCTTGTAGCATATTCAACTTCCTATGAACACACTTAGTGACAGATTCGCTAAGGGAAATTGAGATCGGATTCAATTCTCATTGAGATAACATAATCCGAGCCGGGCTTTTCTAACACTTAAACTGCATTGGTGCTAGCAACATAGTTGTGGCTAGTCAAGTAAAAACTGAATTCCAAAGATTGCCTTTGGATTATTGGTTTATCAAAGTGAAAAGTAAGTTACAAGGGTTAGGCCTTATAGACTATAACCGGCATGTATCCGATGTAAAATCTTTTTAGATGATCAGTTTGATTTGAGGCTAAGCTAAGCTTGAGGCTATTCCATTTAATCAAGTTTTCTCTTCAAAGTTTACTTTCGTCATTTTCTCCAAATCTGTTTTCAAACTCGCTTTTACTGCTTACATCTACTTTCTACATTAAAACCCCCACCTTTTGTACTTAATTACTAAAGTCGGAATCAAAACCTCCAGATATTAGAAGCTTCTTAGTCCCTATGGATCGACCCTTCTTCTCTTTACTACGCTTATTAATTATTTATTTTGAGATTAAGGATAATTTATTTGACAATTACGATGCTTGTCATTTTGTTAGTGTGTACATGCCCCTAGGATGTTATGTTACTGATGTACTACTTGTATAACTTGGTGCTACTCCTTATTAACATGATCTTGATTATATTTGTAGTATATAATGTCAGACATTGTGGGATCTCATCATGCGACGAATCATGAGGGCCCGAAAGAGACTCGAAGTGGTAGTAACGAGGTGTAGCATGTTCTGCCCCCAGCTCATACCCCGGCTGAGCCACCTGCGCAGCAGGGAGCTCCAGCTCAAGCATACGGGGCATTAGTTCAGGCATTAGAAGCAATGGTTGCGAGGCTTCAGCCTCCAGCGCCTGCACCAGCTCCAGTTTCGGCTCATGTACCTGCAAGAGCATTGACTGCTAAGGAGCTCAAGAAAATGGGTGCTCCTAAATTTTAGGGAGAGGTGGTCTGATGCTGTCGGTTTATGGCTAAATGATGTTGAGGTTATGCTGAAAGAGTTAGATTGTATGGATGCTAAAAACTGCAGGGAGTTGTATCTTTGGTACGGGAACATGCTCGCATCTGGCGGTATAATGTCACTACATTAGTGCCAGCTGTAGAGGTGTCGTGGGCATTTTTCCAAGAAACATTTAAGGCCAAGTATATTGGTGATTAGTTTATGAGAGAGATGCTGCAAATTTTTTTGAATCTTAAGCAAGGTACTCATGCTGTATACGAGTACGAGTTGGAATTCAATAAACTGAGTCGGTATACAGCTGATCTAATGGCAACTGAGAAATCCCGCTGTGATTAGTTCATTGAGGGGCTTCACTCGAGGCCCAAAGAGTTCTGTTGGGTATGAACTTATCAGTATACCAGGATGCATTAAACAGGGCAAAGGCCATGGAAAGAGTCTATATGGAACGCGTCAGAGCTCAGACTTCCAGAGTGTCAAAAAGGCCCGCTGAGACTTTTACCTCGGCACAGTCTAAATGAGGTAAAAGTAATCAATCTCAAAGTAAGGTGGCATCCGGATCTGCACGTAAGAATCCTTTAGGAAGGAAGTCTCAATATGCTCATTCATCGGCTACTAGATCGAGCAGACATTCAGGTCCAGAGTGTGAGTTCTGCAGAAAATGACACCTAGGAGTTTGTCGAGTAGCTACATGAGCTTGCTACAGGTGTGGGAGCACTAAGCATTTTATTAGAGACTGCCTGGAGGAGAAAGTTGGAAAGCCTACTCAATCTGAAAGATCTACAGCCGCTCTCTACAAAGGTCGAGGCCGAGGTGGTGGGCAACCTAAGACGTCATCCCAGGGAGTTTCTGAAGCTGCATCATAGGGAATTTCGGACCCCAACTCGAGTATATAATATTCGCACTGATGAAGAGAAGCATGACCCAGATAATATCGCAGGTATTTTCCAACTTTATGGTGAATCTGTACTTGCTTTAGTAGATCCTAGTTCTACCCACTCATATATTAGCTCTAAGTTGGTCACAAAAGGGAAGATTCATGTGGAGAATATTACTAGTAATGTGATTGCCAGTAATCCACTCGGACATAGTGTAAGAGTGACTAAGATATTTAAGAATTGTCTGTTAGTGATTCAAGGGGTTGAGTTTCCTGTAGACTTAATGGAACTACCATTCTATGAATTTTAGGTTATTCTTGGAACGGATTGGCTATCTGCATATAATGCAGATGTTAAATGTAAAAAGAAGAAATTGGTACTTCAAGGACCCGATGGTTCTGAGGTGATCGTAATGGGAGAAAAAAAGACTATTTGGGTTCAGTGATCTCTACAGCGATTGCCCAGAGGTTGTTGTGTAATGGATGTGAGGCGTATCTAATTTATGTGGTGGATACGCAAGCTTCAACCAAGAAGGTAGAGGATATTTCAACTGTGCGAGAATTCTCAGATGTGTTTCTGGATGAGTTACCAGGATTACCTCCAGATAGAGAGGTACAGTTTAGAATTAATGTTTATCCTGAAACAGAGTCGGTATCAATGGCACCGTATAGGATGGCGCCAACCGAGTTAAGGGAGCTGAAAGCATAATTACAATAGCTTTTAGACCGGGCTACATTCGACCAAGTGTGTCACCATGGAGTGCTCTAGTGTTATTTGTAAAGAAGAAAGATGGTTCTTCATAGTTTTGCATAGATTACCGACAGCTGAATAAGGTAACCATAAAGAACAAGTATCTGTTACCAAGGATTGAGGATTTATTTGATCAGCTTAGAGGTGCAATAGTGTTTTCAAAGATTGATCTTCGATCAGGCTACTATCAGCTAAAAGTTAAAGAAAAAGATGTACTAAAGACGGCATTCAAGACTTGCTATGGACATTATGAGTTTTTGGTGATGTCGTTTGGACTTACTAATACGCCCACCGCATTTATGGATCTAATGAATATGGTTTTCCAAAAATATTTGGATCAATTTGTAGTGGTCTTCATTGATGATATTTTGGTATATTCGAAGACTGAAGCTGATCATGATCGCCATCTCTGAGTAGTATTGCAGACATTAAGAGACAAGCAGCTTTATGCCAAGTTTTCCAAATGTGAATTTTGGTAGCCAGAAGTAACTTTCCTCAGACACGTGGTATCGGCAGAGGGAATACGAGTTGATCCTAAGACAGTACAAGCCATTATTGAATGGGAGGCACCAAAAAAATGTTTTTGAAGTTCGTAGTTTCTTGGGATTAGCCAGATATTATAGATATTTTGTGTAGAACTTCTCCATCATTGCTTTACCACCTACACAATTGCTACAGAAAGGTGTTCCATTTGTGTGGACAGAGAAGTGTCAAGAGAGTTGGGTTGAGTACTGATGCAAAAAGGTCGTGTTGTAGCCTATGCATTGCGGTAGCTCAAAACTCATGAAATAAACTACCCAACTCATGATCTAGAAATGGCGGCTGTGATTTTTGCTCTAAAAATCTCGTAGCACTATTTCTATGGTGAAAAGTTTTATATTTACACTGATCACAAAAGTTTGAAGCATTTGACAATGCAACGAGATTTGAATCTACAACAACGAAGATGGGTCGAGTTCCTTAAAGATTATGATGTGGTAATCAACTATCATCATAGAAAGACTAACGTGGTAGCTTATGCTCTTAGCCAGAAGATATTCTCTACTCTGCGTGCAATGAATGCACAATTATCTTTGGGACATGATGGTTCATTGGCAGCAAAATTTCAGCTTAAATCAACTTTGCTAGATCAGATTAAAGAATTACAAGCAATGGATGAAGAATGCCTTGAAAATAGGAAGCGAGATAAATTTGGGGAGGCCCAAGATTATGAAATCAAGTCAAATGGCTGCTTATATTATCGAATGAAAGTTTAAATTCCTGACAATGGCAATTTGAAGAAAGAGATTCTGACAGAAGCTCATCATAGTCTGCTAACTATGCACCCAAAAGCAACAAGATATATCAAGATCTGAAGACCCGGTATTGGTGGTCGGGAATGAAAAGAGCAATATCATAGTTTGTAATGAAATGTCTAACATGTCAACAAGTCAAGGTGGAACATCTAGTGCCTTCTAAACTACTTTAGCCTATCTTTATTCCCCAGTGGAAATGGGAAAAAGTAACAATGGATTTTGTAACAGGGTTATCGGTCACTCCAAGCAAAAAGGATTCAATCTGGGTTATTGTGGATCAGTTGACAAAGTCGGCACACTTTATCCTAGTCCGTGTAGATTATACTCTGAATAGATATGCTGAGTTGTATGTACGGGAGATAGTCCAACTGCATGGTGTTCCGATATCGATAGTATCAAATAGAGACCTGACAATCAGAACGGACTATTCAAATTTTGGAGGACATGTTTTGAGCCAGTATTATTGAGTTCACTGGATCTTGAAAGATGTACTTGTCTCTAGCTGAATTTGCATATAACAATAGCTACCAGTCAAGCATCAAGATGGCACCATTTGAAGCACTGTACGGACGTAAGTGCCGAACTCCTCTCAATTGGTTCGAGTTATAAGATCAAAATGTTCAGAATAATCTAAAAAATAGGTGGAGTTGATTTAACTTGAGAAATGGAAGATAAAGTACGGATTATTCATAACAATCTCAAAGTAGCTGTAGATCGACAAAAGGCGTATGCGTACAAGAGGAGAAAATATATTGAATTTGAAGTTGGGGACAAAGTATTCTTGAAGGTATCACCTTGGAAGAAGGTGTTACGCTTTGGTCGGAAAGGAAAGATTAGTCCCAGGTTTATTGGACCTTTTGAGATCCTCAAAAGAGTTAGCCCGATGGCCTATCAATTGGCCTTACCTCCAGAAATGAGTAAGATTCACAATGTATTTCACGTGTCCATGCTTCAGAGGTATCGATCGGACCCTTCACGTGTCATTACTCCAGAGGAAATTGAACTGCAACCAGATTTGACATATGAAGAGGAACCAGTGGAAATTCTATCGTATGGAGTCAAGGAATTAAGGAACAAGAAAATTCCATTAGTCAAATTCCTTTGGAGGAATCACAATATAGAGGAAGCCACCTGGGAAACCGAGAAGAAAATGAGAGAATAGTAACCGTAACTTTTTAAAATAGGTACATTTTGAAAATTTGAGGATGAATTTTCTTTAGGGGGAAGAATTGTAATACCCCAAAATTTGCTATGTTAATTAAGGGTCATTTAGTACTAAGATTATAGCTTAAAAGCTTAGTGACTAAAATGGCAAAAAGGAAAAAGTTAGGATTTCTTAAATTGGGAGCTTTAGAAAAAGGAATTTTTGAGACTATAAGGCATCATGTGAAAGAGAGTAAGCTGAATAGAGTACTTGCAAAGTTTGGTTAAAATCCGATAAAAAAAATTGGAATGAGAATTGAAGGATAAAGTTTAGTGACCAAAATGACAGTATGTCAAAAGTTGGTGTCTAGAGTCTAAAGATGAGAAAAGTATAGGCTTCTAAGGAATAAAATTTGATATCGGTCCTGGAATGAAAATGCAGTATAAGATATCAAATTTTGATCGAACTTCGTAGTTAAGCGTGTTTTGGCTATAAGATGTGTGACCTACTAGGAAGGTCCCATGTTAGTATTTTTGATTGATAAAAGGATTCAATATGATTCAATAATATTCGTAATGGATTATTACTATAAGATTTCTAAGAGAAACTGCATCCGATAAAAATTCTCAGTAATTATTGGTACATATAATCGAACTGGAATTTTAAAGACAGTTCCAAAAGCTATGGAAAATTATAAAATATTATTTTATGAATATTTTAATATGTCTAGTTAGAATCCAACTAGATTTAATTGAATTTTTTACAAAATGGCAAACTAGATGAAATTGTGAATAGTTGAGGGCAATTTAGTCATTTTGCCTCTAATGGAAGTTTTGAAATATTTTGAAAGTGACATGGGAATTTTAGTAATTTCTCATCTTAAGATTTAATCTTAGCCATTGATTGATGATAGGATTAATTTGAGCCCTTGGATTTAAGATTAATTAATTAAATGAAATTAAAATTCATTTAATTAATTACAAGTGACAATATTAGATTAAATTCAAAATTATAAGTCAAAGATGAACAAAAATTTGCTCCTCTTTTCTTCTCCATTCGTGAACTAAAGGAAGCTTAGGGGAAAGAATACAAACAAATTTCTTTGGCAATTTTGAAGGTTCCAAAGTTAGAATCAAGTTCCCGAGAATTCTAAAGGAGGTACTAGTACGAGAGGCAGGAAAAAAGAACATAATTAAGCTTAGTGAGTGCGATTTTGTGCCACTCAAGTTTCGGACTAGCATTAGCGGAAAAGGAGCTGTACTTTTGGGAATCAAGTTACAGCCTGCAAAACTTCAGTATGTACTTATACATCCTAGACTAGTGGGCATGTATACGTATTTTTAATTAGCATTAATTAGCAGTTGTTTTGTATTATTAAACTTATAAGTTAGCTATAAGTTACAAGAATGTTTAACTTTAGTAATATGAATTAGATGTGTGATATTAGTAAACTCGATGATGACGTTTTACACAGTTTAAATATTGTTTATCGTCTATCGCGTAATGATTTAAAATCTAGAAAGGGTCTAGGCAGCACACATAGTATTCACCCTGAATCATATTTTCACATTATTAACTGACTACTGTGTTTTACAAACAAATTCAGGGTTGAAACTAGCTGCGTTTGATTAAGACAGTTTTTAATTGAAAATCGAGGAAAAAGATGAAACTGTAAAAATAATTGCGGGAATTGTTTTTTAAAAAAATTACAAGCCTAGAATTCAGCTAAACAATATCGTTACATCTTTAATGTATATTCGGCTTACGAGTATACGTTAAGGGTGTTACAATGAGTTTACCCTAATGTTTACAAGTTCAAGATTCGTTCATTTGTCAAAGAGAAGGATTGCTCATCGTCTCGACCTCTTAGTTCCAGATACGTTCACTAATACTTAAGCGGCTAATTTCGCTATTGCTCTTCTCATGGTCTTTTTTCTCCAAATTCTTTTTATTTATGCATTTGTGGAGGAATATTAGAAATGCCGGTGGAGAAAATTTGAAAAGTTATTCACTCATATGCTGTACATTTAAGATGACAATTACATTATTTAAATCACTCATTTATTGCATATTTAATATGATTGTTAGGATTTATTCGACATTAAAGAATCGCGATCTCAATTTTCCGTCACACAAGAATAATTTTACAATTACTTCTTAATTCATTTTTTAAATGGCTCATGTATTTTTCAATCTTTACAACATTTTTAAATGCATCTTATCATTGTCTCTTGCACAATTTGGACATAAATTCATTTGCATGTGATTCAAAATTCCATAAATATTTTCTATGGGTCAATTTAGTGACCGGTGATCTATGATTGAGTCATAATTTTGGATCGAGTAAATGGTGTTACAAACTATTTCTCTGATAAAGCAAATCTATATCATGCCATCCTCGAATCCTCTTACAAACATACTTATGATCATGTTTGGGCATCAATCTACCTCGAACAATCTCATCGTTAGGGATGTTTATTCGGTGGGACAAGTGTGAAGGATACTCTTCTTGCTTCCATCCCTATCAAGAATTTTTCATCTCCATCCCCGCCCCCACGACCCGCTGAAAATACAAAATTAAAATTTATCCTTGCCCCGCAATCAACAAGACTAAAATCGTCCTCGCCCCATCACTCGCGCGGGTCCTAAGACTCACCTAATCCCCTCTTTACCCGCCCCCTAACTCATTCATATAATATATTTATAAATATTAGTATGAAATATCTTTACCCGCCCCATCACCCATCCAGGTCCTAATACTCACATAATCCCCTAACTCTTTAATATATTCATATAAAAAAGTATGAAATATCTTTCATTTAGACTCTCACCACATATGTGACATTATTTCAACTAACATCATTTAAAAAAATAATATACAAAATTAGATTTTGTACAACACAAAAGTTTGGAAAAAAAAATATTAAAGTCTATTGCAAAGGATTCAAAATTAACACAAATAACAAGTAAAATAATATTTCAAGTGTCATAACAAATAAACAATTTAGAAAGAACTAAAAAGAAAATGACAATGAAAAACAAGTTTTAAAAATAAGAACAAACACCAATAGAATCTAAACAACATATCTACGATGAGGACTGAAGAGAAGAAAACAAAACTAAGAAAGAAGGCTTAACGGCAGACAACAGTAATAAAGAAATCAATAAAAATATTATATATATATATATATAATTTTGATAAATATTTCAAGATAAATTAATATAAATTATCTTATATTTGACTTTGATTCAAACTGATATTTTAAAAATATTTATATATTTCATTTGATAATCTCAAACTTAATTATATATATATTGAATTTTTTATTAATATCTGGAGACAAGTCAATATGAATTACCTTAAATTCGACTATGATTCAAACTGATATTATATTTTTAATAAATATTTTAAATAATATTTATAATAACATGTTATAAGATCTGTTGGGGAAGGTGGGATGATGCGGGACAGGTGGCGATGATGCGAGATGGGTGGGGATAGGGCGGATACAAAGTCATATTCACGCTTGCCCTCCACCCACGATAAATCTAACTTTTATCTCCATCCCCCCACGACCCGCAAAATTTATAACAATCCCTACCCAATTAAATGCGAAGTGGGACAATCCTCACAAAACTTATCTCATTGACATCCCTACTCATCATTATACCCATTCTATGCCAACCAACCAACTTCTGCCACTTAACACTTAATTATACAAATTGGGCTTATATAAAGGCCCATCTTACCAACAGAAAGGAGGATGGTTCCATCATTTTACCCCTAGATAAACAAGAACATCTCCTTATTGTAAATCTCCTATCTTCAATTTTACCATCAACAAAATATGGCGGACTAAAACTCATGTGTAAATTAAAAAAAAAAGAAGGAAAAGTTTGAAAACTTCAAGTAACATGGACATAAGGCAGTATTTGAAAAAGTGCTTTTGCACCAAAAACATTTCCAAACAATTAATTTTAATACGAAAAGTATTTTAAAAAGTGATTTTTAAAAAGTTGAAATTTATGGTTTTTAGTTTTTTTTTCAAAAGTATTTTTGAACAAATTTACTCATTTATGTTTGTTTATATCGTCAATTATTTTATATTTTTTTAAATAATATTTAAAATAAAATATTTTATATACTTAAAATCACTTTTTGTTTATAATACCAAACATTCTTATTTTAAATCAAACAATTTAAAAGTACTTCTCAAAAGTATTTTTTCACCGCACTCCTCTAAAATAATGACAAACTAAAATCGTTGCTTTGCCTTTGAAGCATATTTTTGTTTGTTTTTAAATGTGAATAACTCAGAGGAATTGTTGAAGTCTATCGTAAATAGTAGAGGGCACGCAGATTTTTTTATGGGTTATATTTTGATACATAAACTGTGTGAAAAAAATTTATACAACCTTTTATATTTAAATTATAAAATCTAAATTCTTAGCCTTAACACCCTAAAATCTAAACCCTAAACTCTAAATTCTAACTATAAACCTTAAATTTTACACCCTACAACCTAAACCCCTAAATCCTAAACCACAATCTAAATCCTAAACCCTAAAATTAAAATGCTTATGTGTCAAAGTATTTTTCCTTTTCTTAATGCTAAGATTTGCTCTTTGATAATATAGTTTGACGAAAAAGAAAATACAACATACATTGAAACAAAAATTTATGTTTGACATCGATAAGGGTGGGATGCAATAGCAAAGCACATTACTTTTTTAAAGAAAGAATTCGAGTTTGAACTTTAACAACGATATTGTTGGGAGTGAAAACCATAAATCCCGAACGTGGGCCATAAAATAGACATATTTACCAAAAAAAGGCATAAAGTAAAAAAATGTCTCTAACGTTTTTCTGAATAATCAATTTGGCCCCTATTATTTTTTTGAACTAATTTAACCTCAAACGTTTCATTTTAGGTCAAAATAGTTCCTCTACGGATGAAAACTGTTAGTCAACTGTCGATAAACAACCTGGAATGACTTGACAGAATGACGCGTCAGAAGAAAAAATATTTTATGTTTTATACAATTTTATAAAAATATTTTTTGATTGATGTGTCATTATGTAAAGTCAACATATTTCTTTATATGACACTGTTGTCGCGGCATGTATTGACATGTAGGTTTGCCGCGTCATTTCAAGCTGTTTATCATTAGTTGACTAACAATTTTTATCCGTAGATGAATCATTTTAACCTAAAATGAAATATTGGAGGTTAAATTGGTTCCAAAAAATAAGAGCTAAAATAATTATTTAGTCAAATATTAGAGATATTTTTTGACATTATGCCCCAAAAATTTATGTTCGGCAACATTTTAAACATTAAAGAACATTGGCTTAGAAATCATTGAATCTTGTTTTAACTGTTCCAACCTGTGGTACATATCAAGCGAATAAGGGGTGTTAGCCTGAATTAAATACATGAATATAAATTTAAAATAAAGCCTTTGAAATGGAATTTGTTCTCTCTTAAATTCCATTTTGTGGGGTTCAAATTGTCTTGACCCGGCAATCAACTTTGTATGGTTCAAATCGATCAATTCAAATTAATCCCATTCTTTATTTATTAGTAAAGATTTATTTAAATATTAAATTTTAATAATTAAATAAATTATTTTTTTATAATATTTGATCTAGATTAATTTGTTACTAGATTAGATACCGGTTATTGTATTAAAAATATACTAAGTTTTATACTGAATTCAATTTTGATAAGGATAAATGAAATTTTCTAGTAGGAAAAAATAACTTTGGGATATATGATTTTGAGATTTTTAATTCATTCTTAAATTAAATTATGGTTCAAATATTTACCAATTTGACATGTCATTGGAGTTGACATTTTTTATGAAATAAAGTAACTTGAATTGAGCAGCGTTTTGAAAGTATTTAAGAAAGAGGGTAAATTATATAGTTGCTCCTTTTTATTTTTGAACTGTTTCATTTTGGTCATCAGTTTTAAAAAAGATATGTTTTCCATCTACGTTATCGATTTATAACATTTTGATCACTGAGTTATTATCACCTATGAGTATGATGACGTGACACGTTAGTCAAAATAGTTTATTTTTAAATTGACCCATGATCTTTATATAAAATATCAATTTTACCTATAAAATAATATTAATCGAATTCGGTGTGTCATAACCCGTTTTGGGTCTGGGTAACCAACCCAGATCCAAGCCCAAAATATCCAAACCAAAACCCAACAACCATAACTCGACCAAAGTCCAAAATACCTTACCCTAATTAATCTAACCCTAGCCTTAAAACCTTCATCTGCCGCAACCGCCAGTGCCATTGCTCTCGCTGCCGTCGTCGCGCCGTTCATCCTCCAACCGTCGTGCTTGAACCGATAAACCCCAAAATTAAATCTAAAACCCTAAACTAAATTAAACCAAACCCTAACCCAAAACCCTAAAAATAAAATAAAAACCTAACACAACCCATACCCTAACCTACCCAAATTTGCCGACCATACCATATCTCTGCAAAAATCCCCTAAAATTCGGCCGTGCACCATCTACTCATATCTGCAGTAACAAATTAAAAAATGGGGTTGTTAGTTTCTTTGTAAATATTTGGGGTTATATAACCCGAATGAGATTCGAAGAAAATCGGGGGAGATTTTTAGGGTTCTGAAAAAATTGTAAGGAAGGGAAAATCGAAGAAAATGTAAGGATTTCTAAATTGTCAAATTTTTTAGAATCCGAACTACTTTCGTTTTGAAAATAGAAATCTTGTTTGTTTTTTTAAATCAAAGGTTTGCACTTTTTTTTCAATCGAAGTAAAAAAAGGTGGGAAGGTTGAAGCTCACCGGCCTTATCGTGGTTGCCTACCTCCGCCGTGAGGCCGTAGGCCGATGATCGGTCGTTGAAAAGCTTGAGACGCGCCGCCGGATAAGAGAGAATGAGAGCTGAGGAAATTTTTAGGGTTTTGTGAGTTATTTCGAAACAAAATAAAATAAAACCAACCTTTATTTCAAACCAACTCCCAAAACGACGCCGTTTAGGCTCCTCAACCCGCGTTTTAACCCAGATACCCAAAGGAGATCCGCATTTTTATGGTCTAATTACGATTCAGGTCCCCCAAGTTCTTTCCCGCTTTCATTTTTGTCCTTGGGTTAATTACTATTTCAGTCCTTAATACCTTTTACCGCCTCATTTTTCATCTTTTTTTTTATTTCAGTTTCGCATCTTTATTTTGCTTTCAATCAATTTAGTCACTGTACTTTAGCCTTTAATTTCTAGCATGTTTTTTTGTTATTTTGAGTTTATTTCATTATGTTTTAGATTTGTTTTATTTTAGTCCCTAATATTTGTCATTTATGCCATGTAAATTGTCACATCATGCATTTTAATCACTAGTTCATGCTTTTCTATTTGGTTCACATATTTTAGCATTATTATTATTATTATTATTATTATTATTATGTGTATATAATATATATTATTATATCAAGTGGTTTACTTTTTATATATATTAATATTATATAAGATTATATGTACATATACATGTATTTTTCATCTAGGGTTCATATTTTTATAATATTTATATATATTTATATTTTTATATATTATATATATGTATACATAGGGTTTTATGTTTTTAGATAATAATTTTTTGTTTAATTACAAGTATATATAAAACAATAATAAATAATTGTTTGTTTAAAAATAATATATATGTATATATATAAACTATTAACCTAATATATATATATAGGTTTTTTATAAGTATATTTATTAAATATATTTTACATTAAACATTACATTTTTAAGTATATATATTTTTTACATATTACCTCATAATTTTGCATCATCTATGTTTTTTTAAATCATCAAAAAATGTTTTTAAAGTAATAAATTTTGAATTTTAAATCAATGTTTTTAAAACCTTGATAAATCATATCCCGGGCGTATATGGATGTGATATTTTTAAAAGTTTTCCAAGAAAGCGAGAAGTCACGTCCCGGGCGTAAAAGGATGCGGTTCTCTCGATATTTTTGGTATTTAAGAATCATACTTTAAACTTTAATCGAATTCGCAATTTCCAATACCAAGACATCAAAAAATCGACCAGGTACCAATTTTGGGCGGTGTGAGGGTGCTAATCCTTCCCCATTCGTAACTGACTCTCAGACCTGTATTTTTTGAATCTCTAGTTTTATTCTGGTGTCTGATGTACCTATTTTAAAATGATCGGTGGCGACTCCACATTTTTAATTTGAAAATTGGGCGGCGTTTTCAAAACTAAATCAAACAGAAAAAGAGAATTTTTAAAAACTCGAAGAAAATAGAGTGCCAGACAGATTTGGGTGCTCACAGCTGGCGACTCCACTGGAGACTTTTTTTTAAAAGTGAGTCAAGCCACAAATCGATTATTTTTTAGTCTTGGTCGTTGGAAATTGACGAATTCGATTTTAATTTGAAATATGATTCTATTTTTTAAAAAAAGTCATGCATTTTATTTTTCTGTAAATATTACTGATTTATTTTTACTGCATTCCATGAGCTTTCTACCCGAGCTCCCTCATTTTTAAGTAGAAGTGTGATACCACCTTCGTGTGGGTTACCACCGTATAGGTTGGTGAATTGCTTTCGGGATATATTTCTTATGCTTTCGAGTGGGTTACCTCCGCATAGGCATAAGGGATGTATCCCCTGAATTGAACTTGGTCCGTTTGAAGCCTATAATGGGTGAGGATTAGGGGCCTTGCTACCTTTAGTAAGGGACAACGAGGACAATTTGGGTACCCTTCCCTAAAACCAGAACTGCATATAGTGAGCCGTAGGAGCCAACCCTTTTAGAGCCATGTGAAACTCTGCTCGTTTAGCGGTTACCCTTTTAGGCTTTGATGCATCTTTTTATGTACATCTTTTATCTGTTTTTTACCTTATTTACCATTTAATTTGTTGATTTGATTATTTAATTCGAATTAACCCATTTTTTTGTGATCACATCATATATGTTCATTTTGGCATTCACTGCATGGCATATCATAACATTTTAATTTTTTACATCGGTGCAGTCACATATAGAAATATAATTTGCTTTTACATGCATTCATTTTGATACTGATCCTCGGGATTCCCTGTGACAGCAATATTGGAAAAAGACAAAAGATCAGTCGATTCAAAATCAATACAGAACAAGAAGCAAGACAAAGATGACAAACGAAGACAGACTAGATAGGATCAAGCAGAATCAGAAGACTTTACAGGTAGATTTAACCCAAAAATTGGAGGACCAGTTAGCCAAGGCCCAGCCAGAGATAAAGGATCAGTTCGTAAGATCTCAGCAGGACATACAGGTGAAATTAGCGCAGATACTAAGATGCAAGTTTCCTGAACAAGGAAAGGCCTCTGCTATCAGCCCTGGGGTAGGTCCCGGAGAATAAAATGAAGATCTTATGTACCCTCTAAGGTTCACTCCTACTAAAGCTAAAAATCAAACCAACCCTCGAGTGGTAATTTCTATGGAAAAGTCTCAACCACTTCAGGCCGGTGCCTCTATCCCAGTAAATTTGCCCGCCTCATCAGAAGCTAAACTAGGGGGCAATTAAGCTGAAAATTTTGTCTCCGAGATGGACCAGTTGATCGAACCTAACAAATCAAGAAATGAGACATCGAAAGAGATCGATGAGCGTTGTAAACGACTCGAAAAAAATGCAAGCCATGGAGATAGAGGATACCTTCAGTGGATTTGATGCCAGTGAACTCAGCCTTGTCCCAGATTTGGTGTTACCCTCAAAATTCAAGATCCCAGAGTTTGAAAAGTATGATGGGACGAGTTGTCCCTGTTCTCACCTCACTATGTTCTATCGAAAGATGACAAGATATGGTCGAGACGATAAGCTGTTAATACACTATTTTTAGGATAGTCTATGAGGATCTGCCACCCGATGGTATAATCAGTTGAGCCGTCATCAGATAAAATCATGGAAAGACTTAGCTAAAGCTTTTCTGGAGCAGTAACGGCACTCCAGTGACATGGTACGTGATAGTTGGACTCTGCAACACATGAAGCAGAAGTCTAATGAAAGCTTCAGGCAGTACGCGCAATGTTGGAGGGATATAGCTGCGTAGGTCCAATCCCCTCTTGGTGAAAAGGAGACAATTGTCATATTCATCCAAACTTTAGAGGGTCCAATCTTAGATCGCCTTATAGGTAATGCAACTACCAATTTTGCGGATCTAGTGCTATCTGGTGAGCTTATTGAAAATGTCGTTAAAACTGGAAAGATCAATGTTGGTGGAAGTTTGTCTCGTAAGAAGCCTGCATATGGAAAAGGGACAATGAAGTGAACTCTTTTGGAATTTTTAATGTTGGTTATTCAAAGTCGGTGACGGTGATACAACCCAGAGCTACAAGTGCTTACAGTTCCTCAAGCCAAGATTCTGGTCAGAGGAAGAATACTGAAAAGATAGAGTTTACTCCATTACCAGTTTCATATGGAGAATTGTACAAACAGTTGTACGACATCCATATGGTGGCACCTTTTTACCGAGATCCGGTACAACCTACTTTCCCAAAATGGTATGATGCCAATGCAAAATGCGATTATCACGCGGGACAAGTTGGCCACATAATTGAAAAATGCTTTGGTTTCAAAAAGTTGGTGGAAAAATGTATTAAACTTTGGGTGGTAAGCTTTGATGACTCAGCGGGAACAACTACGAACTAGGATCCTTTACTAAAGCATGAAGATGCCAATAAGGGGTGTGTCAAGAGTTTTTTTTTTTGAACTGGACCATGTTTATCCAGCTTAAATATTGCATTGTCTTGACCATAGTAGGTCCCTTTGTAGTTTTCATCTCTTCCAGAGTAATGCTTTTTGTAAACCAGTCTCACTGACTTAAGTATGATTGTAGTGAGAATATTTTGTAAGGGATCAAACTACAAGTTGTAATACAAGTATATTTTGCTCGTATCTGATTATGAACATCCAAAATACATAAATAGTATAACTTCAAAGTTTAAATCGTGAGCCACCTGAATTTAAAGGATAAAATTGGGGCATCTTCAAACTTGAGAGTCCCTAAAATATTTCAAGAATGAATAAACATTCTTTATTACTCCTCCAGAGTTACACTTCTATACCCAAAAAGGATTGCTTTAAACCTGTGGATTTGAACTAGAGACAGCTTGACGCAAAGTTTTGGGGCATATACCTAGAAGAAAGGTGATTGAACCCAAGAAGAAATTGGGACACCGCCATATACAAAAGACCAAGATCTTGACATGACCAGTGAGGAGTCAGGGGCATCTCTTTGAAAAAATCATATCGCATTCATGCATTTAGTCATATTCATCTTGCATTTAGGACAATTGTGCATACATTAAAAACCATTCTACACTTAGATTTAGTACATACACCAAAGTCACCACGCATTTAGAATAGACACATGCATTGACGATGCATTCATTTTTGCTTGCACATACAAACAGGTTCAAAGAGACTAAACATCCTCAATGTGGGGGGCAATCACGATGACAAATCTTAGTTTTAGAGATGGCCAAGCATACAAAAAATGCTAAAATATCTAAATAAAAGGTATTAGCGATAAATTTTTGAGCAATTACTGACACATGTTTTTTTTTCCTTTGTAGGATCTGATTTCTCCGACAATGGTGTGGCGAACACCAACATTTTCCAGATTCTCACTCCTGCCAACAGAAATAACTCATTCCAGATCTTACCCTCTGTCGACAGAGAAGCAGAGCAAATTTTTCCAAACATTATCTCGCTGTCAATAGCACAGCAATTCAACATCTTGCAAATCATGCCTCCTTTAGTGGTGGTACGCCAACTTAATGAAGATCTTGTCGTCGTCGGTGGTGTTGCAGATCAAATTTTCCATCTGGATCCTATCTCTCCGTTAGTGGTGTAGTGGATCTCATATTTTGCTGATCTAGTCTCTCTGTTAGTGGTGTAGCAGATCAAATCCTCTCTAGGTCTTGCCTCTTCGACGGTGTTGCAGCTAGACCAAAATTTTACTTGGAATTTACTTTTTTATTATAGTTGTAGCAAACAATCAAAAGAAAAAAAATTCAAAAAAAGAAAAAGAAAAAAATCAATCAAAAAAATATTAAAAAAAGAAAGAAAAAAATTCAAAAAAATAAAAAAGATCAAAATGAAAATCAAGTTGTTTGCTGATCTTGCTCCTCCGTTGATGGTATAGCAAGATCTAAGTTGCTGAAATCTGATCTTACCCCTCCGTTGATAGTGTGGATAGATCTAACTTTATAAATTTACGGTTCTGCCTCTTCGTTGGTGTTGTAGTTGAAGCAAATTTGCCAAATTTTGGTCATGCCTCTTCGTCAGAGTTGTAGCTTGATCGAAAAAAACTCTGATCCTGCCTCTTCGTCAGAGTCGTAGCTGTATCAAATCTTCAAACCTTGCCTATTCGTCGGTGTTGTAGCCTGGTCAAATCTAACTTTCGGTTCTGCCTCTTCATCGGTGTTGTAGCTGAACCAAATTTGCCAAATTTCGATCATGCCTCTTCGTCAGAGTCGTAGCTTGATCACAAAGAAACCAACCCTCCGATCCTACCTCTTTGTTAGAGTCGTAGCTGGATCAAATCTTCAGACCTTGCCTCTTCTTCGGTGTTGTAGCTTGGTCAAATCTAACTTTCGGTTCTGCCTCTTCATTGGTGTTGTAGCTGAACCTAATTCACTAACTTTTAGTTTTGCCTCTTCGTCGGTGTTGTAGCTAGACCAAATTTACTAACTCTTGATCATGCCTCTTCGTCGGTGTCGTAGCTGGATCCACATTACTAACTTTAGACTTTGCCTCTTCGTCGGTGTTGCAGCTTGATCAAAATTTACTAACTTTCAAGTTGTATCTAAAAAAAGTGAAGTGAAAAATTCAAAAAAAAAGAAAAAAGGAATAAAAAGAAAAAAGAAAAAAAAGAAAAAAGAAAAAAAGAAGAAAAAGAAAATTTCAAAAAAAAAAGAAGAAAAAGTTTTCAATTCTCTGATTCTGCCTCTACGTCAGAGTTGTAGCTGGATCAAATCTTTAGACCTTTCCTCTTTGTCCGTGTTGTAGCTTGGTCAAATCTAACCTTCGGTTCTGCCTCTTCGTCGGTGTTGTAGCTGAACCAAATTTACTAACTTTCGGTCTTGCCTTTTCGTTGGTGTTGTAGCTAGACCAAATTCACTAACTCTTGATCTTGCCTCTTCGTCGGTGTGGTAGCTAGATCTACATTACTAACTTTAGACCTTGCCTCTTCGTCGATGTTGTAGCTTGGTCAAAATTTACTAACTTTCAAGTTGTATCTAAAAAAAGTGGAAAGAAAATTAGAAAAAAGAAGAAAAAATTTCAAAAAAAAGGAAGATTCAAAAAAAGAAGAAGAAAAAAGAAAAAAAAAGAAAAGAAAAGAAGAAAAAAAATTAAAATGAGCTTTCAATCCTTCGATCCTGCATCTTTGTCAAAGTTGTAGCTGGATCAAACATCAGAATTTTCATCCACCGATCCTGCCTCTTTGTCAGAGTTGTAGCTGGATCAAATCTTCAGACCTTGCCTCTTCGTCGGTGTTGTAGCTTGGTCAAATTTAACTTTCAGTTCTGCCTCTTCGCCAGTGTTGTAGCTGAACCAAATTTACTAACTTTCGGTCTTGTTGCTTCGTCAGTGTTGTAGCTAAACCAAATTTACTAACTATTGATCCTGCCTCTTCGTCGGTGTTGTAGCTGGATCAATATTACTAACTTTAGACCATGCCTCTTCATCGGTGTTGTAGCTTGATCAAAATTTACTAACTTTCAAGTTTTTATCAATGTTGCATCTAAAAAAGAAAAAAGAAAAAAAAAGAAAAAGAAAAATAAGAGAAAAAGTTTTCAATTTTCTGATCTTGCCTCTTCGTTAGAGTTGTAGCCTGGACCAGACATTGGAACTTTCATCTATAGATCCTGCCTCTTCGTCAGCGTTGCAGCTGGATCGAGTTTTGTAGACCTTGCCTCTTCGTTAGTGTTGTAGCTGGGTCAAATTCTCTTTAGGTATTAGCTCATCATCAATAATGTAGCAAGTTAAACTCATTTTGCTTCCCCAACAGACAACCCCCTATTTTGAAGATTTTACTTCCCCAAGAGTGACTAGGTAGATCAACCAAGACAAGAAAGAAGACTTGTGTTGAAGAGAAAGAAGATCTACCGAAGAATGAAGACATACGTCAAAAGGGAAGAAGCCCAGCTGGACCGGACAAAATAGGTCATTTTTAGTCTTTGCTCTATTGTCGTTACACAACAATGAGCAAAGAGGGCCAACTGTCATAACCCGTTTTGGGTCTAGGTAACCAACCCAGATCCAAGCCCAAAATACCCAAACCAAAACCCAACAACCATAACTCGACCCAAGTCCAAAATCACCAAAATACCTTACCCTAATTAATCTAACCCTAACCCTAATACCCTCATCTGTCGCAGCCGCCAGTGTCGTTGCTCTCGCCGCCGTCGTCGCGCCGTTCATCCTCCGGGCGCCGTGCTTGAATCGGTAAACCCAAAAATTAAATCTAAAACCCTAAACTATAAATTAACACTAAATTAAGCCAAACCAAACCATAACAAACCCTAACCTAAAAACTCTAAAAATAAAATAAAAATCTAACACAACCCATACCCTAACCTACCCAAATCTGTCGACCCATACCATATCTCTGCAAAAATCCCCTAAAATCCGGCCGTGCACCATCTACTCAGATCTGCAGCAACAAATTAAAAAATAGGGTTGTTAGTTTCTTTGTAAATATTTGGGTTATATAACCCGAATGAGATTCGAAGAAAATCAGGGAAGATTTTTGGGATTCTGAAAAAATTGTAAGGAAGGGAAAATCGAAGAAAATGTAAGGATTTCTAAATCGACAAATTTTTTAGAATCTGAACTACTTTCGTTTTGAAAATAGAAATCTCGTTCGTTTTTTTAAATCAAAGGTTTGCACTTTTTTTTCAATCGAAGTAAAAAAAGGTGGGAAGATTGAAGCTCACCAGCCTTATCGTGGTTGCCTACCTCCGCCGTGAGGCCGTAGACCGATGATCGGCCGCTGGGAAGCTTAAGAGGCACCGCCGGTCGAGAGAGAATGAGAGCTGAGGAAATTTTTAGGGTTTTGCGAGTTATTTCGAAACAAAATAAAATAAAACCAACCTTTATTTCAAACCAACTCCCAAAACGACGTCGTTTAGGCTCCTCAACCCGCGTTTTAACCTGGATACCCAAAGGGGATCCGCGTTTTTTATGGTCTAATTACGATTCAGGTCCCCCAAGTTCTTTCCCGCTTTCGTTTTTGTCCCTGGGTTAATTACTATTTCAGTCCTTAATACCTTTTCCCGACTCATTTTTCATCTTTTTTTTATTTCAGTTTTGCATCTTTATTTTGTTTTCAATCAATTTAGTCACTGTACTTTAGCCTTTCATTTCTAGCATGTTTTTTTTGTTATTTCGAGTTTATTTCTTTATGTTTTAGATTTGTTTTATTTTAGTCCCTAATATTTGTCATTTATGCCATGTAAATTGTCACATCATGCATTTTAATCACTAGTTCATGCTTTTTTATTTGGTTCACATATTTTAGCATTATTATTATTATTATTATTATTATATAATATATATTATTATATCATGTGGTTTAGTTTTTATATATATTAATATTATATAAGATTATATGTACATATACATGTGTTTTTCATCTAGGGTTCATATTTTTATAATATTTATATATATATTTATACTTTTATATATTATATATATGTATACATAGGGTTTTATGTTTTTAGATAATAATATTTTTTTAATTACAAGTATATATAAAACAATAATAAATAATTGTTTGTGTAAAAATAATATATATGTATATATATAAACTATTAACCTAATATATATAGGTTTTTTATAAGTATAATTATTAAATATATTTTACATTAAACATTACATTTTTAAGTATATTTATTTTTACATATTACCTCATAATTTTACATCATCTATATATTTTTTAATCATAAAAAAATGTTTTTAAAGAAATAAATCTTGAACTTTAAATCAATGTTTTTTAAAACCTTGATAAATCATATCCCGAGCGTATAGGGATGTGATATTTTTAAAAGTTTTTCAAGAAAGCGAGAAGTCGTGTCCCAGGCATAAAGGGATGCGGTTATCTCGATATTTTCGGTATTTAAGAATCATACTTTAAATTTTGATCGAATTCGCAATTTCCAATACCAAGACATCAAATAATCGACTAGGTACCAATTTTGGGCGGTATGGGGTGCTAATCCTTCCCCATCCGTAACCGACTCTCAGACCCATATTTTTTGAATCTCTGGTTTTATTCTGGTGTCCGGTCTACCTATTTTAAAATGATCGGTGACGACTCCACATTTTTAATTTAAAAATCGGGTGTGCGTTTTCAAAACAAAATCAAACAGATAAAGAGAATTTTTAAAAACTCGAAAAAAAGGAATGCCGGACGAATTTGGGTACTCACACGGTGTTTATTTCACTGAAAAAATGTCGTAAACTCTACAAATCTATCTAAATTCATCAAATTTAAAATAGTCACCACTAAATTTTAGACTAATATTATTTTTGACCTCTTGAACAAGAATTCGGTGTTTGTTTTGTCGACCAAAATCAAACCGTCCAAAAGTATCAAAAACCAACCATATTGTTTACCATTGAGAAAAATACGACTGGAAATTGGAAAGAAAGAAAAAAGAACATTTAATGGGGGCATTTACATTGTCAATGAGTGGGTAAAGGAAAAACCTGGGAATCCACTTACAAGAATCAAAAATGGAGAAAAGACGGTCTCTCCATTTGTAAGAAGAATGATAGAGAATTGGAATTGACCCAAAAGCGCCATTCCAACAACTTGGCCTCCTCCTTCATGATTCAGCCTAACAATCTCGTCCTTTGCCTCTCTTTCCTTCTTTCTCTTTCCATTTCTTCATCCTAACAAAAACCAACCCCACAGATTCTCTCTCTCTCTCTCTCTCGTTTTTGGTTAAAATAAATTTCTGGGTTTTCAACTCCAATTCTATTCTCTCAGCCTGTTTTCTTTTTCCTTGGCATCTGTCTTTTGGAAAATTAAAGATGAAGAAACAGAAAGATAAGATGGCATGAGGGATGATGGAAGCAGTTCCAGGGGCGTTGGGGACAAGCGCTAGCTTTGCTCTTCGTTTGGGACAAACCATTTTCTCCTCTGCTTCCCTTCTCTTCATGTGTTATATTCAATTCTATAGCTACACTTCTTTCAGGTAAACTCCCCGAGTTTAAAATTCTTCTTCCAGTTATTTGGTCAATTTTGATGTCTTTTTTTTCCTCTTTCGTTTTTAATCTTCGATTCCCATGCCTCTTTTTCTGATATTTTCTTGGAATTTTATTCATTGATAGCTTTTAATCTTGACTTCCTAGCTGGTTCTGGTGTTAGTTTGAAACCTCAAGGGAACTTTTTGTAATCATGATTATTATTATTGTCGTGCTTAATTCATTAGGATTATGATTGAGGTTAGCTAATCCTTGTCTGCCTTTTTGGCCATGTAAAGTATCAGCTTTACCAGGTTGAAAATTGCTTGAAATGATTGAGGTGAATTTTTGTTCATGAATATAGAAGGATTTGAGGTTCAAAAAAGGCCATTTCTAAGAAACCTTGCCTGCTGCTTATGGATGGCTTAAGGAAAAGTGCCATTTAATGATTGAAAGGGTAATGTTATATGAGAGGTTATTTGGGTGCAGGGATATGCAAAGATCAAATGCTTTTCATTGCTTAAAATTTCAGGCTTGAGTGAGGATTATTATATATAGTTGATTAAGCCTAAATTGAATTTGAACTTTCAACAATTAGAGTTATTGAAACCATTCTCAAGGTGCTTTGCTACTTTGAAAACTCGACCAAAAAATCTCATTAGGGAGAAATTATATTATGGGTCATTCCCGCCACGTCATCCATGGGACCAACCAACAAAAACCAGGCATCTCATTATTTTTTTCCTTGTTATATTTTTACCAAGTGAATCTTTACTCATATTTACTGTAAATCAATTTTAAAAACAGTTTTTACCAAGTGAATTCATTTGGTAAAAATTTGACATGAAAAAAATAATGAGATAAGTATTTTTATTGGTTGGTCTCATGGATGACGTGGCGGGAATGACCCATTATATAATTTATCCTCATTAGGTGAAAGGAAATGCCAAAAAAAAAAAGTTTAAGGACTTGGTACTTTTGTGTGTGCATAAAATGCACAATGTCGGAGGCATTTATACAAGGAAAAAGCCCTTAATTTAAGCAATTTATGAAATGGCTGGAGTCAAGGAGTTCATCAAGTGCTAATATCAATGATGGTCAAGCTTGATATCAAGGGAAACAAGATGGTTAACAATATTAATTGAAAAAGTAGTCGGTGGTTGAGGGTTTGATCTCGCCCTAGGCATGTAACAGTTTTAAAACTTGTGGTCAGCGTCTACCCTTATATGGGCCAACAGAATCCATAAGATTAGTCACTGAACTCGTTCCGGTGGATACCTTGGAAAACCAAAAAAAAAAAATAGTTAGCAGGACCTTTAATGGGTCTTGTATGATTTTGCGTTTGTAATTTACACTTCATGACTCGTATTTCTTGTGTTTTGCATGTTTCTGAAAAGGTGAAACTAGATGATGATGCACAATTTGAATCTTCTTTAAACTTTTGTAGATCACCTCAAACCATCCATTATACCTTTATTTGGAACTTCAGAAAATTGTTATCTGAGGCTTATATTTTCCAATTTGCTTTGATAGAGATGATGTGTGCTTAACATGAGACCAAAAGTATCAATTTGCTATGACTCATCGCTGTAACAATGGCCAGTGCAGGAATATGGATTGGCCATGTTCCCTTTTCTGTTCTAGCAATTTCAAAGCCTTTGCACTACTAATGGAAGCAACTGAATAATAAAGAATAACCATAGTTAAGGTCTTCCGAGTGTCTAAACTCGCATTGTTTATGGTGTTGTTTCACCAATTGCAGTGTAGAAACTACAATATTCAATTGCAAGATGATGTTTTGGGTGATAAATTAATCTGCAGTTTTCCTTTAAATTTTTTGCAGCTACTTGGTGACAGTCATGGGTTTAGTGACTCCCTGGAGTGTATCATTAGCATTGGTCGATGCCTATTCCGTGTTTGTTAAATGCCTGCCGCGACAACCAAGGGTATTGCTGGTCATCATTGTCGGAGACTGGGTATGTTACAAGGCTTATGCATATCATCACCATGATATTATACTTTTATCATAATTTGATGGGGGAAAACTGTGTTTTATCCGATTGCAGGCCTTGTCATTTCTCTCGCTAGCCGCCGCCTGCTCAACTGCTAGTGTAACAAGTCTGTTGGCCGATGTCGGGTCGCCCTACATCCAAGATATGTAGGAGATATAAGTTGTCTGCAGCTATGGCTTTCATGTCGTGGTTTCTATCCTTTGCTTCAACTCTCTTCAATCATTGGCTCCTTCCTTCTTTGTAGCTCCGCGCAACTTCCGAGTTCCAGGCAAATATGGATAGTTGCTTTAGATGCTCAAATTAAGAGTCCTACATCGACAGTATTATATACAAACATCAAAATCTTGTACAATGAAATTGAATTTCAATGGTTTTTGAATAAAGTTTGCTGCTGGTTTACATAGATTTGATTCAATCTGTTCATACAAATATCCATTAAAAAAAGAGTTTTTGCAAAATCACGAAGATTTGATAAGGGTGTCTAAACGACCAGTTCAGTGAATAACAGAACCGAAATACTCCGAACCAAATTAATTGAACATCTAAAATTTTTAACCGTTAACTGAATCAATTTTTATTCCGAAAATCATTAAGAATTGAATTAAGTCTGGTTTATTTAGTCGATTTTTGAATTAATTAAAATTTTTAATAAGTATTTTTTTTTAGTTTTGATTCAAAATAGCAACTTAAGTATCAAAATAAAATGACCTTTTGTTAGATATTTTTTATTTTTAGATTTTTTTTCTCCCTTTTGGATTGGATATAAATATTACTAGTCTTTGATGAGATTTGAACTTAAAATTAAAAATATATTGTTTAAATATATTCAAATTTTGATTAATTCAATTAATTAATCAGATTTAAATTAAATTAACCAATAACTAAATTTTAAAAAATCTTTAATTGTTAACCTTTTAAACATTTGATTAAACGATTGATTAATTGAACTAAATTTTAATTTGGCCGATTAATTCAATTTTGGCCGAATAATGAACACCTTCATGTGGGGATACAACTGCATTATTTTTCTTGACAATTGTCCCATCAGTGGACCAACTTAAAAAGCAAATGCATGTTCAAAAGTCCAAATCCACGTCTATTGCCTCACCTACAGAACTAAAACCTCACTGTCGGCAGATTAATAGCGGGGTTTTTTTTTTTACAAATAAGTGAGGTAAATTAAACCAACCAAACTAGAAACGGATCCTCAGATCAAGAGAAACATTAAAGGCCAATTATCCGAATAAGAGTCCTTATCAAAGTTCTTTGCTACCCAGTCAGCAGCAACATTACAAGATTTAGGAGCAAAGGAAAATAAACAAGAAAACTTCAAAGAGAGGTTAAGAATGTCCTCTTCAATAGCCGCTGAATCTCAAGCTAAAAAAATCTTGGAAGAAAGGCGGTTGACAATATCAAGATTATCCGACTCAATAACAATATTGTAAAAACCTTTTTTGAAAGCAACAATAATTCCAAGGCGAACTGCCTCGGCTTCAGCAGAAGCAGCTGAACGAGAAGCAAAGACGGAGGCGTCGCCTCCTATGAACAAACCGTCCGAGTCACGGATAATCACTGCTGCTGTTGCCGAACCTGTTTCTTTAAGAAAAGAAGCATCGACATTTACTTTAAAGACACCACTCTCAGGAGGATTCCAAAGCTGAACATTGTGTTGTTGTGACGAACTTTCCTCATTATGACTTTGGTTAACTAGGGAAAACCAAACATCAAGGGGGAGTCAGCAATACCTGAAGAAAACAAAGTTGTTCCGCCCTTTCTAAATAGACCAACACAAAAAAGCAATCAAATCACAACCTTCAAAAAGGTTTCCTTTATCACGGAGAGATAAAATCTTTGCCCACCATTTTTCAAACCCCGAGAAACCTGTTCTAGATGGAGAGTAGCTAAAATCAGAAGCTCTCCAAATACCTTGAGCGAAAGGGCAAAAGAAGATCATGTGTTCAATCCTTTCATTCTCAATTCCGCATCTAGGGCATTTTGCACAAAAGGGTAAAGCACCATGAAATCTTCAGAGAAGGTTACCTTTGGTAGGCAAGATATCATGACAAAGCTTCCACACAAACGAGCGGATTTTCGGTGGAATTTTAAGTTCCCATATAGATCGCCACAAATGATGATTCTCAGAGAGATTGTCGCTACTTTCCGGTAATGATGTTTTACAACTTATGACTATTTTACATGAGATGTTTTGTTGGAACAAATAATGAGTTAGTTGAATGATATTGAAGTCAATAATAAGTCGTGTCACTTGGTAAATAGATTTATTAATTTTTTATTTAAAATTAGCTTTCATTCAATTATATCTATTAGTCTTTTAACAAATCTTTCCATCAAAAGGTTTAATCTTTTCATTCATTTTTCTATCCTCTATATAAAGGAGATATTTCAAAAATATTTTACACAACTCAACAACAATGAAACATTATTTACAATATCCAAAAACACATTCATGTAAAAACGTTTTGGTTTTCAATGATAGAGGAAGGTAAGATTGTGTTTAATTGTTCACTGCAGTTGTGCCACTACTGTAAACATTTGTTGTTGTATCCTGGGAGATAGACGTCCAACATTACTCAAGCACCGAGGAGATTGTAGTCACCTAATTTTATCCACCTTTTGTTTATACGTTTTATTTTTTTTTCTTATATATATAGGTGTATATTATTACTATCACTAAAATTCATTAGATAAAACCCAATAAAAAATAGTTCTTTAAATAATAATCCATTTACAATAAAAGGATCAATTCGGCCCTAACTTAAAAGACCCTATGTAACCCTCTAGACCCGCCTATGATTTACACCTAATTCTAGGAGGTCACAACTCATACCCAAAACTTCCTGTAAAAATATTTACAAATTAAAGTCTTAAAATGGATAATAATTATATACCATCAAATATAATACCAAATGTTTAATCTAAAACCATATCGGAATTTTAGTTACAAAATAATGCCACATCGAGCAAATTAGTAAAGTATACGCATCAAAATATAGACTCATGTCACCCCGATATAGACAGTCTGGAAGATAGAAACATTACATCAAAATATGTGAAATGAAGGTGTCGATCCTCCAAGTGCCAAGTCCAAGGGTAGCCTAATCTAAAAGAGAAAAGATTTTGGGTTGTGAGCTAGAAAGCTCAGTGTGTTCCAATAAGTGCAGATAAAACATGTAATATTTCATATAAGCATAAATCATTTCACTAAGTCATGTTATAAGGCAACCAAAGTTTTCATTTAAAACCTAGCTACCCTCAAACCGAATGCCGATATGCAGTCCTTCATGAACTGCATCATGAAGGACTTACATTAGGCCCGTGGGCGTAGGAGCCTACCTGAGGGGATGCCTTAGGTCCATAAAGACTTACCCTAGGCCCATTGGGCGTAGGAGCTTCACCGAAGGACTTACCAGTTGGACCAGGGCTCTACCTACAGGCACGTCAAATCACAACCCAATAGTATACCCCAAGTAAAATAGTTTAGATCAACATGCAGTTTTATTAGAAATCAGGTGGCAGACATGTATTTATCTTAGTAAGACAGAAATCAGATATCTCAATTTCAGATCAGACATAGGGCATACTTTCAAACATATAAAGTAGACATGCTTTCAAAATAGAAAAGTAATCATGTTCAAATTAGAAAGCATTCCATAATATATATTCAAAGAAATCATTTCAACAATTATTTAAAACCGTAATATAACACAACCGGAACACGCCTCAAAAAGATGGTCAAAAGGGTCTACTGGGCACCTACCTCGCTACGCTCTGCAGCGGTGCTAGATCCCAGATCAAAACGAAACAAGGTTACTACAAAAGAAATAAATTATATCTTAATAGTTTTATTGTTTCTAGGATCATACGAGTAACAACTGGTGCACACTAGGAAGCGAATTGGGAGGAGTTAGGGTGAACAGATGAACGGGCGAAAGAGTCTCGCACACCTTCAATTGCACAAGAGTTCATATTAATCCTTTATTCAATAAAAAACCTTAAATGAATAACTTAATACATATGAATGTTCGGGTTCAACGACAAATTCGAAGGCTTTTGGGTTACAATTTCGCGAAACGAACTTCAAAAACAGACTCAGGACGTCGAAAAACCCAAAATAAGAGTTTTTAGAAAAAGTTAACTTTTTGGTCAAAGTTAACCGTCAATGATCAATGAGGTTGACTTAGTTGAGTTGACTCAGGCGAGTTGACTCAGTTAACAAGTTGACTCAGCTGAGTGAACTCGAGCGAGTTAACCCAGTCAACAAGTTAACTTGACTGAGTTGACTCGGGCGAATTGAATCAGTTAATAGGCTATGTAACACCCCAAAAATCGGTCTAGTCAGAATTAGGTTTCGGTGATCAGAAAATCTATATTGGAAAGGTCCAACTATCGTATCAATCCTATTTGTGAAATCAATTATAACTTATTGGACTCTAATTGAGTCCGATTTATAGACTTTGGACCTAATTGAACTCCTTGAAAACAATTTAGTGACCAAATTGTGAAAATTGAAAGTTTAGGTGCAAAAGTGTTAAGTTTGGAAAGTTAAGGGACTACCCTCATAATTATACCATTTTGAGGTGAATCACCTCCTAGCTTGCCACCCATTCACGTGAAATAATCCTTGAAATAAGGAAAATATAATAGGAATTAGGAAGGGAATTATTATGGATAATAATATTCAAAAGATGAAAAGAGTTTATCATAAAATAATAGGTTTCCTCCCAAAGGAGGAAACCCATCGGTTATGATTTCAAAGGGGAACTAAGTGTTTTGAACACTTTAAGAATCATTGTAGCTCCATCGAGGCTCCCTTTCCCACATTTAATCTTTTCTCTTTAAATCCAAGTGAGCACCTCTATTGTCATCCCTTACCTCTAGCTTAAGCAAGCACCTCTCTTATTTGTGCAAGTTTTCCTTGATTTCTCTACACTTTTGAATAGCCATTGATTTGGTAAGTAAAAGCCCCCAAACGATTCGTCGATTTCACGGATAGTTGTTGACTAATTTCAAGTTGAAGCTATTGAACACTTAAATCGAGCCCGTATCCTTTAAGGCTTTAATCCATGGAAATCTAATAGCTAAAAGCTATTCCGAGTTCAAATAATTGATATTGAAATTGCTATATGGAATCTAACATTTCCCTATTGTTTTACTTAGCTCAGGAATTGGAGAAGGAAGGTCCACCATCTCCTTCAAAAGCTAGGAACAAGGGGATTGTTATCCAAGAGCCTTGAGAGCTTCAGAAACTAAGGTGAGTGTAGTCAGAGTCTCAGTAATAGGCTAGGTGCCTTTCTTGAACCTTTGAATAATGATTATTGCATTCCTAGCCTTGTGTAATAAGGATATTGCATAAAACATTGTTAATGGCTTTATGAGTAAGTATTGGTAAGTACTACACCTATTTATTGTCCGTAGCATCTTGTTATTGTTATCGAAATCATTGAAGCATTGACATAGAATTATTGATCATTGAATAAGGCCATTGGAACATTGATACTGATTTATTGCCATTGGATACTATATTGAATCCTTGCTATTGCATATCGATATTGAAACATGGCTATTGAACTATTGCTATTGATCCATTGTTATGGAAATATTGTTACCGAATCATTGTACCGAATTATTACTATTGAAATTATTGCTACCAGGTCATTGATATTGAACCTTGGATTCGAGTGGAATTGGATACAATTGGCATGCCATAGAATTCATGAGCTCATTGGTACAGTAGATTAAGGTCCTTAGGCTACAACCTTTATTGTGGTGCGGCGGAGGTATGATGTGTTTGGTCATATTGGTGCGACGGAGGGACTAGACCACTATTGATTTTGGTGCGGCGTAGGAATTTGCATATCCAGACTCCTTACACCGATCCAATGAAACTTATTGTTATGAAAAATGAAATGCTATTGAATATTGTTATTGTATTGATTATTGTTGTTGTATTGATCATAAATAATGTGTAAAATTGCCATTGAATTACATGTCCATGTTATTACTGTCACAGTTAACATTAAAGCATGCTAGGATTCATTCTATGATTAATCCATTGTTTATGACTACCTCACTAGACAAAGTATGTCTAATGCATTCATTCTTCATGCATTTCAGGTTAAGAAGGTTTTGAGTTTGAGATCGAGGTTGGTGAAGGTTTTTGGTAAGTCACCTCGTTGTTAAAGTAAAGTACATCAACTTTATAAACTCCTAGCAAGGTGGCATAAGTGTTGCACAAGTCATTTTCACCTCTTTTGATATGTATGTAATATAGTTGGGTGGCGTATGTTTAAAGGCTTAGAATTGACCCTTTAAAAAATATATTTAAAACATGTATTTGGCCTAAATTTTGAAAAACATAGTAAAAGGATTTGAATAATCCTAAAATTTGGCATGCTAATGGATTTAGGCTAATTAAACTTGCTGGTAAAGTTTCGTTGAATTTGACCTTGGTTCGGTTGGGTAAATTGTTAATAAACCAAATAAAATTTGACATTACACGCCTTGTCGTACCGATACGGGCGATGACATATCGGTACGGACTTGGAATTCTAGAATATGATTAAGGGGCGTACCGATACAGGCGATGGTGTATCGATACAATATTTTGAATATGGAATTCTAGAAATAGTTCGGTAGCGATACAACTGGATGCTTATCGATACCCCTTCTCGAATCTGTAAAATAAAAATTTGTTAAATGACACTGTGTATCTATACGACAGTATCGGTACGGGTCTGTAAAACCTAACCGTCTTAACTGTTATTGTAGGGTGTATTGATACTACTTGAGGTGTATCGGTACGAGCCTTTGCCACTGGAATTTTTG
The DNA here is from genome assembly GCA_019671005.1 of Hibiscus mutabilis. Classification (NCBI taxonomy): domain Eukaryota; kingdom Viridiplantae; phylum Streptophyta; class Magnoliopsida; order Malvales; family Malvaceae; genus Hibiscus; species Hibiscus mutabilis. Next base: position 43,405,081 of record CM033756.1, read on the forward strand.
GAATTTATTTTAGCCATAGCGTACCGATACGAACTTTTAGTGTATCAATACCCAAACTCAAAAATTTGATAATCTCTCTTAACAAGTCCCTGGAATTTATTGTTTAGCTCCCCTAAGTTTATAAAAGTTTCAATTTGACCCAAATCAGGACGCATTACCTTATTGTTCTCTCTGTAATCTTGTATTGATTTTTTTTTGAATAAAGTATCATACCGGTCACCGTTTTAGCTACAGTAACACTTCTGAACCATACTCCTACTGAACGGGAAGGGACGTTACAAGTTAACTCAGTTAACGAGTTAGGTTGAACGGGTCAAACTCAGGTTGGGTTGGACTCAGGTTGGGTCAAATGGGTCTAGGTTTGGGTTATAACCCATTAGCTAATAGGCCTATAGCAGGCCGATTCAAGACAGGGTCGGGCATGTTATTTTGAGACTGGTTGACCAGTTTGAGCCTACTCGGCTAAATTCAAGGCTAGATTGATCCATCCAATCAGATTGGTTTAGATTAGAGGTAACAAACACGGTGGTCAAAAATTACACTTAGGCGACACGTGCTCGTCACGTACGGCCTAGATGGCCAGAAAACACTACCAATCAAAGGAAAACAATGGAAAAATTAAAAGAAAAGATATTCGAGGCTTACCACGGCAAAAAAAAGATCAGAAATCACTCGAAAAGACAATGAAAAAATTAAGCTCTTCCTTGTCGAAACTTTTAGACAAAAATTCACGATGGCCGGCGCGAGTTTTTGGCGCATAGAAAGTCAGGCCTTGTTCATGAGACGACGACGAACCCAAGGACGGTGGTCATGTAAAGTACGAATGATGGACGGGCTGTAATCACCAAAAATTCATGGCTAACTTTTAGGTTTTTGATGGCTTTCAAGTTGGTTTCCCTGGCAAACGATGTAGAATGACAGCGAATGAAAGACAAGGGTACGACCGAGATAAGAGAGTGGTTCTGAAGGCTAGGGTGGTGCAAGCCACAAATGGACAAAAAGACGTATCGAAGCTTGAACAGAGATAAGGGAAGGTGGAAAGTTTAGGGGAAATATGGATATTTCTTCTTGATTCCAAAGACAATAATGACTGGTTGGTGGGAGGATTAATGGTGCATTGAAGGGGTGGTTGGAGTATGTCAAATACAAGAGATTGGTTAAAGGGTATAGGGGTGAAGGATATACTAGAGTTGGTCTTCGTTCAAGCGGTTAAGGCATGAGATCGCCAAGGCTTGAGTCATGGGTTTTACACCCCATGGCTGCAAGATTTCATTCATTTTCATTTTTTATTCAAACATCAATATTGGGGTGTTACAACTCTCCTCCCCTAAAAGAAAATTTCATCCTCGAAATTTACCTAACTTGAACAGATATGAATATTTCTTCCTTATTGATTCCTCGATCTCCCAAGTAGCCTTTGCGGGGATACGGTTCCTCCACTATACCTTAACCATCAAAATACATCTATTATTTAGAACTCTCTCATCGAAATCCAAAATATGTATTGGTTCCTCCTCATAAGACATATTTGGTCTTAACTACACATCTAAAACCTAAATAAAGTGACTCGGATCTAGATGGTATTGCCTCAACATGGGCATATGGAAGACATCATGAATACAACTAAGCTGGGGAGGCAACTCAAGTTGGGGAGAAATATGACTAACTCTAATCAGAATACTGTACGACCTAATAAATCTCGGACTCAATTTGCCTCTACATCCAAATCTCATAACTTTCTTCCACGGAGATACCTTCAGAAAACCTAATCACCGACCTCCAATTCAATATCCTTTCTCCTCTGATCAACATAAGATTTATGCCTGTCAAAGGCTGTAACACCCCCAGACTGGAAGTGTCACATTAGGGCCACTAGAGCGACCTTCAGTAAAAACCAAAAAAAAAATATTTTATTTTTAATATATTTAAAAAAAGAAGTAAAACAAAACTTTTATTTATCACGTCATTCAAAAAAATATTTAAACTTGATACACAGACAATCAGAAAACTTATTACAGACACTGGCATAAATTAGATGCAATATACATGCCCACTAAATATACCAGTATTGTACTCCGCGAGAGATGCTAAGGAACTTCTATAACTGATGTCGGTTGTTGAAACATGATCAAGCTTTTATAACTTGCAATGATAAAACAACGTGAGCTTGGAAAAGCTCAGAAATATAGACCTACCAACAAATGCTATATGTACAAATGGCACAAGTCTAACATAATCTAACATGATGAGCTTGATTCAAAAGACTCTCGGTAGGATATGGAATTTATATCAACGGTATACATGAGGGTAACAGAGCTATTCATGAATTGATCACTCAATCACCAGACATGAGGTCTATAATTCGAATAATTAAGAGTGGGCTAGATTTTAAGATTTGAGACAAGGAGTTTAGTGTGTTCCAATAAGTGCAGATAAAATACATTTTATATAATTTAGATAAACCAGCATTTTGTGAAAACATGTTATAAAAGCATCCAAAGTTTTTATGTAAGTTTATCTACCCTCCAAACTACAGGATATAGTTCCCCAGAACGGTATCATATACAGACATTAACCCGAGCCCATTGGGCTTGGGTACCATCCTAAGGGAATACCTTAGGTCCGAGTGAAATTACCCTAGCCGAAGCATAGGAACTGAATATATGCATAATTACCCTAGTCGAAGCATAAGAACCTTATACGGGCAGAATTACTAGTCGGATCAGGGCTAAACCTTCATATACTTAATATCATAACCCAAGTACCCTAGTAAATCAGTACAGACAGTCTTAAAATATGTAATAATTAATAAACATATTCGTGTTCGGATAATAGTAACCATAAAGCATACTTGTCATATCGGGTACTCGGGCATACATCAAACTTACAGTATAATCATGGTTAATTTCAAAACATGCCATGTTTATACGAAATCAACATGTCAGTTATGTGCACATGATCAGCTTAATAAAACATGTAAAACAATATGCAAAGCAGTCGTGTGGCACACAAGGAACACACTAAATTACCCAATTTGTGGCTCAAATACAGGATAGTTGTAGAACAGGTGCACTGGCACTCCACAGATTTGAGTAGTTTTCAGTATAAGATTCCTTAAAAGGGGGTTCAATGAATACCAACGCCATTAAGATGTTTAAGAACTTGATTTATCAGGACCATTCAGAATTTTAGAGTATAATATGATTCACTCATGAGTTTAGATACGTCAGGATGAATTCCAGAATACAGACGGATCAATACCCTTTAGGATTTCTAATACATCAAAAGGATTCCATACAAATTTAGTTCATAAGGGAATTTTGACCGTTTAACTTTCAGGGGCATTGTGGTAATTTTACCCAATAAGTGAAAAACAGATGCTTACGATGTCCACAATATCTGTCGTCTTATTTATCCTCCAAACCACTTGAACTAAACAGTTCTCATCATTGCAGTATATACCAATATTCGAATAGGTACACATCAAGCGCATTCGATACTTAATACCAATGATTTGTATAGCTGAACAAATCTTCATCACCAATTATCATTTAACGAACCTGAACAGTCAAACATGTATTTATGCAATCTTCTTCTATTAATTAAGCAGTATCGGGAAAATGGTTGTACATATGTCGGCTTCAAACCCACATGGGCATTACAGTCTTTTGAGCTCTATGGATTAATTCTAGGATTTAAAAACTTTCACTTATTTCAAGTTACGAGGATGTTTCAATCGATTAATTGCTTAATGACGTTTTAGTTATCCCGATCCCTTTTTGTCCTTCCATACAATTTGATTATTTTTTAGAAATTCAGGGTAAATTCGTCATTTTGGTTAATTTAGAGATTCTTGTGCCCGAAGATATTCCATTTATTTCTGTCATTACATTCAATTTGATGTTTTCTTCCAATTTGATTGATTCAGATAATGTAGTAACTTCTAGTAATTTATCTTCAGAGACTTATTTAGGTTTTCAAGAGAATCCACACATTTTACGTTCTAAAAGGTTCGAATCTTAATACCAATATTTTCCAAGTAGGTCGATGGTTCCAGATGAATAAATTGTTTAATAGAGTTAGGAATCAAGTTCTGGGTCATTTCCATCGTTAGGGCTATTTTTGTTATTTACACCTCAAGGGTATTTTCATCATTAATTTAAATTCGAATATTCAAAAGTTAACTCCTTTATTAACCGTAATTCATTTTGAAGGTTGACAGTATTATTAATTTCTTACCAAAATCAAAAATTCTTCCAGATTGTTAGACTTCTTATTCGAGTATTTCAAGTCTTATCCGGTTTATCATTCTTTTGTTCTGAAGTCAAATTGGCTTAAGCAAGTTAACCGGTATACTCATTCCATGTCTTATATTCCATAACCATATACCAATGTTACATAAAGCAAGCAATATGAGGAAATGCATTACCTCGAATCCAAGCTACCACAGTTGACCTTTAAAATTTTCCTTCGATTATATTCAAAATCGACGTCTCTTTGAATCCCAATTTTTAGAAACTATAGATACCTTCAATTAATCATATACCATAATCAGTCCTTAAACCAATATCATTGCCCAAAATTAAATAACTAACACATAAACAAGCTCGGGTTCAAGGTCAGATCCGGAGGCTTTTGGGTTAGAATTTTGCAAAATAGGATTTAAAAATGGGCTCAGGACATTGAAAAACATAAAATATGGGTTTTTGGAAATTTTGACTTTTGGTCAAAGTCACCGTTGATGTCAGCATGACATCATGCTAACGTCATCAGTCAAAGTCAATTGAGTTGACTCAGACGAGTTAACTCATATGACTTGTTGGGTCACGCCGGAACACCCCATGTTGCAGCGAAAAAAATATCCAGCGATCACCACTAGAGATCCATGTACGATGAACGAATCAGGGAGAATAAGAGTGAAGAATTACCTGTTTAAAATATGGAATTCTAAATTTGAAGGAGATAGATATCCAATCACGATTCCATGATGTATATTCCTAAGTCGCAACGATAACGCTCCGACCTCTACGTAGTTCATCCAGTTGAAACGAACATATAAAACTCTCTAAACTATTTAGAGGGTGTAACACCCCTTACCCGGTCTAGAAGAAGACCGAATTAAGAAGTGTTACTAACAAAAATCCAAACAAACATATGATGACTCAACATTTTCTCAACAGAGCATGCATCCAGAAATCAGGGGAATTTAAAACTTTTTAGTAACTTTCAAAAAGAAAATCAAGATCCTCAATTCACTTCATGTTCAAACAGGTATACTTACATAACATATTTGACAATCCATTTAATAGCTCTTAGCTTATAATTATTTCATAGACTTCCAATATATATATATAGCCCACCAATAAATAAAATCAAGAAGGGTTAAGGATATTCCTTAAAGTTCAAATATCCAATTTTAGCTATTCAACTAGGTCTAATCTAGTTCATAATTACCATTCGCATTGACTAGAGAGAAATGACTAATTCAAATGTCTTGTTTAGAGATTAATTAAGCTATGTGATTCTTGAATTAGACATGACAAGGATTTCATTATAGGTAAACTTATGCGCAACCAACTAAAAATCAAGACAATCATATAACCACGTACCTAGTCTCATACAAATCCAATCTCATTGACATGGCAATATCATATACATTCTCATAGATATGCTTCTAAATAATAGTTGAAGCTATTTAACCATCTATTTAAGTTATACTGTTTTGTCAGGGTATCATGTGACAATAGATACGTAAAGTCTACTTACATGCATGACATCAAAGTAGTCTAACAACTTGAGGCACATAAGGATATTTAAACAACTAAATAATCATACCAACCATCATAACTTGTACAACAAATAACAATGAAATAATTTAATGGCCTATTACAAAACTTTGGAGGCTTATAAAGCTTATAAACATATGTAATCAAACATGAAATTATAATGCACAATGCATTCTTAACAATTATGTGCCACCATCTAGGAGTTCTTAAGGAGAGTACAAACATACTACTTGATATTTGTGATCTCGTCCGAGCTCAGGAAGTACTCATAAGTAAGCTCATCATGAAATGCATTGGAAGGATAGAGTAAGCAAAGACTTAGTGAGGTAGCTTAAAGTGACTATAAAATAAAACAATAATCTATCCTTCCATTAAAATCTAAACAACCCTTTTTTCATGCTTGCAAAAATATATAGGCTTGGACAAGAGGTTAGTCATATTAGAACAAAGCACACAAAACAGTACTTATTCTTATACATGGTATTCAAATAAAACTTGTACTTATACACGCGTAATGTTCAATCAAAGCTTACACAAGTATACTTGATTACTCACACAAGTTATCCAACACAGCACATTATGATCCTGGTTACTTTTCATATAAGTTATCAAACATAGCATTTAGTGAACATTGTTACTTGTCTCACAAGTTACTGGATTAGCAAAACAACACGCAAGTTAGTTAACGCTTAAGATAATAACCATATCAGGTTATTTTTATGAGATACTTATATATGTTCAAACACCAACTCATTTTTGTTATATACAAAGCAGTCCCGATTCTCGTACATACACATATGTGTGTTCAGAAATCCACAACATTTTTGCACTTATCCAAAACAGTCCAAGGCATTTTCATTTGTATTCAAATCAGTCCACAAATCATGTATAAACAATTTGACATGCAAAACAGTCTAATACATGATCATTTATATTCAAATCAGCCCATACATCAGGTATACACAATTAAACATTCAAAACAGTCCAAGACATGGTCATTTATATTCAAAACAACCCATAAATCAGGTATACACAATTAAACATTCAAAACAGTCCAAGATATGATCATTTATATTCAAAACAGAACATAAATCAGGTATACACAATTAGACATTCAAAACTGTTCAAGACATTTTTATTTATATTCAAAACAGCCCATAAATTAGGTATACACAATTAAACATTTTAAACAATCCAAGACATTTTCATTTCGAACATAGCATCTCATATACATATGTTACCTATCATATAAGTTATCAAACTTAGCATGTTATAACATGGTTTACTTGTCTTATAAGCTATCAAACATAGCATATTATAAACACGATTTACTTATCAAATAAGCTATCATACATAACAAATCATAATCATAATTTACTTATCACCTAATATATCAAGCTTAATCCATTGGCTTAGATCACAAATTTCATTGTTTTATCTTTACTTAGCATATAAGGTACAAAACATATGTATTCGAACAAATCATAACCATTTTAGTATTCAAGTAACTCACAAGTATGTACTTAATCAAATCATGACCATTTAAGCATTCTAATCAATTACAAGTATGTATGCACATTCCGAAGCATATTTACTCACTCAAAAGGTCACTTAATGCTCAAATCGCAAGCATGTAAACACATTTATTTGAAGTGTATCTATTTACCAAATAGGACATTCAACATTCAAGGTATATACTTTACTTATTGTGCAAGTTATAGCCATGATTCATTCATTTAACTATAAACTTATTTGGTTTCTTTTTTTAACATAGCTTATCGATATATAAGTTACTTGACACAAAATTCATTGACATAATCATAACAAGAATTACTTGGTGCATAGGACATTACTTATAACATATCAAAGGCATATGTTATTCATTTCATAAATTGTCAAGATGGTTTATTTATGAGGATTGAAATTTGTTATTTTATTTAATCTTTAGCAGAGCCTTAAGATTCAAGTAGCCTAGGTACACGAATCCCCAACCAACTTTCGCCAAACAAATGGTACTCAAAGTACCGTCAATCCCTCCTACTGTCTCCAAGAGACCAACATACATCCCTCTTACTATCGCCTCATAAGGACCGTAGTCCACCCCAAACACGAGCTCTTTGGACTCTATGGTATGCCAACTATACCTATGACTGACTCAAAACCAAGGTTTTTCATATAATCTTATCTTTTCAAAATCAAAATCGAGCTTAGCTCCTTATTATTTAAGCATGACTTGTCATATCTTTATCAAAGATGAGCATTTGCTCCAAATACTTACTATCATGCCACCAAGGCTTAATTCGTAACATATCTCAAGTTTAACCAATAACAATGTATCAAGTTGACATAACTTATTATTATTAGTTTCAAAAGTAAGCACAGCTTCAAATTCAAGCATTTACAATAAGACTTAAACTTATATCTTATCATATCGAGTGGGATATGAGTTTAACTCCTTATCAGGGTATTCGAAAATAGCATGGTATGATCGTTTCCAAAGAGGAACATAGCATCAAGTTCATATTTTAACACACCTTGATTTTATCACACACGCGCGCGCACACACACACACACACACACACACACATATATATATATATATATCAACCATATTGTTGCGCGTAATAAGTGCTCCGCAATTGTGCAAGTGTACACGTCGCAAGTTATAGTATAAAAGATATCGTCTCCACAAGGATTGGTGCCATTTCAAGAATCTAATCTCTTGCACTATAAAAAGTAAAAACACAAGTAGAAGATTAGAGGAGTTTAACTAATAACTAAACTAGAAAGTAATAAAGTAAAAAAAATAGATGAGATCAAATAAGAGAGATAGGCCAGGTTATCGTGAGTTGAGGTGTGATAGCCGATTGAATCGTCTTGGTAAAAGAGTGCAAGAGCAACTCAGTTGCCGTGGCAACTTGCACAACGGGGTTACTTTGGCAACTAATCGATGGTTGCCTGGGCGACTAGTTGGGCAACTACTTGGGCGTCTAGGTAGCAACCTTCAAGGTTCGGTAGAGCGTTCTCCAATGGTTTCTTCTTATCCCTAAGTCGAAACTCTAGCTACTTGTGCATGCCTTGATAATACATCCCTGCGTGAATCAAGGGTGAACAACAACCAATCTTGCGCTCTTCTTAGCCATTGAAATCCTTAACTTATTCCTAAGCCGGATTAATCTTCACCATCAATAGATTCAATAAGGATCATATTCATTCGTTTCTTGAATCTAACTCTCCCGATATTAGATAAATAGATGAAGTTACAAGATCCTCTCCCAATTCACTCGCAAACAAGAATAAGAACCAAGAATGAATAAACCTTGAATAGAAAAGTGCAAACTCTTATTACCTAAACAAAATCCAATAGTTTCTCACAACCACAAGACACAATAACCTTATCCAAATAGATTTAGTTCATGGCTAGGTTCCAAAGAAACACAAGATAAAGAATCCCTAGCCTGAACCTAATTGAACAAGAAAGAAAAAGATGAAGAATGGATGGAGCTTTATCGAAATCCTACTTGCCCTTGATGCTTGTCGAAAATTCTCTCCTCTCTCCTTCTTTTGGAGTTGACGGCTTGGTGATCTATTTATAGGGCTAGGCCAAAGTCCTCATTTGAGGAGGAAGTTAAGTTGGAATTAAATTATCTTTAAAGAATATAATTCTTTATTATAATTATATTCCATCTAGAACTTCTCATATCTTCTTGGAATTTAATTCTTCTTTAACCTCTTCATGGAAATCAAGCTCCTTTGGGATTTAGCTTTGCTCCACGTCATCTTGGGCTTGTCTAGTCATCAATTTCGACTACCATATCACCTTATTCTTTGTCGACAATTGCCCTGGCAACTGGCTCGGCGTCTCCTTCATGCATTGCCCTGACAACTAGCTCGGTATCTCCTTCATGCATTGCCCTGGCAACTAGCTCTAGCCTTGCTTTGGCAAGTGATCCTGCACATACACACAAAACACACCAAAGCAGCATCTTTTCCCACAAAAACAACCAAGTTATGCAATCAAGCTCAACGCTAGAAGGATACATGGATTAATGCATGAATGACTAATTATGTAACTAATATGAGCCTAAGTCTAACAATAATATGAGTAAAAAGGGTAAGAAAAATAGTACTTTTGAACACTTATCACACCCCCAAACTCGAACTATTGCTTGTCCTCAAGCAATGCAAACTAATAATTACCTGCCAAGACTTCAATTTTCACAAACTTAGCTTTGAACTTGATTTCAATTCTTAGAACCGGGGCACAAAGTATGATTGGCTTTTCATTTTTTTGGAAAACTTAGGAGTTACTCATAATCAAACTATAATGCTTGTGAATGTGTGCGGAGTTGTGTGCAAGTTGATTTTTCGGATTCTATGCAAACAAGAGGTTTTCAAATTACTTCATTGGGTTATTTTTAACATGTTTTAACTAGAGCCGGTTTAGGGCACCTCTAGTGTTTTATTTTTAGTTTCCTTAAGTTAATTAATTTATTCGACTAGAGCCGGTTTCGGGCACCTCTAACGATCAATTTTTAGCACATACTAGAGTCGGTTTCGGGCACCTCTAGCGATCCATTTTTTAGCACATGCTAAAGCCAATTTCGGGCACCTCTAGCATTCATCCAATTTTTATTCTAATCCCCCAATTTGTTTAATTATCAACCTAAGTTCACTAGAATTCCTTAAATCAATCAAACCACAACAGTGTTTCATCAAATTTAGCATCATAGTAAAATCTAAGTTTTTGCATGGTTATCCTAGAATAAAAATTCTATCAATTAAGTGCATTGGCAAAGTCATCATCAGATATTCATCAAATCTAGGCAATTCTTGTTCCAACTAAAGGCATGATAAGCAATTTATGTATCCTAGATGCAATACTTAAGATGAATGCAACTAAACATGGTAACTACTAATAACCATCCCCCCCAAACTCGAGTGAGGCATTGTCCTCAATGCATGCATTAAAGATAAAGAAAAATAAAATGCAAACGAGGACTTACTTCGAGAGTTCATCGTCGTGGATGATTAGTTTCCTTTTGGTCGGTGTCTTGATTCTCTTGCTTGAACGCGATGGTTGTTTCCTTGTTGCCGATGAAGAAATTGATCCTCGTACAGGGTTATCCTCATCGTCTTCTTCATTAATGTCATTGGCTTTTCGCTTGGAGGATTCAATTGGTGCGGTCTTTGTTGGTGCAATGGAGGACTCGTCCGAATCTGAAAAATCAGACAATGATTTCGTACGAGTTGATTCGGGCATAGGTGCTTTACCTTTGGCTTTTGCAGTGGTTGCCGGGATGTCTTTAGCTTTGGTTGCCGTGGCATCTTCAGGGTTGGTTGCCGTGGCATCATCTGTTGCGGTTGCTGTGGCAACTGCTTCATTGGTTGTGAGTTTTGTAAAAACAAAGAAAATAAAATAAAAGAAACTAAAGAGTTGCAAGATGAAAAGTAGGAATAGGTTTCTTGGAAGTTAAGGGTGATGGGTTATATAGAAAAGATAGGTAGTGAATATGGTGGGTGGGATTAATTTTGGAAAGAAGAAAAAGAGGGTTTCGGTTTAAGGGAAGGGTGACGGCTAGGGGGTTTATTTAGGGAAAGTTGGAGGCTTTATATAAGCCTTAGATTCAGCCCATTAATTTCCTTGTTGAAGATGTTTTCCTTCTTGAATCAAAATTCCTCTTTATCTTGAACTATTTTCCTACAATTCAAAGACAAGTCAAATAAAGATTAAAATTAAAGATAAACTAATAAAAGAAAATAAATAAAGATGTATAAAGAAATTCTTAAACTTAAAAAGATAAATATGAAAGAAAGATGTAGTTTTAATCTTAAAGAAAATAAATCTATACTAAAACAAAACAAATAATCGACAATAATAAAATAAAAATAAAAATTAATTAGTTAAAAAAATTAAAATTAAAAATAAAAATAAAATAAAATAGAAATAAAAATAAAAATAAAAAGAATAAAAAAATAAAAATAAAATATAGAAAGGGGAGCATGCTCATTCATCTCCTAAGGTGATCACTTATTTGTTACGTTCCACATGGGCACCGTTGTAGTGCTTTAATCTTTTTCCATTAACTTTGAATTCATGTTTGTCAGTGATGGACTTGATTATCACGGCACCATGGAAGAATGGTTTGACAACTTCGAATGGTCCCGACCATCTTGATTTCAGTTTTCCCGGGAAAAGTTTTAGCCGAGAATTGAATAAGAGAACTAGTTACCCTGGCGTGAATTGTCGCGGTAATAGTTTCTTGTCATGCCATTGCTTTGTTTTCTCCTTGTAGATTCGTGCATTGTTATAGGCGAGTGCACGGAATTCTTCTATCTCGTTGAGGTCTAACAAACGCTTTTGTCTGGCACTTTCCCAATCCATATTCACGGTCTTGATTGCCCAATATGCCTTGTGTTCGATTTCCACCGGTAGATGGCATGTTTTGCCATAGACAAGTCGAAAGGGGGACATACCTAAGGGTGTTTTGAATGCAGTGCGATATGCCCAAAGTGCGTCATCTAGTCTTAATGACCAATCCTTCATAGAGGGATTTACAACTTTTTCGAGTATACCCTTCAATTCCCGGTTGGAAATTTCTGTTTGCCCGTTGGTTTGTGGGTGATATGCCGTGGCAATCTTGTGTGATACGCCGAAGCATTGCAACATCTTGGCAATAAGTCTGTTGTCAAAATGCTTGCCTTCGTCAATGATAATTGCTCTCGGCATCCCAAACCGTGTAAATATGTTTTTCTGCAAGAATCATTGCACGGTCCTGAAATTGTTGTTGGGAACTGCAGCTGCCTCAACCCATTTAGACACGTAGTTGACGGCAAGTAGAATGTAGAGGTTTCCGAATGAAGATGGGAAAGGTCCCATAAAATCGATCCCCCATACATCGAACAATTCCACCTAGATGATGTTTTGGAGCGGCATCTCATGTCGTCTAGAGATATTACCCGTCCTCTGGCAACGATCACATTGCTTGTAAAAGTCTTGGGCATCTTTGTACAATGTTGCCCAATACAAACCGGATTGCAAAACTTTGGCCGCGGTACGAGTTCCTCCAAAATGTCCTCCATAGGGTGAAGAATGGCATTGCCGGAGTATATTCTGCTGCTGCTCCTCTTCAGGGACACATTGGCGTATAACCTGATCTACACATTGTTTAAACAAAAGAGGCTCGTCCCAAAAGTAATGCTTAGAATCATAGCGGAACCGCTTCTTCCCTTGGTGAGTAAGACCATAAGGTAAAATACCACAAACAAGGAAATTAACTAAATCCGCGTACCAGGGTATTGCCGAGGCATGTGCTGCCGTGGCGACTGCTCCCAAAATTGTTGAGGCGTGCGCGTCAAGGGCTGCTGTGACGTCGAGAGTTGCCGAGGCGTGCGCGTCAAGGGCTGCCGAGGCAACTAAAAGTTGTTCATCCGGGAATGCATCGCATATCTCTAGATCCGCGTCCTCCTCCATATTGCGTTCTAAAAGTGATCGGCCACTTGATTTTCTGTTCTTTTCCTGTCCTTAATTTCAATATCAAATTCTTGTAAAAGTAATATCCAACGAATCAAACGAGGTTTGGCATCCTTTTTAGCAAATAGATATTTGATTGCCGAATGGTCCATATGAACAATTACCTTTGTACCAATCAGATAGGATCGGAACTTGTCAAATGCGAAAACTACAGCTAGTAACTCTTTCTCCGTTGTTGTGTAATTCACTTGAGCACTATTAAGAGTTTTACTAGCATAGTATATCACATGAAAGGTCTTACCTGTGTGTTGGCCTAGGACTGCTCCTACCGCAAAATCACTTGCATCACACATGAGCTCAAAAGGTAGCGTCCAATCTGGTGGAACGACAATGGGTGCCGAGGCAAGCTTTTCCTTTAGGGTTTCGAATGCTTGGGTGCAAGAATCATCAAAATCGAAGACTTTATCCTGTTCAAGCAAATTGCACAAGGGTTTAGTAATTTTAGAAAAATTATGAATGAACCTCCTGTAAAAACCTGCATGTCCAAGAAAGCTTCGAATTCCTTTAACCGAACTTGGTGGGGGTAATCTCTCGATCACGTCCACCTTGGCTTTGTCTACTTCAATTTCCTTGGATGAAATCTTGTGGCCGAGCACTATTCCTTCATCTACCATAAAATGGCACTTCTCCCAATTGAGGACTAAATTAGTTTCTTCACATCTTGCCAACACCTTCTCTAAATTGCCGAGGCAGCTGTCGAAGTCATTACCAAAAACAGAAAAATCATCCATGAAGATCTCAAGGAAGTCTTCGACCATGTCTGAAAAGAGTACCATCATGCATCTTTGGAAGGTTGCCGGAGCGTTACACAATTCAAACTGCATCCTTCGGAAAGCATAAGTATCGTATGGGCATGTGAAGGTTGTCTTTTCTTGATCTTCTGGTGCTATGGCAATTTGATTGTAACCTGAATAACCATCAAGAAAACAATAAAAGGGTTTACCTGCAAGACGGTCAAGCATTTGGTCAATAAAGGGTAATGGGAAGTGCTCTTTCCTAGTGGCTTTGTTTAGCTTTCGATAATCTATACAAACCCTCCAACCGGTCACAGTCCTGGTTGGAATGAGTTCATTATTTTCATTACTTACCACCGTTATACCTCCCTTTTCGGTACACATTGTACCGGACTTACCCATGTACTATCAGAGATAGAGTTTATAATGCCGGTGTCAAGCCACTTGATGATTTCTTTCATTACAACCCCTTTCATGGCATGATTCAGTCTCCTCTGGACCTCCATTGAAGGTTTGTAATCATCTTCCAACAAAATCTTATGCATGCACACTGTCGGGCTAATTCCCTTCAAGTCGGCAATTGTCTACCCTATTGCCTTCTTGTGTAGCATCAACATTTTGATCAGCTTCTTTTCCTGCTTAGGCTGCAACTTAGAAAAAAATAATTACAGGCAATGTATTATCGGTTCTAAGTATGCATATTTTAGTTGCTCTGGCAACTGTTTTAACTTAAGAATCGGTGGTTGTTCAATAGAGGGCTTTTCGAGCTTACCCTCCTTACCTGAGTAATCCAGTGGTTCAAAGTATGTGCCTGGTCGATTGACTAGCCAATTTGCCTCTTCTTGTTGTTCCTCATCGACCGGTTCTTCATACTCCTCAGGTTCCTCTTAGTCGGCAATGTAGTTGCCGAGGCAACTAAATTCCTCGTCGAAGTTAAACTCTGTCGTGGCATGAAGAAGTTGGCATTCTTCTGGATCATCGGCATGCCTTAGTGTTTGGAACACATTTAGTTTAACTTCCTGGTCATTCACCCTCATTGTGAGTTCTCCTTGTTGATAGGTGCATGCTCATCTGCTTCACAATCCAAAATAATAAAGTCAGCGGGAAAAATAAATTTATCAACTTTTACCAGTATGTCTTTGATTTTTCCCTCTAGATGCACATAGGATCTGTTGGCTAGCTGTAGCATAACTGTTGTAGGTCTTCCCGATTCCTAGTTTCTGGAAAACCGATTTAGGCATCAAGTTTATGCTAGCTCCAAGGTCGCATAATGCTTTTCTGACATAGTGGTTTCCAATGGAACAGGGTATTGTGAAACTTCCGGGATCCTTCAACTTGGGTGGCATACGATTGTGCAACATGGCCATGCATCCCTCTGTTGCGGCAACTGTTTCAAACTCTCCTAGCCTTGGTCTCTTGGACACAATGTCTTTAAGGAACTTGGCATAGTTCAACATTTGTTCAATTGCTTCCACCAATGGCAGGTTGATGTGGACTTGCTTTCGGATATCAAGAAACTTCTTGAATTGATATTCTTGCTTTTGTCGCTTCAACCTTTGTGGGAATGGTGGTGGAAGTCGGATATCTTCAATCCTTTCATTGGTCTAGAATCTGATTGATGGCATTGCTAGGACAACTGGAGTTGTCGAGGCATCATCAACTGGGGTTTCCATGGCGTGCCTATCGTCAGTTGCCGAGGCATGCTTATCGTTGGTTGCCGAGGCATGCTTATTGTCGGTTGCCGCGGCAATTCCTGGTTCAGCATCTGAGGCTTTGCCGTTGGGTTCGTCTTGATCTTTTTATGGAGTTTTGTTTGATGAGCGGGCTTGAGCCTCTTTAAGTTGTTGGCCACTTCTAGTGGTGATCGCCTTACATTGCTCATGTCCAGTTTCTCTTGCGACTTCAGTATCGCTAGGTAAACCTCCTTGTGGTCTAGTATTCAGGTTTTGAGCAAATTGTCCGACTTGGTTTTCCAATGATTTGATTGCCGCCTCTTGGTTTTGCAATCTCATCTCGGTCATGTTAATGAAAGCATCAGTTCTTTTTCTGAAGTTACTATTCTCAGCCATATAAGATTCAGTTTTCAACATAAAAGCATTGAGAGAATTTTCCAAAGAACTAGATGTTATCGGTTTTTTCTGTGGCAATTGTTGCCGTGGCATATTCTGCTGGAATCCCGATGCTTGTGCATTCTGATTATTATGGTTTAGAGCATTGTTGGGATTACTCCATGAAAAATTTGGGTGCTTCTTCCAAGTTGGATTGTATGTATTGGACATTACATTGTTGTTCCAGTTGTAATTCCCCACATAGAAGCTGGATGCTGGATTCTGCATACATTCAGAAGAATCATTGTTACCACCACATAACTCACAAAAGGAATCCATTACCTTGACCTCATGTGTGTTGTTTGGTTTCTGCATGTTCTGGACCATCTTGGTTAAGGTAGCCAATTGTGCCGAAATTGAGTATGATGATCCTAGTTCATGTATTGTGGCTTGACGTCTAACTCCTCCTCTTCTAGTAGAGGGGAATTGATAATCATTCTTGGTCAGTCTGTTTAGAATTTGCATTGCTTCCTTCGGCGACTTATCTAGGAGTATGCCGTTTGCTGAGGCGTGTAGCATCATCCTTGTTGGTGTATTCACGGCGTTGTAAAACATTGTTACTTGTGTCCACACTGGGAATCCGTGTAGGGGGCATTTGTGTAGAAGTTCTCTGTATCGCTCCCAAGCCTCGTACATGGATTCATCATCTGCCGGCCGAAAAGAAGTAATGTCATTACGAAGCTTATCTGTCAAATTTGTAGGATTAAACCAAGCAAGGAAATCACGACAAAGATCGGTCCAAGATCCTATTAATCCGGCAGGAATGCTATTCAACCATGCTTTCGCCCTATCCCTCAGTGAATAGGGGAATAATCTTAATCGTAAAACATCGGGGGTGACTCCGTGTATTTTGAATGAGTTGCAAATCTCGAGGAAAGATTTAAGATGTTGTTTGTGTTGATCATATTAAACATCACCGGTTTCAACTCAAAGTGGTCGGCTTCAATTTCAGGTGCGACAACTTCTGGATTAAGTCCATCAAGATCTTCTTCAAGATAGTCTTGAATAGTTCTGTTTCGTGCAAGAATCACTCCTCTTCCTGCTGGAACATCTTGATTCATATTGTCGTCTTGATTAGCCATTGCTACTCTTAACCTTCGTCTAAGTCTTTGTAAGGTTCGTTCGATTTCTGGATCAAAGGGATATTCTGGTGTAATCGGTCTCGCCCTGGTCATATACCAATGCAAAACCAAAGTTTGTTAGCCCTTTGAATTTTAAACAAGAAAAATAAAATGTGCAAGAAAATAAAAACAAAGTCGCTATTGCCAATCCCCGGCAACGGCGCCAAAAACTTTTTACGCGTAATAAGTGCTCCGCAATTCTGCAAGTGTACACGTTGCAAGTTATAGTATAAAAGATATCGTCTCCACAGGGATTGGTGCCATTTCAAGAATCTAATCTCTTGCACTATAAAAAGTAAAAACACAAGTAGTAGATTATAGGAGTTTAACTAATAACTAAACTAGAAAGCAATAAAGTAAAAGAATAGATGAGATCAAATGAGAGAGATAGGCCAGGTTATCGTGAGCTGAGGTGTGATAGCTGATTGAATCGTCTTGGTAAAAGAGTGCAAGAGCAACTCAGTTGCCGTGGCAACTTGCACAACGGGGTTGCCTTGGCAACTAATCGATGGTTGCCTGGGTGACTAGTTGGGCAACTACTTGGGCGTCTGGGCAGCAACCTTCAAGGTTCGGCAGAGCGTTCTTCAATGGTTTCTTCTTATCCCTAAGTCGAAACTCTAGCTACTTGTGCATGCCTTGATAATACATCCCTACGTGAATCAAGGGTGAACAACAACCAATCTTGCACTCTTCTTAGCCGTTGAAATCCTTAACTTCTTCCTAAGTCGGATTAATCTTCACCATCAATAGATTGAATAAAGATCATATTCATTCGTTTCTTGAATCTAACTCTCCCAATATTAGATAAATAGATGAAGTTACGAGATCCTCTCCCAATTCACTGGCAAACAAGAATAAGAACTAAGAATGAATAATCCTTGAATAGAAAAGTGCAAACTCTTATTACCTAAACAAAATCCAATAGTTCTCACAACCACAAGACACAATTACCTTAGCCAAACAGATTTAGTTCATGGCTAGGTTCCAAAGAAACACAAGATAAAGAATCCCTAGCATGAACCTAATTGAACAAGAAAGAAAAAGATGAAGAATGGTTGGAGCTTTGTCGAAATCCTCCTTGCCCTTGATGCTTGTCGAAAATTCTCTCCTCTCTCCCTCCTTTGGAGTTGACGGCTTGGTGATCTATTTATAGGGCTAGGTCAAAGTCCTCCTTTGAGGAGCAAGTTAAGTTGGAATTAAATTATCTTTAAAGAATATAATTCTTATTATAATTATATTCCTTCTAGAACTTCTCCTATCTTCTTGGAATTTAATTCTTCTTTAACCTCTTCATGGAAATCAAACTCCTTTGGGATTTATCTTTGCTCCACGTCATCTTGGGCTTGTCTAGTCATCAATTTCGACTACCATATCACCTTATTCTTTGTCGACAATTACCCTAGAAACTGGCTCGGCATCTCCTTCATGCATTGTCCTGGCAACTAGCTCGGCATCTCCTTCATGCATTGCCCTGGCAACTAGCTCTAGCCTTGCTTTGTCAAGTGATCCTGCACATACACACAAAACACACCAAAGCAGCATCTTTTCCCACAAAAACAACCAAGTTATGCAATCAAGCTCAACGATGGAAGGAAACATGGATTAATGCATGAATGACTAAATATGTAACTAATATGAGCCTAAGTCTAACAATAATATGAGTAAAAAGGGTAAGAAAAACAGTACTTTTGAACACTTATCACATATACATGAACACATATAGTGCTTCTAACATAATTGATCTAATAGCCCACTATCTCAAGTCACATTGTACCTTTCAAATAAGTACTCACCTCGTATTCTAGCTTATGTTTGCACCAAGATTCGAATATACATAAAACAATAAATTTAAACAATAAAGAATTCTTGGGAAGGTTTCGGCCTATCCGAGACTTTAAACTACACTCATAGTTTATTTCGAGCTAGTTTTGCTTCCGAATCACAATCCCCTTTCACTTATCTACACTTTGATCTACTTTAGTCCTTATCCCTTCAACTCTTTCTTGGTCTAAACATATCAAGAATACATTCATATATTAGAACTTGATTTATCACCGATTTACATGTTTAATTACTCAACCACATATGCACCCACATACATCTGACCAAACTGCTCAATTCACTTATATACACATATATATACAACCAAGTCAATTCCCTATTGTATCTATATACCTTTTAATTACTTAAACATGCATCTACATTATGAGTACAAAAAAACAGTCCTCTAAATAAGTTTTTAGGCACCAAGCATTTCAAAACAGTCCCTAGAAGCATGCATACACAAAACAGTCCCTAACATGTTGTTGTATCTATAAGCAGTCCACATATCTAATAAAATAGCCATTGTATATTTATTCTTTTTTTAAAAACAATCCACATACATTCAATTTTATTCAAAATTGGGTAGTTTTCATACATCTATAATTGTTCAGTCGAAATAGTCCATTTACACATGCTAAAAGATCAAAACAGCCACCTAAATAAATGTATTTACTTATGTAAACACATAACAGTCTACTAACTTTCATTCTTTTTTTAATACAAAATAGTCCAAAACAGTGGCATTCTTGCTTAACCACTTCCAAACTGTCCCAAGTGCATTAGTGTACATATACATACTCTAGACAATTCCCAAAAATGATTTTATTGTAGTAAAACAGTCCCAATTCTCTTATAATTTAATCCCATGTTTTAGTAGATAAAATTTTGTCAATTTCTCTTGTCAAAACAACCCCCTTTTTCTTCCTTAATTCACAAAATAGTCCATTGACAATGTTACCTAGCAGTAAAACTAGATTCAAGTTTCAAACTCAGTTTCATAATCGAACAACAATCTATTTAACCATTTGAATTACATCAATACCTTAAATTTCATTATTTCAACTAAGTTACACATTTACAATGGTCAATAACATTCATCTTATATCTATAATACCAGAATCTTTCAAGAAATACATGACCTAAATTGATTCTTTTCAAGCAAATTCTAAAATCATCATATCATTCATGGAATTCCCAATTCAAAACTTAGTTCAAAGAATGGAAGAGTGTCTTCTTACCCTCTCCTATAGCTTATTCGAATAAAAGCTTAGATTGACCAAGATTGAGCTCTTCCAATGGCTTGTCCTTGCAAATATTTTTCCCTTCTCTCTCTACCAAAGCATTCAGCTATGGAAGAAAAGGGAGAAGGAGATGAAAGTTTTGTTTCATCCTCCTTGGCCAAGTGCCGAATTCCATCTTTCCTCAAAACACTTGCCTTGCTTAAGGCATGACAAGTCTGCATATTCCTTAACAAAGTTTATTTAAACATGCAATCTTGTAATACTTCCTAGTTTTCGATTTAGACTGTAACATTTGATCGCTTAAGTTTCTTTCTTTTCAAATTGATCCTAATCTCTCTAGTAGATCTAATAGATTATGGTTCAATAGCGACTTAAATCTCGTGGCCCAATGAAACATACTCCTAGATCAAATGTTAAGAGGATTACACATACTAACTTACTATACAAACTTATTAATAGGTCCCTATCTTATTTAATAATAAAGTTTAAAGGTATCCTTAAATCAAGTTGAGTTGCCAACAATTTTGTAACTTACTACTAAGCTATACTTTGGGGTATTACAGAGGTTTTTCCAAAAAGCATTAATGACTGCTAGATCTCTCATGCCTTTTTATAGCCTTTGTAATCCTAATTCAACTCATATTAGGATTTCAATATATATATTAAAATATATAATCCCAATTTAACTTTAATTAGAATTTCAATATATATATATATAATCCCAATTCAACTTAATTAGGATTTCAATATATATCTATATTAATATATATAATCTCAATTTAACTAAATTATGATTTCAATATATATATTAATATATATAATCCTAATTCAACTTTAATTAGAATTTCAATATATATTAATTTAAATCCAATTATATTATTTATATATTAAAAGAGTCATAATTACAATAGTTATTTTCTTTTAATATTTATCTAATAGTTAAACTATATATATCAAATATATATTAATTTAACTAAATTCGTGTACAAAAAATTTGTGCATATATAATTCGTTTAATATATGCTCATTTCATCTGTGGGTTTGACCCTGTAGATTCTTTGTATCGTTAGTAGTAAATATTAGAACATTTCTAATATTACAAACATTGAGTGACATCTAGCAATATGTCATTGACACCTAAGTTACAAGAAATCATGATTCGACATAACCTCTTCATGATTAACTCTTTTCATGTATTACATCCGTTTGTCCTTATATCAAGATTTCTTTCAGCGTTTTCGTAATATCTTTAATATATATTCGGCTTACGGGTATACATTAAAGATGTAACACCCTTAACGTATACTCGTAAGCCGAATATACATTAAAGATGTTACGAAAACGCTAAAAGAAATCTTGATTTGTTAATTATTTTTTTAATTACCAAAATTTCCAACCATTTTTCTAAGTCCATGCTTCAATGGCAATGCAAAAATACGCTGTGAAATTAAACTTATAAAACAATTCACCTTTAGAAATACTACATGCCCACTAGTCCATCAAATTACGGTGAAGATGTACTTACTGAACTTACTTTAGTAACTTGATTTTTCCCAAGTTTCTGCTCCGTCTCGCTAGGCAATTCTAGAGAACCTACGTGTGACATAAGACACACGCTAATTATGAACTTAGTGAGGCATTTAATTTCAATTTATCAAAACATGAAATAATGCAAATTCAGTATATTATGTAAGAGTGCATTATATTTCTCTATAAATGGCAAGCATATCATATTGACATGATATCATGTATTATCACTATCATATAAGCCATGTATTATCTCTGTCATGTAACCCATGCACTTTATGTTATATGAATCATGTATTATGTAATGCTTAACATATTCTTTATCAAGTGCATGCTTCCATTATGTAATCATTTACATATCATGTACTTTATCATGGTCATGTTTCATTATGCCATCATTTGCATAACATGTATTCTGTCATATAGCATGTAATAGTTCTATCATGTAACATTTCTATCATATATCAATAACATTTTTATCTCGTATGTCATGTACTTCTCAGTCATGTAACATGCAACTTCTTTATCATGTATCATGAAATCATATAACATCTTTGTGTCATATGAATCATGTATTGTCATGCAGTCATTTGCATGCTCATGATCTATCATGTAATCATATTGTTATTATTATCATTGTGTCTGGCTAGAGGCCCATGGAAACCCCGTAGCCTATCTGCACCGTAGTGCCATGTAGAGTACGTACTCGGGAGAACGCTTTTTGCTCCTCATATAAGGACGCTCTTTGCTCCCTATATTAAAAACACCTCGCTAGTGCCATTTGCACCCCAGGGTGTATCTTGTTTCACTTTAGTCTTGTTATTATCCATTTTTCATGTATGTATAATGCATCATCATTTATGCAAACAATAATTCATACATGGTATTCCATCAAGCTTGCCATGTTGAGCAATGTATCATATCATGTATTATGGAGAAATGCAATGCCATTTTCAATGTTGTGGCGATCTCATTTTTTCGCTAAAAACGAACGGGTTTCAAGGTGTTTAAAAATATATTCCGTGGGGTTTTTAGAAAACTTTGTTTTATCTGAAAATGGAGTCGCCATTGGCCACTAAGGTAGTTCGGACACCATAAAACCAGAGATTTAAAAAAGTTGGGTTCGGGAGTCGGTTACGGATGGGGAAGGATTAGCACCCCCACACCGGCCAAAATCGGTACTTTGATAATTACCGCTTTATTAATATTAAACTTTCCGGGTTAAAGTGATGATTAAATTGAAATTTGGTTGTAAGTGCGAGTATATTTTAAGGGCCCTGTTATTCGAGAGTAAACCGATAGACCACCATCACTGCGTTTGATACTGGCCACGTTTATGCTCGAATAAAAGGGCACCGCATTGACAATTAATATTCCGTATATGCAATCTTAGAAAACAAATAGAAAAACATGCATTTACATTGGCATGGTACTAAAACATAAACACATGAATATTACAACATTAAATAAAAAACATGAATAAAAAAACAAAACCCATCATAATAAAAAACCGAGTATAAACATGAACAAGAAAAACATGCGTCCAAAACTAAATTAATTACTTCTAGCATGCTTAAACACATTAAAAACCATAAGTGCAACCTATGCATGACATAAATATGATATGATATTAAACTAACAAATCAAAGCAACATGCGTACATATACCTAATACTTAACATATGACATAATTTACGTGCATAAATTAAATAAAAAAACCTTATATGTGACAAATAATACCACACTAACATATAACCTAAAATGCACAATGGTCATAATATACATGCTAAACATATAAACACATGAACAAACAAAAGCTACATGACATGATAGCATGATAACCCCAAAAAGAACATAAATACACATACTAGAAACATATAAAATAAACATGAAGAACCATATAAGCATGATGTACAAACGAGACTAAAACATGTTACCTAAAACAAACATGCCACCTAAAACAAACATGCATACAACAAGACCAAATAAATCACAACATAAAAACATAATATAACACATATTAAAAAAAAGCATAAATAACCATGATATATATATATATATATGAGCATAATGAGCAATATAAACATGCTTAAAAACACATAATGAAAACAAAAAGACAGAAATATTTTTTTAAAATAAAGGGGCCAAAATGAAAAAAACAAAAAAAAAACAGAAGACACAAATTAGAAAAGACACAATACACATTTGTGGACTTAATTATAAACTGAAATAAACTTGCGAGGACTAAACTTGTAATAAACCCATGGGACGAGCTACATTTGAAAATATAGAAAACACGAAAGGACTGAGGGCTTGATTTTTCCATTACAAAACAGATTTGGTTTAATTTAGGGGTAAAATTGAAAGTTTTAAAAAAACAAGAGGGACCAGATATGCAATTAACCCAAAGGGCAGACTCTATTTAAAAAAACAAGAATACGGAGGTCCTTATGATGTTATTAACCCAAAATTTTTTATTTTTGGTCTATAAAACAAGGTGACCGGCCCCTATTTTCATTTTCCCTCTTTTTTATAACCCTAAAAACTCTCTCCCACTCTCTCTATTTCTAGAAACCATTGAAACCCGAAACCCCTTCAACCACCGTACTCCGCCGTGCCCGACTGGTCTCCAGCGAGGCTGTCTCGAGCCTTCATAGACTAGGGCTTACGGCCACTAAAACCACCCTTGACACGCAAAAAAACTCTTTGGGAAAGCCCCTTCTTAAACCGTAATCTTTTTTTCGAAACCAAGACAAGCCCTTCCCTTTGAACGGCTCACCACGGGTGGATTGTTGCCGGCAGGGAGAGGAACCGACTCAGGTAAAAACCTCTTACTTTTCTTTTCTGTCTGTTTTTGTTTATGCGTGCTTGAAGAAAAAAGAAGAGAAGGAAAGAGATTTACCACTGGGTTGTCTTTTGTTATTTCAAATCTCTCGACTGAGTACGAAAGGGTCCTTTTCATGTAATATATAGTCTGCCTTTTTGTTTCATTTTTTTTTGCTTACAAGGTTAAACAAAAAATGAAATGATTCTCTGTGATTCTAATTTGTACTCCTCTGATTGTGCATGTCTGGTTTGGCGGGCTGGTGAGGCACGAGCGTACGGTGGCAGCGACGGAGCAGTGCTTTCGGTCAGACGTGTTCTTGGCCGTTGGATCAGATATGGTCCAACGGCCAAGATGGCATGAGGAACAGACGACTCAGATTTGATTTGGGGCTGCACAAGGTGGCGCCACACGGCACGCGGCAGTCGAGGAGCCTTACGTGTGAGTGTCACGCGTGCGTGGGAGGTTGAAAGGTCTCGAGCGTGTATCACACGCGATAGCTGATGGGACGCCTTGCCTCGATCGTGGCCATTGGATCAAGATCCGATCCAACGGCCTAGGATCAGCTGTGCACAAAAAAAGGTAATTATAGTTAGATATTTGATATGTATTAGGGTTCTGTTAGGGTTTGGGTTTGGGCCGATAAGGTCATGTAAAATTTAATTATGGGTCTTGTAATTTCTTAATTTGGGCTCTATAATTAAGGACTGGACACTTAATATATTTGGGTTTTATATATAATCTATTTTCAATATTTATACAATATATAGCCCAATAATAATAATAATAATAATAATTAAACTTATAATTTAATACATGCACATACATACAACATGTGAATACATTAGAACGATCATACGTAATATTTATACATACCTTATATAATACATGCAATATTAATAATGATTAATAGATAATACATATACGCACACACTCATATATATAACATACACATACACTCTATGAAACATATAATAATTACCACTATGTACACATATATAGTATGCATGCATTCACATATTAATCACACACGTATACATTACATATACGAATCACACGTCCTAATATAATATATACAGGCAATAATAATAAATATTAATAATTACATAATATTTGCAAATTAACACAAAATTTCCCCCAGATAAAAATGAATGAATATAGTTGCCCCTCTTTGCTTGTTCTCGTGGAACGAGAACAAAGCAAAGATCACAAGCACTTATTTTTATCTGACTTTCCTATTTGCAGCTTTGGAATCGCGTGTTCTTCTGGAACTCTCCACTTTTCCTTAGCTGAATCTTCAGGCTTGCAAGTTCTTCCTATATAGAACTTCTTCACCTTCCGATCTTGGAGCTACAGGCTCTTCCTATCTATAACCTTTTGCTTTCTCAGACGGATCTTTCGGACTAAAAGTTCTTCCTATATAGAACTTTTTACCTTGAAATCCTAGAGTTAGGGTACTTCCTATATAGAGCCTTTCACTCCGAAGCCTCGAGCTATGAGTCTCTCCTATATAGAACTTTTCACTATGAGACGGTAAAGCTTGGAGTCCTTCCTATATAGAACTCCTCACCTTCAACGCGGAGGGTTCTTCCTATATAAAACCTTCTGCGTCACAGATGGATTCTTCCGACTAGAAGTTCTTCCTATATAGAACTGCTAGTCTTCAAACCCTGGGGCCGCAAGTCCTTCCTATATAGAACTTTTAGCTTCTGAAATCTCAGAGTTACGAGTTTTTTCTATATAGAACCTTTCACTGCGAGGGCTCGAAAATATAGGCCCTTCCTAAATAGAACCTTTATCTTTGAATTAGGGATTCACGCCAAAATGGCTACTGATCTTTCTGGACTCACGCTACTAAGGCTGTCGAAATCGTTTTTCAAATTTGTGGATTCACACCGAAAACGGCCACCGAAATCTTTCTTCAAATGAAATCCAACTCTTCGATATGAATGCTGGAGATCAAAAGTCATTGTTAACCTGTATGTAATTGTTTAAAATGGATAAAATGTTAGGATAAATGAGTTAGCATCCTCTTAATCCTAGGGATGCCTAACTATATATGATGCATGAGTGTCGATATTCTGATGCGACTGCTTCCGCAATCAGTCAATCTCGACTCTCCGATTGCTTTCTCGTCTTTTTCTTCTTCTGGTAACGGTACCCCATCTCACTGTTGGGTTCAACCATTTTTGCCTTTTTTCTGTGAATTTCTAGTTTGAAGTTTTAAAGTGCCCTTTCAGGATTTTGCTTTAGAAATTTTTTTTACGTGCCCTTACGGGTTTTCACCTGGGAGATCTCTATTATTGTCTTGAATGTTTTCTCAGACAAGTATGAGTGGTGCATGACATTGGTTATCTTATTCTGATGTCTGAAGTCTTCGCCTCGTCGTGCCTTGACATACATTATGTAGAAAACATGAGATCAAAGTTAATTATGTCTTCTAATCACCTGCATTCTCAGGGTTAGATCATAGTAATGCTTAGAAATCTTTTGTTTATCATAAGTCTATGTTAACCTGTTTGCATGATGCTTATGAAAATAATGAGAAGACAAGGAAAGGAAGGCACAAAAATGGGATCTTATTAACATTAAGGACTTGGAACAATTTTAGAAAAGTCATGGCAAATATGAGAAAAATGGAAAGCAGAACATGACATGCAAAAACCCCAAATATCCACTGTATGAATGATGCATGTTCCCTTCAACCGAAGTAGAATCTTTTCCTGAAGCTCCCTCTTCTGGTACCCGTAGGGATAGTTCTACTTGTCGGAGGCCTGATCTCAAGATTTATCTGAGCCGCCCTTAATGAGTTTTCAACTCAGATCCTTCATTTGCTTCAAGATGCCCTTCTTCGGGTTTTCGCCTCGAGCTCACCTTTTTTATGAAACGCCTTTTTAGGTTTTTGCCTCATTTCTTTCATCATTTCATTTTTCATTCATTTTTTTCTTCTTTTTTTCAAACATAATGCTTCTTAACTGAATCAGAATTTATGGGATTTTTTAGTTCTTCTCTATCCATTTCGGTTAAAATCAATGCTCCTCCTAAAAAGGCCTTCTTGACGACATATGGCCCTTCCTAGTTAGGCATCCACTTCCCTCGAGAATCTTTCTGAATTAGGAGGATCTTCTTAAGCACCAGATCTCCATCTCGGAATTCTTTCGGGCGTACATTTTTATCATATGCCCGCATCATTCATTTTTGGTACATTTGACCATGGAAGATGGCCTTCAGCCTTTTCTCTTCGATGAGATTTAACTGGTCGAGCTTGGTTTGCACCCATTCTGGTTCATCCAGTTTTACTTCATTCAGAACCCAGAGTGACGGAATCTCAACCTCAATGGGCAGTACCGCCTCTGTACCGTACACTAAAGAATAGGGCATTACCCCTGTTGATGTGCGAACAAACGTCCGATAGGCAAACAGAGCAAATAGAAGCTTCTCATGCCAATCTTTGTAGGTGTCTGTTGTCTTCGCGATGATTTTCTTTATGTTCTTGTTTGCCGCTTCTACTGCCCCGTTCATCTTAGGACGGTAGGTCGTATAATTATGGTGTGATATTTTAAACTGGTCGCACACCTCAGTCATCAATTTGTTATTCAGGTTGGAAGTGTTGTCAGTGATAATCCTTTTCGACAATTCGTATCGGCAAATGATCTCCTTCTTCAAGAACTTACACACCTCTGTCCTTGTGATATTGGTGTAAGATGCTGCCTCCACCCATTTAGTGAAGTAATCAATGGCAACCAAGATAAAACGGTGCCCGTTGGAAGCCTTCGGATGAATCTGTCCAATAACATCCATGCCCCAAGCTAAAAACGGCCAAGGCGAGTTCATGGTGTGTAAAGTTAATGGATGAGCATGGATCTTGTCTACATATATTTGGCACTTGCGACATTTCTTGGCTTAATCGATTCAATCTCTCTCCATAGTCGACCTGAAATAGCCATATCTCATGATTTTTCGGGCTATTGACAGACCATTGACTTGTGTTCCACACAAACCATCATGCACTTCTGCCAAAATTTCTTTCGCCTCCCGGGCATCTACACATCTCAACAACGTCTGGTCATGGCTTCTTTTGTACAGGATCTTCCCGTCCAAAACATATCTCGTTACCATCCTTCTGGGTGTTTTTCGGTTATTTTCATTTGCTCCTTCGGGATACGTTTGGAACTTGATATATTGCAAGATGTCATAATACCAAGGATTACAATCTATTTCTTCTTGTACATTGTAACAGTGAGCTGGCTTTTCAAAAGTCTGCATCTCGATTGGCTTCATTTCTTCTTCCGCATTTGCTTTGAACATGGAGGCCAAGGTTGCCAAGGCGTCTGCCATCTCGTTTTCTTCTCTAGGAAGGTAGGTGAAACAGACCTTTTCAAATTCTTTAATGAGATCTTGGATCAACTCGTAGTATTTGACCGCTTTGGATCCCTAGTTTCCCATTCTCCTCGCAACTGATAGATCATTAAAGACGAATCTCCGAATACTCGAAGTTCTTTGATCTTTCTTTCAATAGCTGCACTCAGTCCCATGACACAGGCTTCGTACTCAGCTATGTTGTTTGTGCAAAAGAATTCTAGTCTACTGGTGAAGGGATAGTAGACATCTTTTGGAGAAATTAGTACAGCCCTTATTGTATGGCCCAGGGCATTTGAGGCTCTATCAAAGTAAAGTTTCCACGAGCCGTCATCTGAAACGTCTTCCCCAGTTGTAATGAACATCAAATCCTCATCTGGGAAATTGAAATTCAACGATTCATAATCATCAGAAACGCAACTAGCTAGGAAATCTGCTACTTTTGGCTCACATATACAATGTCGAACTCGGAAAACAACATCTGCCAGCGGGCCATCCTCCCCGTTAATGTCGGTGTTTCCATTAGAAACTTCAAGAGGTCTAATTTGGATATAAACCAAGTGGTATGGTATAACATGTACCGTCTAAGCCTTTTGGTGGTCCAAACTAAAGCACAACATAGCTTTTGAATTGGAGGGTACCGTGCTTCGTAATCAGTGAACTTCTTGCTTAGGTAGTAGATGACTCTCTCCTTCTTCTCAGACTTATCATGTTTCCCCAACACGCCACCTATCGAGTTTTCAAAAACTGTCAAGTAAAGGATCAAATGCCTGCCTGGTACCAGTGCAACTAAAATTGGAGCATCCGTCAACTACTTCTTAATCTTCTCTAGAGCCTCTTGACATTCTTTATCCCAAACCCCCGGGTTATTCTTTCTAAGCAGTCTAAAGATAGGGTCGCATTTATCTGTTAATTGAGAGATGAAATGGGAGATATAGTTTAACCTTCCCAGGAAACCCCCAACTTCTTTCTGAGTTTTTGGCAGTGGAAGTTCTTAGATAGCTTTCACTTTTTATAGGTCGATCTCAATCCCTTTCTTGCTCCCTACAAACCCTAAGAGTTTTCTAGATATGACCGTGAAGGTGAATTTAGCCAGGTTGAGCTCTAACTGGTACTTTCGTAGTCTTTGGAATAGCTTCCTCAGGTTTCGGAGGTGCTCTTCCTCGATTCGGGACTTAGCGATCATATCATCCACGTATACTTCTATCTCTTTGTGCATCATATCGCGGAAAAGAGTCACCATTACTCTTTGATAAGTTGCCCCTGCATTCTTGAGTTCGAAAGGCATCACCTTATAGCAAAACGTGCCCCCACATAGCTACAAATGTGGTCTTCTCCATGTCTTATGGGTCCATCTTTATCTAATTGTATCCTGAGAAACCACCCATGAATGAGAACCATGAATGTCCCGCGGTATTGTCAACCAATGTGTCAATATATGGCAACGGGAAATTGTCTTTAGGGCTTGCCCGATTGAGATCCCTATAATCTATACACATGCGGACCTTCCCATCTTTTTTTGGCACCGGCACGATGTTTACAACCCATTCAAGGTATTTGGCAACCTCTAGGAAATCAACATCAAACTATTCTTTTATCACTTCTCAGATCTTTAACAACATGTCAGTCCTCATTCTTCTGAGCTTTTGTTGGACCGGTTTGCATTTTGGCCTCTTTGGAAGCTTGTGCACTACTATGTCTGTATTCAACCCCAGCATATCTTGATAAGTCCAAGCAAAGACGTCCTTGAACTCTTAGAGTAGGGTTATCTATTCATGCCTGGTTTCTGAGGAAAATGTAGTCCCGATATTCACTTCTTTTCTCTCCTCATCGGTTCCCAAGTTCACAATTTCTATTTTTCTTGGTTGCCTTTCTTCGTTGGCCATCATTCTTACCAACTCTTCAGGGACCTCGCATTCTGCTTCGTCGTCCCTCTCTTCAATTTCTGTTGAGATCTCTGGGCTTTCGAAATCTACCTCAGTATTGGATTCGGAATCATTCATACAGTTAATTATGAGAACCCTGCATAAATGAGAACGAATGTATTGGGAAGAGAATGATTTTAAATGAAGTGGATGAATATGAACAAGAAATGAATGAATGAAGTAAATGAAATGTTTTCCATTTGAGAAAATGAGGAAGATATTCTTTCATTACAAACAAAAAGTTAACATAGGTGCCCTATACAAAAGATCCCCATTGCTTATGGGCAAAAACAAAAGGATTAATTCGGAGCATTACTCTGATCTGGCCCTAAAGACTACAGGTAGATAAACGTAGCTCCAGTTATCGAGTGTTTCCCCCGGATGGCAACGGAGGATGTTGGTCAACACGTAGCTGCCATTGTCATCTTCAGCTATTATGTTGATGGACATCCCTTCAAGCGATTCACTGAACATCTCGTTTTGGTTAAGTGTGACATTTTCTCGAATTGCTTCTTCTACTTTCTGTCTTGTACAGTCAATTCCTCCAAAGACAAAAGATATCCTTTACATAAGAGAAAGGCATCGGTCTCCATGGAATGTCTTCTCCCTTGAGTCTAGCCCTCCTTTGTTCTTCTTTCCTTCTATATTCCTCTCTCTTTTGCTGAACACTTGGTTTGTAGCCGAGCCCAAAATGATCTTTCTTGGTGATGACACTCCTGGGTTGTAGGCTTCCTTGTAATCTCCTTCCCAGCCCTCTTCCTGCTTTGGCTCCTCAGCCCAAAGTTTCAGAAATGGTCATCTTGTTGCAATTAGACAACCTGGGGCAAGGGATCCTATTACCTTCCACAACAAATGTAGCACTTACAAGTTCTAATGCTCGGAAGGAGCATTCCGCAGCATCTTCGTCATTCTGGATGTAGAGGGCGTCTGATGTTACTAAGGTGATAATTTCTTGCTCAGCCTCTACAGTGACCAGCTTGTCTTCGATCACAAACTTCAACTTCTGATGGAGTGATGAGGGAACGGCTCTAGCAGAGTGGATCCATGGCCTTCCCAATAAGCAACTGTAGGTTGGCTTTATGTCCATCACCACGAAGTCGATTGTGTACTCTGTCGGCCCGATCAACAAAGGTACGTCAATTTTTCCAAGTGTTACCCTATGAGTACCATCAAATGCTCTCACAGAATTATGACAGGGTTTCATGTAGGAATCATCTACCGGTAGCTTTTGCAGAGTCACCATCCGTAGTACATTTAATGCTGACCCATTATCAATCAGTACTCCTAGCAACATATACCATTTGCAGTGGGTCGTGATGTTGAGAGCTTTGGTGGACCCCATACCTCCCTCCGAGATCTCGTCATCGCTGAATGTGATGTGGTTGTATGCGATGATATGCCCCACTATTCTGTCCAGCTTAGACACAAAAATGTCACCGGGCACAAACGTTTGGTTCAGCACCTTTAACAATGCATCAATATGCTTTTTAGAACTCAAAAGCAGCTCCAATATTGTAATCCTTGCAGGTTGCTTTCGCAGCTGCTCTACTACATTGTACTCACTGTGCCTCAGGAACTTCAGAAACTCTTGTGCCTGAGCCCCGATTACTGGCTCATTAATCTTTAGAGGGGACTCCTCGCTGAATATCTGAGCAAGACTGGTTGATGTACCTTTTCCCTTATCCTTTGTAGCTTCAACAGACTTCAAAGCTTCCGAAGAGTAGCACCTGTCGTTCCTCGTGAAGTGGCCTACTTCATTGACAAATTCATCTTTCTCTATCTATTCATCTTTCCGTGTTGGCTCCTCTTCTACCATTCATTCTTTTTCCTCATCCGGCTTCGGCTTCTCTGGTATAGTCACGTTAGCAGCATAATTCCAAGGCATTCGCCGCATGTCTTTGAACGGAAACGAGGCTAGTGCTGAAATGATGATTTTAGGGGCCACCTTTACATATGCTCCTTGAGATAAACTTGCTTCCTCTTATCTGAAGGAGACAAAAAAGGGCATGTTTCTACCATACTTGAGGTTGGGGCTATCTGACGCACACACATCTAACCCCTGCTTTTCTGCAGCATCCTCAAAGAACTCTATCATCTTAATGTCCATCAACTGTTGAATCAGTCCCTGAATTCTTCACATTGTTGGATGTCATGTCCTCCGTTTTGGTGGAACTCGCAATAAGCTGTACACCTCTTCTGCACCACTACCATGCCCCTCTCAATCAAGCGGGCCATGCATAATTGTTGGAATACCCACCTTAAGGTAGACTTGATCTCTGACACACCCTCTTTAGCCTTCCTAGCCGAGTACTCCTCGATAGCGTTTACTCTACGGCTCACGTGATTAGGCAACGGATTAGCGGCCAAGTTTGGTTCTTCAAACTTCAATACCCTAAAAAATTGATCATGCTCTGCACAAGTTTCTTAAATGCGAGGTAATTTTCTATGGGGTGACTAGGGGCGCCGCCATGATAATCGCAATGTGTGTTAGGATTATACCATGACAGAAATGGGGGTTTGAATGGGGTAACATAGTACGGGCGAACCAAATCAGCTTTGTGCAACTGGGAATAAAGCTCAAAGTACGAAACACGCAACGGAGTAAAGGCTGCTTTCTCTTTTTCCTTTCTTGGAGCTCTCTCTTCTCTTTGGTTAGGGTTCTGAACCTTTCCCGCAGATGCTTGCGACTGAGAAACCGTGAAGTTCTTTGGAGCATTGTAAGTACTCGTAGCATTTACCTCATTCTTCTTGTTGTACTTCCGAGAGTTATCCCCACTGTCAATTCTGCCACTTTTATTGCCAATTTGAGAGACTCCTCAGTCATGATCAAATCGGCAAAGTTTTGGGTTGTATTATTGATGAGGCGATCGAATAGTGTCCCCTTCAAAGTATTCACGAATAGGGGTGTGATCTCGTGCTCAGGAATTAGTGGCTGGATCTGAGAGGCCACCTCTCGCCACCTCTGGGCGTATTGTCACAGACTCTCGTTGGACTTCTATCCCATGTTTTCTAACATGATCCTGCTAGGGGTCATATCTGTCACATATTTATACTGCTCAATGAATGCCTTCGAAAGATCATTCCAAGACTTGATGTTTACTCGACTCAATTGGTTATACCACCGGATTGCTGCTCCAGTCAGACTATCCTAGAAACAATGGATTAAAAGCTTTTCATCCTTAATAAAGGCTGCCATCTTCTGGCAATACATGGTCACATGCGCAGAAGGACATGAAGTCCCATCATACTTGTCGAACTCCGGAGTTTTAAATTTCGGTGGTAGAACAAGGTCAGATACCAGGTTTAGATCATTGGCCTCATTCCCTGGTTCGTATGGGGCTTGCAGTGCTCTAAACTTTTCTTCCATGATACGGAATCTTTCCTCCCATTTCTTTTCCACTTCCGTTCTGATTTTCTCAACCAAGTTCAGATCTGGCACCTCTTCTTCATAGAATACCTCTATATCAATGGGCTGGCTTTCAGATGCCCCTGCCTGAAGACTAGCAGATATCCCGACAGGTCAATGTATACCCTTTTTGCCGGACTTAGCATCATTGTTTGAACCTTGCTGTAAGATGTGATACCTTCTGGCTCCTGGGCGACTTCGTTTGTGACCTTTTCTTTCCTAAGGCTTTCTGCCAGCAATGCAGTTATGTCGGATACTATCGCAGCTTGTGATTGAGTGATCTGCTCACTGAGGCTCCGTTTGGCTTCATCAAAAAGTGCTTCCAAATCTTTCTACCCCTTTTCCAAACTGACTATTATGTCCTCCATTAATTTGCTTTGGAACCGAGTAAAGTATGGATGCGGAATGGTTGCGGTTTATCTTTTAGCTTCACTACCACAATATTTACACTATCAATATGTTTGCAAACATAGATAAATGCAATGTATAATGATGCAAATGCCATGATGCAATGCAAAAATGTATGCAAATAAAGGCACTGATTCCGCTTGTAATCACCCTTTTGAACTACTTTCATAGGAATTAAAGGGTCCAAATTACAAAATACTAGAGTAGAGTTCTACAGATAAGCGCTAGCTCTATCTCCTAACTTCTCGATAGCCCTGAGTAGCTTGATGAACCTAGGCGCTTCTTGCATGTCTGAGGTTATGAAAGGTCGAAGAACTTCGGCTTCTGCGGCTAAATCGTTGACATGTCTTGCAACTCGTTGTATGTCCACCATTAGGGTCGCGTAATACTGGTCTCTATCTTGAATTATCTGGGAGGCATCACGAAGTCTTTGCTGCCAATAATTGTCTCCACCCGCTGTAACTTCTTCGAATACCTTGATTCTCCCCCTGTAATCCTTAACAGTTGGCTCGAGTAACTCAATACGGGCTCGTAACATACAAATTTCATGCTCCCTTTCTTGTAGTTCAATGAAGCCATTCCTCTGACGATAAGCCTGAAAGGACTGCTCCAACTCTGTTAGTCTCCCCTCTAAGTCAGCATTCTGATCTTGACTCTGATTTAGGCTTTGAACAGTGTCGTTGTACAAGTTTTGCATCTCTAGTAGTCAATTCCTGCTCCCCATGGATTTTCTCTTCCAAACGGCAGTGTTCTCTCTTTCGTAGATGATTGCTTGCTTGCCTTTGTCGACCTCTTGCCTAGCTCTTTCTTTCTCTTGGTTAATAACGTCCTTGAAAGACCGACTTTCACTCTCGATGGCTAACTTGCAACTTTCTATCTCTTTCTCGATTGCTCGCTTGCCTTTCTTTTGTTCTTCTTCAACTAAACGCATACAGTTCATCTTTTCCTTCTTCGTGGCTAGGAATTAGCTTTGGCCGGCATTCTGCACCTTTTCTTGAAGCTGGAGAGTATCTTTCTGATAAAGGGCATTCTTCTCACACAGATCTGCATTCAGCTTCTTCAGTTGCCTGGTGGTCCCATCTCATTCGTCAACCTCTAAACTTGCCTTCTGGAGCTCATCCATATGCTGTGTCTGTAAAGCCTTCATCTTCTTCTTAACTTCCTCGAGTTTACTTTGCAAAATGTCAACCTCGGATGGTACTATCCTCATATGTTCCTCCAGTGACATGGTTGGTCCTTGGTCGGGTTCTGGAATCTTATCATTAATCCTCAAGCGCCTCCAAAGATCGTAATACAGGGTGATCATGGGCTCGGTATCTCCTTCTACCCTGACCCGGTAATAGTGATCCCAAGCTCTCATGATGGTCTGAACCTTCGTCCTAAACTCGCAATTGAAACGAAACTCAATTTGACTTAAACCGGCAGTGATGGGAATGAACTGTCGCGATCCGAATTGTCAGGACACCAAAAACGGAGCACAAGCAATCCCACCATATAGACCTAACATCATCAGCCAGTCATAATCGTCACAGCTGTATAAGAAGTAACTAACCCTGCCAAGCCACGGAACTCTCCACACTATGTCTCCGTCTTGAACGTTCCTAAAGATATGGGACCATTTCTTCGTCTTCCATTCTTCTCGCCATTCCTTCACTAAATACTCCTACAAAGGTGAAAAGTCTCGGAATGATATTCCTGGTAAAACCTTCGTTGGTGTCTTCCACATATGGCTCTGAATCCAAACCTGTAGTAGATGCGCACACCCTCTGAAACGTCCCTCTTCATGCTTTCGGCTCGCATTCAAAGAAATGAAAGTTTCAGTCAAAATGGCCGGTATTGGATTCGTCTTCCGCTTCATACGCTCAAATAGATCTAGGATGGCTACATCAATGTTTCCAAGGACCCTCGGAAAGATGACCAAACCATATATTCCTAAGGCGAATAGGTCCATCTTCTTTACCTCATCTGGGTGTGCTGGTATGATGTCTCGAATACTCTCCCAAGCAAAGGCCAGGCTGTCTCCTTGGACCTGGATCAAGCCATTAACCCAATCGTCACTCATCCCGACAAAGGTCTTGAGCTTCGAAGAGTAATTCTGGTTCCTCGGCGGCTTCGCATAGATCCAATCTTTCTGGTAATTCTTCTGATTAAGTAGGGTCGTGTACTCCTCTACCGTAGGCATCATATCTTCCTGTTGAAGGTGAAGCAGCAAAAAACGGGATTCCAAAACTTGAAGATGGCTCGGAGTAAAGGCTGGTTGACCCAGACATACATCAACTGTGCTATGCCGCCGTAACTATCACAGAATAAGTCTTGTAGTCTTCGATCCCTTCCTTCCCAAATCCTTGTAAGATCCCATGGTCATTCTATTGGAGGCTCACATAAGTATACCCTGACACTATGCGCTCACTCGGCAAGCTATTACCTTGGGTCCTCTTATTGACTTCTGACCAATGTCTGACGGCCGAGTTGAGTTCGTCCTTCTTAAGATGCCTTTTTTCCATGATGAAAGATTTTTTGATCGGGCAAACCACTTGATCCAGTACCTTTATGTAATGCAAATTCAATGATATATGCAAAAAAGGCAAAACAAAAAAGAAAACGAGTTAGTACCGGATAAAATAAATAAATACATAAACAAAAAGGCCAAATTAAATAAGGTAAACAAACAAAACAACCCTACTTACATCTTGTCTAAAACACCTAGTTTACCCACATGGCTCTAAAAAGGTGGGTTTTCTATATTCTCTACATGCAGTGTTGGTGCTAAGAGGTACCCGAATTGTCCTTGTTGTCCCCTACTAAGGGTAGCAAGGCCCCCGATCATCACCCATTATAGGCTCCTTTCAACTGGTTCAATTCAGGAGGACTCATTCGCTTATGCCCCACGAAGGAACGATATCCTCACGAAAGCATAAGGTACTCGAGCCCCGAAGGTACTTTGCTAGGCCTATACGGAGGAATGATATCCTCACGAAAGCACTAGCGTTTTCCCCCCACTTAAAAGGACGGGTTTATATGCCAAATTTTAAATGCATTAAAATAAACGCGCACTTACAACCGAATGTTAGTTTAATAGTCACTTTAATTCGGAACTTCCAATATCACTAAAGCGGTAATTATTTAAAAAGCTTGACTCTCATTTTTTTTGAAAAACAAAAATTGTCCCCAGCGGAGTCGCCATCTGTAGCGAACTCATTTTTTTCGCTAAAAACGAACAGGTTTCAAGGTGTTTGGAGGTCTTTCGGGTATTTAAAATATGTATTCCGTGGGGTTTTTAGAAAAACCGTGTTTTATCTGAAAATGGATTCGCCACCGGCCACTAAGGTAGGCCAGACACCATAAAACCAGAGATTTAAAAAAGTTGGGTTCGGGAGTCAGTTACGGATGGGAAGGATTAGCACCCCCACACCGCCCAAAATTGGTACTTTGATAATTACCGCTTTATTAATATTAAACTTTCCAGGTTAAAGTGACGATTAAATTAAAATTTGGTTGTAAGTGCGAGTATATTTTAAGGGCCCCGTTATTCGACATTAAACTGATAGGCCACCATCACTGCGTTTGATACTGGCCACGTTTACGCTCGAATAAAAGGGCACTGCATTGACAATTAATATTTCGTTTATGCAATCTTAGAAAACAAATAGAAAAGCATACATTTACATTGGCATGGTACTAAAACATAAACACATGAATATTACAACATTAAATAAAAACATGAATAAAAAAACAAAACCCATCATAATAAAAAAACCGAGTATAAATATGAACTAGAAAAACATTCTTCCAAAACTAAATTAATTACTTATAACATGCTTAAACACATTAAAAGCCACAAATGCAACCTATGCATGACATAAATATGATATGATATTAAACTAACAAATCAAAGCAACATGCGTACATATACCTAATACATAACATATGACATAATTTACGTTCATAAATTAAATAAAAAAAACCTTATATGTGACAAATAACACCACACTAACATATAACCTAAAATGCACAATGTTCATAATATACATGCTAAACATATCAACAC
Organism: Hibiscus mutabilis; assembly: GCA_019671005.1. Classification (NCBI taxonomy): domain Eukaryota; kingdom Viridiplantae; phylum Streptophyta; class Magnoliopsida; order Malvales; family Malvaceae; genus Hibiscus; species Hibiscus mutabilis. Next base: position 43,443,925 of record CM033756.1, read on the forward strand.
ATGAACAAACAAAAGCTACATGACATGTTAGCATGATAACCCCAAAAAGAACATAAATACACATACTAAAAACATATAAAATAAACATGAAGAACCATATAAACATGATGTACAAACGAGACTAAAACATGTCATCTAAAACAAACATGCATACAACAAGACCAAATAAATCACATCATAAAAACATAATATAACACATATTAAAAAAAGCATAAAGAACCATGATAATTTATATATATGGGCATAATGAGAAATATAAACATGCTTAAAAACACATAATGAAAACAAAAAGACATAAATATTTTTTTAAAATAAAGAAATAAAAAATAGAAGACAAAAATTAAAAAAGACACAATACACATTTGTGTTCTTAATTATAAACTGAAATAAACTTGCGAGGACTAAACTTGTAATAAACCCATGCGACGAGATACGTTTGAAAATATAGAAAACACAGAAGGACTGAGGGCTTGATTTTGCCATTACAAAATAGATTTGGTTTAATTTAGGGGTAAAATTGAAAATTAAAAAAAAAGAGGGAACATATATGCAATTAACCCAAGGGGCAGACTCTGTTTAAAAAAACAAGAATGCGGAGGTCCTTATGATGTTATTAACCCAAAAAAATTGTATTTTTGGTTTATAAAACAAGGTGACCGGCCCCCTAATTTCATTTTCCCTCATTTTTTATAACCCTAAAAACTCTCTCCCACTCTCTCTATTTCCAGAAACCCAAAACTCCTTCAGCCACCGTACTCTGTCGTGCTCGGGTGGTCTCCGGTGAGGCTTGGCCATGAGGTCGCCTAGAGCCTTCATAGACTAGGGCTTAGGCCACTAAAACCACCCTTGACACGCAAAAAAACTCTTTGAGAAAGCCCCCTCTTAAACCGTAATTTTTTTTCGAAACCAAGATAAGCCCTTCCCTTTGAACGGCTCACCACAGGTGGTTTGTTGCCGACAAGGAAAGGAACCGACTCAGGTAAAAACCTCTGACTTTTCTTTTCTGTCATTTTTTGTTTATGCGTGCTTGAAGAAAAAAGAAGAGAAGGAAGGAGATTTGCCACTGGGTTTTCTTTTATTATTTTGAATCTCTCGACTGAGTACAAAAGGGTCCTTTTCATGTAATATATAGTCTGCCTTTTTTGTTTCATTTTTCTTTGCTTACAAGGTTAAACAAAAAATAAAATGATTCTCTGTGATTCTGACTTGTACTCCTCTGATTGTGCATGTCCGGTTTGGCGGGCTGGTGAGGCACGGGCGTACGGCGGTAGCGACGGAGCAGTGCTTTCGGTCAGACGTGTTCTCGGCCGTTGGATCAGATATAGTCCAACGGCCAAGATGGCATATGGAACAGACGGCTCAGATTTGATCTGGGGTTGCACAAGATGGCGCCACATGGCACGCGGCATTTAAGGAGCCTTACGCATGAGCATTACACACGCGTGGGAGGCTGAAAGGTCTCGAGCGTGTATCACACGCGGCAGCTGATGGGACGCCTTGCCTCGATCGTGGCCGTTGGATCAAGATCTGATCTAATGGCCCAGGATCAGCTGCGCACAAAAAAAGGCAATTAGAGTTAGATATCTGATATGTATTAGGGTTGTATTAGGGTTTGGGTTTGGGTTGATAAGGCCATGTAAAATTTAATTATAGGTCTTGTAATTTCTTAATTTGGGCTCTGTAATTAAGGACTGGACACTTAATATATTTGGGTTTTATATATAATCTGTTTTCAATATTTATACAATATATAGCCCAATAATAATAATAATTAAACTTATAATTTAATACATGCACATACATACAACATGTGAATACATTAGAACGATCATACTTAATATATATACATACCTTATATAATACATGCAATATTAATAATGATTAATAGATAATACATATGCGCACACACTCATATATATAACATACACATACACTCTATGACACATATAATAATTACCACTATGTACACATATATAGTATACATGCATTCACATATTATTCACACACGTATACATTACATATACGAATCACACGTCCTAATATAATATATACAGGCAATAATAATAAATATTAATAATTACATAATATTTGCAAATTAACACGAAATTTACCGCAGATAAAAATGAATGATTATAAATGTAATGCAAACATATAGAACTGCACTCACCTGGGCCATGTAACAGTTTGCCTCTCTAAGTCTTACTCGATCCTTCCCCTCATAATACCTCGAATCCTATTTGATTCATATTTGACTTCATTAACCACATGAATATAAATACAATTTGTTAGATTCATTTCTAACGATATTTTAATTAAGCTATTTAATCATTCAACATAAAATTTCTATACATTTTCTTCCGTCCTTATACTGTCCAAAAACTCAGTTCGGTCCTTAATAACCTTTTTGAATTTCAAACAATTCTTCCAAGCTTGCTAACTAACATTAGATACAAAATGTCTCAATTTTCCAATATTATCTCTTCATTTTGGACTAATATCCTTTTAGCCCTTAAACTTTATAAAAGTGACAATTTAGTCACTACATCACTTTTGTACATTAATTCATGTACAATTTAACTTTTCTACTCATTTCCAATATTTCTAAAATTTTCACTTAACCTTCAACTTTGTCCAACTTAGTCCTTCAAAATTCTTTTATTTCGAACTAGGTCCCTAAATTTTCCTTCCTTGTCATTTTAATCCTTTAACTTTCATAACATGCTTGAAACATCAATTCTATTAATTTTCCATAATTTCAAGAGCAATCCCTAATTTTTTCCTAAATTGCCGAATTGGTCCTTCAACTTCCAAAATTTGCATTTTGGTCCTTTCTCGTCAATTTAAGCCAATTTGATCACATTATCAAAAATCACTCTTTAATCCCTCTTCAAAACAATAACTTTCACAAGTATCCCTTCATTTTTTCAAATTGCCGAATAGGTCCTCAAATTTTTCAAAATATTCAATTTGGTCCTAAATTGTCAATTCAAGCTTAAAATAACATTTTCTATCCATTTCCTTCATAAAATAAATTTTGACAATTTATTCCCTAATATTCCATAAAATTTCGAAATGGTCCCTAATAGGAATTTAATCTTCAAACATCAAAATTAAGTTTCTAACATCAACATAAAGCTTCAAACAACTTAATCCTTCAATATCATCATCAATTCTCAAACCCCTAACAAATTCCTAAATTTCAAGATTAGGGTTTATAACTTCCAACATGAAATTAGCTTGATTTCAAGCTTGTTTTCTTCAAAACTAAGCTTAATTCATCATCTACTACATCAATTCTAACAAAATTCCACGAAACCCTAATCTCTCTCTCTTTAAACCCTAATCCAATACTTCATAATTCCATGCAATTTTACTATCAAAATGTAGAGAATGAAGAGTAGATCACTTTACCTCAAACAACCTTGCTTGAATTCTTGATCAAAAGCCTTGAAAATGGCTATGAAAAATTTTTGGTATCTTTCTCCTATTTTCCTCCTTGTTTCGAACAGCCAAATAATGGATGAGAAAGATTTTCCTCATATTTTAATTATTTTAATCCATTTGTAAGGTTAAATGAATTTTAAATTCATTTAACTAGTGAAATTACCATTTTACCCTTTTCATCCAATGGCCATGATATAATCTTATCAAAAATCAATGGCCATGATTAAATCCATGTGTATTTGACCTTTAAAAATTGCCCTTAAAGTTCCAAAATATTTAAAAAATGCCATCCATGGCGAAAGACTAATTTGCCCTCCAACTAGTCTTTATTTACTAACAAGTCTTAAAATTTGCCATCCCGTTAAAATTGAACCAAATTGGTTCCCATCTAACCGGCCTTGTCCCAAAATATCTTAGATTTTTATTTATGGCATTTATTCGATCCAAATATTCGAATTTCACTCAGTACACTTTCCAATTTTTTTCATTTGAACTTTAAAGCTTTATAGCCACTAACATAAGCCTCGTACGAAAAATCCAGGTAACACGAAAGTGTCACTCTTGGGGGTGAACTATTCATTTACGGGGTTAGATTACATAACTTTTGAAAATTACACATTGGTCCCTAAACTTTTCCAAAGTTTATACTTTGGCCACAAAACTTTCAAAATTTCCATTTTGGTCACTGAACTTCAATTCCCATTTCAATTTTCCTCAGATTTTTACCAAACTTTGAAGTACCCAATTCAACTCACTTATTCCTTAAATATTATTTTATAACTTTTCCTTGGCTTATGGAACAACCTTTGAAATTTTGATTCGATCTGATTTCCTGATATTCGTAAAATACTTCTACTGCAATTTTACCTTTTCTGAACTATCGGATTTATTCCAAAAATTCCATATTTCCATATTCGGGAAATAAACTCTATTATCTCATAAAAACTTCCTTTCCTAGAACTTAGACTGAATTTTCGTAACTCAGTCTACTATTCCGATAATTATCAAAAATCCTCATATAGTAACATTTCTCTTAAAAATCCTTTGTCAATAATCCATAAGAATATTCTCTACTCTTACTGAGTTCTAAAATATCGATTAGAAACACTTTTATGGGACCTTCTCGGAGGTCACCCATCCTAGTATTTCCCTGGACTAAGCACCCTTAACAATTTTATTCGATCCAAATTCGGTACCTTCTACTGTATCTAAATTCTCAAAACTAATATCAAGGTTCTTATTTCGATCATATTCACCCTTATACTAAATAAAATAACTTGTTGGGGAATTTACACTTTAGTCCCAAACTTTTCCAAGTTCATACTTTCACCCCCTAAACTTTCAAAAATTACATTTTAGTCACTAGTCCAAAAATTGGGATATTACAATCCTTAGTTCTTCTTAAGTACTTAAGGATGTTTTTAACAGCAACCCAGTAACCTTCACCGGGATCTACTTGGTACCAACTTGTCATACTTAAGCGTATAATACAACTGGACGAGTACATAGCATGACATACATGATAGATCCAATTGTTGAAGCATATGGAATCTTACTCATGTGCTCTCTTTCTTGAGGTATTGAAGGAGACATTTCTTTCAAGTGTGAAATACCATGTCTTATAGGTAAGAATCTCCTTTGGGATTCTTCCATACTAAATCTTTTCAGTACTTTATCTATTTATATATTTTGACTCGGTCTTAGAAGTCAACTCGATCTATCTCTGTAGATATTGACTCCTAATATGTATGTTGCCTCACCCCATGTCTTTCATGGAAAACATTTTCCTAACCAAGTTCTTTTAAAAGCTGTAAGCTAGGTATGTCATTTCCTATTATCAGTATGTTATCCATATGTAATACCAAGAATATGAATGTGCTCCCACTAATTTTCTTTAAAACACATGGCTCATCCTTATTTTTTATAAAGCCAAACTCTTTGATTGCATTGTTAAAATAAAGATTCCAACTTCGAGAAGCTTGCTTCAATCCATAAATGGACCTTTGAAGCTTGCACTTTTTTCGGTATCTTTTGGATCGACAAAACCTTCAGGCTGTGTCATGTACACATCCTCGTCTAGTTTTCCATTAAGGAAAGCGGTTTTAACATCCATTTGCCATATCTCATAATCATAAATGCAGCTATCACAAGTAATATTCGGATGGATTTAAACATAGCAACAAGAGAAAAGGTTTCATCATAGTCTATACCATGAATTTGATGAAAACTCTTAGCGACTAATCGCCCTTTGTATGTTTGTACATTACTATCCATGTTAGTTTTCTTTTGAAAACCCATTTGAACCCTATGGGCTTAATCCTTAGAGGTGGGTCAACCGAGGTCCAAAATTGGTTTTTTGACATGGAATCCATAACGAATTTCATGGCCTCTAGCCATTTCTCAGAATCTGGGCCCGTCACTGCTTCTTGATAAGTCCTAGGCTCATCTTGATCCATGAAGAGAACATCACCTTGCAATGTGATAAGAAATCTAAATTTCTCAGGCGCATTGCATTTTCTCAAGGATTATTCCAGTGAATGTGTTTCCAAAATAGTTAAATGTTCCTCAACAACTTGTGGAACTTCTTGTTGTTCAATCTCTGGTTCAAAGATTTGTCGTTGATCTCGAATTTCATTGAGTTCAATATTTCTCCCACTTCATTTTTGAAAACAAATTATCTTTCTAGAAAGATTCATGTTCAAGCAACAAACACTTTGTTCTCGGTAGGATTGAAGAAATAATAACCTTTAGCTTCTTTAGGATAACCTACAAAATTACATTTATGAGATTTGGGTTCAAGCTTTGTAGACATATGATGTTTAACATAAGCTTTGCATCCCCAAATTTTCATAAAAGACATACTGGATGTTTCCAGTCCATATCTTATATGGTGTTTTTTTGAACTGATTTTGATAGAACACGATTTAGTGTGAAAGCCGTTGTTGAGCACATGTCCCCAAAAAGAAACTGTAAGATCAGCGTGATTCATCATTGATTGAACCATGTACAACAGTGTTCGTTTTCTTCTTTTGGAAACTCCATTCCATTGTGGAGTACCAGAAGGTGTAAGTTGTGAGACAATCCCATATTCCTTAAGAAGGTCACCAAACTCTAAACTTAAGTATTCTCATTCTCAATCTGATTGAAGAGCCATAATACTTTTTCCTAGTTGGTTTTGTACTTCATTTTTTAAATTCCTTGAACTTTTCAAGGGCTTCAGATTTATGATGTTTTAGGTAAATGTACCCATATCTACTAAAGCCATCTATAAAAGTAATGAAGTAATGAAACCCTCCTCTGGCTTGTGTATTCATTGGTCCACATACATCACTATGTATTAATCACAATAAATCACTTGCTCGCTCACTTTTACCATTAAAATGAGCTTTGGTCATCTTTCCAAATAAGCAAGGCTCGCATACATCAAATTGTTCGAAAATAAATGAATCTAAAAATCCATCTTTATGAAGTTTTGAAATGCATTTTTCACTTATGTGACCCAAGCGATAATGCCAAAGATAAGTTTGATTAGATTCATTTGTTTTGATCTTTTTATTTATGTTGTAAATGGAATTCTCTTGATCCAAAATATAGACGCCATTTATTAATTGTGTCACGCCATAGAAAACATTATCGAGATAAAAGAACAACAATTATTCTTAATAATTATCTCAAAGTCAATCTTGTCTAAACAAGAAATCGAAATGATGTTTTTAGTCAAATTAGGCACAAAATAACAATCCTCTAAACATAAATTAAGTTCACTAGGCAACGATAAAGTATGTGTTCCTATAGCTAATGCAACAACTCTTGCTCCATCACCAACCTTTTCTTAAATTTCTACTCTTTTGTAAACCTTGTACAGATGTACAAATATGAGAACCACAACCGGTATCCAATACCCAAGAAGTAGGTGTTGATAAATTAATGTCAATACCATAAATATCTGAGGCAGGCGCTGCACTTTCATTTGCCTTCTTGACCTTTTAAGATAAATGGGGTAGTCATTCTTCCAATGACATGTCTTATTACAATAAAAACATTTTTCTTTCAGTGACATGTCAAAGAAGTTCACGTCGTTCAACTTGTCCTTCTCAAGGACTGATCGCAATGATAAGGAATTTGTATTTGCCATAATAAGTCTACAACAATAAAATATGATTTTTAGTTCGTTTATCAAGTTTGATTATAAAAGAACTTTATACTCCCACTACTTTTATTAAAATTAATAACCCTCAAATACTTTTCGTAAAGTTTTCTAGTGGGTAAGGATCCAAAATTCACATTCTCTTAAGTCAGCTTTGGCTTCTCTTAAGATTATGGTTTATCTAGGTAAGCAACATTTGCTAATTGCATCTCATGTAACTCCTTCATTTGGTGAACAACTCTTTTTCATAATCATCTTATGATTATCCAAATAACTAGCCTTTAGGTTTCTAATTCTATTAGAGTAACTCGATTAAGTCTTTAACCAATATTACAACCAACGAATATCACTTGCTTATTCTTCGCTTTTGGCCAAGATAGATACAAGTACCTCACTTTAGCAGAACCTACATTGTATCAATCTAGACTTTAACGAGGGTTAACATTGATAAGCAATAAAAGACAATATTTTATTGAGGGGTTTTGTGAATATTATTTCACCATTTAACATTTGATCTTATCAATTAACCAGCATGCATCTCATACATTCATTTTATCATATACATGAAAAGCAATAAATATGAATGTAATAGTTATAGCCCATATCCTAAGGTGGCCCGTTCTAAGACAATAGAAGAACCAAATTATTCTAAGGATAAAATCATTTCTCAAGCATCTTTTTGTCGTCCCATACTTTTGTTCCGCAGGTTCATGCTTCTTCGTATAGATTACAATTTCAGAAACTCATTTTACATACGAGGGAGTAAGATGAAAAAAGAATTATAATAGAAGTAGAGAAAGGCATGAATATCAAACATAATAAAGATGCGGCTTGTTATTAATGTCTTACCAGATTGTTCCTACATAGGGGCCAAGGAGCAGAGCCCCTTACGGGGGTCTAGTGGCTACGGGGCCGCCGGCGGGGGTGTTGTTGATTGGTCAGGGACAAAGAAATTTTTAAAGATTAGCATCTTAATTGCTATGTAAAAACCTCATGATTTGATAACTTTTATAAAAATTATCATGTTTTTCTGGATTTTAATATCCACGAGGTTTTTACTGAAACAACTCTTGTTACTTTTCCCGCACGAAATCTATAGACTAACCATTAGTCTAATAAATAACTATAACCTACGTATGTTAACACTAAACATCTAAAATCCTAAATCTACATATTGAATATGTTAATAATTAACATATAATATTTCAAACCCTATCGACAAAGATCCTGACGATTAACTCTTAATCATCGATCTTAGGAACATCTTTTAACTAGAGTAACAGATTAACCGTGATTGAATTGATTTGCTTGTACAAAAATCATATATTCTCTAAATAAATAAATAACATGTATCTCATACAATTACATCACCCAAGTAATTAAAACCCGAAATTGTATCGTACAAGTGGCTTTGATACCACTAATGGGTCACGCTGGCACACCCTATGGCGCAGCAGAAAAAATATCCAGAGATCCATGTACGAGGAACGAATCGGGGTGAATAAAGGTGAAGAATTACATGTTTAAAATATGGAATTCTAAATTTGGAGGAGATAGATATTAATCACGATTCCACAATGTCGATTCCCAAGTCGCAACAATAACGCTCTGACCTCTACGTAGTTCACCCAGTTGAAACGAGCATATAAAACTCTTTAAACTATTTAGAGGGTTTTTTCAAAAAGCATTAATGACTGCTAGATCTCTCATGCCATTATATAGCCTTTGTAATCGTAATTCAACTCATATTAGGATTTCAATATATATATATATATATATATATTAATATATATAATCCTAATTTAACTTTAATTAGAATTTTAATATATATATATATATTAAATATAGATAATCCCAATTCAACTTAATTAGGATTTCAATATATATATATATATATTAAATATATATAATCCCAATTCAACTTAATTAGGATTTCAATATATATCTATATTAATATATATAATCCCAATTTAACTTAATTAGGATTTCAATATATATTAATATATAATCCCAATTCAACTTAATTATGATTTTAATATATATATATATATATATATATATTAATATATATAATCCTAATTCAACTTTAATTAGGATTTCAATATATATTAATTTAAATTGAATTATATTATTTATATATTAAAAGAGTCATAATTACAATAGTTATTTTCTTTTAATATTTATCTAATAGTTAAATTATATATATCAAATATATAATAATTTAACTAAATTCATGTACAACAAATTTGTACATAGATAATTCGTTTAATATATGCTCATTTCAACCGTGGGTGTGACCCTGTAGGTTCTTTGTAATGTTAGTAGTAAATATTAGAACATTTCTAATATTACAAACAATGAGTGAAATCTAGCAATATGTCATTGTCACCTAAGTTACAAGAAATCATGCTTCGACATAACATCTTTGTGATTAACTCTTTTCATGTATTACATCCTTTTGTCCTTATATCTAGATTGGACAGAAGTCATGGAATAGCCACACTTGTATAGTCCATCTAATATTTCTTGATATCTTGAGTAGACTATTATAAACGAATAACTATGATATCTCATATCAACTTATTCGAGCATGGCCATGCATTTCTAGTCTCACTCAATTAAGTAGCCTACGATATTACTCCTATTATGTAGGAGGGACAAATACTATCTTGATCAACCATATCCCACTACATAGATTGTAACATATCCAATATCAGTCTTTATAGTGTAGTTAGTTGCGACACACGTTTGAATGTATCAAAATATGTCACTCACGATGTTGAAATAATGATGATCTCAAGTCTGAGGATCATACATGTAGTTATCACTATGAGCAATGTTGTGACTGACACATAATAATCTAAGAAGCATGCTCATAGCGGGTTTGTCCAGCATGTCATTCTCTAACACATTTTTATATATTGATTTAAACATCTCCATGTCAATGACAACACTTTGTCATCAATCAACTACATATTAGTCTTTATGCATTATTGTTGTCCATGCCCACAATAATACTCGACTAAGGAGATTTAAGAATAACCATATTAATCTAAGGTCTTTATTATAATTCAGTTTATTTATGCACACAGAATCGTAACTGAAAATAATAATGACAATGCCTCTTTATGAATAAACAAGGTAAAAGCAAATGTCATTTACAATCATCTTATGATTGGTTTTTGGGCATACTCTAGCAAGATTGACTCGGTCAACGAGTTGACTCATACGGTAAACTTTGTCAACAAGTCAGGTTAAACGGGTCAGATTGGGTTGGATTAGGCTTAAATCGGGTTGGCCTTATCGACGAGTTCAATTTGGCCCGGTTTAAGGCTGGAAGTTGGTTTAGTGCCGGTCAAAGACCAATTCAGTCGGGCTATCATTTTAGGCAGCCGAAAATCACCCAGGACTACATGTATATTCCAGCGCGGCCCAAATGAGATGAGAAACAGTCTTGAACAACAGTAATCCACCAAAAAACATACTCAAACCTCAAAATCAGTCAACCAAAACAGTTTAAAGGCCTTAAAATCTATTAAACCCTTACATAAAAACCTTTACTCAAATCTTCAATGAAGCCTCGAACGGCAGCGGTTTGCGACTGAACGGCAGGGTTTTGTTCACAACAGCCTGAGGAGTGCGATGGTGCTAGCAGTGTCTTTCAAGGCACAGAGTAGGCTGGCAAAATGACTAAAAACTCTTACCAACATTTTTCATAACCATCATCGAAGCTTCCAAGCGCTCTCCACAGCCAACGATGAGGTAGTAGGGCGAGTGTCTCATTGGGTTCTATTTGCGAGACGATGGGGAAAACAAGGGTAACGGTAGTGTCAACCACATACCGACAATGGATGAGATCGACGAAAGGGATAAATGAATGTTTTTTCACCATTTCCTCTTGAACGGTGGACAAAAATGGATATCGGTGGCCGAGGTTTTGACCACAAGGGTGGGACCGTTACTCTGGTGGTGGCGGTGCACACCACGAACGTCAATGAGGTCTCGTCAGAGCTCAAATGAAAAAATGGTTCATGAAAACTTTTAGAATTATCTTGACCTTTCATATTCTAATAGGGCCTATATACAAATTGGTATAAAGCATTATACGAGCTTTATTATTACACTAAGATAGGCCCTAACCAGAAATAGCCATAGTTCCAATGGCTAACACTTCAGTTCACTATGCAAAAGGTCTAGTTTCAACACCTCAAAAACGTAAAACTCCCTATTTTATTTCATTTCAAGACCAATTAAATTACCCAACTATTGGGGTGTTACAATTCTCCCCCTTAAAAGTATTTTCGTCCTCAAAATTTACCAGAGTTAGAGGAATTCAAAGACTGTCATTCCATTCATTCACCTACTGAAACTTGTCCAATAGAGTATGCTTATTTCTCGAGTCTCAAAGGCAGTCACGGATCAATTTGGCAGTGTCCTCAGTCAGTCAGACAAAATTAGACCCAAAGTTAATCCATCATACATCTCAGGCTAGCTGATCAGAATATGATAATTATAACCATAGAAAACCTCATACGGTGTCATGAATACTTGTCTCATAGCTGTTATTATAAGTAGTCTCAGTCAGGAGTAGAAAATCTTTCCAACTACCACAAAAATCTTTCATATGAACCAAAAGTATATCTTCTAAATTGACCATCAGTTTGTAGATGAACAACCTTTTACAGTTCTGACGGGCACTCAAGGCCTCCAATATGACCTTCCATGTTCAAGATATAACCACCAAATTTCAGTTAGGAATGATATGTATATAAATATCGGTAAACCATGTCATATTTCAAGAAAAATACCTTTCTTTATGCCACTGAACATAACCATGGTCTTGAACGGATATCACTTACCTTCAACACAATATTCAGACAAGAGTTTCCATCACATATAGCAATAACCACAAAATTATTCTCTCGCCACGTTTACAGACATTTTTCATTTAAATTTATCATTATGTCTTTTACATATAGCCTAATGTTAGTTGACTAGCTTCTTATAGATAATTTTATACCAGTCCTATTACTAAATACAAGGTTTGATACGTACCAGGTTCTAAAAATTCTCCAATTTATTTCATATATGCATAGGGGAGTTAACTCTCCTCTAACCTAGACAATTATTTTGCTTTACCATCCTCTTGATCCCAATTCTTATTCCTAAAATTAATTCTTTATGAGTCACAGAGCTAAATCGGGTCTATTTCCGATTATCACCATGTTCTGTCACACTTCATCCCACACAATCGTACATTCATTCTCAATTAGAAATAAACCTTTAATTTCGTATGCATCAACCATTTCATGCTTTATTCGATTCTAGTTCATCACGTGAATCCAGAGCACAGACGAATGTTATAGATGTTCTTTGCCAGTACAGATCGACTATAATGGACAGAATACTTTGATTCACTTAACTTAGAAAAAAAAATCAACAAAAGAGTTTCGGCTCAGATGAGTACTGTTATGATCTAGGGGGATGTATTTACCAGACATCTTATGACGGATGATCAGCCGATCTACCCAGAATAATGTAACTCTAAGCTTTGATATCACTAACACCCCCAGACTAGAAGTGTCACATTAGGGCCACCGGAGCAACCCTCAGTAAAAACTAATAAAAATTCCTTTCTTTTTAATATATTTAAAAAAGTAATTAAACAAAATTTTTATTTATCACGTCATTCAGAAAAACATTTAAACCTGATAAACAGAAAATTAGAAAACTTATTACAGACATTGGCATAAATCAGACGCAATATACATGCCCACTAAATATACCGGTACCATACTCCGCGAGCGACGCTAATGAACTTCCATAACTGATGTCGGGTGTTGAAACATGATCGAGCTCTTATAACCTGCAATGATAAAATAACGTGAGCTTGGAAAAGCTCAGTAATACAGACCTACCAACAGATGCTATAAGAACAAATTGGCATAAGGCTAACATAATTTGACATGATGAGCTTGATATTAAAAGGCTCGTGGTAGGATATGAAATTTATATTGACGGTATACATGAGGGTAGCAGAGCCATTCATGAATTGATCACTCGATCACCAGACATGTGGTCTATAATCCGAATGATTAAAAGTGGGCTAGATTTCAAGATTTGAGACAAAAAAAATTAGTGTGTTCCAATAACTGCAGATAAAATACATTTTATATAATTTAGATAAACCAGCATTTCGTGAAAACATATTATTAGAGCATCCAAAGTTATTATGTAAGTTTATCTACCCTTCATCCTAACTCCAAGATACAGTTCCCCAAAACGGTATCATATACAGCATTAACCCGAGCCCATTGGGCTTAGGTACCATCCTAAGGGAATACCTTAGGTCCGGGTGGAATTACCCTAGCCGAAGCATAAGAACCGAATACGGGCGAAATTACCCTAGACGAAGCATAAGAACCTTATACGGGCAGAATTGCCAGCCGGATCAGGGCTGAACCTTCATAGACTTCATATCATAACCCAAGTACCCCAGTAAATCAGTACAAGCAGTTTTACAGTATGCAGTAATTAATAAACATATTCATGTTTGGATAACAGTAACCATAAAGCATTCTTGTCATAACGAGTACTAGGGCATACAAAAAACTTATAGTATAACCATGGTTAATTTCAAAAACATGCCATGTTTATACAAAATCAACATGCCAGTCATGTACACATGATCATCTTAATAAAACATGTAAAACAGTATGCAAAGCAGTCGTGTGGCACACAAGGAACACACTAAATTACCCAATTTGTGGCTCAGATACAGGATAGTTACGGAACAAGTGCACTAGCACTCTAGAGATTTGAGTAGTTTTCATAATAAAATTCCTTAAAAAGGGGTTCAATGAATACCGGCACCATTAAGATGTTTAAGAACTTGATTTATCAGGACCGTTCAGAATTTTAGAGTATAATATGGTTCACTCATGAGTTCAGATAAATCAGGATAAATTCCAGAATAAAGACGGATCAAGACCCTTCAAGATTTATGATACATGAGAAAGATTCCATACAAATTTAGTTCATAAGGGAATTTTAACCGTTTGACTTTCAAGGGAATTTTGGTAATTTTACCTAATTAGTGAAAAATAGATGTTTGCGATGACCACAACATCTTTTATCTTATCTACCCTCCAAACCACTTAAACTGAACAGTTTTCATCATTGCAGTATATACCAATATTCGAATAGGTACACATCACGCGCACTCGATACTTAATACCAACGACATGTATAGCTGAACAAAGCTTCATCACCAATAATCGTTTAATGAACCTTGAACAGTCAAACATGTATTTATGCAGTCTTCTTCCATTAATTAAGCGGTATTGGGAAAATAGTTATACATATGTCGACTTCAAATCCATATGGGCATTACAGTCTTTTGAGCTCTATGGATTAATTCCAGGATTTACAAAACTTTCACTTATTTCAAGTCATGAGGATGTTTCAATCGATTAATTGCTTAATGATGTTTTAGTCATCCCGGTCTCTTTTTGTCCTTCCACACAATTTGATTATTTTTCAAAAATTGAGGGTAAATTTGTCATTTTGGTCAATTTAGAGATTCTTGTGCCCGAAGATATTCCATTTATTTCAGTCAATTCGATGTTTTCTGCCAATTTGATTGATTCATATAAATGTAGTAACTTCTAGTAATTTATCTTTAAGGACTTATTCAGGATTTTAGGAGAATCCACACATTTTATATTCTAAAAGGTTCGAATCTTAATACCAAGATTTTCCAAGTAGGTCGAGGGCTCCAAATGAATAAATTGTTTAATCGAGTCAGGAATCAAGTTCTAGGTCATTTCCATCGTTTGGGGTATTTTTGTCATTTACAGTTCAAGGGTATTTTCATCATTAATTTAAATTCGAATATTCAAACGTTAACTCCTTTATTAACTATAATTCATTCTGAAGGTTGACAGTATTATTAATTTCTTACTGAACTTAGAAATTCTTCAAGATCGTTAGACTTCTTATTCGAGTATTTCAGGTCTTATCCGGTTTATCATTCTTTTGTTCCGAAGTCAAAATTGCTTAAGCAAGTTAATCGGTATACTCATTCCATGTATTATATGCCATAACCATATACCAATGTTACATAAAGCATACAATAGGTGGAAATGTATTACCTCGAATCCAAGCTACCACAGTCGACCCTTACATTTTTCTTTCGATTACATTCGAACTCGACATCTCTTCGAATCGTAATTTCTAAAGACTGCAGATACCTTCAACTAATCATATACCATAATTAGTCCTTAAACCAATATCGTTGCCCAAAATTAAATAACTAACGCACAAACAAGCTCGGGTTTAGGTCAGATCCGGAGGCTTTCGGGTTAGAATTTCGTGAAATAGGGCTTCAAAAACGGGCTCAAGACTTCGAAAAATGTAAAATAGGGTTTTTTTGGAAATTTTTGGAAATTTTGAGTTTTGGAAATTCTAACTTAATAATTTTAATGGGTTTCTAAGGTCATATGAGTAACAACTGGTGCATGTTGGGAGGTGAATTGGGAGGAGCTAGGTTAAGCAAATGAACGGTCACGAGAGTCTCGGGTACCTTTAATTGCACAATAGTTCATATTAATCCTTTATTCAATAAAAACACCCTTAAATGAATAATTTAATACATATGCATATTTGAGTTCAACATCAAATTTGGAGGCTTTTGGGTTAGAATTTTGCAAAACATACTTCAAAAATAGACTCAAGACGTCGAAAAACCCAAAATAAGAGTTTACAAAAAATTGACTTTTTGGTTAAAGTTAACGGTCAATGGTCAATGGGGTTGACTCAGCTGAATTAACTCGGGCGAGTTGAGTTAAGTCAATGGGTTAACTCAGTCAATGGGTTAACTCAGTCAACGAGTCAGCTCGAATAGGTCAGACTCAGGTCAGGTTAGACTCGGGTCGAGTCAGATGGGTTTAGGTTTGGGTTATAACCCATTAGCTAATGGGCTTATAGCAAGTTGGTTTAAGATTGGGCTAGGCAGGCTAGTTCAAGATTGGTAGATCAATTTGAGCCCACTCAGCTCAATTCAAGGCTGGACAAGTCTATTCGATCGGGTCGGTCCAAATTAGAGGTAACAAACAAGGCGACTGAAAATCTCCCTTAGGCGGTGTGTGCTCATCATGCTCAGCCCAGATAGCCAGAAAACACTACCGATCAACAAAAAACAATAGAAAAAACTTTAAAGAAAAGATATTCAAGGCTTACCACGACAAAAAATAATCGGAAACCACTCAAAAAGGCATCAGAAAAATTAAGCTCTTCCTTGCCGAAACTTCTAGACAAAAAATCACAATGGTCGATTTGAGTTTTGGCGTGTGGAAAGTCAAGCCTTGGTTGCGAGACGACTGCAAACCCAAGGACGATGGTCGTGTAAAGCACGAATGATAGACGAGCAGTAATCACCAGAAATTTGTGGCTATCCTTTGGGTTTTTGACTGCTTTCAAGCTGGTTTCCTCAGCGAAGGGCATAGAACGACAGCGAGTGAACGATAGGGGTATGATCGAGATGAGACAGTGGTTTTGAAGGCTAGGGCGATGCACGCCACGAACAGCCAAAAAGGCATATCAGAGCTTGAATGGAGATAAGGGAAGGTAGAGAGTTTGAGGGGAAATCTAGATTATCTCTTTTTGATTCCAAAGACAATAATGACCGGTTGGTGGGAGGATTAATGGTGCATTGAAGGGGTTGTCGAAGTATGTTAAAGATATTTTTTATTTTATAAATAATACAAGAAATTGGTTAAAGGGTATAAGGGTAAAAGATATACCCAGAGTTTGTCTTAGTTCAAGCGGTTAAGGCATGAGATCACCAAGGCTTGAGTCATAGGTTCAACACCCATGGCTGCAAGATTTTATTTATTTTAATTTTTTATTCAAACATGCAATTATTGGGCTGTTACACCCTAAAACCCTAACTGATCTTTTTTTCCTTACGCAGCCAGCCCACGACCATTGGATCTAATCTGATTCAACGGTCCACATTATCTCACGAAAAGAGCACGTGGATCATCACTCACCCACGTGCCTGACAGTTTGGCTCTTCGCCCGTGCGTATAGGCCACATTCTCAACCTTTCAACTTCTCCGACCCTTCAGCTTTCATGGTCACCGTTGCTGTTGAGATAAAGATTTTGATCTAACTTTTATAAAAAAAATGTTTTTGGACTTAAACATATTTTAGAAATATTTCAAAGTCCACACAACTTGAAAAATATGTTTAAAATAATTTGACTTTGTTCCTATATCGAATATATCTTTTAAATTCAATTTTTAGCCTATTCTACAAGTTTTTAATGTAGTTTTCGAAACCCCTTTTCGAAACCATTGAGACAGTAAGGCCTAGAAACCAAACCTGGGAAATAGGTTTCAAAACCTCGTTCATGGTTTCGAAACCACTGGTTTCAAAACCCCCTACCTGGTTTCTATACAAGTCCCCTGTAACGGCTAGTTTTTCATTTGAAAACCCTAATGATTTCAAAACCCCTATGTAGGTGAGCATTTAATACTCGGTTTTAATGGCTTCCAATATCTCCAAACCAACCCCAACGGCTAGTAATGATCACAAGCTCATTAGAAGGTTTAAAAGAAGTCTTCAAGCATCCATAGAAGATAGAAAAAAAACAACTACCAACATTCTTTGTATACAAAAATTGTGTTTGTGCCATAATTTTCATATTATTTGTAGAAAACACTTGTAAGAGAAACTGTCAATATTGCTCAAGTGTTTTAGGATTTGGGTGAGTGCTTTAGTATGCATACTACTCAGCCTTGTGAGGTTTTCTTAAGTTTGCTTATTTGTATTTCCTCTTGGAAAAGAGTTGCTCAAAGCTTTGGGTATAAGCTTTGAGGGAGTGTAAAGGTTACTCTTGATCCTTGAAAAAGAAAGAAATTCATAGTAAATTTGGGAAAATCCTTAGTGGGGAGCAAAGGTAGTGGATGTAGACTTTGGTTAGAAAGTCGAAGCACTGCATATCCTTGTGTCGAATATTTTTTTTCCAATTGCTTCCACCACTTCTATCATAAAGCCAATTCACCCCCTCTTAGCAACTCGATTGATGATGTACGAGCCCAACAATTGATATTAGAGCAAGTCTCAATTGAAGGTCTAACCACCATTGAGACAATCCTAGAGGTGCTTGATCGATCTTTCAATCAATCGACTTCAATGGCTTCCACTTTTGGCCTATACTACATAAAGATTCTCAATTGGTCAACAAGCTACCATTCTTCAATGGAGCTCACTACTCCTATTGGAACAATAGGATAAAGTTGTTCATCTAAGCAAGTGATCTAGAAGCATGGAAGATCATCCTAGACGGTCACACTACTCCAACCACAGAGATGAATGTTTGGAGTGATAAAGAGAGCAAGAGATTCCAAACCAATACCAAGGCTATGCACATCTTCTTTTGTAAACTTGGTCCCGATGAATGCGAAAGGGTCTTATCTTGTTCCAATGCTAAGGTGATTTGGGAAAAGCTTGAAGTCACTCATGAATGCACCAACAAAATAAAGGAGACCAAGGTCGGTCTTCTCAACCTTGAGTATGAGAGCTTCAAGATAAACCCAATAGAAGACAGCAAAGCTATGTCCGATCGATTCTCCACCATTGTTAATGGACTCAAAGGCTATGGAAAAGTGATCCCAGATGACAAGCTAGTTCGAAAGTTGATTTACTCACTTCCAGAATCATGGGAATCCAAGAAGACGACGATCATCGAAGCAAAGAACTTGAAGATGCTCAAGATTGACGAGCTCATCGATTCTTTTCTCACCCAAGAGTTGATGTCAAAAGAGAGAGTAAAAGAGAAGAAAGAAGAGAAAAGAGAAAAAAATGTTGCATTCAAGACCTCATCGAGCATTCAAGAAGAATCAAGTGAAGAGGAGAGTGAAGATGAAGAGATGGCCAAACTTTTCAAGCAACTCAAACGATTCATGAAGTATGAGAAAGAAGAATCGAGACATGAATCGAGGAAAAAGAAGGATCCCATTGTGTGCTTCGAGTGCAAGAAGCCCAGTCATGTCAAATACGATTGTACAAGGATAAAGAAGAAGGGATGAAAGAAAAAGGCGTCTGTGGTTATATGGAATGATGAAAAGACTCCACTGATGATGATGAGGGAGCCAACCTTTGTCTTATGGCCATCCAAGATGAAGAGTTAACTTCTAACTCATCTAATTTAAATTTTTATACTTTTATGAGTTATAAGAAACCTACAACGTTTTTGTTTTAGAGTTTGAAGCTTCATTTTGAAAAACAAAAAAGTTGATTTCAAAATTGAAAGTCAAAAATGAATTGTTTTCTAAAACAATCTCGAACTTGAAGCAAAGTTTAAAGAGTTTGAACAAAAGAACCTTGATTTAAAAAACTTGCTTCTACAAGTTCAAGAGTATCATCAAAGAAAAATTGATGATCTTTAAAAGAATTTGTTTAACAAAAAATTTCAAAAATGTGAAAATAGAGGTAACTCCAAAACAAATTTTGTTAAAACAAATTTTTATCAAATACAATATAGTTCCCCTAAATTTTTAAAAGGCAAAATGGCTAAGAATATTTAGGTCCCAAAAGGACTCATTTCTTCTAAAGATAAGGATGCCATTGAAAAATGGATCCCTAAGGGAACTAAAACTTTTGGGACTAATGCCAATGGATACAAAGCAATTTGGATACCAAAATATTTGTGATTGTCTTTTTGTAGGTGTACTTGAGCATTGATGAGCAAAGTCATATGTTGGAAGCTCATGACGCACAAAGGAGGAAGGACACTTGAAAAAGGAAGGTTTAACATCCTACTTTGGTTCAAGTGGTAAATTTAAATTTCAAGCAATTGCTTGATCATGTTTTCCATGACTATTTTTTATGATCTAAGCATGTTTGTATAACTCCATGTGATGCATAATTGCATATAGTTAGGGGGGTCTCAATTCCATGAGTTACATATTTTTGGAATTTATGCTCACTTCTATGTCTTTGGTCATTAACTTGTAATTTTTGGTTGAATTCGGTGAAATTCATGCTTTATATGTTTATTTGATGATTTTTGAGAAGCATGTGTAGAAAAATGTGCAAAATATATATCTAGGATCTCCTCAAGTCTTTGTAAGAACTTAAGACTAAGTTGTAAGGCTTTTTGGGTTGTTTTTGCTGCATATTTTCACCATTCCGTGCCTTCATACTTGTACCATCGATATTGTACCGATACAGCATTCAACCAAGGTACTGATACGGTCGATACCGTACTGGTACGCACAGTCAAAAAGGAACTTTTTGTCTCCTTTTGCCATGCCTTGTATGTTTATTGATGTAATTTCAATTTATGGCATGTTTATTAAATTTCATGTATTTATTTGATTTATTTATTCTTTTGAAATTCAATATATTTTCTCTTGAATTGTTGGACTAACAATTTACTTAATGCTTGAGTAAGGGGGAGCCATTTTATCTAAATTCTTTCATTTGTCAAAAAAAATTGTCTAACTCTCCATTGTTATCATGTTTTAAAGTGATTTCAATCTTTGTTTTGAATTATTTTTGATATAACAGAAAGGGGTAGAGATATGTTTGAAAATTTAACTTTCAAAAAGAAAAGGGGGGGCTTTAAATATTTTCTAAAATATTTCTCTTTCTCTAAAATTATTTTTTCTAAAGGAGAGATTTTCAAAAACAATTTTTCAAGTGGTTTCCTTATATCAAAAATGGGAGATTGTTGAGATAAAGATTTTGATATAACTTTTATGAAAAAATATTTTTGGACTTAAACATATTTCAGAAATATTTCAAAGTCCACGCAACTTGAAAAATATGTTTAAAATATTTTAACTTTGTTCCTAGATCGAATATATCTTTTAAAGTCAATTTTTAGCTGGTTATACAAGTTTTTAATACAGGTTTCGAAACCCTCTATAAGTGGTTCTGAAACCATTGAGACAGTAAGGCCTGGAAACCAAACTTGGAAAACAGGTTTCGAAACCCGTTTCATGGTTTCGAAACCTCTGGTTTGGAAACCCCCTGCCTGGTTTCGAAACCGAGCCCATGTAACAATTAATTTTTCATTTGAAAACCCCCCAATGGTTTCAAAACCCCTATGTAGGTGAGCATTTAATGCTTAGTTTTAATGGCTTCCAACGACTAGTAACTGTCACAAGCTCATTAGAGGGTTTAAAATAAGTCTTCAAGCATACATGGAAGATAGAAAAAAACTACCAACATTCTTTTTATAGAGAAATTGTATTTGTGCCAAAATTGTCATATTATTTGGGGGAAACACTTGTGAGCCAAATTGTCAATATTTCTCAAGTGTTTTAGGATTTGAGTGAGTGTTTTAGTGTGCAAACTACTAAGCCTTGTGAGGTTTTCATAAGTTTGATTATTTGTATTTCCTCTTGGAAAAGAGTTGCTCAAAGCTTTGGGTATAAGCTTTGAGGGAGTGTAAAGGTTACTCTTGATCATTGAAAAAAAAAGAAATTCAATAATGAATTTGAAAAAATCCTTAGTGGGAGCCAAGATAGTAAATGTAGATTTTGGTTAGAAAGTCGAACTACTATGTATCTTTGTGTCTAATTTTTATTTTCCAATTACTTCCACCACTTCCATCACAAAGTCAATTCACCCCCTTGGCAACTTAGTTGACGAAGTACAATCCTAACAGTTGCGGTCGCCTTCGGCCATCGTGTGCCGCCATCACCATCAGACTTCAGATTCTTCCTCGTGTTTGATCGTGCACCCCAAGCAAGAAAAACACAAAAAAGGAAGGGTATTAAAGATCTGAATTAAATCACGCATATAAGGCAAGAAATCAGTCAAAGTATGGAGGGAATCGAATCAAATTAGATCGGGCCGAGTAAGGAAAGAATCACATAATGTATCACTGTAATTAGGGAATAAGATCAAAGTTTTTCCCTTATTTTTTCATACCATTCATGTAAACTGGCTATAAAAGTCGAATCATTCACTATTATAAGATCACACGATTTTTTTATAAGCAATAAGAAGTAAGAGGTGGTCAAATTTCTGAGGTATATTTTTATACTAAACTTCTGGTTTATATATATATTTTTTTTTTTGAATCAAAAGAAAAAGGGGGCACGGGTTCACCGTCCGAGTTACTTGAAGGAGTATTGTTGCCGAAGGCGCAGAACCGCTGTCACCATCA
The DNA here is from genome assembly GCA_019671005.1 of Hibiscus mutabilis. NCBI lineage: Eukaryota > Viridiplantae > Streptophyta > Magnoliopsida > Malvales > Malvaceae > Hibiscus > Hibiscus mutabilis. The sequence goes on from CM033756.1 coordinate 43,466,703, forward strand.
GATTTGAAAGTAGGAGCTGGAGGCGTTCATCACTGTCGAGCAGCAATCGGCATTGATCTGGGACGGCCGATGCGGTGGAGCATGATGGCCCACGGCCGAAAACTTGGCGTAGGGGCAGTGTTCTTCATGACCATGAAAAACCCCTATGAACATTTCAGAGGATTTTAAAAGGGGGTTATTTGATCCATTCGGTTGGAAGGAGGGGAAATGATTTGTGTTTCCTTATTTTGGCTTTTATATTCGAACCACGAACCGACCTGGAGACTGACCCACGTCCATAGTTGACCCGCGCCCTACTTTCACCAGGCTTGCATCACGGCTCCTCTGTTTGCAATCTTTCCATTTCAATCTTTTCTCCTTTTAATTCGATTCTTTGATTTTTATTTTGTGCAATTTAGTCTCATTTTCATGTTCAATTCATATCTCTCTTTTAATTAAATTTGACTATTACTTGTTTCATTCACCTAACAAACTTTAGGGTAAAATTAGTTTTACAATGATAATCCTTTAGGGTAGTCTTCTCCTAAAATAATTAGAGACTCTTTATTAGAAAAATTAATTTAATAATAAATACACTTTTAGGTCAGATCCTTTATTTAAAAATTTAATGACAAATCTCTAGAAATTATTAATCTTAGTTTTTGTAGGTTAGCTATTTAATAATGTAGCTTTGTATTTAATATAGTATGATTACATTTCCCAAAATAATTCATCTTTCAATAACCAACTTGGTAATTTTTCTTAAATAATTTAATAAAATCTCTCTTTAATTAAAAATTCTAAATAGAGCATTTTAGGACTAGCCTCTCTAAATATGTGATTCTAATTGTCAAAAAATTAATTAAAATATCATTCCAAATGATTTTCTTTGCATCACAAAAAAACGAGGTATTTTCTCAAGTCAGGTTAATCCCGGCTTTTCCCTAGTAGTTAGGGAATGGTTGAAAACTCCCATGTGAGACTATGCTTTCGAATTTTTTGAGATTAATGCCTTAATCCTTAATGTGTTTAAGTTTGACCGGGATTTCCTCAGCTGTGAGTGAATTCGATGTCACCTTTAAAACTCTGAGGATTTTTACATTAATCTTTGCACTCATACATTCGTGTTACGAAAGAAAATATTAGTGATCAAGTAAACGCCGAAAACGGGCGTTGTAGGGTATTAATTCTTCCCCACACGTAACCATGCCCCTGAACCCAAGATTTCAGAATCTTTGGTTTCTTTTAGGTTTCCGGTCTAACGACTCCAAAACGTTTTTTACCAATCCGAGTTCAGGCCATGACAATTATATTATAATTATTACTCCTATTTTAAATTTAAGTATATATTACAAGTACGTACAGTTTTGCTTGTTATAGTATGCGTATTTTCATAGAGAGAAGGAAAGAAAGAAAGAAAGAAATCATCGTTATTATATATATAATTAGTGTTATCAAGTTGTATTATTGTTCTTATATATGCATATAGATACATGTTGTTATCAAGTTCTCATTATATATATAAATACACTTACTGTTATAATTATTGAATATATATTTATATTTGCAATGCTTTTTGAATTTTATAAATAACTATATATACAAATACTATTATTTTCTATTAACAATATATATGTTGATACTATTATTAAGTAATATTATTATTGATCGTTTTCAATGATCCAGTATTAGCATTTAGAATAGATTACATTCTTAAAAGTTTGTCTAAAATATTCTCGTGCGTCAGTGTTTTATAGTAAACATTCTTAACTCTTGTTCTTCCGAACCTCATTCAGCTCAATTGAATCCTCCTCTAGTGCAGTCTATTTATACCGAAGCTACGAAGGTTTACTCTGTTAGAGTAATAGAATAGACTATGTGAAGTCTAATTCTAATTCTGTTTTAGAGGTGAGCCCAGGTTGTTAAGGGTTGATTGTAATCATCTTGGGCTCCTCATTCTATATTGGCTCTATAAATTCTGGACCCATAGTATTTTGGAGATTATACAAAACTTATGTAATTTTCAGATTTTATATGTTTTTTCTCTTTTCAATATGCTTCAATTTTCTTTGAGTTCTTTATGAACTTAGATTCTAATCTCTCACATGGTATCAGAGTTTTCCTAGTTCATCTGGTTATTGATTCGCTTCCGTTGCTGTGGAGACTTATTTCGGATGTTCGTTCTCCGTGTGCTGTGGTGACTCCATCGATTCGCCTTCGTTGTGTCGTTGTCTGGTTTTTTGTTCGATTTCTCTCTGGTGTTTGGTGAGATCCTTCTTGATTAGTTGTCTCTTTCAATTCGCTGCTCGTATTTCTGGTTGTTTTCTGCATTTGTTTCAGCTCAATCTGCATTTGTCTCTTTCTCTGAGTTCTTTATGAACTTAGATTCTAATCTCTCACAATTCATGAGTGTCAGTGTTTTAGATTTAGTTGGTGACATAGTGATAATAGCACTTATATAGAAATTTTCTCATTGGTACATATACAGTTGGACCCAATACTTTTGATCGTGGAAAGCGAATCATTAAGTAGGTTGAGTTTTACTTTGGCTAAAGTGTTTCTTATTATGCTATATAAATGATTTTACTGTATGATATTTTACAACTTATGAGTATTTTACTTGAGATGTGTTGTAGCATTAAGTATTTTCCATGCATTCATACTTGAGATTGTGTTGAGATTTGATAACTGTGATTTTATACCGTTGTGTGCTTGAGTTGGGATTATACGGTGGAAGAATGTGGTTTCATCCTTAAATGGTTGACCACTTGCCGATTGGCGGATGTAGTGAGGAGTTCTGGGGAACCTTCCTCTTAGCGATTTGTGAGTTGTAAATGGGTTCATCGCATTGTGTTTATAAATCTAAAACATTTGTGTTGTGAATCGTCATTTTTGAATTATATATTTTATAGAAAATTATTGTGTTTGTGATTGTGATTTTTCTTGCACATTAGAGATACACTCAGCTCTTTAACTTACTCCACAATAGTTTTCTCTTGCAGATATCATTGAACTTTTGGTGACTTGGTACTCAGACTATTTTGTTTTTTATGCGTCTATTTATTTCTTAGTATGGTTTTACGTTAATTTCATATTATATTATTATTACTATTTTGGGCCTTGATGTAATTTCATATATGAGACGGTTTATATTTTGAGATTATTTTTAGCATGCATTTACAGCTTTTGTATGCAGTTATTTTATTTAATCTTCATATATTAATATGACATTTGATTTTTATGAATTATAAAATAGATGTTTTAAATTATAATTATTTTATTTCAAATTATAGTATAATTTTTAAAATCGGTTTTCTTGAGGGTTAAGCTTCAATGGTGACCTAAATTTGGTTTTTTCTTCTGAGTCAGATTTAGAGGGTTACAGAAACAACAAGGGAATGAGTCCGATAGGATAAATTATTATAAAAAAATCTTATTAGTAATAGATATAGACCTGGAGTAGGAGAGGATTTGTACGAGCAAATGAAATCTTGCAACCAGGAAGGTTGACTTTTTTTCTCTTGAAGAATGTCTAGGGGTGGTGGTGGTGGTGGTGGTGGAACATGTGGAATGGAAGAATCAGAAGACAAATGTGAAGGGAAAGTAGAAGAAGATGGGGCATCTGATGGGACTGAAATATTGCTAGGAGACTATGCAGGAGGTGGAGATAAGATTGAAAAATCGGAATTTGGAATGGAAGAATAAAATAGAAAAAAATGACAGTTGAAGGAGAATCAAGGCGAAAAGAGAAAATAAAATATGACATCTCGGTTGACAAAAAAATATAGTTTCAAAATTGAACAACAAATACCCTTTTTGATTGGCAGAATAATCCATGAACACAGAGGTAATGACTTTAGAGGAAAATTGTTTTGTATAATTTGGTTCAGTGACATAGGCTAAACAACCAAAGACTGGTGAGATAATGAAGGCTGCTTACCATAAAAAATCAAAATATGTTTTTCATTCCAGAATAAAGATGAGGACACAATTACACCAACACTTAAGAGGTACCTTAGAAGTAAACCTTAGGGCTCTAGCAACCTCAAGTAAATTGTAATATTTACGCTCAACAACACCAATTTGTTGAGGTGTATGGACACAACGACTCTGATAAACAATACCAGGCGAAGAAAATAAAGCAAAACATTCTTTATTGAAAAACTCAGACCCATTAACTTTGATGAATGTAGAAAATTGATTTTCAACAAGTTTAAAGAAAGATTATAATTGAAGGATTGCATCAGAGTTTAATCTCAGCAAATGCACCCAAGTCATTCTATTATAGTCATCTACAATGATAAGGAAGTATATGTGACCACTATGAGTGGAAATCCTATAAAGACCCCATAAATCAATGCGAATTAACTGAAAAATGGTAGTTGATCGAGAAGAACTAATTGGAAAAAGAACACGAGATTGTTTAGTCAATGGACAAATAGAACAATGTTCAATATGATCTTTATTAAATTGTCTTAGAAGAGAAAAAAGGACAATTTATTCGTCTTGACAGTAGTGACATGACCTAACCTAGCATACCAAAGAGCATTTTCTTTCTTACTAGAAGAAGCACATGTAGAAACAAATTTAGATGGCATAAAAGAGGAAGAAGCACATGGTGGAAGAGGCATACAATAGAAAGACCTCCATGCTTTCTACGAATCCCCATAATCTGAGCACTTGAGAAGTCTTACAATAGAAAGAAATCAGGAAAAAAAGAATGACACAATCAAGGTCAAATTTCAGTTTTGAAACTGATAATAAATTGTGTAAATTCATGAACCAACAAAACATCATGAATAATGTGAGCTGAATTTAAGTAAACTAAGGCAGTATGAGTGATAGAATTTTTTTACCATTTGGAAGAGAAACAAATATAGGCAAAGCACAAGGAACAAAATTAACCAAACGATCGAAATCAAATATAACTTAATCTGCTGCACCTGTATGCAAGAATCATTACTGACAATTGAAGACAGGAAACAAAGTTACCTGCAGAAGAAGCCAAATTTACCACTGGTTCAGTAGAGGGCGTCTGATGTAGAAGCTCAAGAATCTGATTATATTGAGCCTGAGTGAACATTGGTGTAGAAGAAATAGGCAAATTGGCTTCAGGAAGAACGAAGTCAGAATCATCAGTTGCAATAGTGAGGGCAGCACGAGGATCCTTTTGTTTAATGAATTTTGTAATCACTAATTTTATCTGGACCTACTTAATTTTTATTATTATTACATTTATTATTAGTATTATTTTTATGATATATAAATTAAACAGAAAAATAAATATATATATATATTATTAACTAAATAAAAAGCCAACTAAATATTAAAAATATTAAATTAAAATAAAAAGAATATATCAGTCCATGTCCTTTACAATATTAAACCCAATATATACAATGCGCCCGTTAGGCCCAAATTTGATCTTAACCCTAAAGCCCTAATATATTTTTTTTGTTCTTCATGCAGTCAAGTGTCAGTCGTCAGATCTAAGGCAGATCTGATGGATCAGATTTCTTTCTGATTAGAAGAAACCCTAGCTGCCTTCGGTATGTGGCGCCGCACTATTCCCAACCGTCAGATTGAAGAAATCAGATGGCCCAGATCAACTCGCACCCCAGGCCACATGGATAGTCACTCGCGTGTGCCATTCACTGCCCCGACTCTTCGCCTTCCGCGTGAATTCCACGCGTGACTTTTGGAGAGTTGCGACCATTCATCTTTGCAACACTGAAAGCCATGATCAAGACGTGCATGCCACATCAAATGTGAGGCCACCATGGGTCTCGTTTGCCATTCTCTCTCCAGTCCCTTCCTCCTCCGATCGGCAATGTGTGCAGAAAAAAAATAGCAAGGATATCATAGGCAATTCCCATCAGCAATCAATCAGGTTTTAGTTACATTTCATTTTATTTGTGAAACTATAATATTACGAGGATATATAATCCAAACTCTAAACTATTTGACGAGGACATTCGGCAATCAATAGAAGAAAAAAAAAAGAACCCTCGGAGGTATTTTTCAGCTTTTTTTTTCTAATTCGAAACAAAGAAAAGTTAGGGTATCATACCTGAGTCTTCAGACGGTCGTTGCTTGGTCGAGTACTTGAAACATCTTAAGAGTAATGCTTGTTCAAGGGGGTTTTCGTAATGGACAACATTCTTCCATTGACCTCTTCCTCTTACGACTTCGAGAGCTTTGGAAATGACACGCATTCACCTTTTTGTCTTCTTTCGTTTTTTGACTAGTTTGGGCTCCCGACTTAGGCCTTAATTTTCTTTTTCGGATCCCATTTTCTATTACCCCTCCAATTATCATAAGGTCCTCAAAGCTTCCCCTTGATTTCTCAATCATTATATCGAAGAAAGTGGGAAGAGTTCCTTTGAACGTGAGAGATATATCATTTTCTATCATGGGAGGTTGTACATGGGTTGCTAATCCCTTCCATCTCAAAGCATATTCCTTAAAGCTTTCATCAGTTCTCATCTTCATGCCTTGTATAAGTTGATGATCCAGAGCCAAGTCCATGGCATATTTGTATTACCCCCAAAAGACATTGGCTAAGTCAAACGAAGATTAAATTTGCTCTTTGCATAACCGATTATACAATACCACATCAGGTCCTATCAAACTATCATGAAACCAGTGAAACAACAATTTGTCATCCTCTAGGTAGCCTTTCATCTTCCTACATAACATTGTCAAATGAATCTTAGGACAACTAGTGCCATCATACTTTTCAAAATTAGGAACCTTGAACTCAGACATGATAACCAAATCAGAGACTAGACAGAGTTCCTTTGCATCCAATTTGATGGAATTATCAACATCTCCTCTAATCTTGATCGCTTTCTCAAGTCTATCTTTCAACTGTTCGAGTCTTAATTTTTGAGTTTGTTCAATTCTTTCCAAATTTTTGTCCATGATAATAAACTTCAACTGATTCTCGGATTACTTCCATTGAACCCTAAGAATTTTAGATCATGAAAGGCAATGTAATGATGTTAAATGATAATGTCATGTTAAATATGCAATGCAATGCTAAAATGTAAACATGTATGCAACAAGGTGTTGACTCCAAAAGTGATCGCCGTTGAACAACTTTCATTGAGACCTAAAAGGTTTCGTTTACATCAGATATTAGATATTTACAAATAACATTGAGCCATAACGCCTAATTTCTTCACTTCATCTAGCATCCAAGCTAGCTTGCCTCCGTGGTCTAGTGTTGGATTGAGATTCTAACTCGACGCCATTGCTACGTCGGCCAAGTCGGCCACTTGTGATCTAGTGCTGGATTGGCATTCTGACTCAATACCATTGCTACGTCGGCCAAGTCTGTCACTTGTTGAGCCACTTCACGCACTTGGGTAACAACAAATTTCATGTCATCGTCTCTATCTCTTATCTTCTTTTCTAATATATGAAGTTGGATGTGCCATTTCTCCATACTTTTGTGAAAAGTTCTCCTATCATCCTCAGCGAGATCTTTGTACATTAGCATGGCATTGTGATATCCATCTACTTTCTTCTTTAACACTTCATTTTTAGCTTGTCTGTCATTTAGTTAAACAACAACATTCTCATACATCTGGACGTACATATTGAACATTTCAAGTTTAGCCTGATTAGTCTTTAGATCATCCACGATGGTATTGCGCTCTACTTCTAATGCCCGCAAATCACATGTAACACCCTCGATCCGGCCTAGTTGTTAGACCCGAACTGAGGAAATCACATTGGTTTGTTGAAGCAAACACGAACTAACTTGTTCAAAATTAGGTCTATTTTTTCTTATCTTATCTAGATGTATTGTTAAGTCTTATGGTGTACATACAAGCAGCGGTTCAATTTTTATTCGATAAGAACATCGATAAGGCACTCAATTGCAAATACAAGCATTCTAGAGACCAAAATGCAAATCCGAATAATTATAGAGACTTATACAAGTTTTAGGTTACCAATACTTAATTAATCATATTTCATGCTAGCGTGTCGATTTTCAGCTCAAATGGATAACAAATAAGCATACAATTTAGCAAAATACAAAATTAATGACTAATTCATTAAACGGCCAAAATACAGGGATTAACACACTTCTAAATGTATCTTACTACAATTAGCTGCACTATGAGCATTCTTGCAAAATCTCAGGTCAAACAGACATCATTTACTTATTCAAACATCGAAGCAAATATTAGAATCGGTATGCTACAGGGAAACCGGTACTCAGTTACGCGTACCAAAATCCAATCATGCGTACCGGTACCCATATGCAATACTGAACACTATAATGACCCCGCGTATTGGTACTGAACTTTGAGCATACCAATACGGGTTGCTCCAAAATTCATATTAGGGAATTCAAATTTTAAATCGAACATATCCAAATTACACACTAATAACCTTGTTTAGCCCATAAAATTATACCATCATTAAACAAATATGCTCAACTAATTACATGTCAATTAATCAACATAATTCATATTCATACAAGTAATCTCGAGGCATGCTTCTTAACAATATAAAGCATTATCCAATATGCACCAAATGTCAAATCTCAAACACAGCTTATAGATCAATTAAGAAATAGAAGCATACGACCATATATACACTTAGGACACAAGCAATCAATCCAATTATTATTTAAACCATTTTAAAACATTAGATCATAACCATCAAATGTATATGGCATTAAATAAAACCAACTTCGTACACATTAAATAATACCATCATCCAACATAATAAAAACTTCAACCATATAATCATGCCTTATACAAAATAACATCCCAACGATTAACCCAGATTGCCTTAATAACACCATATACATACTCTTAAAACCGTTTGTCTTGGGATCATTCCTTGCCTCGAATCACAACCCCACTCTTGCTTAATTCACTGCATTGACTGAAGAAAAGAGAGCGTAAGCATATAATGCCTAGTGAGTGCGCTCAAAAAGTAAAACATCAATGCATTTTCAAAACCAAAACCAATATTGGGAACCCGTTTCAAACCATTTCAAACACTTAATTCTCAAGGCATTTAAATAACCATGCTTGTTCAAAATATGTGCATCATGCATTCATCCCAATCTTTTCGTTCTCAAAGCTTTTAAATAACCATGCTATGTTTAACCAAACATATGCATCATACTTCTTTCTTGTAAAACATGCTATGTTTAACCAAACATATGCATCATGCATTCTTCCTTGTAAATCATATCATGTTTAATCAAAACTATGCATCAAGCTTTCTTGTAAATCATGCTATGTTAAACCAAACATATGCATCAAGCTTTTAAAACTTGCTTTCCTTTATTTCCTCATATATTGACAATTAGTGTGACCCGGGTAGTCTCTCCTCTACCCTTTTAAAACTATATTTCCTTTATAAAACTCATTGGATACACGGATTTCCTCGGTGGTACCTTTAAACCATCATATACCTTTCTAACAGGTGAAGGTAGTCTTTCAACCCCCTTTTTAACCTCAACGGCCCGGAATAATGCCTTTAAACTACCTTCAAAGCCAGAGACTCAACGACTCAGAATAGTGTCCTTAAACTATCTTCAAAGTCGGAGTCAAGCGATTGATTTATATTATAGTCCACTTTAAACACTATGGCATGCCAACTATATCTGATACTTTCTTTTTTAGTGTCACATAGCCAATATAATCTTTTAAACACATTTACTTATTGTTTTTTCCCAATGCATTTAACAAACCAAAATCATATGCAATCTACATTGCCAAAGGCAACTCACACATTCCATTTAGGAACCACTTTTAAAACATCTTTTAAATCATCATCAACATCCACATGCCTTGTAAAAACAATGCACTTAACATTTTCAAAACTTGCACCTTTAAACCATATGCAACATGTATCATGGATTAAAAGCAAAATCTCATTTGTTACACACAATTTAAAGCTTTCCCATGCATAACTACCAAATGCAAGGCTTAAAGAGTAAAACATGTATAAACCAACATTATACAACACAAATCCATCACATGATATATCATCAATTATATTGGCTTACAAGTGATCATCAACCAAGTTCCACTTTACAAAATATTACATCGGATACAGGAATTCAACAAGTGTCATCTCAACACTTTATGCCATCTCAACCAGAATTCAAGGTACAAACACTACCAGGAACAATCTCAACCCCAATCATCGGTTAGAGGCATAATCCACTAACGGGAGTCTTCGGTACCATATAACCCCTCAACCGTTAGGGTACTTAGATGGAGTTTTGGTACACATAAACCCCTCAACATCCAAGGCAACTTTTTATATTGCACTATCAATCCTATGGCCGGCCAACTATATCCGATAACATTTTAAACCACATTACTTGCCAATATAATTCATTTCTTTAATATGAACTCGCTATTTTCATATGCATCAATCAAAACCATTTATCCAATGCATTCAGCCATGCATTAACCAATGTTCAAAACATTATCAAAGCATGCATTACTTCCAAATGCATCATTATTATTATATAGCCATTTTCTAGCATTAAACCATGCTCAAATCATGCATATAACAGTGAGAAATCAAATCATTAAAACAAGTGCATCAAACCATTTGTCAAACCGAGAACGAGGGAGAAATCATCCTTTACTTACTTTCGAGCTTAGACCAGCGTGTCAAGCTTAATCTAAAGCCCCAAACACAACTTTCAAACCTTTGAAAAGCTATAAACCACGTTCTCACTCACCGACTACGCAAAACTTTGGCCGCCGATGCGAATCCAAGCCTCCAAGGCTTCCAAAACCTCACTTCAAGCTTGAAGATCAACCTCTCATGCTTTAACCACACAAAAATAAAGGATTCAATGCATCACAATGCATTCAGGATCCCAACAACATCAATTCACACAAATCCTCATCAAATCCTAACCAATTTCCCTCCACAACAATCGAAAACAACATCAAACACCTTCCAAACTTAACCCAGCCAAAACCTAAAGGTTTAATCCAACAATTATCATCAATTAACATCCAAAAACACATTTACATCATCCTTATACCTCCAGCATTCATTAAACATCCACAACTCCTTAAAAACTCATAACTAACAACCTTGAAAATTAGAGATTCGCCTAATTTTGGGATTCCAATGTTAAAATCAACTTATTAACATTATAAAACATCAAAATCATGTTGTAATCTAATCAAGAACACAACAAAACATATCCGATATGAAAATCAATCAATCTCATCAATTAAACCTTGATTTAACCAATTTCCCATAATTAAATCATTAAAACTCATTAGAAAACATTTATAAAGGATCAATAACTTGAGAATTTCAGTAAAGAACCATTCGTTAGAGGAGAAGAACGAAGCTCACCTCTAATGCTGACTTTTCCCCTTAATTGGATGGATTTACATGAGAAAACAAGATTAAAACAATAAGGTTTTGATAGGAAATCATAGGAAACTCATTTGGAATCAAAAGATTTAAGAAATCAAGAGATTACCTGAGGATTTTGAAGAAGAAAAGAGTGTTTGGCTGGAGAGAATTTGAGAGAAAATCTTTTAAAGAAAAGTTAGTTACGTAAAGTTGTTTTTAGAAATTAATTATAAAATTAATTCTCTAAGCATATTTATACCCCTTCAAAACCTTTTTAAAAATAACGAATTAAGGAGAAAAGTCTGATTTTAGACTTTTTCCAAATAGCTCCTTAAAGATTCTAAGTTTTGACCCTTTTACAAAACAATCACTAAAAACATTTTTTCATTCTTTACATTTTGGTCACTAGCCAAAATGCAAAATTCTGAAATTTCATCTTCGAAAATTGAATTTACCAAAATCATCTACTTATTAAATAATGATTTTAAGATACTTTTTCATATATTTTCCTCACTCAAAAATATTTATTTCAAATTAATCTCAAAACCGACTCGAATCCTCTAATCCGGTCCACCACACCGTCTAATCAATCTTGAAAACACCTAAGCCCAAAACCGGAGCATTACAAGGGTCCCCTTGCCTCACTCCTTTAGCACCCGAGAAGTATCCCACTAATCCTCCATTCAGTCCAATAGAGAATTTCGGCCTCATAATGCATGCTTGAATTCAACCACAAAATCTAACAGAAAAATCCTAAAACCCGTAAAACTTGCAGATGAAAAACTCAACTAATGAAATCAAAGGCTTTCCTCAAGTCAATCTTAAGTGCACATCTAGCTGACAGTTTTTTCCTCCTATAAACATTTACAATCTCTTGCGCAAGCACGACATTGTCTACTAAGTCTCTTTCAGCAAGGAAAGCATTCTGGTTGGACAAGATAATGGAAGGCAACCAAATCTTCATTCTATTAGCTAAGAGCTTGGTGATGCACTTATAAACCGTGTTACAGCAAGAGATGGCCGAAAATCAGTGGCCTGAGCAGGAATAACAACCTTAGAAACCATGGTAATAATTATGGCATTAAACGCATCTGGCAACAAACTGGTTGCAAAAAAAGAACTATACAACTCTAAGAAAATCCACCCCAACAATACTCCAAGCAGCTTGAAAAAACTTTATAGAGAAACCATCCGGCCCAGGTGCTTTTGTTTCCATTCATGAAAAACAACACATCTTTAATCTCTTTATGAGTAATAGGAGCAGTTAATGAGTCTTGCATTTTAGTGTTAAGCTCGACCCCTAGGAGCTGTCGTAGCAAATCATCTGAGAATCTTTCTACATGGTGATCAACACTACCAAGAGAATTCGTGAAAAATTGAATAAACTCATTCGATATGGCTTCATAAGTATCAAGCTTATTTCCCTGACTACTCATAAGACTGCAAACAATGTTAGCTTTTTGTTGAATCTTCACTTTCCTAAAAAAAGTAGTGTTTTAGTCTCCATTAACAAATTGCACTCTGAATTTTTGTCTAAAAAAATTCTCCTCGTCAAGGCTCAAATCTTTCAACTTACCTAGCTATTAACTCTCAAGATAGACTGCTTAACAGTATTCTATGCATGTTCTCAGGCTCCACTTGCTTTTTAAGAACTCGACAAAAAATATCACTAAAATACTTCTTATTAAATTCACGAAGGGACAGCTTTAACCTTCACTACAAAAAAATGTATATATACCTACGCTTAATTGTACCTACAGACAAAAGTCGTCGATATAGAGAGTATATACCAACAGAAAATAAAATTTTTAATAAAAATTCTAATTTTTATCGACAGATATATATTTTTCGGTATAGACAATTTATATCGATGGAAGATAAAAAATTGTAGGTATAGATATAATTTAAACCGACAAACTATAATAACCGTCAGTATAAGTAAACCATACACCGATGATTGATTTTGTGTGTCGGTATACATATAGTTTTTATCGACAAAAAATTATATCTGTCGGTATAGGTTGTAGTATGTACCAACGGTTGAATATGTTTATCGGTATAGGTAAACTATATATCGACGGATGTTTTTTGCCGTCGGTATAAGTAGGTTTAAAATTTTCATTTTTTATATTTAATAATGGGTAAAACTTTGATACACAGGCTGTATAAAATTTACACAAGCCTGTGTAGTTACACTATAAAAACCCAAATCCTAAATTCCTAATTCTAACCTTAAAAAACTAAACCCTACACTCTAAACCCTAAATTCTAAACACTAACCTTAAATTATAAATCTTACAACTCAAACCCCTAAACCTTAAACCTTAAACCATAACCTCTAAAACTAAAAGGCACATGTAAACTAAAATTTTCACGACTGTATCAAAGTTTTTTCCATTAATAATACATATTTAATTAAATAATAAACTTTTCATTTGATTTCTAAAGCAGGATACACATCAAAGAAAGCTTGCCTCTTGTTCTCTAAGCTCGGTTTCCACTTACCGATGGTCGTTCATCGGCGGCCAACCTCAAGGCGTTGGTTCAGGCGGCGAAAAAGGATGATATTTCGCTTTCAAATACTCCGAACCCAACCCCGAAATCAAAGGTAAATTTATGAAAACCCTAGCTTCCTGTTTTGAATGAACAAGGAAGATGAACCCTAGATTTTTGATTTTAGAAGGAAATCGATATAGGGTATAAAACCCCTTTGACTTGAAATTTTTTTAAAACCTTTTTTTGATTTCCCCCTTGATCTTACTTGAGAAATATCCTGTGTAATTTATGATTCAATGATCAGTCCATGAAATACTGAAGTAGTGCACGATGGTGAGAGTTTCTTCACCTGTAAACTGCATTCATTCATCAATTTCAACTTTGTTCCCATTATAATTATTAATTATTTTGGATTTTAACATACTATCCATTAATCCTTTTATAATTCCTTTATTATAATTTACTTAGCGGCTAGTGCAATTGCATATAGACTCAACTATTATTTAGTGTAATAGATATTAAATCGAACTAGGAAATCTTATTCAAATAGATTCCTTGTTAATCAAATTTCTTTTGTAATCAAACTATACAGATCTTATAAATAAAAAGGTTTAGTCCTTAGTGTTGATCAGAAATCACAGTTCGAAATTATAGTCCAACATGGGTTTTCAGATATCAGCAGTGTGTTCGTTTTATTTTTGAGTTTGTTTTGTTTTTTGCTTGACTTCTGTAAGTTCAAAAGCTGCTAATGCAACTGTTCAGGGAACTGTTTTTATCGACGAGAAAGCTTCCATTTGTAGAATAGATAAGGACTTCATTTGTGTTACTTTGGATTGGTGGCCTCCCGAGAAGTGTGATTATGGCACATGCAGTTGGGGTCGTGCTGGTCTTCTCAATCTGACATTTTGTCTTTTGCTTCTGTCTGCTATCAACCAAACATGTATTCATGTTGGTTGACAATGCAGTTTCATGTTCTTAATGTTTACAATCATTGATTTTAATCTGCTAATGTTCATCTTTTCTTCTTTTTATTTTTTCTTTTGCAGGATCTTAGTAATAATATATTCTTGAATGCAGTTAAAGGTAAGGCCATTCGGTGGATATTTCTTAATTGAAAATACTTCATATGAATTTGTTTATTTATTTACCAGTCTCTGTAATTTCTCTCTTCAAAATGTCATCCTACCTTGAATGTTGTTGTCTATTTCTTATGTGTCGTTGAGAAAAAAAGAAGTGGATGGCTGCTTGGTGTTTGTTTGATTAAATAACTTCTGGATTTCTGATTCATTTTAACTTCCATTGACATTGTAAAGAAATAATAGTGTCATATTAATTAAAAGAACCATTGACAATAAAATAAAATTAATTTAAAATTTGGGTTCATCTTGCTTCTTTTCATTGGGGTGGGGAAGGAGGGATAGGAGTTAAGAAAACCATCTTTGGTTTTAATTTAAGTTTTTACATAGGAATTTGGTTGGTTTCATTCTGGTATGAGGCTATATGTGCTGTCAACGGTGAAGAGCATAGAAAGTACAAAAATAATTTTAGTATGAGCTAATTTAATCAATTTGCCTCTTCTTTTAATATACTGAATGCTAACTGTTACTGTTTGAAGTCCCAAGACATCTTATTTAGCATAGGTTCTCATTTGTTGTTTAATAATTCACACAGTAACTCTTGTCATATGATTAGTGGTTAACATTTAAGTTGTGAGGCTTGATGTATGGAGCTTGATTTTTTCTGTGCATGTAAAAGACTATCTGTGGCTTTTCGCTGTTTATGAGCAATTTTTTTTTGTCCAAAATTTTCAGCAATAGGTGGTTATAATGCAAATTATAGAAATCCTGAAGCTAGATATCCTGGCAACACTATGGCGTGAATCCTGTAAGTTATGCTGTATTATGTGCATTTTCAGCATTTTCTGTCTTGTGTAAGTATGTATTTGAATTGCATGTGAGCTACATTTGCAAATTGTGAATATATTAAATATTTTCTTAAACGATAATTGCTTATTTAGTTTTTTTCTTACATTTTAGATTCAGGGTGGTGTGGATGTTTATCCTAAGTATGGACCTGCTTCTGGTTCCTGAGGTGCATAGGACATGCAGAGAGCTCAAGGACATCGCTAGTTTGATTTCTCAAATCATCTAAGATCATTCATATGGTGTTTCTAGGCAACTTATTAGTTCTCTAGGCTTGTATTTACGTTATATAATATAATAGGTGTTCTGGAATTGTACGTTAAAACATTGATATTTTTAATTGCTTAAAGTTGCGGTATGCTCTATCTGCTTGATATTATCCGGGAAAAATATTTTCTCAATTGATTTATGATGATGTATTTCAGTTTTATACTTTTCTTTTCGTAGATGTTTTTATGATTTTGAGTTTCATCTGTGAAGAAGATCAGACTTTGCCATGCTTTTTTGAGGTAGATGTTTGGTTTTGAAGAATAGGAATCATTGGATTCCTGTGATACTAGCACATATGCTGCCGCTATTCTATTTTCTTCCTCTTCCATTTCTTATGGAATATGGGTTATTCAGTTGGACTTTTGCTGTTTATTTTCAGAAGAGCCATTACTTGTCTGTGTCTGACATGATTTAGCAACATATTAGTAAAGTTTAGCCGCCCTTTCTATTTTGTTTTTCTTCTGTTTTCTCATGGGTCTCTTCCATTAAAGATTGCTAATAAACATATTTTAAATAAAAATTAATATTAAATAAAAATTAACAATAATATTAATAATTATTAATATTTTAAAAAATAAATGCCAATTAAACATATATCGATAGACAAAACTGACGGTATATCAATCTTATATAAATTTACATGATACACATAATAACAGAGACAATCGTTAAAATTGTGAATCAATTGGGACGAAAATTTACTATCATAATAGATACATTAATTTGTCGGGTAGGTCATACCTATACCTACGGATTTGTCCGTCAGTATAGAGTCTCAACATCTATGGCGACGGTTGTTTTTGTCGTTATAAAAATATAAGGACTAACGTTTTACGACAACTGTATGTTAAAATATCTTTTTTGTTTGTCAGTAAAAGATTTTGAACTATATACTAATAAATTTTAGGTGTTTTGTCGACGATTTTTTGTCCATCGGTATATATCATTTTATTTGTAGTGCTTTTTAACTTTGCGAATAAAACCTGCAAAGGGTTACCTAAAATTGTCTCATTCCAAGATAGTGTAACAGCTGGAAGAAACTCAGGATGTTCAACCCAAAAATTAAAGAACTTAAATGGACGAAGAGGCTTTAATAACAGTCTCCTACAGTCCCTTTAAACCCATTTAACTCATTCCACAAAATAACTGTCCTCTTTATTATTACAGCCATAGATAAACGAGAAGAAAAAAGTATTATCCCCTACTACAAACAACAATTAATAGCCTGAGCAGAAACATTTAACACATTAATCTGCCAATTACCCTTATAAAAAATTCAGATTCTCTTATTAATGGTCGTAGAGTAGTTATTTTTAAACTGTCAACCCACAAACTTCTTCTGCACTATATTTCCAGCATTTAACTCTTTCATACGAGTTTCCAACAGACATAAAACTTGCATATTTAACCTCTTCACCACCTTCAAGACACGATTCTGTTTAAGAGGGTCATTAAACCTTCTAACATTCTAAACCTTTACCCTATTTTTTCTGCTGCTTTTGGCCACCACATTTACCCTTAGGCTTTAATTGATTGAGCAAATCATTCACCCTAGCTGCAGTCGTCCTCTCCTTTCTTGGTGAAAAAGCTGGCAGCACCTATTCCACATCAGCCTTAACCAAAGTTTCAAACGTATTTGGACTCAAAGAAATATCACGCAGATTAGCAGCAACAAGATCACCCTTAGCAGCAGCATCTGCACACAACTCAACACCAATAGATGTAATCTTAACCACTTCAAATGCAGTAGTAATATCAAGTACAACCTCAGCAGACTATTAACTGTCAAACTCAGCAGTATCAACAACCTTGCCACAAACTTCCCTACCATCAGAAACTCTTCCATCAGGAAGTTTCGCATCAACAACAACATCCTCACACGCCACAGGTATCCCAATTAAAGATGGATCCTGAATAGAATCAACATTATCCACACGCGACTCATCCACAGACCGTTTAGAATATTTCTCATCCGAATGACCAAAAATTGAACAGTGAGTACAACGAGAAGGTGCCCAAACCAACTCAACACCAATAGAGACTACATTCTCAGCCCCAAGATCAACCAAAATGGAAGCAGGCAAGGTAGACTTAGCACTAACTTCAACACAAATCTTTGCATACTCTAAAGTTAGCCTAAGAGTTGTAGCTTTATCAGTGTATAGAGGCTTACCTAAACACTGGCGAGGTAGCTGAGACCTTGCTGCGAGTATAATTCCAATGGGACATGCCACAACCGAACCCACACTGGTGCGAAATCCAAACTCAAAACTTCAGGAAGCAATCCAGGCATTCATTTCACGATTAGATGTTTGTTTTTCCGTAAGGTTATTTGGAGGTGGATGTTTTCATTTATTTATCTTGTTAGATTTATGTTGCTCTTATTATTCGATATCATGCATTTATTTTGTTTATATTGTTGTTGGGTCACGATTCGCCTACGGCCTTACGGTGACCTGCCCCGGGTATGATCCGTATTATTCATGGCACGAATAATCAATTAATAATTTACTTTAATTGCCATTTATTTATGTTTTATGCCTTTTATTTGTATATCATACCATGCTATTATGTTGCATCTGGTATATAGACTGTTAATGCGGCATTCCTTTATTCGAGAGTACTTGGCTAGATCCAAAGTTGTTGGTTGTGGTTTTTGTTTATTCCTTGAATAATGGAGCCATTAAAATGAACTCGCATGTATAACCAAATTTTAATTAAATTGTCACTTTAACTCGCAAAATTCCTATAGTAATAAAAATGGTAATCGATTTGGTACCAAGTTTGGGCGTGGTGAGGGTGCGAACTCTTCCCCACACATAACTGACTCTCGAACCTCAAAAAGTGAAAAATTTTAGTTGTTTTTGGTGTCCGATCTACCTAACCCAAATGACCGGTGGTGACTCCAGTTTTTTTTAAAATATGATTTTTAAGAAATTCATTCAAATCAAATTTTTAAGAAAAGTGGGAAACTCAATTACGAAATTTTAAAAAAAAATAGTCGCTACAAATTTAAAATCAAAAGGAAAGCCATTCAACTGGTAACATTACTCATGTGTAATCACTCATTTTTGTCCAGGTTTTAGTATTTTTAGTATTGTTGTAATAGTAATATTATTAATATAAAATTAATAAAAAAATAATAAAATAATAATAATTAAAAAAAAAGAAAATTATGTGGTTTTTGGGTTGTCCACGTCACCCCTTTCAACCACCCAATTGCCTATATAAAGGCATGGGGGGTGGGGGGCAATTGGAATTGAAATTGAAGAGAATTGGCAGTGGTGGCTGGCCGAATAAGAGAGCAGTGCTCTCGGCTAGCCCAAGGCCAAGGGGCAGTCCCCTTGGTCCTAACCGGTTCGATCGGAGTCCTATTTTAAGTCCGGTCTAGTTAATTTTTTGGAGAGGTCGTGGTAGATCTCGGTGGGGTTCAGTCGGGGTTCGTCATTCGAACTCTTAGTTAGGTATATTTTCTTTCCTTTTTATTTGTGTTGTAATTTTTATGATTTAATGAAGTAGTAGTTAATTTAAAATTATGTTTTTTAGTTTGTATGTTTATTTATGTTTTAGATTAGTATTTATTATGTTTTAAATTTATATTTTATATTAATATTTTATTTATGTTAGATTTGTTTTTATTTATGAGTTAGATTAATAGTTATGTATGCATGTTTTAGATTAGTATTATTTATGTTATATTAGTATTTTATTATGTTAGTATTTATTTATATTTTTATCGCAATGTATTTATTTATGTTTGCCATGTTTTTTTAAGTTTGCATAACGAACATATATTTTGTCAATGCGGTGCCCTTTTATTCGAGTGTAAACGGGGCCAGTATCAGGCGTAGTGATAGTGGTTGGGCGTTTACTCTAGGATAAAGGGGCCTTTAAAATTTACTCGCACATATAACCAAATTTTAATTTAATCGTCACTTTAATCCGAAAGGTTTAATATTAATAAAGCGGTAATTATTAAAGTACCAATTTTGGGCGGTGTGGGGGTGCTAATCCTTCCCCATCCGTAACCGACTCCTGAACCCATCAATTTTAAATCTCTGGTTTTTTACGGTGTCCGGCCTACCTAAGTGGCCGGTGGCGACTCCATTTTCAAATAAAACATGGGTTTCTTCTAAAACTCCACGCGGAAGAAAATATTTTCCAAACAAATAAAAAACATCCAAAGGTACTTGCTAGGTCCATACGGGAGAATGATATCTCCACGAAAGCATTAGTGTTTTCCCCCCACTTAAAAAAACGGGTTTATATGCCATATTTTAAATGCATTAAAACAAACGCGTAATTATAACTGAATGTTAGTTTAATAGTCACTTTAATCCGAAATTTCCAATATTAGTAAAGCGATAATTATTTTAAAAAGCTCGACTCTCTTATTTTTTGAAAAAACAAAAATATCCCCACATTTTTTATAAACATTATGCCTATAACAAGGCCTCAGTCCGGGGGCATTATTTGCCAAGGCCCAACCTTCATTGTCGAGTCAAACTCTTGCATCTTTGACCACAGTCTGCAAAAATGCACCTAATCCAAAATAATAATAGTAACGAGCTGCCATGAACCAACACAATTTATAAACCCAACCTAGGGGGCAACAGAATCCACACTCAAAGTGTCAAATTCAAGAGCAATTTCAAACGATGGCATAGGATTTAATAAAATGTTGGGGCATGCACCCAGATGACTGATCGAACCCAAGTTGAGGTTGGGGCACCGTCACATACAAAAACCAAGATCTTGACGGGACCAGTAAGGAATCAGGGGCATCCCTTTGAGGATCGAAAAAAATCATGTCACGTTCATTCATGTAGTTGCATTCGTCTTGCATTAAACCATTTTTGCAAACGTCATACATCTATGTTCAGTGCATACACCGAAGTCACCATGCATTTAGGCATAAAATTCATTCATTTTTGCTTACAAAAAGGTTCAAAAAGAGACCGAACATCCTCAGCCGTGGGGGCAACAACACGACAGCCAACCTTAGTCTTAGAGGAGGCCAAACACAAAGAGGATGCTGAAACATCAATAAAAGGTAACAGTGACAAATTTTGTGAACATTTACTGATTAATGTTTTTTTTTTCATTTTTAGATCATACATCTCGGCCAGTAGAGCAGCAGAAGTAGCCTTTTCCAGATCTTGCCTTCGTCATTGTTGATAGGCCAACAATTTCCAGATTCTGCTTTACCGCTAATGGTGCAACAGTATAGACATCCTGCAGATCTCGTTTTTCCGTTGATGGTATAACAGATCTGAACCTTCCCCAAGCAGATTGAATTTCTATTCAGGTCTTGCTTCTCTGCTGATGATGCAACCAGACCTATTTTTTTTCTCGAGTCTTACTTCTTTGTATAGTTCAAGAAAAAAGAAAATGTATCAAAAAAATAGAGTTGAAAAAAATAAAAATAAATTAGAAAAAAATCAAAAAAATCAAAAGTCGAAAAATATCAAAAATCAAAAAATGAATGAAAATTCAAAAAAAAATGAATTTAACCACTTTCATCGCCCGATCTAGTCTCTCCGCTGATGGAGTGGCCGGGTCCAAGCTCCCGTCGCCCTCAGATCCTGCTCTCCGCTGATGGTGTAGCCGGTTCCAGGTCGTCATTATCAAATCTTGCTCTCTGCTGATGGAGTTGTTAGGTCCAAGTTGTAGTCGTACTCTGATCCTGCTCTCCGCTGATGGTGTAGCCGGTTTCAGGTCGTCATTATCCGAACCGATCCTCCGCTGATGGAGTGGCCGGATCCAAGCTCCCGTCGCCCTCAAATCCTGCTCTCTGCTGATGGTGTAGCCGGTTCCAGGTCGTCATTGTCCAATTTGGTTCTCCGCTGATGAAGTGGCCGGGCCCAAGCTGTCGTCGTCCTCAGATCATGCTCTCCGTTGATGGTGTAGCCGGTTCCAGGTCGTCATATTATCCAATCCAATCCTCCGCTGATGGAGTGGTCAGGTCCAAGCTCCCGTCGTCCTCAGATCCTGCTCTCCGCTGATGGTGTAGCCGGTTCCAGGTCCTCATTGTCCGAACCAGTCCTCCGCTGATGGAGTGACCGGGTCCAAGCTCTCGTCGTCCTCAAATCTTGCTCTCCGCTGATGGTGTAGTCGGTTCCAGGTCATCATTGTCCAATCCGGTCCTCCGCTTATAGAGTGGCCGGGTCCAAGCTGCAGTCGCCCTCAAATCCTGCTATCCGTTGATGGTGTAGCTGGTTCCAGGTCGTCATTGTCCAATCCAGTCCTCCGCTGATGGAGTGGTCGGGTCCAAGCTCCTGTCGCCCTTAGATCCTGCTCTCCGCTGATGGTGTAGCCGATTCCAGGTTGTCATTATCCGATCCAGTCCTCCGCTGATGGAGTGGCTAGGTCCTAGTTGCTGCTGTCCTACTTATCCGCTGATGGTGTAGTAGGGTTCCAGTTAATGTTTCTGTTTCTCCGTTGATAGATCCAACTTTACTGATTTTCAAGTTTTCTTTATTAATGTTGTAGCTAGAAAACAAATCAAAAAAAGAAAAAATCAAAGAAAAATAGAAAAAAAAATGAAAATGAAAATGAAAAAAAAAACAAAAAATGAAAAAATGAGCTTTCAACCAAATTTTGATCATGCCTCTTCGTCAGAGTCGTAGCTTGATCACAAAAAAGAACAACTATCCGATCCTGCCTCTTCGTCGGTGTCGTAGCTGGATCAAATCTTCAGACCTTGCCTCTTCGTCGGTGTTATAGCTTGGTCAAATCTAACTTTCGGTTCTACCTCTTCGTCGGTGTTGTAGCTGAACCTAATTCACTAACTTCCGGTCTTGCCTCTTCGTCGGTGTTGTAGCTAGACCAAATTCACTAACTCTTGATCCAGCCTCTTCGTCGGTGTTGTAGCTGGATCAACATTACTAACTTTAGACCATGCCTCTTCGTCGGTGTTGTAGCTTGGTCAAAATTCACCAACTTTCAAGTTTTATCAATGTTGTAAGAAAAAATCAAAAAAGAAAAAAAAGAGAAAAAAGAGAAAAAAGAAAAATATGAAAAAAGAAACAAAAACATAGAAAAAAGAAACAAAAAAGAGAGAAAATTTGTCAGTTTTCTGATCTTACCTCTTCGTCAGAGTTGTAGCTGGATCAGACATCAGAACTTTCACCTATCGGTCTTGCCTCCTCGTCAGTGTTGCGGCTGGATCGAATTTTGTAGACCCTGTCTCTTCGTCGGTGTTGCAGCTGGGTCGAACTCTCTTTAGGTATTAGCTTATTATCAATAATGTAGCAAGTGGAACTCGGTTTGGCTTCCCCAACAAACAACCCCCATTTTGAAGGCTTTGCTTCCCTAAAGTGACAAGGTAGATCAATCAAGACAAGAAAAAAGACCTACGCCGAAGAGAAAGAATATCTACCAAAGAAGGAAGGCACACATCAAAAGGAGAGAAGTTTAGCCAGATAAGACAAAAATGAGTGCTTTTGATCTTTGCTTTGTTCTCATTTCACAAGAACAAGCAAAGAGGGACAACTGTAATCACTCATTTTTGTCCGGGTTTTAGTATTTTTAGTATTGTTGCAATAGTAATATTATTAATATAAAATTAATAAAATAATAATAATAATAATAAAATAAAAATAATTAAAAAATAATAATTAAAAAAAAGAAAATTATGTGGTTTTTGGGTGGTCCACGTCACCCCTTTCAACCACCCAATTGCCTATATAAAGGCATGGGGGTAGGGGCAATTGGAATTGAAATTGAAGAGAATCGGCAGTGGTGGCTGGCCGAATAAGAGAGCAGTGCTCTCGGCTAGCCCAGGGCCAAGGGGCAGTCCCCTTGGTCCTAACTGGTTCGATCGGAGTCCTATTTTGGGTCCGGTCTAGTTAATTTTTTGGAGAGGTCGTGGTAGATCTCGGTGGGGTTCAGTCGGGGTTCGTCATTCGAACTCTTAGTTAGGTATATTTTCTTTCCTTTTTATTTGTGTTGTAATTTTTATGATTTAATGAAGTAGTAGTTAATTTAAAATTATGTTTTTTAGTTTGTATGTTTATTTATGTTTTAGATTAGTATTTATTATGTTTTAAATTTATATTTTATATTAATATTTTATTTATGTTAGATTTGTTTTTATTTATGAGTTAGATTAATAGTTATGTATGCATGTTTTAGATTAGTATTATTTATGTTATATTAGTATTTTATTATGTTAGTATTTATTTATATTTTGATCGCAATGTATTTATTTATATTTGCCATGTTTTTTTAAGTTTGCATAACGAACATATATTTTGTCAATGCAGTGCCCTTTATTCGAGTGTAAACGGGGCCAGTATCAGGCGTAGTGATAGTGGTTGGGCGTTTACTCTCGGATAAAGGGGCATTTAAAATTTAATCGTCACTTTAATCCGAAAGGTTTAATATTAATAAAGCGGTAATTATTAAAGTACCAATTTTGGGCGGTGTGAGGGTGCTAATCCTTCCCCATCCGTAACCGACTCCCGAACCCATCAATTTTAAATATCTAGTTTTTTACGGTGTCCGACCTACCTAAGTGGCCGGTGGCGACTCCATTTTCAAATAAAACATGGGTTTCTTTTAAAACCCCACGCGGAAGAAAATATTTTCCAAACAAATAAAAAACATTTTTTTTAGCGAGAAAAAGACATCGCTACATCATGTTTATTCGAACCTTACAACGTGAATAGACTCCATTAAATCTACGCTTGCCAGAACCAGTAACAACTGAAGCATTGTTGGAAAAAATGTAGAAGAATATAAAATAGGAGAAAGAGCAGATGCATGAGACCTCTGTGATTCCTCCTGAACTACCATGGAATAAGCTTGGTTGATAGATGGAAAAAGCTTCATGAGAAGGATTTGGCTTCGAACTGTGCCATAAGTATCATTAAGGCCCATCAAAAATGGAAATAGGCGTTATTGTAGAACATGAGCAACCACATCTTGAGAGCGTTCACATTCACATGAAGGAAGTGGAATAAGAATTGTGTACCTATCCCATACGAGCCTTAATGAGTATAGTAAATTAAAATGGAGGAATCATCTTGAACCATAGATGCAATTTCACGATGGACAAAATAAATTCGAGAGCTATCAATCTTGTCGAAGCATTCTTTCAAATCAGCCTAGACCAACATCACACTAGAAGCAAAGACAATATCGGCAGACAATTCTTTGCTAACGATGTTGAAAATTCAGGAAAAAAAAAACTAGGACGTTGCAACGATCCCATTGAGAACGAAGAGTAGTAACAATATCCTCACGATGACCAGTTAAGCTTGTCTTTTTTTTTCTGCTAGAAGAGAGATTCGCAGTGACTGACTCCAAAAGTTGTAATTTTCGATGCCAGAAAGTTGATGAGAGACGAGCAAATTTCTCGGCGTTTTAGATGAATGAAGATAAAGAGGATGATTGATATCGAGATTTTTCATCAGAAAAAATTATAAAGAATGAAGAGAAAATTGGTTTGAGAAAAAACCTAGAAAAAAATTAGGGATAAACCATTATTATGAGAAGGCTTAAATCAAAAATAAGTGTCCAAAGTATATCCTTTTTGAACTTTAGGTGCCTAAAGTATTTTTTTTGTAAAAATAGGTGCCTAAAGTTTCAAAAGTTAGAATTATAGGTGCTCGGCTGTTAAAAACCGTTAGCCATTCAAAATGTGACACATGGCATTTTTAATTTCTTTAAATTATTATTTTTTAATAATTAAAAATTTTACAAAAAATCTTAAAATTTTAAAAATTTCTAAAATAATCCCTAAAAACCCCCAAATTCTCACCGCCGCCATCGCCGACCCTTCTCTTTCGGTCGCCGAACTCAGCCGACCATTTCCCCTCA
The DNA here is from genome assembly GCA_019671005.1 of Hibiscus mutabilis. Lineage (NCBI taxonomy): Eukaryota > Viridiplantae > Streptophyta > Magnoliopsida > Malvales > Malvaceae > Hibiscus > Hibiscus mutabilis. The sequence goes on from CM033756.1 coordinate 43,492,565, forward strand.
CTCATTGTCGTCGGAAATCGGCGAATGGCGTGCCAACGAGAACGTCGATTTTGCGTTCGACGTTCGGCTGCACGCCGTTCGTCTTTTCTGGCGACGGTGAGTGAGGGGAAATACTGGCTTGGTCTGGTAAGCTCAGCGGCGGCGATAGGTGGCGAAAACGGCGGCGATTGGGGGATTTGGGTTTGTGTATTTAGGGATTTTCGGGACTGTTTTGAAAACTTTTCAAAGTTTTGGGATTTTTTAAAAAACTGAAAGTTTTTTTATATTTTTTAATTTTGAAAAAAATTAATTAATTAAAGATGCCACATGTCACTCTTTTATCGGTTAAAAGTTTTTTTAACACCCATTAACTGTCAGACACCTAAAATTATAATTTTAGAAACTTTGAACACTTATTTTTACAAAAAAAATACTTTAAATACCTAAAGTTTAAAAATGTATACTTTTTATACCTATTTTTCATTTAAGCCTTATGAGAAAAATAAAAAAGGATGAAAGGCCCAAATATGATCGCCTAATCTCTGATAGTATACCATGTCAAGTGGAACACCCATGTGATTAATATTTCTTCATATATTTTAAATGAATAATATAATTGTTTATATATAATAAACGAATGACTGAACAAACTAACTAATCGTACAACAGAATAATTACTTTTCTAACTACCATCTAACTATTTTTTACATTAGGGTTAGCTTAGATTAGTTGGTTAGGATGTGGGCTTGAGTAGTGTTTGGGCCTGTCAGGTATGAGTTTGTGTTGGGTTAATGATTTTTTAGATTTTAATTTGGGTGTGGATATTTGAGTTGTAATGGGTATTGGGATGGATGGATTTGGGCCTCTACAATTTTTATCTGATTGACTTATCAAGTTATGATGTTGGATATGGCCGGGATAATTTGGTGCTTATAGTTCACACAGAAAAATTGTCAAAATAAGAAATATTTAAACTCGTTTCCGAGAAAATCCATATGAACTGGAGTCAAACAAATCTTTCATCACCAAAATATTTGGAATTTGTCTTTTATAAGTGATCACACAAAAAAAATTACATTGATTTATGCAGTTTGAAAACTCCATATGATGCATAGAGAATAGACTTAATACATATTCCACAAACAGTAAGACTTATTTTCCCAAATTATTAAAACTTCCAGATTGTAACTTTCTGTATGTTTTTTTCTACAGTAAACTAACTAGTCCATAGATTGAACTTTGACATTGTCAAACCAATCTAAAGCTGATAAAGCTTATGACTAAGACACGGTTTAAGGAGTACTTTCAGTGGCGTTGCTTTCACATTTGCCAAGCTAGCGCTCTCAGTCATATCCACCGGTAGGCCACCAGGTGTGTCAATGTCATAGCAGTGCAACACGCTAGCCATTGATAAATGAATAACTTGGAGAGCCAGTGAGACCCCCGAGCAGGCTCGGCGTCCGGCCCCAAAGGGAAGGAGTTCAAAATTCTGACCTTTTAAATCAAGGTCTTTATGAGTTGTCAAAAACCTCTCGGGCTTGAACTCATCAGGGTCGGTCCACACACGTTCGTCGTGTTGGATTTGCCAAGCATTTAACAACAACCGTGTACCTGGGGTTACGTGGTAACCATTCGAGAGGGTGCACTCTTCCATGGCTGCTCGAAGGGCAAGTATAGGGCTCGGTGGGTATAGGCGAAGGGTTTCCTTTACAATTGCTTGGAGATAAACCAGGTTCTTTATATCAGACTCCTCCACATGCCTGTCTTTTCCAACGTGTTTGTCCAGTTCTTCTTTGGCCTTTTTCAAGGCATGGCGATTGTTTAGAAGCAAAGCTAAACCCCAAATGAGTGGAACCATGTTTGAGTCCGCTGCACCTAGAATCAAATTCTGCATCGACATAGAAATCAAAGCCATTAATATAAATCCCATAATTGTTGTGTTACGGCTGATAGGTTTTAAGAAGGGATAATCCCTAAATTTGTCCCTAACGTTTTAAAGATTTGTCATTTTGGCCCCTATTATTTTTTCAAGTATTTTAACCTCTAACGTTTCGTTTTGGGTCAAAATGAACATGGACTAGAAGCAAACCGTTAGTTGACTAACGGTCAACACATGTCCCTGATGTGGCACATGCCACGTGTACATAGATGATGACATGGCACGAGCCACATGTACATAACTGATGATGTGGTGTTTCGAATACATAGGACATGCCAAGTCAGCGACATGTGTTGTCCATTAGTCAACTAATAATTTCCATCCAGCCAAGTGTCATGGCCTAAAATGAAACGTTGGGATTAAAATGCTTAAAAAAGATTAGGGATCAAAGTAACAAATCTATGCATTTTAAGAAATGATAGGTTTTAAGGCAGTTACCAGGCAGGTTGCTTTGGTAATAGTATCTGCATCGACATCAAAGCCATTAAGCTTGGCATCTTCTGTGATAGTCAGCATCACATCCATGAAATCTTGATCTTCATTCCGCTCGCCACCAGACACTCTCTTCTGCTTATGCTCGTCAAGCCAGGTTTGGACGAAAACATCCAATTCTTTGGCTACTCTTTTCATAGATTTCTTATGTCCACCGAGGTCTAACCACCAAAGAAACGGGATCGCATCAGACAAGACGAACGTCCCAAACAGGTGAAAGTACTCTTTTATCGATTTCTGGCACTGACGAGCCTCTCCTTCATTGGAATTAGCTGTGTCTCCATAGTATCTCTTCCCCACCACTATTCTAAACGCCAGATTATGAGTTAAATCCGCAAACCACTGCTTCATGTCCACCATAACACTGCCTTGGTCTCCGCTACGTTTCGTCATCCAAGTGTTGTACAAGTCTTTGACTCCGATCTGCACCTCCGAGGCTCGTGTCTGCTTGAAGTTGGCCATATCGAGCCGATGGTTCGAGAGAAGCTCAAGCGTCGTGATCTTACGAATCTCACGCCAGTAATCCCCGTATGGAGCAAACCCGAACATAGCATAGTTATAACCTAGAAGCTTTGAGGCAGATAAACTTGGTCTGGTAGCGAAAGCCTTATCATGGACTGTCAAAAGCTCTTTCGCCATTTCCATATTCCCCACCACCAAAGCTTTATGGGATCCGAGTCTAATACTAAACACCGGTCCATACTTTTTAGACAACCCAAAAAGTGTCCTGTAAAGGATTTCCTTGCTACTAAAGAGATGCAGGTGGCCGATAACCGGCCAAGCGCCCCCGGCTTCAGGTACACTGCCGTTGTTTCCGCTTTGACTGATAAGTTTATATATCAACAGGGTGACAAGGGTAGCAACGAGAATTGATGGCCAGTAGTGAAGAAGGATATCCATATATGAACCAGTCATACTGGAGATCAAATGATGAAATAAAAAGTTTGGTGGACGCTTGTTTTCATTAATTACGCATGTATTTATACACGTTACCAGATACATAAGTTTGATTAAACACTGTTATTTTATTGGCTCTAGTCAACTTTATCTAGTTTTGATTTAGTCTTTCTTCAATTATTTAAATCTCTCACTATGTTCCAGATTGGTGTCTATATATTAATGGGAATAATTGACTCATGCCTTAAAATATATATAAAAAGAATTATAAAATTATCACTTGTTACATTTTTCAATTAATTTTCGATTATATACCTGCGTTTCATCCTCACAATTGTATATGATTAATTAACAAAATAGACAACTACCATGTCACTCCTCAAGATTTTAAAAATTGTATTTTTAATAAAAAAAAATAAAATCAACTTCAAACCAATGAAATTTTAAAATAAAATAATAACTTGATAGTTACGTTAGTATTTTATTTTATTTTGAAAAGAAATACTTGCCTATAGTTTTTTTTTCTCAAGTAACCATCAGTGACTTCTTAACTTGGCTTTTTATTTTGGGTAAACTATTGCAATGGTCATTTATGTTTAGGGTTTATACAGTTTCAGTCACCGATTTTTAAATTCAACCGATATGGTCACTTACGTTTTTAATATGTAGACTTATGGTCACTAGGACGTTTGTTGCCGCTAAACGTTATCGGGAGGCTGATCTAGCATAATAAAAAGAAAGATAAATTACCTAGATAGTCCCTAAACTATTGCTTCACTCTTATTTTGACCACCAAAATAAAAAACAATTTGTATAATTACATATTTAATCCTCCATATTTACAATTTTTTTATTTCTTCTCCCTTCCACCATCTTCCATATTCTTCTTCATCTAACCAAATCCCTAATTTTCTTCCATATTCATCCACAATTCAAACAGACCTTACTCGTGTTTAAGAGTTCGATTTAACTAAATTTCAGATATAATTGGACTTACGTGACTGAGTCGACCAATGAAAATCTAATGATTGCAATCCTTTGAATCATTCTATAATGTAGAATCACATGGCCCTTCACTCTGTTTTAATCACTGCCATTGGCTTGAAACTGATAAAGATCATAGTAAACTGATAAACTATTGATTTTCAGGTTAGTAATTTAATAAAAAAAAGTTTAATGGTATCATTCCAATTGGACTAACTTCTGAATTTGTAAGTATAAAGACTAAATTCTGATAAATTAAACTAGATAAAACTAACTTTCAAAATGAATAGAAGTTGAGAGAAACTAAAATTTCCAAATTAAAAATAACATGGGAGTTTATTTTAAAAAAACATGAGATTTAAATATTAAATTTTAAATTAATATAGAAACCCTGTCATATTTTTAAAAATTAAGTTTGTAATTTTGGATGCAGGTTTCTTCCTGTGTGGCATGTATTGTCAGTCGAAAAAAATCAACCCTTTACCAGGGTAAGGATTGACTACAAATTATAATTATTTTTAAGCTTATTATTATTATTTTTATTTAAGCCTGACAAATTAATCAAAATTAAAAGGAATTTGTAATCAAAATTACTTTCTAAAATTATTGAAGAAAGTGATTTGAATAACTAAAGGATTTCATTTAGGATTAGTGATGAAGAAGAATATGGGAATTAATATAGTAGAAAATTAGGGATTGGGGTTAGATGAAGAAGAATATGGAAGATAGTGGAGGGGAGAAGAAATAAAAAATTGTAAATATGAAGGATTAAATGTGTAATTATACAAATTGTTTTTATTTCGTGGTCAAATAAGAGTGAAATAATAGTTTAGGGACTCTCTAGGTAATTTATTCTTGTTTTATTGTGCAAGATCAGCCTCCCGTTAACGTTTAACGGCAACAAACGTTTCAGTTACCATAAATTTATAGATCGAAAAAGTAACCATAACGGTCGAATTTAAAAATCGATGACCAAAGTTATACAAACCCTAAACATAAGTGACTATTGCAATAATTTACCCTTTTATTTTTAACTTACTAGAATTTATATATATTGGCCCACAGAGTAAGTTTTTGTGGTGCTGCTTATTATTATTTGGTTTAGGGATTTTGCTCGCCTGCCATATTTTGAATTTTGTATATGCATGTTAGTTTTTTTCTGAAAAAAAAAAGGAATTTGTACTGCTTCATTTCATTTTTATATTTTACGAGATAAAAGCGACGAATAGACAGGGCCGTCTCAGATACTTTTAGAGCCCTAAGCGAAAATTTAAAAATAGATTATTATAGAACACAAATATATTTTATTTATTTGAATTATTAATTTACAAATTTCAATAATTAATTAAGTATTAGAATCACCAACACTATTTTTTTTTAGACACGTGTGATTCGTTAATAAAAATTTATGAAGTGGTCCTCTTTGAGATGTAGTTAATTCATTGATACTTTTTTTTTCTTTTTATGCTTTTCACATTTAGAGTCGTATTTTCTTTTATGAAATATAGTTACATAATTAAAAAACGGAGGTAAAAACTAAAAATGCAAGAAGAACTAAAAATATCTTTAAAGTAAGAGTAAGAGTAACACAACCTGGTTTTCGAGCCAAATAATTTTAGAAATTAAAGGAGACTCATATGGATTTTCAGATAATCGAGAGAGTGAGGTTGTGGTTCGCAGCAAGTGTATCTAAGGCAACGACAATTCAAGTTCGAAATTAAAACTTTTCCCCTTTTCTTTAAAGAAAATACTTCAATATACAAGTTTGTGTAAACTTTAGTTTATACAAGTCTTTTAATTTTAAGGTTTAGGGATTTAGATTAGAATTTAGGGTTTAGGTTGTAGGATGTAAAATTTAAGATTTATGATTAGAATTTAAGAGTTTAGGGTTTATGTTATAGGGTGTTAAGATTAGGAATATTTTTCCTTATAAGTTTTGTAAGTTAAAAAATGGGAAATTGTTTTAGGCAATTATTTCTCGTTTGTATACAACTAATTTGACTAAAATAAATGATAGTAAATGTTTATTCTTCATTTGGTTTGTTTTCAATATAGTACCGTCTAATTTTTTTTTCAATTGTTTACTACCAATGAGAGAAGCAATAGAAACATAGAATGTTGGCGTCAGTAAAGTGAGCCCATCTTATGGAAAAAATTGTTTACAAAGCATTTGTTCCTTCACAGATGAATGATTTGTAAGCGTTTGTCATTTTATGAGGCCCCTTGAGAGTGGGGCCCTAAGCAGGTGCTCATGGTGTTCTTGCTCTTAGCCCCTTCGATGAAACTAATTTTGATACCTGTTTCTCCTTCAATGAAAAGAAATCATGGCCATGGTTTATAGTTCGAGATCATATGGGCCAAATTTTGGGGCCAGCTTACCGGGTTAATAAGATATCCACTCAGCTTTTGAAGCAGAAGCCATAGCAGCTGTACAGGGCATTGAATTTGCAGGTGACTTAGGGATCTTAGATATCATTATAGAAAAGGATTCAAAAACGATTATCCAGAAATTGAACAATCCTAATGACGACTTTTCAGTGCTTCGCCCGTTTATTCTGGATGCCAAGCACCTGGCCTTTAGCTTCCGATCGTGTCGTTTCAGCTTCGTTGGATGGAATGACAACCAAACGGCACATGCAATTGCTTCCTTGGATAGACAAGATATCGAGGACCGATTCTGGGTCTGCAGCATCGGATCGTAGCTGGATTGATCCTCCGTAGACGACGCTCTGTCTGGCGCTTCTCTTGGGCTTTGTGCAATGCCCACCTCCGATTTGGTTTTGTGCTCTATAGATTTATTGAAGAACAACCATTTCGCTTTAGGATTGTCTGAGCTCCATCTCTCCTTCGTTTTAGTACTTTTGGCTTTTCTTTTCCCAGAACTTTGTTATCTGTTTTGTTAGCTTTGATTTTCAATAAGATGCTCAGACGGTACCGATTTCAAAAAAATATTGTGGTACATTTTCGTAAACGCAACGAATTTTATAATTTGGTGGTGCAAAATTAACGACGTTTACTCGTAAAACGCCACTAAAAATTAATTTTGTTGTAGTGAATATTGTGAACCAACACATCTTACATAAAAATATATATTTGAAAATTAAATTAATAGATGATCATACACAAAATGAAAAAAAAATATAGATATAAATTTATTAGTCATGTGTCAAATTCTAAAATAATTAATTTTAATTATTTTATTTAAATATAATTATTATATAACAACATGAAAAAAACAAGATTATAATAATATTTATTGTTCTTTAAAATAGTGGTCTAGTTTAGTTGTTTTATTTAAAGATTATTATTATTACATAAAAGTACGAAAAATATTATAATAATAATAATATTTTAGTCATTTTCCATCTAAATTGGTGTTGTTGGGTTGATCAATCATTTTAGTCACTTTCAAATAATGGCATTTTGATCATTTTAGTTTTATTTTCCATCAAATAATAACATTTTGAGTTATTTTCCCCTTTTTCTTCTTTAAGTCATGAATTCTAGAATTAGTAGAAGTGTCCACCCAGTCCCCTGCAGGAATTGTATAAAAAAAATTTGCATCTTCCTCGATGTATAACAACAATAATTAAGTTTAGTTCAATCCTAATTTTTAAAATAAAAAATTACCATAACGAATCTTGATGAACTCCATCGTTTGGTCTGTTAGCCGTTACCTAGTTTGAGACGCAAGAATAATTTACTTGTGGTGTGTGTGGACGATTAATATATTCTCTTTAAAAATATGTGAGTTGTAAAAAGGGTTATATTTTGGAATAGTCTGTAACCTAAAATTTATTTTTAATTTTTAATTTTAATCTTAAATTATTAATTTTAAATTTTAAATTTTAAATTAAAATTTACTAACTTTTAAATTTAATAAGTTTGTGTAAATTTTACAGGATTTGTGTATTAAAATTCTTTCTACGTAAAAAAAAAAAAAACAGATTCTGATGAATAGTATTTTTCTTTACCTGTATCGTCAAATTTTAAAAGATTCAGTAATCTATAAAATAAGATAAATTCTATGGAAAAAGACAATCGCTAAATTTTAAAATATATGCATTTCAACTTAAATATCCACAAGTTGGCGTAGAAATTTCATAGTCGTCAAATCAGCATGCTTACCAATGACTGACTACTTTCGTATTCTAAGTTCAACAAAGTCTTATCATTTTACAAATTAAACAACCTAGACGGCCCGGAGTTTAATTATTTATTCAATTAATCACATGTAAATTATAAAATCCATGGTTTCTACTTTCCATTAAATTTATTATTCATAATTAAATATTTATTTACATAAAACATAGGCCATTCATGACATTTTCAAGTATGCATGGAGCCTCGAGTTCCGAAAATAGAGATTAAAACATATAATACGGAAGTTTTCAAAGTTCTCGAGAGGAAGTCTATGCGCTTTAAGGAAATGTTATTGTGGAAGCCATCAATATAGGATCTGGGAGGTACGTCCCACACTTATAGGAACACTCTAAAAAAATTTACAGATGCATTGGCAGCTGCTAGCCGTGGTCAATCAGTTAGCGAGATTACTTATAATATCCTCCGGACATTGTGAGGGAATGCTGTAACAGGGGCAGATCGTTGAATAGATTAGCGGGGCTACGGTTTTCAAAATTTTAAAAAATTTGAATTTTACCTTTAAATTTTTTGAAAGTTTTAATTTGACCCTTCAAGATTTTTAAAAATTCATATTAAGTTTTAAAATTTTGAGTATTGTTAATTAAATTCCCAATCTGTTTTTCTTAATTTTTTGTTAAATCTCTCTAAATCATTAAAAAATTAAGTTAAACTCTCAATTTTTTTTTTAAATTTTCGTTCAAGCCTCTAATTTCTTTTAAAATTAATCTAACCTCTTCAAACTTTTACTACAAGTTCTGTCACTGTGTTATAAGACGATTTCTAGATTATATAGTTTTTGTATTTGAAAAAACAATCATTCTTTACTTTGATTTTCTTTAATAGTCAATGAGAGTATATTATATACTCTTTAATTGAAGTACGATTTCATTACATTCATAGTATTATATATGTGGCATATATCTAACATATCATCTATTAGTTTACTATTCCGATACGCATAGATTTTGATATATCGAAGTGTTAGAGTTGTGTGACCCAAATTTTACTATGGTCCTGTAGCGATGTCCGTTTCGCTAAAAAAACGAGTTTTGAGGTGTTTGTGATTTTTCATATATAAAATGTTTATTCCGTGGGAGTTTTAAAAAAATCGCATTTTATTTAAAAATTGGAGTCGCCACCGGCCACTTAGGTAGGCCGGACACCATAAAACAAGAGATTTGAAAACTATTGGGTTCGGGAGTCGGTTACGGATGGGGAAGGATTAGCACCCCCACACTGCCCAAAATTGGTACTTTAATAATTGCCGCTTTATTAATATTAAACTTTCCGGATTAAAGTGACGATCAATTTAAAATTTGGTTATAAGTGCGGGTAAATTTTAAAGGCCCCGTTATCCGAGGGTAAACGCCCAACCACTATCACTACGCCGACATCGCCCCGCTTTACGCTTTCGGATAAAAGGACACCGCATTGACAATTTATATTCCATTATGCAACCTTAGAAAGCAAAATGAATACAAAGCGATAAAAATATAAATAAATACTAATATAATAAAATAATAATCTAACATAAATAAAATACTAATCAAAACATACATATATAAATATTAATCTAACTCATAAATAAAAACGTATCTAGCATAAATAAAATACTAACATTCATAAATATTAATCTAACACATAAATAAAAAACAAATTCAACATAAATAAAATACTATTCTAAAACATACATACATAAATATTAATCTAACTCATAAATAAAAACATATCTAACATAAATAAAATACTAACATTCATAAATATTAATTTAAACACAAATAAATATTATTCTAACACATAAATAAAAACGAATCTAACATAAATAAAATATTAATATAAAACACAAATTTAAAACATATTAAATACTAATCTAAAACATAAACATACAAACTAAAAAATAAGACTACAATTTTAAAATAACTAATACTTCATTAAATTATAAAAATTACAACACTAATAAAAAGGGAAGAAAATATACCTAACTAGGAGCTCGAATGACGAACCCCGACTGAACCCCACCGAGATCTACCGCGACCTCTCCAAAAATATTAACTAGATCGAATCCAAAATAGGACCCCGATCGAATGTTGGATCGAACCAACTGGGGCCGAGGGCACTGCCCCCAACCCCGGCCAGCCTTGCGGCCGGCCATGCTCCCAATTGGGGAGCCAATTGCATCACCCATTTTGTTTGGCAATTTGGCGTGTATTTGTTGTGTGTCAATTGCCCCTGCCCCATGCCTTTATATAGGCAATTGGGGTGGGTTAAGGGTGACATGGAGCATGTATTTTCTTCCTTTTTTTAATAATATATTTTTTATATTATTTATTATTATTTTTTGACTTTTTATTAATTTTATATTAATAATATTACCATTAAAATAATACTAATAACACTAAAACCCGGTTAAAAATGAGTGATTACAGTTATCCCTCTTTGCTTGTTCTTGTGAAACGAGGACAAAGCAAAGATCAAAAGCACTCATTTTTGACCTACTTTCTTGTCTTTGGCTTCAGAATCATGTGTTCTTCTGGAACCCTCCGCTCTTCCTTAGCTGAATCTTCAAGCTTGTAAGTTCTTCCTATATAGAACTTTTTCACCTTCTGATCTCGGAACTATAGGTCATCCCTATATAGAACCTTTCATTATGAAGTCTTGAGTTACGAGTCCCTCCTATATAGAACTTTTCACTCTGAGACGGTAAAGCTTGGAGTCCTTCCTATACAGAACTCTTCACCTTCAATGCTGGTTTCTCCTATATAAAACCTTTTGCTCACTGATGGTTTCTTCCGACCGGGAGTTCCTCCCAGATAGAATCTAGTCTTCAAACCCTAGAGCCGTCAAATCCTTCCTATATAGAACTTTTTAGCTTAAAATCTCGAGCTATAGGTTCTTCCTATATAGAACCTTTCACTCTAAGACAAGAAAGCTCGAGCCCTTCCTATATAGGACTCTTCGCTTTCAACACAACAGGTTTTCCCTATATAAAACCTTGTGTATCATGGGTGAATTCCTTCGGCTGGGAGTTCTTCCTATATAGAACTGCTAGTCTTCACCCTGGAGCCGTCAGTCCTTCCTATATAGAACTTTTAGCTTCTGAAATCTCAGAGCTACGGGTTCTTCCTAAATAGAACCTCTCACTCTAAGACAGTAAAGCTCAGAGCCCTTCCTATATGGGACTCTTCCCTTCCAACACAATAGGTTTATCATGGGTGAATTCTTTCGGCTGAGAGTTCTTCCTATATAGAACTGCTAGTCTTCACCCTAGAGCTGCAAGCCTTTCCTATATAAAACTTTCAGCTTCTGAAATCTCGGAGCTACGGGTTCTTCCTCTATATAATCTTTCACTCTAAGACAGTAAAGCTCGGAGCCTTTCCTATATACTCTTCGCTTTCAAACACAACAGGTTTTCCCTATATAACCTTGTGTGTCATGGGTGAATTTCTTCGGCTGTGAGTTCTTCCTATATAGAACTGCTAGTCTTCACCCTAGAGCTGCAAGCCTTTCCTATATAAAACTTTCAGCTCCTGAAGCCTCGGAGCGGCAGATTCTTCCTACATAGAACCTCTCGCTACGGGAGCTTGAAAATATAGGCCATTTCTATATAGAACCTTTATCTTCGAATTTTTTTCTTTTCTCTTTTTTCCTTTTTCTACTCTCTTTTTTTCTCTTTTTCTTCCTTTTTTCTTCTATTCTTTTTTTCTATCTCGTTTTTTTTACAAGGCAGTTGATATTTTTGGACTTACGCTACTTAAGACTGCCGCATCATGCCCGAATGACTTATCACCAGGCTCGAAAGACTTACTGGTGGCTCGAATGACTTAATATCGTGCCCGAAGAACTTACCGATGACCCGAAGGATCTAACATCTGGGCCTCACGCTACTATGGCTGTCGATTTTTTCTGGACTCACGCTGCTAAGGTCACCAAAATCTTTCTTCAAATTTTGGGATTCACACCGAAAATGGCTGCCAAAACTTTCTTTTAAATTTGGGGACTCACGCCGAAAATGGCTGCCAAAACTTTCTTTAAATTTTGGGATTCCCAAAAATGGTTACCGACCTTTCTTCAGATTCGGGGATTCACGCCGAAAATGGCTACCGATCTTCTAGGACTCACGCTACTATAGCTGCCGAAATCTTTCTTCAAATTTTGGGGACTCACGCCGAAGGTGGCTGCCAAAATCGTTTTTCAAATTTTGGGGACTCACGCCGAAGGTGGCCGCCAATCTTCTTCAATTTGGGGACTCACGCCGAAAATGGCTGCCAAAACTTTCTTAAAATTTGGGGACTCACGCCGAAAGTGGCTGCCAAACTTTCTTAAAATTTGGGGACTCACGCCGAAGGTGGCTGCCAAACTTTCTTTCTTTAATGAAATCCACTTCTTAATACTCTTTGACAATTCTTCAAGTACCTGTCCAAAAACAAGCAAAAATTGGCATGTCTTTATCTATATGATGCATGCAATGTCATGCTTTCTTTTTCTTCTTCTCCTTTTTTCTTTTTCTTTTTTCCTCATCTCTCATTTCTCTCCTTTACCTCTTTCTTCTTCTTCTCTTTTTATCATCATTTTTCTCTCACTTTCTTTTCTTTCTTTTTTGTATTTCTTATTTTTCTTCTCTTTTTCTGTTCGCTTTCCTTTTGTTCTAAAGTATTACACCCTGAAAGGTCGTTCCTCAGATTTCTTCATCTCTTTGTTTTTTCACTGTATGCCCTTAAATCCTCATTTGAACCTACTTTTAAACCTTTTGTGCGGAAGGCTTTCTTGTCTTCAAGGTTATCACTTGTCTTTATAAATGATCCTCTGGTTCTTATATTATTCTTATAAGAACCCTTGTCATCTTCTTCGCTTGGCGTTGCCCCATTCAACCACGGACCCCACTGCTTTGAATTTTCTGGCCCATCATACAGAGCCTTGATCTATTTCTAGTCACCAGGGTGAGCCAAAATGCTTCCATCCCATGAGCTCATCCTTAAGCTTCTCGTAGCATTTTGACAGGAACTAACTTTCGGTCCCTATGCTTTAAATCTCATCATCATTCATTTTTAAAGTAATGCAAAAGGCAATTTACTTGTGTATATTTTTTTAAAAAATAATGATTGTTTGAAAAGATAACAGTCATTTTGAAAATCACAACTTGGAGGGGATACCAAACATTTTGAAAACCTTGTTTGGGACAAATGGTAAACATCCTCTCTCTCTTTTTTAAGGACCAAACATTTTTTTAAAAAAGTTAATGTTTGGAGAATGGTAAACAAAATTCGAAGTATATTGCCCAACATTTTTTTAAAACTAATGTTTGGGGGAAATGGTAAACATCAAAACTTTGGGAGAAAATGTCAAATCTTTTAAAACATGTTTGCCCCGAAATATCAAACACCATAGCGCATCTGCTTCAAGTTGCCAGAGATCAACGCATATTTAGAAGATCTTGACCATTGTGGAGATATATGCCAATGTATAGTTTCTTCTGGTCTAATAGGCTTTTGAGAGGAACAACCCTACCTAGTTTCTACCTTGTTTAAGGTGGCACTCTTAATCTCACTATCTCACCATGCCCCATCCTTCCCTCATTTGGGTGTCGATCAAGCACTTCGAAGTTTGACGTTCCTTGAAGCAAAGTTAACCCTTATAGGCGGAATGAAATCTGAAGACATTCTCATTCAACTTGGATATCTATGGGTGACCAGAATGGTCTTTGGAGCTTGTAATGTAGGCCTTTGGTTTATGGTTAAGTGGAACAGTATTTCTGTACTTGTGTGACTTGGATATGCCCATTATTCCTTCCCTTTTTTGGATCACTCTAGACTGCCCGTTTTCGGGTTTTCACCCTAGATTTCATTTCCTTTCTTTTTTATTGTAGGCTGTCTTGCATACTGGCTATATACTAATATTCGTTTTCTGTTCAATAATGTTTGATCCTTCAATACTCCTCGAAACTGAGATTTCTTGAATGAATGACTATGAATACATTTCTGGGAATTCTTGTGATTGGCACGCCCAGATGAAATGTTATCCTTTCTTTCTTCTTTTCTTTTTTTTCTCTTTTCTTTTTAACTTTTTCTCTTGGATCGCTCTAGACTGCCCATTTTTAGGTTTTCACCCTAGAGGTCACTTCCTTCAGTGTATTTTGGTTGGATATTGATGCCAGCAGGCTCAGGCAGACTACTATTTTTCTTCATTTTCAGGATCACTCTAGACTGCCCATTTTTGGGTTTTCACCCTAGAGGTCATTTCTTTTTTCGAAATTGGCAATCTTCGGGCCGACTTGTCTTGACTTGGCTTCAATTCGAGCTGCTATACTAATTTTCAAAACTGATATTTACTTGAAATGTGGGTTCCTTATGTCTCTTGCTCGTAGTTGAAGTCTCATTCTTGTATTGTTTAATCCGTGTGTGAAGCATAGACATTATTCTTCATTTCTCTTTTTCTTTTTCCTTTTTCTTTCTTTTTTCTTTTCTTTCTTCCTTTTTTCTTTCTCTCATTTTTTCTTCTTTTTTATTTTTATTTTTCTTTTCTTTTCTTCTCTTTTTTCTTTTCTTTTCTTTTTTAGACTGCCCATTTTGGGTTTTTAGCATTGAATCTCTTTTTTCTTATTCGAGTCTATGAATGTATCCTCGAATCAACACGTATCTATACTGGGTATTGATGCAATCTTTCGCTCGAAGTTAATTGCCTCTCTGCAGCTCTTCTGATATTTACAATCTGGATTGCTTCGGCATTCCGATTGCCATTTCTCTTCTTTTCTTTGGTTTTTCGTTTGGACATATCCATGTTTTCAACCACTTTCTTCTGATGATTTTCTTCGTATCCAATCTGTATGGTCTCATCTCTGTCTTCTGGTAAAGTAAAAGAATACCATTCGTCGTCACATTCACAAATGTCTTGAGAAAGCCTTCAGGGGGTAGATGTTTAGGGTCAACTCTCGTTTCAAGGATCTTAAACGACAAGCGCCTGAGAAGATAAATTCCTAAAATGGGAACTGCCCATTGTCTAAACGCTCGCTTTGTTCCTCTGTTGGCCTAAGTAAACTAGCAGATACTCACATTTACAGTATCCCCACAACATTCAGTATCTTCTAAATATATGCAACTTAGAGTTGATCTTTGGATCTGAAGCAAATGTACTGTTGCATTCAAAATTCGAGGACCTGGTATAGAAATGATATATACATATGTCCATTCAAAAATATGTGTATATGCATATGAGAGAACAAAACTACACTAAAATAAAATGTTTAAAGAATCAAGAATGTAAAAATGCTTTTCTAAATGGAAATGTGATTTTTAATTCTAAAAATATATGTTTGAGAGTTTTTTCTTCTTTTTTCTTTTTTCAAAGCATTGAGCATTTCTTTGTGAACTGATGGGAAAACCATAGGGACCTCCGGACTACCTCCCGAGTACTAACTCATTCCGGTCCTTTGTAGTGTAGGTTTGTGCCACTTCTCTTGTTTTTCCTTGCTGGATCAATTCTTGTCATGACTCCCTCGTCAACCAGCTTTTTGATCTCTTCTATTAACAACCTCAAATTTCTTGGTGCCATGCCCTGGTGCCTTAATGTAGAACTCACATGCACTGTATGGATTAAAACTGTGGGCAGATGAGCTGGGTGTAATCTTTATCGGCCCGGAGGTAAGGTACTAACCCTTGACCAGATGAGGCCATATGGAATACTCTGAATATCTCTAAATATGTACTTGTTCGAGGATTTTTTCCTTTGTGATTCGGAGGAATCTACCTGTCTTCTTCTCTTATGATCACGAGAACCTTGAAAGTGGTACCCATTTATCTCTTTCTTTCCTTTTGCTCCTAGACAGGTCTGGTCTTTAAACTTAGGTCTCAGAGTACATGTTCGTTTCTCTCTCCGACTGTCATTAAGTCCTCAAAGCTGGCCTTTATTTTTCTCGAGCATCTTATTAAATAAGAAATATGAAAGGTGGCATGCAAGTCACTTTCCTCTTCATCTACGGGAGGCTGCACTTGGGTCGCTAAACACAGACAACTCAAAGTACATTCCTTGAAGTTTTCATCAGGTTTCATCTTCGACTGATGACTTGGTGATAGGTCTAAAGTATATATGTATTGCCCATAAAGACGTCGGTTAAGTCTCCGCATGACTACACTTGGTCTCTACTCAAACAGTTGTACCATATCAATGGTAGGTCCTGCTAGACTATCGTAGAAGTAGTGGATCGGCAACTTTTCATTCTCGATGTAGCCCTCTATCTTTCTGCAGGATGTGGTCAGGTGAATCTTGGGGCAGCTTGTTCCGTCATCATGCGTAAATATGAGAATCTTTGAAATTTGGAGGAATGACCAAATCAGGGTTCAAACAGAGATTTCTTGTATCGAAGACATCAAACTTCTTATTTTTTCTTTTTTCCTCTCGAACCCATCTTTTAACAGCTCGAATCTTGATTTTTGAGTGTCTTCAATTCTTTTATCCATGATAAAACCCTAATTGGTCTTTAAATTACTCCTCATAAAATTTATGCGAGGTAATAATAATGCAAGGTGATGATAATGTCATGTAAAACATGCCAGGATCGTGCAAAGCAATGCAATCCTAAAATATAAACATGAATGCAATAAGGTATTGATTCCAAAAGTGATCCCCATAGAACGAAGTTCATTGAGGCCAAAAGGTTTTATTATATCAGATATTAGATATTTACAGTTACTGATAAGCTTCAGTGCCTACTTTCTTAACTTCATCCAATAGTCCGGTCAACTTGCCTCTGTAGTCCAACACTTGATCTATGTTCTGACAAAGCCTGCCACCTTGTTGAGCCGCCTTACCTGTTCGAGTAATATCGATCTTCGGGTTTTCATCTATCCCCTGCTTAGTCTTTCATAGCTTGGAAGTTGCCCTTTCCAACTGAAGAGTGTTGAATTGTCATTGCTCTGTCGTAAACTTGTTTCCAAAACTCTTGTTAATGGCTAAGTTATTTTGTAGCTCATCTTTGGAGACTGTCGTACCTATTCCCAATTCCCTCAAACTTACATGATAACAGGCTGACTTGATTCTCGCTTGACTAGTTTCCCTTCTTCCAATATTCTGAGTCATCTTTCAACTGGACAATACCGTTCATCTATTCTTTAAAGGTGACCCAATATGATATTCTTAAACACTTAGGAAAGCTTCTGGTGATCATTCTGCAAATTCAATTTTATCCAAGTTATCTCTCTCTTATTTAAGCTGGCTGAACTCGAAAGAATATCCCTCTCCTGGGATGCCTCTATCTCCGATCTTCAAATTTAACTCGCTTGAGTGACCCACTTCGGTATTACTCGAACTTTGTCCTGGATATCGATTCCTCCTCAACTTTGCCCCTCGGATTATTGTTAGCTCACTATAGAATTGGGGAACTCCGTCTTCGAAACCTAAAATCCTCATCGCGATAAGATCTTGAACTCATTCCTCAGGGCCCCGCAATCCTCAATACCGTGACCCAAATTTCCTAAACGGTAACTGCCTCTAGCACGTGTGTCGTAATCTCTCGGATAAGACGGTCTCTTCGCTAGAGACTTCACCGAGGTAATAAGGCTCTTGTCGATGAACATTAGGAGTAGTTCGGTGTACCTCACAGGAATCGAGATATACTTCTTTTCATTACTTGCTTCTCAAGTTTCTTCTGGACCGAGCTCTATTTTTTGAAAGCCTGACTCAAGCATACCTTCCACCTGTTTATTGATGCAGATCACAAAAATGGTTCAATTTGTCGTATTTGGCTGACTTGGAGGTAGAATTCTGACTATCTCGCTCTCTATTCTGATCCTTAATCGGTTCTTCTTTCGGTCTGATGGATCGCTTACCTTTCGTCAAAGTATTCATCTGATTCATCACGTATTCCCTCTGCTTCTTTCAACTCTTGCACTTTACTTTGCTCATTACCAGTACCGTGTCTCCTTACCGTGTCTGACCTGAAGTCTTCAGATAGTTCATCTTCTATTGTCTCTGATCTTGTTCTGGGACAAAACCCTGGATCCGTGCCCTCTAATATCTGACCAGACGACCCTTTGCCAATTATGAACGATTTCTGAGATTTGAGGAACCACTTCGGGAATCAATACCCTATAAATGCGAGAATGCATGCAAATGCGATGTTGATTCTCGAACAGTCTTTAAAAAACTTTCAATAGAGAAAATGTCTATTTGCCAGAACTTAATAATGAATTACAGGCAACAGTTGAATTTATTCTGGAGAACTTGACTTCAGGAAGCAAAACCTGTGCTCCACGTCTCGACGTCGTCTTCAGGATAATGGATGACTCCGTCTTCTCTTCTTATTCTATTCTATGGACTCGTAACGTCGTGATCTTTATTTTTGTGGCTTCTGAAAAGGACATCAGACAATATATTTTCTTTTGTAGATCTAGGTACGTCTAAACAGGGATGGATTCTATCGATCCTAGGGGAGTACTTTAAAACTTTTTGGGGTTTAAATTAAAATTTTCAAGGATCATTTGGTTTAAAAATTCCTCCTTTTTATTATAAAAAAGTTTTAACTTACTTAAAAATGAAACTTTTAGGTTTCCTTTTGTTATTATTATTATTCTGAAAGTTTTATGAGGGAAGAAGTTTCAAAGCAAAATAATAATATTTTCAAATTTTTTTCTTCTCTTTTTTTTAAATGAGTTAAATCAAAATCTGAGATTTTTTTTAAAAAATGGTCAAATGTGAAGATTTAAAATTGGGGTTCTCCGGCCCTGACTGAATCTTCTGCGTCGCACGTGCCTTACTATCGTACCGTTTCTTTCTCGATTGGTCTTTGCTTTGCCTAACTTGTTACTGTAATATTATCGTTTCTGGAAAAGCATACTTTTTCTATTTTGAAAGCCTTTTAATGAACTGTTCTTGAATCAACACCATGATATGCAACATGAATGCAAATAAAGGCGTTGATTCCGCTGGTAATCACCCTTTCGAACGACTTTCATGGGAATTAAAGGGTCCAGATTACAAAAAATGTCCATATTACAAAAGGAGTCTCTATTACAAAAAGAGTCCCTATTACAAAAAGTATTAATTACAAAACAAAGTTCTACACATAAGCCCTAGCTCTACTACCTCCTAGCTCCTCGACAGCCTGAGCAACTTGATAAACCTTGGAGCTTATTCCATGTCCGGGGTTACGAAAGGTCGGAGAGCCGTGGCTTCGATAGCTAAGTCATTCACACGCCTTGCAACTTGTCGTATGTCCACCATTAGGGTCTCGTGTGTATACTTTGGCACTACACGCTCGTTCGGCAAATTGTTACTTCGGATCTATTGAGTAATCTCTGACCGATGTCACGCGACTGGATCGATGTCGTCCTTCCTAAGACACATTTTTTCCATGATGAAAGATTTTCTAATCGGGCAAACCACTTGAATCAGCGCCTCTATGTAATGTGGATGCAATGATAATGCAACAAAAGTATGTGTAAAATAAAAATAAAAAATAAAACAAAAATGAGTTAGTACCGGATAAAAATAATAAATACATAAATAAAAGGACAAATAAAATAAAATAAGGTAAACAAAAAAAACAAACAAAAAAAACCATATTTATCCCGTCTAAAACACCTAAGGTTATCCGCATGGCTCTAAAGGGGTGGGTTTCTATATGTTCTCTACATGCAGTCTTGGTTCTATGAGGTACCCGAATTGTCCTTGTTGTCCCCTACTAAGAGTAGCAAGGCCCCCGATCATCACCCATTATAGGCTCCTTTCAACCGGGTTCAATTCAGGGGGACCCATTCGCTTATGCCCATACGAAGGAACGATATCCTTACGAAAGCATAAGGTACTCGAGCCCCGAAGGTACTTGCTAGGCCCATACGGGAGAACGATATCTCCATGAAAGCATTAGTGTTTTCCCCCCACTTAAAAAATGGGTTTATATGCCATATTTTAAATGCGTTAAAATAAACGCGCAATTATAACCGAGTGTTAATTTAATAGTCACTTTAACCCGGAATTTCTAATATTAATAAAGCGGTAATTATTTTAAAAGCTTGACTCTCATTTGTTTTTGAAAAACAAAAAATTCTCCCTAGCGGAGTCGCCATCTGTAGCGATGTCCGTTTCGCTAAAAAAAACGAGTTTTCGAGGTGTTTGTGATTTTTCGGATATAAAATGTTTATTCCGTGGGGGTTTTAAAAAAACCGCATTTTATTTAAAAATTGGAGTCGCCACCGGCCACTTAGGTAGGCCGGACACCATAAAACCAGAGATTTGAAAACTATTGGGTTCGGGAGTCGGTTATGGATGGGGAAGGATTAGCACCCCCACACCGCCCAAAATTGGTACTTTAATAATTGCCGCTTTATTAATATTAAACTTTCCGGATTAAAGTGACGATCAATTTAAAATTTGGTTATAAGTGCAGGTAAATTTTAAAGGCCCCGTTATCCGAGGGTAAACGCCCAACCACTATCACTACGCCTGATACTGGCCCCGTTTACGCTCGGATAAAAGGACACCCCATTGACAATTTATATTCCATTATGCAACCTTAGAAAGCAAAATGAATACAAAACGATAAAAATATAAATAAATACTAATATAATAAAATAATAATCTAACATAAATAAAATACTAATCCGAAACATACATATATAAATATTAATCTAACTCATAAATAAAAACGTATTTAGCATAAATAAAATACTAACATTCATAAATATTAATCTAACACATAAATAAAAAACAAATTCAACATAAATAAAATACTATTCTAAAACATACATACATAAATATTAATCTAACTCATAAATAAAAACATATCTAACATAAATAAAATACTAACATTCATAAATATTAATTTAAAACACAAATAAATATTATTCTAACACATAAATAAAAACGAATCTAGCATAAATAAAATATTAATATAAAACACAAATTTAAAACATATTAAATACTAATCTAAAACATAAACATACAAACTAAAAAATAAGACTACAATTTTAAAATAACTAATACTTCATTAAATTATAAAAATTACAACACTAATAAAAAGGGAATAAAATATACATAACTAGGAGCTCGAATAACAAACCCCGACTGAACCCCACCGAGATCTACCGCGACCTCTCTAAAAATATTAACTAGATCGGATCCAAAATAGGACTCCGATCGAATGTTGGATCGAACCAACTGGGGCCGAGGGCACTGCCCCCAACCCCGGCCAGCCTTGCGGCCGGCCATGCTCCCAATTGGGGAGTCAATTGCATCACCCATTTTGTTTGGCAATTTGGCGTGTATTTGTTGTGTGTAAACTGCCCCTACCCCATGCCTTTATATAGGCAATTGGGGTGGGTTAAGGGTGACGTGGAGCAACATGCTCCACGTATTTTCTTCCTTTTTTTAATAATATTTTTTTATATTATTTATTATTATTATTTTTTTGATTTTTATTAATTTTATATTAATAATACTACCATTAAAATAATACTAATAATACTAAAATCCGGTCAAAAATGAGTGATTACAGGTCCAAGATGAAGCATTGATTAAAGTGAGGTTTTGCAGATGTCCTCCTCTGGTATACTCCGATAGAGTCCTTTGCTAGTATTCTCAGTTGTCAACTTATGTCCATGGCTTTCCCTATTTGAGTTTTTCCACGTAAATTTTGGTGTCTTGATTTTATTGTTTGCTTCGCGATTGCAACAATAGATTCTCGTTATGATAGGTGAAGATTCTGGATGTATTTACACAGTTGAATTTAGATGAAACATTGGATGAGTTTAATAAGATGTCTTCAGACTGGACGGATGTAGAAAAATGTTGTGAGAATCGAAAAATTATATCTAAAAGTTGTTTTCACTTATCAAACCAAAATTTGTAGGATGTGATGAAGGAAATGACAAATGCTTCTTTGTGAGAAAAAATAGAGCAACTTTGAAAGAAGAAAACATTGAACAACAAGTTACACTTGAAGCCACGTTTATATTCATACATGTTGGTAGAGGGTTCGTCTATTGAGGACTACCTGACAGTCTCCAAGGAAATAGCGTCCAACCTAGAGACCATAGCAGTGAAGTACGACCAAGAAAACCTAGGATTGATACGCAGATGTTCTCTGGCCCCTTCTTACTCGTCCTTCAGTGATACAATCCTCCAACTGAGACAAAAACTTGTAATTTAAAAAAAAAGAAAAAAAGAAAGGGCACATAATGCTTGTTTATTGGATTTAGTGGTAAATGTATATGACAATGGGCTTAACTTGCTTCATGTAGTTATAGAAGAGTAGTATGTGTTAATTAGCTTAATGGAGTTTAGACTTAGGGGCGTAAATGAACCGAGCTTGAATGAATAAGACTATGTTTGTGTTTGTTTGTTTATTTTTAAAGGTGTTTATATTCGGTTCGTGTTCGTTTAACTTTTTAATACTGTGTTCGTGTTCGTTTGTTTAGTATTCACGAACGTGCTCGTTTAAGTGTTCGCGAACGTGTTCGTTTAAATGTTCGCGAATTTGTTCGCTTAAATGTTCACGAACGTGTTCGTTTAACTGTTCGCAAAATTATTCCTTTAAGTATTCGCGAACATGTTTATTTAAGTGTTCGCGAACGTGTTCATTTAAGTGTTTACGAACGTGTTCATTTAAGTGTTCGCAAACATGTTCGTTTATTCATTCACAAACGTGTTCGCTTATATATTCAGAAATTTTAACTAAATTAACGATAAATAAATAAAACAAAAGCAAAAAAAATAAAACTTACATTTCAACATGAACTTATATATCCTTAGCAACAACAAAAGGTAGAATTTAGATATATACATCCACAAGCATTTTTGTCCTATAAACGAGCTTATAAGCGAGCCTATAAACGAGCTTGTTCGTGAACATAAATGAACCGAGCTCACATCTGTTCATGTTTGTTCGTTTATTATCCGAACATAATTTTTTTTGTTAATACTGTTTTTTTAACTTAATAAAAGAACATAAACGAACATTATACGAACGGTTCACAAACGGTTCGTCGAACGCTCCGTTCATTTACACGCCTACTTAGAGTTCAAATTTTTTTTTTCTTGCGCATGTCATTAGTTTTGGGGTGTGAGTTTGAGCATTGGCATTATTAGAGGAGTTCCACCAACTGTTGATTCACAGTAGAAACTTTATTTTTTTTCTAGTGGGCATATATTGTCACAGGACCCTTATCGTATATTCTAGTTTGTATCTCTTTATTTATCTTATTTCGTACTATTTTATGTACTTTGTTTAACTTGGAGCTTTAAATTTTGTATTGCACACCTCTTGTATAGCAAGATTATTCAAGTGTTTTCCGGTAAACACTTAGTGCACACTGAAAAATATCAGGATACAAAGCTCAAAAGAGTCTGACAAATGTGTAAAGGTAAAATTCTCAATACAAAAGGTTGTAAAATACAAATGGACAGAACATACAAAGAACAAACAAAATCTCTATGGGGATTAAAATTCAAAGTAAATATGTGAAAGGTCGTTGCTTTGAAAGTTCACTCATGATTTAAGGGGTTTGATCACAATATTAATTAAAATGCTGACTTTGAAAAAAATATATTTAGAAACATTGAATTTTGACTTCGAGAATCCAATTTAATCCGTCTTATTTCTAATTATATATTTATTTATAAAAAATATTTTGATACACAAACTTTTTTAATTTTAGGGTTTAGAAATTTAGGTTATAGTTTAGGATTTAGGGGTTTAAGTTGTAGAGGGTAGAATTTAAAGTTTATGATTAGAATGTAGAGTTTAAGGTTTAAGTTTTAAGGTGTTAGGGCTAGGATTTATGTTTTGGATTATATTTTGATACACAAGCTGTCTAAAAAAAATTACACAACTCTTCATATTTAAATTATAAAATCTAAAACCTAAATCCCTAGCCTTAACATCCTAAAACCTAAAATTGAAAGGTTTGTGTAAACTTAAACTAGCTTGTGTATCAAAGTATTTTCCTTGTATTTTAGATTTTATAGATTAAATATAAAAGGTTGTATAATTTTTTTTACACTACTTGTGTATCAAAATATAATTATATATGTATATAAATATTATATAATCTATGAGTTATAATACACAAGTTGTATAATTTTTTTTTACATAACTATTCATATTTAAACTATAAAATTTAAAACATAAATCCCTAACCCTAATACCTAAACCTTAACCCTAAATTCTAAATTCTAACCATAAACCTTAATTTTACACCCTACAACCTAAACTCCTAAACCCTAAACCACAACCTAAATCTTTAAACCCTAAAATTGAAAGGCTTGTGTAAACAAGCTTGTGTATCAAAGTATTTTCCATAATTTATAGGGTTATATTTAAACTAGGCTTAAATAAAAAATAAGTGCCTAAAGTATACCATTTTTTAACTTTAGGTGCCTAAAGTATTTTTTTGTAAAAATAGGTGCCTAAAGTTTCAAAAGGTATAATTTTAAGTGCCCTTCTGTTAACTACAGTTAAAAAAAACCATTAACCGATACAAAATTGACACGTGTCATTTTTAATTTCTTTACATTATTATTTTTTTAATAATTTAAAATTTTACAAAAAAATCTTGAAATTCTAAAAGTTTCTAAAATAGTCCCTAAATCCTAAATCTCCAAATCCTCACCACTGTCGCGCCATCCGCCGTCGTCGGCCCCACCTTTTCGATTTCCAGACCCAGCCGACCATTTTCTCTCACTCATCGTCGCCGAAAATTGGCGAACGGTGTGCCAACCGAACATTGAACGCCGAACATGAAATAATCGTTTGATTGGCACATCGTTCGCCGATTTTCGATGACGATAATGACCGGCTGGGTCCGACGACTGAACGAGTGTGGTCGAAGATGGCGGTTGGTGGCGACAACAGTGAGGGTTTAGGATTTAGGGATTTTTAGGGACTGATTTGAATATTTTTGTAAATTTTGGAATTTAAAAAAAATAATTTTTAAAGTTTTTTTCAAAAATAATTAAAAAAATCAACATTCATGCCATGTGTCGCGTTTAAATCGATAACGATTTTTTTAACAGCCGAGCACCTAAAATTATAACTTTTAAAACTTTAAGCACCTATTTTTACAAAAAATACTTTAAGTACCTAAAGTTTAAAAATTGTATACTTTGGGCACTTATTTTTCATTTAAGCCTTAAACTATAAAATCTAAACTTAAATTCCTAACCCTAACACCCTACCTAAAACATAAACTCTAAACCTTAAACTCTAAACTCTAAATTCTAATCATAAATCTTAAATTCTACACCCTTCAATCTAAACCTCAACCAAAATCCCTAAACCCTAAAATTAACAAGTTTGTGTATCAAAGTATTTTCCTAATTTATATGATATAAATATTTCTGAAACAACAATAATTTATGACCTTAAAATCAACCACAGATTTTAAGATAATAGCAAACTGGAAAGAACTGACATATTCAAGCAACTGCACAATAAAGGTAAATCTAAAATGTTTGATGAAGATCAAACCATGAAAACGGGGCTTGGCAAGAACCCAAAATGTTGCAAACTGCACTTCTAATACAAAAGTAAGCCACCTGTGGCTTGAGAGCAGCTGAGGAAGAATCGGAAACCACCGCAAATAGTTTACTACTAGATATAAGCCCCATGCAAAAAATTGTGAACACTCCACTGTGAAGAAAATCACCAGGATGAAGTCAATCCTAGTTAACAAAAAGGACTAAGAGTTAGAGGAAACTGCTTCTTCAAAGTGCTTTGTTTCGAGGCCTCAATCTTCTGGCTATACAGTTCATATTAGTTCCAGAAGTACAATGCTTCGTGTTGGTCTTGGACTTTTTCCGTGATGATGTGTTTTCTGCAGTCTCATCTGAGACACTATCATTTGCTCCCGGTAACCCCTGCTCATAATGATCATGGCCTAGTTCACGACTTTGCTTCAGCCCTGCAGCGTTACTGTTGGGGCCATTTTCCATAGCAGATGCAGGCCTCTTCATTCGCTTTGGACTACTCTCTGAGGCAGTACAGCCTTCATCTACATTTTTGCCAGCACCATGCAAAACTTCACCGTCAACCCCCATTATCTCATCACAATCATTGCCTATTTCACGACTTTGCTTCAGCCTTGCAGCAGCGTTACTGTCGGGGCCATTTTCCATAGCAGATGCAGGCCTCTTCATTAGCTTTCGACTACTCTCCGATGCAGTACAGCCTTCATCTACATTTTTGCCAGCACCATCCAAAAGCTTCACCATTACCCCCCCCCCCATTATCTCGTCATGGCTCATACCTTTTTCAGGTATGTTTTCCAATGTCACAGAGCTACCGCCAGGTTCTTTGTTGGTGAAATCCAATTCCTTTCCATCATCTATCTTGTCCCGAGAATCTAGCTCTGAAATCCCAATCACTGTTTCATTATTTGAGAATAGCAATGCATTTGATTCTGGGTACGCATTGTATTCTTTTTTCTCACTGTTCAAACCATCCTCTCCAGTTTGAGGCTTTGATGTTACAAGCTGATTATCATCGACCTCAGGAGATTCTTCTGATGGCAATTCCGGAGCTGGAAAGGACAGTGACCTCTTAGCAGAGGCTCGATCAGTGTTATCTGGGCTCTTTTCAATATTGGTTTGCGCATGCCGGGTTTGAATGAGATATGCAACCGACTTGAAGCCCATTTTTGTTATCTGGAAGGGCAACAAAGAAGCTTAGACATTAAAAAAATGTCTGAGCAAGAAAATGCACAACTGATGGACTTACCTTCTTATAAAAAGGGCCAGTAGGAGCCCATCCTTTTGCTTGCCGACACAAACTACAGTTACAAATTCCATGACACACAGGGCAAACCCAATTCGGATTCTCATTGGCTTCAAGAACATGTTCCCCGTACCTGCAGATTCAGAATGAAAATTAACAACAAAACCACCAATAGAAAGTAATAAAAAATTTGAACTAAAAGTTTAGAAGGATCTATAAGATAATATTCTAGCTGAAAGCTCGAAACATCAATATTGCACCTATATCAACAACTGCAAGACAAGATGGAGGAATGAGGTTGAGTAATATATAGGTTAACAAAAATTCGCACCTCATGTATAAACAATCTCCACAGAACTGTCCTTGGACCATATTGCATTTGCTACAATGAGTACGATGGCCAAGCGTTTTCTGCCTGCAACACAGGGTTTTCATCACCATGACTAAATGAAACCAATTTAACAGCTTAGACGCGCGGTACAAAATTTTGAGTAAGTTCAATAAAACATTATTAGAAAACAATGTGCTAAAGCAGTGTGGATATCCCTTTCACCTGATTGTTCTCGATGGTCATCACAATTCAAATGCTTCTTAAATTAACAAAGTAACAATTGTAAACAGAAATGCTAGCAGACAAATTAAAGCAAGTTAATCTAAAGTGTGTTCAAATATATTTCTTAGATGACCATTGAGAACAATCATAATAAACAAGAGAAGACAACCCAATCAACATATCACCTGGTCACCAGAATTCAGATCAAAACCAGTCACTAAATGTGCAAGATAAAGGCGAAAAAAATCGAAAACACAAAATTTGATTCCTCGAATCTTACTGGTCCCTTTTAAATTAGCAAGAAATTAAAGCTACTAATGTTAGTAGCTAAGAATTGTATGACTAAATTATGTGGTGCAAGTATATCATATTTCCATGGCAGATAAACGCATGCAGATGAAATAAGAGAGATTCCCAGACCGGCATTGATGACAAGTCTTCTCTTTGAAGGAATCATAAATCCGTCTTCCATCATTTCCATATCCATCAACAAAAAGAGTCCAGCTCCTCTGTGTGTCACCCAAAAGCTTCTCGTGCTCTTCAGTATACACCTCTGATTTGCTATAAGCTTCAGTTCCAAATCCTCCAAAATCTCATCTTTTTTTGACAAAGTTGCCTCTGAATAGCTCACCGGAGTAGTATTTTGTAACCTAAACAACCACCCACCACAAGAAAAATCATCAAAAACATGCAATACTATCCAAAATTACAAGATTTTTTCACTTTAGTGTATTATTCTACTTAGATCCGATGGGTATTCAAAAAGACAAGGGAAACAAAAAAAAAACACCTTGAGGAGCGGCGGAGAGCGGAAGACGGCGGCATGGGGGAGAAAAGAGGGGTAACTGGTGGCTTAGTGGCAACACGAGGACGGCCGCGCCTTGAAGAGAGACGAGAGGTGGAGTTGAGGAGGGAGTTGGAGAGGTCTTTGAGACCAAGGTGCTGCATTCTTTGAAGGTTTGCTTTGATCCGGTCTTCTCTGGACTGCTCATAGACTGAGATTTTAGGGGTTAGGGTTTTGCATTCAGTGTGGGGCTGGTCGGAGTTGTTTGGACAGGACTCTACTGCTTGGGTCTCGTTTCCCATTGCTGCCATTGTTCTCTACTTTTCTCTCTTTCGTGTCTCTTTTAAAGGTCTCTCAAGTTTCCAACGGTCGAGTTTCTAGCCCCTAATGGGAAAGTGGGAGACAGCTAGATCTGTAGTTTGGCCAGTAAATATTTAACAATAAAAAATATACTTTATTGTTTTTATAAAAATATTTTTCGACTAATTATATATATAGACTTTAAAAAAATTAATTAAATTTTTTATTTTTTTACTTAATTAAGTTATTATACTTTAAAATTTTATCAATTCACCCCTTTGACCAACGACGATTGTTAAATCTGACTATTTTTTAGATTAGCTGGTACAATATTGTCACTCAGAATTTTTTATTTAATTTAAAAAAATCTTTAAAATTTCTAAAAAATTCTATGTGTTAGGTGACAATAATATCTCAAGAAAGTAAAAAATTAATGGTCAAAATTGATCAAAAAGTCTCAATTAACTCAATTTATTAGTTTGAGACTTAATTGGGCACAAAAAAATTAGGGTCTTAATTGATTCATTTTTCAAAAGCTCAAGGACTTCAAGCACCCTTAAACACATGCATATATATATATATATATATATATGTGTGCGCGCGCGTGAGATTTAAAAATTTAAAGTAAGTACATTTAGTCAGTTGGCCAAGCTGCTTATCTTTGTTCCCATATTTTCTTATGTCATAAGTTTTAAACCCACTAGGAGCACCACCCTTCCTCCCCCTAAATTTCTTATTCCCTCCCTTCAAGTAGTATTATGATTAAGATTAGAATTAGGATTTGTCAAAAAAAATTAAACTCAACATTCATTTTTTTTTGAATAGCCAGAAATCATGTTTATTTAATGTTATTCATTATGTTTTTGTAATCTAAACTTTAAATTATAAATTTTATTCTAAAACTTAAACCCTAAATATAAAAAATTGCATTGAAATATGCATTACTACATACTCTATGATTTAAGATACGTTTATAAAAAAAATCTCTGAATAAAATATATGTTTAAATTTTAGTGTCAAATAATTATCAAGTTTTGAGAATTCATAGCAGACAAAGAAAATTGGTTTTCGAAAAATAATTATTTTAAGAAATTTATATATATAGTATAAAATTAAATACAGTATTTATGCTATTCTAATCTTTCTTCACTCATAAATTAAAAAGGTGTATAATAGAGTTTTGAATCAAAAGTAGAGAATTGAATCACTTTTAAAAGATTTGACCAGTCAAATTTGTTAATTTAGACTATTAAATTCGAGTATGATTTAAGACCTTCGACCCAACGCTTTTGGGCATGATAAAGTTTTTCAAAATGCCAACACCTCATGATAGAGGGGTAAAATTGTTTTTCAAAAATATATTATAAAG
Organism: Hibiscus mutabilis; assembly: GCA_019671005.1. Classification (NCBI taxonomy): domain Eukaryota; kingdom Viridiplantae; phylum Streptophyta; class Magnoliopsida; order Malvales; family Malvaceae; genus Hibiscus; species Hibiscus mutabilis. The sequence continues at coordinate 43,522,705 of CM033756.1, forward strand.
TTGTATTGTTCGCAATGTTAAGACCTTATGAACATCACATTCGAGCATGATATTAAGATTTTTAGGCCATCACATTTGGGCATGATAGATTTTTTTTTCAAAATGTCAATGACTCATGATAGAAAAATATTTTTCAAAATAGATGACCAAGTTATATTACTCAAAATAAAGGGACAAAATGTTTTTAAAATAGTTGAACAAGTTATATTTTTTTAATAGACAACATATATTGTTCATAATGTTAAGACCTTTTGGTCATCACCTTTTCGGGCATGATAATATGACTTTCGAGCCATCATCTTTGGGTATGATATTGAGAACTTAGGGTCAACACTTAGACCTTCAAGCTTAATGAAGTTTTTCAAAATGACAAAGACTCAAGATAAAGAGAAAATATTTTTCAAAATAGAGGATCAAGTTATATTGTTCAAAATAATATAATCAAGGTATAATATAATTAAAATACATGAGCTTGAGAGCCCAATAAAACAGAACTACCATACAGAAAATATAAAAGTATGCTACTATAAATGCGGTTAACAATGTATAATATAATACTAATAATTAATTCAACCAAACAAGATTTATAATCAAAATCCATCACATACCTTACAATAGGTGATAACATAAAATACATGAATCGCATGTGTCGCAGAAAACATGCACATGTCACTAAAAGTTCATGAACAAATCATCGTTATACTGAAACAAAATATATATAGCATACATCGTTGCACGGACATCGAATCAAATTGAGAATATGTACGTCATACAAATAATTAAATGTAGAGTGTTCAAACATATTTAAGTCCATGGTTGCTTGCCTAAGTAGATTGCAAAGACCAATCATGCTATGATTGTAATTATATACTCATTTTACCTTGTTTATCAATGCAAGGCGTTCCACTATTATTTCAGTTAACTTACTGGGTAATAAACAAATTATTTTATAATAAAGTCATAATAATAAATATGTTTATTTTGTAACCCCTTTGATCTAGTCGCCAGACCGGACCGAGTGAGCTACATTGAGTTTGCCGAGACAAACCCGGAAGAATTATATTAATAATGGCCCATTTTTTCATTTCATTTTATCTAAATGCATAATTAATTCCTAAGGTGATCATGCTAGCAACGGTGAAATTTACAACTCAATCTGGCATCGAATTGACATCCAATTGAACAAGATTGCACTTTAGGAACCAAATTGCAATTCTTGAAAATTATAAGGACTTACTTAAAATCAATGTTACCAAACCTTAATTAGTCAGGTTTCATACATACCGGTTAAATTTTAACTTAAAATTATCATCCAAACTCATTTAATTACATAATCAAGAAACATGGACTAGACTACAAATATTCAAACTTCAGATAGCATAATACCATAAATAACGGTCTGCGTACCGATACAACCCCTATCCGTATCACAACGGGCGTATTTTACAAAGGGGTATTGGTGCGGTCCTCAAGCGTACCGATACAGGTATTCAATTTCGAAACAGAGAATTTCAGTGGCTAAAGGACGTATCGATACAGTTGCCCGTGTACCGACACCAGGCTTAATTTCCAGCCTCGTGAACTGATTCGCTTGTTCATTTTTGCATAGAATTGAGCCGAGATAGACCCCACATACCGATTTCTAAGGACTCGTACCGGTACGGACTGGCTTGTAATGACCTCTTGGTCGAACATATGACACTTTGGCTCAATCTAACATACTTTAAACATTACCTAAACATCATACAACACTTCAAGCATCATTTCCGCAATCATATAGGCATGGTAGAGGATCATTCATATCATAGCATATCCAATCAAGATCATATAGGCATGATCTCTACCCAAGCATGCAAAACATATTTCAACCCCTCAAAGCAAGATATTAAACATCATACAAGTCCAAAACATCAAATGTAACTTGTCCAAAATATGGAGTAACCAAAACAACCCTCCCAATTACAACTTGGTCACATTGCCTCTTATTACTATATAGTATTTATAAAACCATACTTGAATTACTTTGTTCTTGGATTGTCCCTTGCTTGCTTGTTGTCCGAAAGGTCTACTTCTCTGCACTGATGAGAAAGGAGAGTGTGAGCTTATAAAGCCTAGTGAGGGAATCTCAAAAACACTCATCAATGCATTTAAAACCATTTTATTTTTAAATAACTATTAAAGCTCATGCCAAAACATCTCATGCTTCTATAATATTTACAAATATGCACTTTTAAACAATTGCTACACATGTATCATGAATTTCTAGCATAAACCTCAATTTAAGCTTTCTCATGCCAAAATCTCTAAAATAGCAAGCTTAAAGAGCATCTCATGTATAAACCATTTTATACAAATATAATTAATTTCTCATGATACATTATATTATATATTGACATTCAAGTGACCTAAAAACCATTTCCATCTATTTATAAAAAACATATCAGATGCACGAATTTCCCAACTAGTTCCTTCGAATCACTTCACATACATCCTCGAACTAGAGCAGCCTTTAACGGCTAGGTTGTATAAATCCAACAACAAGAGAATTGGCATACTCTTGACCCCTCGATCATGCGGTTCTCATGGTGGAGCATGGGACACTCTTGACCCCTCGACACTCATGAGGCGACTTATTATAGTGCACTTTAAACTCAATGTCTAGCCAACTATAAATGATACCTTTTAATCTCAGCCACAAGCCAATATACTCTATAACACCACATTACCTTACTATTTTACATATGCATCAAATCAAACCAATTTCCAATACATTAAACCATGTATTCTAGCATTCTCAAAACTCTCATCATAAACCATTGGTCATATTCAATAATCAACATATATGATCATTTGCAACATCTTTCTTTTCTAAAACATGCATATAATAGTAAGCAATCAAAGCCATAAACATGCGCACGATATTGTATTTTGCAAAACTGAAAACGAGAGCGAGAACATCCGATACTTACTTCCGAGCTTAGAAAGCGTTTCAAACTTAATCTAAACTCCCAAAAACCATCTTCAAACCTTTTAAAAGCAGTAAATCACGTTTTCACTCACCAACAACCAAACACTTCCGAGATTGTATTTCCATGCATCTCTAAACACAACAGCACAACTCCATAACTTCGTCTCACTAAAAACCATTAATCGCTTCCTTATAACGTCCGAAAATATCAACAAACTCAACCTAAACAAAGCTCAGCCTAAACCTAACTATTTTAACATCATAACATCATCAATTAACATCCAAAACAACATTATAACAAAATTATACCTCCAGCAACCTTCTAACACCAACATCACCTCAAAATCTAACATTTACAACCTAGAAAATTAGCAATTCACTTAGTTTCAGGATTTATTTTATTAGTCTCTTCTCATAACACTAAAACATGTTCCAATTGTGATCTAAATCAATTAGAATCTACACAAAACAGATCCATAACAAGATTCATCAAATTTCTCATCAAAACTCAATTAAAACATTGTAATCATAATTTAATCATGAAAACATAACAAAAATCAATTGTAAAGGGTCAAAATATTGATGGTTTGGCTGCTGAGAAAGTTAAGAGCAAAAGTAGTTACATAAGAAAATGAAATTGGTTATTTAAAATCCTTTTAATCAAATCTCTTTTATTGTTAATTAATAAGCTTTTAAAAACCATTTAAAAATAGCCTAAGTTAAGGGGGAAATCTGATTTAAAACTTTGGTAAATTAGCTCCTTAAAGATTCTAAGTTTTGACCCTTTTATGATTTAGTCACCAAAACATTTTTGAAACTTTACATCTTAGTCGTCAGACCAAAATGTCCCAAAATCCAATTTTATTTCTTCAAATTGAGTTTTTCAAAACCCTTAGAATATTAATTAGAAATTTTATAATATTTTTTCATATTTTATTTTAACCAAAAGCCATTTATTATGAATTAATTCCTAAAATTAGCTCGAATCGTCTAATCCAGTTCCCCTAAACCGTCTAATCAGTCTAACTAACATCTAGGCCCAAATTCAAAACGTTTCAACTCTCTCCCTCTTAAGAAATTTTGTCCTCAAAATTTACTTGGTGGAAAAAGATAAGGAAACTACTTCTTCATATCCTCCTTACTTTCCCACATGGCTTCCTCAACACCACGATGTCACCACAACACCTTCACCAACTCGATGGTCTTTCCACGAAGAACCTTGCTGCTTGAATCTAGAATTCTTACCGGCTCCTCATCATAGGTCAAATCTAGATTCAACTCAATCTCCTCAACATGCATCACATGCAATGACTCTGACATATATCTCCGAAGCATCGATACATGGAAAACATCAGTATCTTTTCCAACTCCGAAGGCAACCTCAAAATATAAACAATTGGAACAACACGCTCTAAAACTTCATAAGGCCTAATGAACCTTGGACTCAACTTGCCTTTACGTCCAAACCTCATCACATTTTTCCAAGGCAAAACCTTAAGAAACACTCTATCTCCAGCTACAAACTCTATCTCCCGACGCTTCAAGTCAACATATGACTTTTGCCGATCCGAAGCCGCCTTCAACCTCTCACAATAAGCTTCACCTTTTCATTAGTATCCTTCAGCACATCAAGCAAAGAAACATACTTTTCTCCTGCTTCCGCCCAACAAAGTGGCGTATAACACCTTCTATCATACAAAGCTTCATACAAAGCCATTTGAATACTAGCTTGATAACTATTGTTATAGGCAAACTCCACCAACGGTAGCTTCTTCTCCCTCGTTCCTTGAAAATCAATGATGCAACACCGCAACATATCCTCCAACATTTGGATAACGCGTTCAACTGACCATCTGTTTGAGGATGATACGAAGTATTGAAATTCAACCGCGTACCCAAAGCCCTATGCAAACACTCCCAAAACCTCACTGTAAAGTGCGGATCCCTATCTGATACTATAGACTTAGGCACCTCATGCAACCTCACAATCTCAGTAATGTACAACTCCGCCAACTTATCCAAAGTATACGTCATATTGGGTTTTTATTAGGGGCGACAACAGGATGTGTCAGGATACTTTTGCATCTCCACTCTGTCTCCAAAACTTGCAGATACTATAATAAATACCCAACATTAAACCTCTAAAATTACAAACATAAATGATAAATTTAGTTTTTCAACAAAAAACAAACTATTTTTTTACAATACAACGAGACTAATATTAAACAAGCAAAATTACAAAAGCCACCTCAAACCATAAGGAATACAAACATGCCAATCAGGAGGACATGAGCCATTACGGATTACTTTAGCAACCCAGTTTGCAGCTTTATTACATGCTCTTTTAACAGAAGAAAAGAAAAATTTTAGGAAAACTAGTCGACAGGCCAATAATATCTCCTTCGATGGCAGCTGACTCCCACGCAGATAGCGTTTTGGAGTTAATTCGTTTGGTAACACCAGCGTTATCAGATTCCAAAGCAACATTGTTGTATCCAGCATCAATCGTAGTCTTAGTATCCAAGCGAACAACCATGGCTTCTGCACATGAGGCCAAGGCAGCAAAGTAGGTAGAGGTTGCTCCACCAATCAACAGACTTGTCTCGTCACTTAACAACACTTTCAAAACTATAAAACATGGTTAAAATATTAACGATTGAAACATGACAGTCTGTACTACCTTTAAAAGAAAATATATAACTAATAATCTACATTTCCAAATCATGATCCGTTTCTTCTAAAAGGAATTAGATCTGATAATCTTTCCAACCATATATATTACTTCTTCTAATTTTACTCGTACAATTTATTACGAATTTTTGGAGTCATTGTCTTTGTTTTTTTTAAACCGTTTGTTGTTTTTTTTCTAACATTTGCTCACTAAAAAATTAATAAATCATAATATATAACTCCAAATCAAGAACTACTTTTTTAAACGAATATAAGCTTTCGTATGGTTAATATAAGCTTTCGTATGGTTATAGAAATATAAGGCTTACTTTCTGATTTATCTTATGAAATTTTTAATAATTTTTCAAAGCCAATGCTAAAACTGTTTTTTTAAAAAATCTGCTGTCAAATTGGAGAGGGTTCCTTGTAGTTGCTTGGCTGCACTTTTATGTTTTGAAGGGCTTTAGTTTTTGGTAGGCTGGTTGCTCTACAAATCTTAGTTGGTGCGTAAGGAAATTGTTGAACATGAGGGATTTTGTTTCTTTTCTTTTTTATTTAAAAAATTTATCCAAAATAATTTTACTACCAAATTTTTATGATCTTTCAACCTTCAAATATTTACATCTTTTAAAATACACATCAAAATCGATCATTTTGTATTATAAACAAAACTAGACCGAATCACGTTTACAATGATGTATAGACCACTTTCTAATTATTTTTAAGAAATTTACGAAGAATTTTCACTTATTCCAACCGACCATACTTGAGAGATTAGAGTTTTAGTGAAAATAGATAAATTACGCTTATTGCCATCCAACTTTGTAAAATATCGAGGATCCCTGTGGATATTTTTCGAGAATTCCCATGGTGATTTATACGAGTACGGTTCAGTTATCTCCACGGTTCGAATATAGCAATCTCCATTTGAGTTTTGATGATAAAACTTCTCCTTCCTCATCGCCGTGAGTGAAGATTTCATTTATTCTCCATATAAGTCGGTCCGAATCCCCAAAATTTTCGGTTGTTCCCCACCCGATTGTCGCCCTAGTTTCCGTGCAAAATAAATATGCTATTTAATTTTTTTTGAATAGTCTAAAGATGATTACACGGTAGTATTTGTTTATACATATTCTTAATCCTTTGACAATACACATACACCTTGTAGACAAAGAAATTTAAACATGTGTCTCATAGGATGAATACCATCCGCTTTTCCACTAAAACTCTTGTTGGGTTCAAATATGCTATCTAATTTAATTTTAATATGTTAGAAATGAATGATGGATTTTATTGTGTAATTAAAGCTGATATAAAAAATATTAATTAGATAAAGCAACGTGTCATCAATATGTGAACGGGGAAGGGATGAGATAGGGGGTTGGGGGAGATGAAATATCGTCTTTAGAAAATTAGCTGCAATTAAATTAATTGAATTAAATTATTTGATTTTAGACTTTATTTAATCCACAAAATTTAGTTAAAATCATATTTTTTGACCAACTAATTTATAAACATGTTTAGAAGTTTGTTGGTATACGCCCTCAGCTAAGAAAAATAATATTGATAATATCAGATTATTAATATATTGAAATTTATATAAATAGATACTGTAAACATAACTATAAAATTTTAAAAATACATATATAACATGAGTACATGATTAATTAACGTGATTAATAAGAAATTCAATTAAAATATGTGCTAAATTTTGAAATAAATTACATTTAAAACACTTGTGGTGTATAAATTTTATGATTCAAACAATTGATTTGAAAGTATATGAATATATGTAGATTCAAATATGAATATGTATAGATTTAAAGACGTGAACCATGATACAAGTATATATGAATTTCAAAAACTTTAGATAATTAATCACTCGAGATTATCCTTTGAATGAACTTTCAACCCAAAAAAAAGACGAGTGTTTTGGTACCTGGGTGATGGAGGACAACGTCTGCAGGGACGAATACAATATTTTATATTAAGGTGTGAACTTTTATATTTAATAAATTATTTGAGAATTTAAAAATTTAGTGATGTAAAATTAGATTATTAAAATATACTTTTTTTTTAAATATATAAAAATTTAAAATTTCTAGGATGGGACTGTCCTCTAACACCTCCGTTGTCCATCTCTAAATGTGAGCACAAAGAAACCATGTAAATGATGTGGGAATATGAAGCAGTTGGATCTCATTTTTTTTTGTATAATTATATATATATATATTCATTTCGTTAGTTAATTGATCCGAATCGGTTAATACAAATGCTCACATAATTGAGACGACATACTAATTCAATTTGTTTCATTTAAATCAATAAGATTCAAACACTGGCATTGTTTAAAAAATAATATTTTATCCTATTATATCAACTTATTATTGGTATTGAATACGATGGATCACAATTTATTCCTCATGGCAATGAATTATAGCAGAAGTTGATATTATCAAGTTCACTCGAATTTATTATTTTTATACTATGCTTCTCCTTGTCCCGCTATGTTATAAGCAGAATAGACCGAAGGAAATGTTAAAGGGGGCAATCGCACCTTATAAAAGTTTTAAATTTTCATATGGTTAATTTTTTTTATATTTTTACTGACAATTTAATTTTACATCTTCTAAAATTTTTTAAATTGCACTCTCTATTTTTCTAATTTAACTTTACAATAATTCACATCCCTTGTATAAAATCTTGCTAATGTTAATGATAATAAACACCAGAATTTGATATTATTATTGTCTCCATATATGTTAAATGCATCATAATTATCCCGTTCTATTTATCCTATTAGTAATTAATAATTATTCCAAATAATTATCTCATTTACATATTTTAGGATTTATTGTTTAATATATTTTTCTTTTAAGAGTTAAATATATAAATATGAAATAGTTAACTCCGGTCTATTATTTTCATGTTTCTTTTTACCAAAGAATTCATTCATTCAAAGAATTTCCATTTGGTTATCTTGGTATAAAAACGGAGATTGATCCGCGTTGTTTAAAGATGTGGGAGCTATTGATACATCGTGTTCGAACTCGGCTTACGAGTTGGAAGTATGGTTCTTTATCATTTGCCGCACGATTGACCTTAATTAATTCTGCCTTATCATCGCTTTCTTTGTATTATATGAGAGTGTATACAGTTTCAAAGGGTGTAATTGCAAAAATTGATCACATCTGTAGAGCGTTTTTGTGGGGAGATTCAGATTTGAAACGCAAAATGAGTCGCATAAATTGGTCTACGGTTTGTCGGCCAAAAAGGTTCGGAGGATTGGACGTTATTGATCAAAGGTTGAGAAATACAGCCTTGCTTGCTAAATGGGCATGGCGTTATGCGATGACTTTGGATTCCTTACGAAGATCGTTGATTGTGAAAATGCATGGCGAACAACAGCTTTGGTAGAGATTTAATGTTGTGGGGAAGCAAAAAATATCGGTCGTCTGGAAACAGATTGTTGAAGTACAAGATGATGAGCGTGTGGCAAGATTTATGGATACGAACTATTTTTGTTGGCAAGTTGGGAAGGGTTGGAGTGTTCTATTTTAGCACAACATTTGGTGTGCATCAGAGCCTTTATGTGTTCTCTTTTCGCGTTTGTTCTGAGTGGCTAGGGATAAATTTGTATTAGTGGTCTCATATGCTCGGGAGGGTTCCTTTGATCGTGTGAAGTGGCATCAGAGCCTTTAGTCGTTCGCTGAAGAGTTTTGAGTGCAATATGGTAATGGAGTTGCAGGTGATAGTGGAGAGCTATGTCCTCAATCCAGCGATGGATGATAATCTTGTGTGGTGTCCTAATCAACATGGGCAATTTTCGGTAAAGGAATTTATGGGATTGATGTCATCCATTGGTTTAGAAGATGCTCATTTCGATGTTTTCTTGGTATGGAAATTAGAGGTGCCACCGAAAATACAATGTTTTTTGTGTTTTGTAGGTCTAAAACGACCGCCGACTTTGTGTGCCCTGAGAAATTGAGGGGTCTCTTTGAATGGTGCGTCGAGTGCTTGCGTTTGGTGCGGCGAGCGAGAGGATAAGTCAAACCATATCCTATATTCACGTCGGTTCATTAGTGAACTTTGGGATCTATTTTTCCAGTGGTGGGATGTGTCTTGGGTTTGGCCGCGGTCCCTTCTTGAGTTCTTTACACAGGCTGTGAATGGATGCATTGTGGGGCTACTGCGGAAGTGTTGGTTAGCTGGGTGTGCAGCATTGCTTTGGTCAGCATGGTTTGCTAGAAAAAAAACTATTTTTCAATGCTAAACGAGTGGATGTTGGAGAATTGTTTTTTATGGCTAATCTTCGAACGCTATATTGGATCAAGGCATCACAGGAGGCGAGTTTGGTCTCTGAGTCACAGTGGTGGGATTGTCCGAGGTTTTGTATCCTGCATGTTTCGACTCAAGCAAAGAGGATGCAAGTAGAATGGTGTCCCCCGACAGTAGGTACGTTAAATTTTATTGTGGATGGATCGGCCAGGGTAAGCCGGGGCCAACTAGTTGTGGAAGTGTCCTGCGTGATCTGAGTGGACAGATTTGGGCGTTGTTTTTGAGTCCGTTGGGGGAGTTGGAGTCCAATGTAGCCGAGCTTCATGCAATTGAGTACGCCTTAGAGTTATTGGTGAATTCCAGGTTGCGTGATAGTCCTTCGATAATTATTTAGTCGGATTTGATGGTTGCGGTGGCGTGGGTACTCCATAAGGCTCGAAGGCCTTGGGTGTTGTGGAATTCGTTTCGGAGCATTGATGATGCGTGCCGGGTGCTGCCGTGTGTGCATTTTCACAATGTGCGTCGAGAAGCAAATGTTGTGGCGGATGCTTTAAAGAAGGGTAGTGTGGATCGGTTGTCTTGGCTTCGGGTGACGGCTTGATGTTTTCTTTTATTGATTGTATTGTGGTGGTGTGTTCGTTGGTATAGCTCTTTGTTTTCTTAGTATCATCGCATTGTACTATTTTTCTCCATCTTAGGTTAGAGAGGTTTTTAACGAGGCATGTTATGATCTTATTTGTATGATTTTTGTGTTAATAAAATCATACGATATTGAAAAAAAACCAATTTACCAAACACTTTTAATTTTTATTGATTTTAATATTTAAATTTACATTAACTTATACTATTAAATCTATTTTTATTTAAAAATAACTAAATAAAAATTTAAATTATTGAGTAAAAAAGTTTTCTATTTATTTACTTTTTCATTTACTTTTTTTTTTTGTTCTCAGGTTGAAAAAAGGAATAAAATAAGTAAAATAGGAAAATAACAAAGAGGAATGAACAAAATTACACATAAAAGATTTATTTGACATATTATTTGGTATATAAATTATAATTTAGTGATGTTATGCACATGGATTTTTATTTTTTATGCAATCATATGCACGATACTTTGATTTAATTCAATTCTATTAAAAAATTGAACTTTACATAAGATTCACATTGAGAAATTACAATTATTCGTGTACATAAAAGGTAAACATAAATTTTGTCACTTCAATAATGACATTAGTGATTACTAAAGCCGAATAAAAATAAAATTAAAATGTATATAATTAAAATAAAATAAAAGTTTATGTATATGATATTACACATTAAAACATAGTTTGTATAGTTTCGGTATTTATTTTTAAAATTAATTAACTAAAATGTAATATTTTTGTTATTTTTATTTTTTTATAAAAATTAATTATTTCAACAAAAAAATCTCCAAAATATATATGTTTTGAAATAATAAAAAATAGAAAAAATTGATAAAAATATAAATGATGAAAAGGAAAAAAAATACATTGGTTAACAAATTATATAACGACACTAAATATTTTGTTGAAACTTTAACCCCCTTTTTTTCTATGCACCGAGCTTGTCTTCGATATATATGATTTCTTAAGAGTCTAATCACATTTTAGTTTTCGATTTTTAAAAATTTAAGTTTAATTCTTAAATTTTTTCTCCTCTTTCAATAGTTTAAATTTCTTTTCTTTTTGTTAAATTGAATTAATCGATAGAAAAAATCAAAACATTTTTTTTTTTGCAAATTTTCATTTTTATAGTTTTTATAATTTTAAATAATTCTACTATATTTTTATATTTTAAAAATTATACTTTTTTTATTATTTTTAAATATATTTGGAAATAGTTTATTTTTTGCGTGAAATGATAAAATAACTAATCTTATTATTGATAAAATGATAAAATAGTTAAAGTAAGTTTAATTAGATCATTACTTTTTTTGTTGGTTAGTTCAATTTGAAAAAAAAAAACAAAAATTCGAGTTTAAAAATGAAAAAAAAGAACTAAAATATTTTTTATACAAAGTTTAAGACTAAAAATATCATTACACCATTTTAAAGTTGGGCATTCAGAGTAATCATTAGTAAAATTACTAAATTTTTATTTATTTTAACTGTTAACTAACTCGAATTGAAAATGATTTCATCTAATCCAATCGATTAACTAAATTAATTCAACTGATTAGCTGAACCTACTTTGGTTAGCTAACTATTCTTCTTTCAACTAACTGAATTAAATTCAATTGTAATCAATTAATTCAATTATGGACTACTTTACTAAAATAGAATTATTAATAGTTGCTTATTGTTGATGTCTAAATGAATAGACACCGAATAAGGAAGATGAAGATAAAGACTAAAATGATTGTTGGCTGTATCAAATTGTTCACCCTATAGATTTAGAGCTAAAAGTCGCAGACAATAAGACAGTCGAAGAAGAGTAGGGAGGGGAGTGAAGGGAAAACTATCTCAGGTTCTTCTGCGCCGTTTCCTTTGTTCTCTATAGTTGTCTGGGTATTTATAACCTATGATACTGTCGATGATTGAATGGTGTTAGGCTTAGTAACAGTCTGACAATATATGAACAAGTTATAGAGATAAAACCTAACTTTTAAGTACTAGACTTTATAATTTGGTCACGTGGGTGAAGTGTTATAGTATCTGATAGTGTCTGTTCTCGATATTAAGAATGCCTTTAGAATTCTAGTCTCTGGGAATACTTGCCTGCAGTGAGATTACTGCCATGGAGTCATTTTCGAAGTTGCGGGACACGATGGCATCAGAGGCCGTTTCTGGAGTTTTCAGATGCAGGTGTATGTATCAAACATAACACTTATCATATATTACACAAAATCAATTCTTAATCTTTGTATATCACGATTAGACCTTTTAAGGACTATTAACCAGTTTTAACCTGGTTTGAATTAAGGAAATTTTAATTTAAAAAATTTCAATCTTTCTAATAAAACTACTAAGTTTCATTTAAATTTAATCATTTATATATTTTATTTTTTTTAATATTTTATTATTTTAAAATAGTAAGAGCTTGATAATGGATTTCAAATGTTTTTGAGTTATAATCCGAGATTTCCAAATGAGCTTGATAATTGGTGGATTTTAAAAGTTAAATAAAATTTTAATTAATAAGGCTCGCTAGTTCTATAAAATAAAGAGTAAATACAATAAAAATTTAAGAAATATTTTCAAAAACTATAGTAGACTAATTATATATTTTTTGATCGACAAAGTAAGTATGATATTAATAAAAAAAATCATATAAACTTAAAAATAGTCGTAGACCTCGTTAAAAACTTCTCTAAACTTATGTGGAGGAAAATAGTACACAATGATCATGTGATAAAAGGTCCAAACACCAAGCAAGAAACAAATATCGAATGACAACTAAGCATAGCAATAACACCCAAACCCCAAAACATCACCCAAACTGCCCTGTAAAATGAAAAAGCAAGACACAGCCACAACCACCAACAAATACAACAGCAAGGCACAAGACTGTGCACATAACGTCGAACCCCAAGCACCAGGCATTGTGCCCCAGCAGCAGAATCACGCAAATCCATCCGAGAAAATATTCGGACGATCAACACCCTCCTTGGTCAAGGTGTCCGCAAAACCATTAGCCTCTCGAAACACATGCGAAAAGCATACACAAAAAAATTCCCACTCGTGGACCCGATGAATTCGACGAAACACTACACAATCGCGGACAACTCCACCATTGAGCTTCATCTAATACAAACGTATCAGACAACGTCCGCACCCAATAAAAAGATCGCAACTGAACCAAAACACTTCGCTAATTGGCATCCTCCCATCATTGAACGCCACTGCTCATGAACAAAAGAGCCATCAACCGCATACTCTGTCACCAACGCTACTTTATTATTCTCTATGGAAAACAATTTCGGAAATACATCCTTTAAAGGCTCTTCAAGGCACCACGAATCCCAACAAAATAAAACTTTAGCCCCATCCCCCACTTTCCATAAAAAATTCGATGGCTCCATATAAAAGCCCACATCTGAACTGGTCGTGGACAGTACAATCTGTTTCCACACAGCGGACATTGCACTAACTCTAGTTGTATTAAATAGCCACCAAGGCACAGCCTCACCGTACTTCGCTATAATCAATGAACGCGAAAGAGACGACGTATCATGCGCATATCGCCACGACCATTTCGATAACATGGTAGGTCCACCACCCCTAAACCAACTAAATTCCGCAGACGACATACCTTCTCCCATCCCACACGACTTATTTTACGTTTCATTTCATTAACTCCCCATAAAAAATTACGATGAATTCTCTCTAGCTTTGCAACCACCCCTCTAGGTACCACAAACAATTTCATATAATATACCGGTAAAAAAAGATAAAACCGAATTTATGAGTGTAACGCGTGCAGCAAAAGATAACGATGTCAGCTTCTACCCTACTGTCAATCTTATCAATCGAATGTATAGTAATCAATAAATTTGCCCTTTGGAACGAAGCAAGCGCTGCAGTCTCGTTATCAACATCAATCGGTGAACCTCATAATGTTGCCATGTGAGTAAAAGTCGCTCGGGTCCACGCATGGATGGGAACCCTAGTAACCGAAATTCAAACCTACCTACTGTGAAAAATAGAAGCCGTTACAGACCATGTCTCCACCTTACTAAACCAAGGTTGATACATGTCTGGAGATTCTAAGAATAATTGACGGTCATCGATGTAAGTGAACATAATCAATACCAGACATTTTGTACCCATCCCTTTCAATTGGCCTACAATATCATTGTAGAGAATCTCTGTCTTATTTTCCACACCCTTATTTCATCTATTGATATACAAAAACTATCTTTCCGTTTTCTCTTGTTGGTCTCATATCATATAACAACCATATAATGAATAGCAATTGAATATTTTTGGCGAAAATTCTCATGCGGAAAGGGACCTATTTTGATGTTTAAAGAAATGGAAAATCTTATCTAGTAGACTAATTATATTAATCTATTATTTCCGCTAAAACCATTAAAGTGCGCAAACTAATTACTAAAAAAAGTTAAAATAGGATCATACAATGAAATGGTTAAAGCCAACCAAGCAACTCGAAAAAATAATAAAACAAACAACGTTATCGGTGATGAAAGATAAACATCAACAACATCAGCATAAAAATGCATATAACAATGACGACATATTAACAAACAAAGCTTTATCACAACTCAACAACATTATATCTTTGATGATTGCGAGCGTCTATCAATATAAGAGAATCAATCTAATAGTCCATAGCAGTGATAGATGTCATGCCCAAAAATTGGACCTTTATTTATTTATTTTTGAATTTTGAGGTTAATTTGATATTTGGATTAAATTGAAGAAAGTGAGAAATTTGGAGGTAAAAATTAGAATTTCTAAAAAATTATAGGCTATCTTCAAAATCCCTAGGGAAATTGGACTATTCCACCAATTTCTCTTTGTCTTTAAATGTTTTTTTCATCGTCTTCTTTTCCTTGTCAAAAAACTCCTTATTCCTCTAGGCATTTTGTTAAAAAAGAAAATGAGTGATACATGTCAAAGACATGTATTAAAATAAGGGTAAAACTTTGATGCACAGGCTGTGTAAAATTAATTTTATACAAGCATGTGTAGTTATACTATAAAAACTCAAATATTAAATTCTTAACCTTAACCCTAAAAAACTAACCCTAAACCTTAAACCCTATATACTAAATTTTAAACACTAACTTTAAATTCCAAACCCTACAACATAAACTCCTAAATTTTAAACCCTAAACTAAACCATAACCCCTAAAATTAAAAGGCACGTATAAACTAAAGTTTATACGACCTGTTTATCAATTTTTTTTCCTTAAAATAAATATAAATATAAATCAGATAGCAGTGACGTCCAACATGTATGAATGTATCTCGAATCACTCAATATTTGACTCGTAAGTTTTTTTCAGTTTAAATTGTCTTTTAAACATGTCACATTGATTAGATATTATTTTTTATATATTTAGATTTAATATTTTAAACATAAACTCATTAACGGGTCGAGGACAATACTCGTACCCATGTGATGTAGTTGTTTTCACGTACTTAAATTATCCAATTCAAACTTCAAGGCCCGTGCCAAAATTAATTCAAATATTGAAATTGTTGAATATTAAAATGGCAGTGGTGAAGCTGGAGTGTGAGAGGTGGTGTTCTACTAGGCCTGCAGTTGGTTGTCAGGCATGAGTTAGTTATGTGCCTAAATTTAGGCTCAGGTAGAATTAATTCTCAGTAGAGTCGTAAAGCTGTCAAAATCATTTCTAGACTCAAAAATTCTAGTCTTTTGAAAAGATGAACTTATCACAGGTCATTTTTGAACTGGATGCAACCGATTACTAATAAAATCATTTTTTATACAAAAATAATAAACAAATTATTTTTTGAATAAGGGTCAAATTCTAAAAGATTTGTGTTTTAATTTAAAGAAAAAAATTAGATTCAAAAATCAATTATTCTTGAAGAAGGTTAAAACACTCATTTTTTTAAAGTGGGATAAAATATTATAAACCAAATCAGGAAATAGGTACATCATTTGAAACATAGATGTGATCATCTTAAAACAAACCGAGTCAAAGACATAACACTTAAATCGGTATCTTTAAAGAGAATAGATAGAATTCGGGTCACATATTGTAACAATATTATTAAACAAATGATTATAAATAGGGTTGTAAACGAACCAAATATTCAGCGAACCGTTCAACGAAAAATTTGTTTATGTTCGTTTATTTATTAAACGAACAAACATGAACAAGGTTTTTTTGTTTATTTAATTAAATGAATGAACACGAAAAAAGGGCTCGTTAGTTCATTTACGTTCGTGAACATTCTTCGTTCATTTATGTTTGTTTAAGTTTATTCATATATATCCAATTTATATTTATTATTTTTCATAACAAAAGTATTATATTAAAAAAATTAAATTTATTCATATTTGTTCGTTCGTTTATGTTCGTTTTGTAGCGATGTCCCCTTATCGCTAAAAACCGGATTTTTCGAGGTGTTTGTTATTTTCGGATATAAAACGTTTATTCCGTGGGGGGTTTTTTAAAAAACCACATTTTATTAAAAATTGGAGTCGCCACCGGCCACTTAGGTAGGCCGGACACCATAAAACCAGAGATTTAAAAAAAACTGTTGGGTTCGGGAGTCGGTTACGGATGAGGAAGGATTAGCACCCCACACCGCCCAAAATTGGTACTTTAATAATTACCGCTTCGTTAATATTAGAGTTTCCGGATTAAAGTGACGATTAGTTTAAAATTCAGTTATAATTGCGAATAAATTTTAAAGGCCCCGTTATCCGAGAGTAAACGCCCAACCACTATCACTACGCCTGATACTGGCCCCGTTTACGCTCGAATAAAAGGGCATCGCATTGACAATTTATATATTTCATTATGCAACCTTAGTGAACAAAATATTAAGCATGGCCAATAATTAAAATACAGTAAATATTCACATAATAAACTATTAACAGAACATAAATAAAATACTAATCTAAAACATACATGAATATAAATTATCCCTACTCGTGACTAAAAACAAACCTAACATGTCACAATTACAAGGCATGGAACACAAACACACATTACAAAAATGTACATATTACAATAAGACACATTGTAACATACGTAAAATATGGCATTATACATGACCAAGAAAATATACCAACACATAGCCTAAAAGCAAAGAAAACATGCAATACATACTGAAATATCAAGCAGGTTGTGTTCGAGCTAACTCAAATATCAATATAATATGTGTGATACGAATAACCGAACAAATGCATAAAGATACATAATCACCATAAACTTAACACACATATACATGTAAATATGAAAATACAAAGCATATACGAGGGATATATGATAAGGCAAAAGGCTACATCAACATACACGATTATAATAAATGAACATGAATATTTACATGGAATCAGGACTGAAATGAGAAATAAACATAAGGAACAGAAATTAAAGGACAATAATATGCGATTTAGGGACGAAAATGCAAGCAGGACCGAACTTGAAAAGGATCAGAATCGTAATTGGACCAAGGGGCAGACTCGAAGTGAAAATTTCAAAAACGCGATGGGACTAGTGAGGTAATTTTGCCATTTAAAAACTGATTCGATTTAATTTAGGGACTGGATTGCAAGATTTTGAAATAAGAGGGGGACCAGAGTTGTAAATATCCCCTGCGGCGAGACAAAAATGAAAATATCGAAAACGCGGGGGCACTTATTACGGAATTTCGCCATTTCACAAAATAAAAACACCTATAAAACCCATTTCTTCGGCCCAGACTCAAATTTTCCTCATTTTTTCATTCGATCCGTTTTATAATAAACCCCTTCATTCTTTCATTTCCTCTCAACCATCCCCTGAACCTGTGATGAACCCAGAAACCGGCGACTTTTCGCCTTCCCTTCACACCATGCCCACCACTAACCGGCGCGTGAACTAAAAAAACACACCCAAAACCAACCTTTTTCTAAACCAAACCCAGATATGCACTTAGATCTACGCTCAAACTCACCCTTTGGCCTAGATCTAAGTAAATACAAAACAAGAAAAAATATTTTTTTTACGTTTGACCAAAAATGAAACCAAAAGGACCTCCCGCTCCCTTGATTCACCATGTTCGGCCGAAAAGCCGAAGAGGCTTGTCCTTTGGTGAGGGAGATCCACAGACAGAGGGTAATAGCTCTAAATCCCCCTTTTTTTTGTTATCACTACGTATATTTTCCTTTATGCATGCAAAGAAGTAAGAAAAAGAGAAGAACGTTACCACTGAAAACTTGTTGCCTTTTTTTGTTATTTTTTCTTTCCGATTACAACTGGACCCCTTTACAATTACTTGTTTCATACATATATCACTGTCTCTTTGGTTTGGTAGCAAGTAATGTAATATATATTTTTAGATCTGAACTGACACTGACATAGTCTCTCTTTTTTTGTGTTGTTCTGATATGTCTGAACGTGGTGGTTGGAGACCGGCATGGTGGAAGCAGGGTGGCGGTGTGGGGGAGTTGTCTTCGGCCAAAGGCGTTCTCAGCCATTGGATCAGATCAGATCTAACGGTCGAGATGGCTTGAAGGATGAACGGCCCAGATGAAACCTCGATCGGTGAAACGGCTCCAGATCGTGACACGTGGGGCTCAGCAGTCGAGGGGTTATAGCGCGTGGGACTCACGCACGCGTGGGATATCGAAGAGTCCGCGCGTGGACCGCACGCGCGTGTGGCATTCGAACCGTCCAGACGTGTAGTTCACGCGGTTGGCTAGATATTTACCCTTCCTTGATCGTGGCCGTTGGATCCACATTTTGATCCAACGGCTCCTAGTTATCTGCACAAAGATAAAATAATTAGGGTTAAATGGGGTCTTGGGCTTGGGCCAACCGGGCCTTGTATTATTATTTTTTGTAATAATATGGACATTTTAATTTAAGTGGGCTTTCTATTATTTTTTTCATTTTGTCCATACATATTAATATATTAATATAATAGTAAATACAGATACATACGTACTTACGTATACATACATATAATTGTGATGAAATACGTTCACATGTACATATACTTAATAATAATACATGCAACACTTATTCGTATATATTCAATAATAACAAAGACATTAATAATATACACATGCAAACACATATAGACCTACTCATATACTAACATACATTTGTACGATACTCCTAACATAAATATAACCATATCATACATATATTAATAGGTACGTAATACACCATATCAATACATGCATACCCTCACACTTATATCATTATGTAATATACTAACATATATACGCGCACACCTATATGTAATCATGCACTAATATGTTAATATGATACTTAGAGGTTAGATAAAAATGAGTGATTACAGTTGCCCCTCTTTGCTTGTTCTCATGGAATGGGAACAAAGCAAAGATTCATAAGCACTCATTTTTATCCGACTTCCCTATTTGTAGCTTCGAAAACACGTGCTCTTTTGGAACTCTCCGCTTTTCCTTAGCTGAATCTTTAGGCTCGTAAGTTCTTCTTATATAGAGCTTCGTCACCTTCCAATCTTGGAGTTATAGGATCTTTCTTCACAGAACCCTTTACTCTAAAGCATCGAGTTATGAGTCATTCCTATATAGAACCTTTCATTCTGAGACGGTGAAGGTTGGAGTCCTTCCTATATAGAACTCTTTGCCTTCAACGCTGGTTTCTCCTATATCAAACCTTCTGCGTCGCTGATGGATTCTTCCGACTGGGAGTTCCCCCTGTATTAAACTGCCAGTCTTCAAACCCTAAAGCCGTCAGTCCTTCCTATATAGAACTTTTAGCTTCTGAAATCTCGGAGCTACGGGTTCTTCCTATATAGAACCTCTCACTCTAAGACAGTAAAGCTCAGAGCCTTTCCTATATGAGACCCTTCGCTTTCAAACACAACAGGTTTTCCTATATAACCTTGTGTGTCATGGGTGAATTCTTTCGGCTGAGAGTTATTTCTATGCTAGTCTTCACCCTGGAGCTGTAAGTCCTTCCTATATAAAACTTTCAGCTTCTGAAATCTTGGAGCTACGGATTCTTCCTATATAGAATCTTTTACTCTAAGACAGTGAAGCTCAGAGCCCTTCCTATATAAGACTCTTCGCTTTCGGACACAACAGGTTTTCCTATATAACCTTGTGTCATGGGTGAATTCCTTCGGCTGGGAGTTCTTCCTATATAGAACTGCTAGTCTTCACCCTAGATCCGGAAGCTTTTCCTATATAAAACTTTTAACTTCTGAAATCTTAGAGCTACAGATTCTTCCTATATAGAATCTTTTACTCTAAGACAGTGAAGCTCGGAGCCCTTCCTATATAAGACTCTTCGCTTTCGGACACAACAGGTTTTCCTATATAACCTTGTGTGTCATAGGTGAATTCCTTCGGCTGGGAGTTCTTCCTATATGGAACTGCTAGTCTCCACCCTGGAGCCGGAAACCTTTCCTATATAAAACTTTCAGCTTCTGAAGCCTCGAAGCGGCGGATTCTTCCTATATAGAACCTCTCTGCAGGCGCTTGGAAACATAAGCCTTTTGTATGTAGAACCTTCGTCTTCACATTTGGGATTCACACCACGATGGCCACCGATGTCTCTTTGAATCCATAGATACCTGTCTAAGATAAAACAAAATGCTATGACAAGTGAATTGACATGCTCCTAATCCTAGTGATGTCTGACTATTCATGATGCATGAGTGTCAATATCTTGGTGGGCTTGCTTTAATCCTTATTCGATCTCGTTGTTCACTTTCTCCTTTTTCACGGGCGGCGATACCCCTCTTCACTGTCGGGTTCAACCATTCCAACCATTCTTTTTCTCAATTTACGACTTGGGATTCTAAAGTGCCCTTTCGGGTTTTCGCTTTAGAGTTTTTTTTGAGGGGTGCCCTTCTGGGTTTTCACTCGAGAGATCTCTCTTGTTATCTCGCATGCTTCCTTTGAATAAGCAGGACGTACACCATTGGTCATCCTATCCGGTTGTTTGAAGTTTTCCGCCCTCCCTATCAACAACCGTTATGTAGGGAGCTAGAGGGCGAAGTTAACATCGTTTTCTAATCACCTGCATTTTTAAGGTTAGATCACAGTAATGCTCAGAAATCTCTTGTTTTACCATAAGCCTATGTTAGCTTATTTGCCTGAAATTAACAAGAAGGCAAGGAATGGATGCTCAAAAACACGATTTTATTACGATTAAGGGCTTGGGATATCTTAAAAGAGGTATGACACACATGAGAAAGAAGAAAAGTTAAGTATGAAATACAAGATCCCTCATTATCTTCGATATGAATAATACATGATCCTGTCAACCGGCGTAGAATCTTTTGCCTGAAGCTCCCTCTTCACGGTGTTCATGGGGATAACCATTCTCTTCGGATATCCAACCTTTCAATTTATCCGAGCCGCCCTTTACGGGTTTTCAACTCGGGTCCTCCCTTTGCTTTAAGACGCCCTATTTCGGGTTTTTTCCCTGAGCTCTCCATTTGTTCTTTTCTTCTTTTTCTTTTCTCTCTTTTTTTTTCTTTATTTTTTCTTTTTTTTCAAACATAGTATTTCTTAACAGCATCAGAATTTATAGGGTTTTTCAGCTCGTCTCCATCCATTTCTGTTAAGATTAGGGCTCCCCATGAGAAAACCCTTTTTACCACGTACGGCCCTTCCCAGTTGGGCATCCAATTTCCTCGAGAATCTTTCTGAGTCGGGAGGATCTTCTTGAGTACCAGATCCCCCTCTCTAAATTCTCTTGGGCGCACCTTTTTGTTGTACGCCTGCATCATCCGCTTTTGGTACATCTGACCATGACAAATGGCCTTTAGTCTTTTTTCATTAATGAGATTTAATTGGTCGAGTCTGGCCTGCACCCATTCAGCTTCTTCCAATTTTACTTCATTTAAGACCCAGAGAGACGGTATCTCTACCTCGATGGGGAGTACTGCTTCGGTACCATACACCAAGGAGTAGGGTGTTGCCGCTGTTGATGTGTGAACGGACGTCCTATAGCGAAAAGAGCGAATGGCAACTTCTCATGCCAATCTCTGTAGGTATCCGTCGTCTTTGCTATGATCTTCTTTATGTTCTTATTTGCTGCTTCCACTGCCCCATTCATTTTAGGACGATAGACTGTGGAATTATGATGTGTTATCTTGAATTGTGTGCACATGCCCGTCATCATTTTGTTATTCAGATTGGAAGCGTTGTCGGTGATGACCCTTTCTGGTAATCCATATCGACAAATAATCTCATTTTTTAAGAACTTACATACTGTAGTCCTTGTGATGTTGGCGTAAGACGCTGCCTCTACCCATTTAGTGAAATAGTCTATGGTGACTAAAATGAAACGGTGTCCAATGGAGGCTTTCGAATGAATCTGCCCGATGACGTCAATGCCCAACGCCGCAAAAGGCCATGGAGAATTCATGGTGTGTAAAGGCGATGGGGGTGCGTGAATCTTGTCAGCGTAAATTTGGCATTTGTGACATTTCCTGGCGTAATCAATACAATCTCCCTCCATGGTCAACCAGAAATAGCCATATCTCATAATTTTCTGGGCTATAGACAGCCAGTTGGCGTGCGTTCCACAGAGCCCATCATGTACCTCGACTAAAGTCTCCTTCGCCTCCCGGGCATCCACACATCTCAGCAATGTCTGATCTTGACTTCTCTTATATAGGATCTCCCCATCTAGGACATATCTTGTTGCCATTTTTCTGAGTGTTTTTCTATCATTGTCATTTGCCCCTTCTGGATACTTTCGAAGCTTGACATATTGCAAGATGTCATAGTACCATGGGTTTCCATCAATCTCTTCCTGTACATTGCAACAATGAGCAGACCTTTCAAACGTCTACATCTTAATGGGTTTCATTTCTGCCATAGTGTTTGTTTTGAACATGGATGCCAGGGTTGCCAAGG
Organism: Hibiscus mutabilis; assembly: GCA_019671005.1. NCBI lineage: Eukaryota > Viridiplantae > Streptophyta > Magnoliopsida > Malvales > Malvaceae > Hibiscus > Hibiscus mutabilis. Next base: position 43,546,160 of record CM033756.1, read on the forward strand.
CGTCTGCCATCTGATTTTCTTCTCGGGGAAGGTAATTGAAGCTGACCCTTTCGAATTCCTTGGTGAGCTCTTGAATCAATTCATAATATTTGACCAACTTCGGGTCCCTGGTTTCCCATTCCCCACGCAATTGGTAAATTATTAAGGATGAATCTTCGAATACTCAAAGTTCTTTAACCTTTCTTTCAATAGCTGAGTTTAGTCCCATAACGCAAGCTTCGTATTTAGCTATATTGTTGGTGCAGAAGAATTCTAATATGCTGGTGAAGGGATAATAGACATCCTTAAGAGAAATTGGCACAGATCCTATCCCATGTCCGAGGGCATTAGAGGCTCCATCGAAGTAAAGCTTCCACGATTTATCATCTGAAACCTCTTCCTCGGTTGTAATGCACATCAAGTCCTCATCTGGGAAATTAAAGTTCAATGCCTCATAGTCGTCCGAAGCGCGACTAGCTAGGAAATATGCTACAGCACTTCCCTTTACAGCTTTCTGGCTCACGTATACAATATCGAATTTAGATAAGAGCATCTGCCATCGGGCCATCCTTCCTGTTAGTGCTGGTGCTTCCATTAAGAACTTCAATGGGTCTAACTTGGATATCAACCAAGTAGTATGGTACAACATATACTGCCTAAGCCGCTTGGTAGCCCAAACTAGAGCACAACACAACTTCTGCACTGGCGGGTACCGCATTTCGCAATCATTGAATTTTCCTGCTTAGGTAATAGATGGCTTGCTCCCTTTTTCTTGACTTATCGTGTTGCCCCAATACGCATCCCATTGAATTCTCAAAAACTGTCAGGTAGAGAATTAATGGTCGATCTGGTACTGGTGCGACTAAAATCGGAGCATTTGTCAGGTACTTTTTGATCTTTTCTAGGGCTCTTTGATATTCCTCATCCCACTCACAAGGATTATTCTTTCTAAGAAGTCTGAAGACAGGGTCACATTGGTCGGTTAATTGGGAAATGAAACGAGAGATATAATTCAACCTCCCCAGGAAACCGCGAACTTCCTTCTGAGTGTGGGGTGGTGAGAGATCCTGGATGGCTTTCACTTTATCTGGATCGATCTTAATCCCTCTTCTGCTTACCACGAACTCTAGGAGTTTTCCAGAGGTAACGGCGAAGGTACACTTGGCAGGATTGAGCCTCAGCTGGTACTTTCGTAGTCTTTGGAATAGTTTTCTCAAGTTCTGTAGGTGCTCATCCTCTGTTCGGTATTTGGCAATCATGTCATCCGCATATACTTCTATTTCTTTGTGCATCATGTCATGGAAAAGAGTCACCATTGCTCTTTGGTATGTTGCCCCTGCGTTCTTTAGCCCAAACGGCATCACCCGATAACAAAAAGTGCCCAACATGGTTATGAACGTAGTTTTCTCCATGTCGTTAGAATCCATCTTTATCTGGTTGTACCCTGAGAAGCCGTCCATGAATGAAAACCATGAGTGTCCTGCAGTGTTGTCAACTAGCGTGTCAATATGTGGTAAGGGGAAGTCGTCTTTAGGGCTGGCTCGGTTTAGATCCCTATAATCTACACACATACGAACTTTCCCGTCCTTCTTTGGTACCGGTACAATGTTTGCAACCCATTCGAGGTATTTGGCTACCTCCAAGAAACCATCGTCAAACTTTTTTTTTACTTCTTCTCTGATTTTTAATAACATATCTGGTCTCATTCTCCGAAGTTTTTGATGTATTGGTTTGCATTCCGGCTTTGTCGGCAATTTATGCACCACTATGTCGGTATTCAACCCTGGCATATCTTGATAAGTCCAGGCGAAGACATCCTTAAATTCCTGAAGTAGGGTTATCAGTTCGTGCTTGGTTTTTGAGGAAATCGTCGTTCCTACTTTTACTTCTTTTCTCTCTTCTTCAGTTCCCAAGTTTACAACTTCTGTTTCTTCTTGGTAGGGCGTGATCTGCCTTTCTTCGTTGGCCACCATTCTCTTCAACTCTTCCGGGACCTCACATTCTATCTTATCATCTTCTTCCTCAATTCCCTCTGAGACCTCAGGGCATTCAAAATTCACTCCAGGATTAGATCCGGTATCATTCATATAGTTAATCATGAGCGACCTGCATTAAATGAGAATGAATTGTATTGGGAAGAAGACAGCTTTATATGAAGGGAATGAACATGAAGAATGCATGAATGAAATAAATGAAACTTTGGTCATTTAGGAAAGTGGGGATATTTTCATTTCAATCAAAAAGTTAACATAGGTGCCCTATACAAGAGATCCCCATTGTTTACGGGCAAAAACAAAATGTTGATTCGGAGCATTACTCTGGTATATTCCTAAAAACCACGGGTAGATCAATGCAGCTCCAGTTATCGAGTGTTTCCCCGGGATGGCAGGGGCAGATGTTGGTCAACATTTTGCTGCCTCGGTCTTTTCCAGCTATCATGTTGATGTACATCCCTTCAAGTGATTCATTGAATGTCTCCTCCTGGTTGAGTACGTCATTTTCCTTAATTGCCTCTTCAACCTCTTGACCTGGCTGGTAGAATCCTCCGGAGACAAAAGTGGTTTTTAAACGAGGAAAGGACATTGGTCTCCATTGAATGTCTTCTCCTTTAAATCTGGCTTTTCTTTGCTGTTCCTTTCTCTTGTATTCCTCTTTTCTCTGTTGGACACTTGGTTTGTAACCCAGCCCAAAACGATTATTATTGGTTATCATATTTTTGGCTCTTAGGTTCCCTTGTAATTTCTTCCCCAGCCTCTTTCCTACTTTGGCTTCTCGGCCCAAAGTTTCTGCGACGGTCATCTTGGTACAATTAGATAACCTGGGATAGGGGATCCAACTTCCCTCCGAAACGAACGTGGCATTCACTAGTTCTAATGCTCGGAACGAGCATTCTGCAGCATCTTTGTCATTTTGAATATATGGGGCCTCCGATGTCACGGAAGCAACAATTTCCTGCTCAGCCTCTACTGTGACCAATTTGCCTTCGACTACAAATTTTAATTTCTGATGCAATGGTGAGGGGACAACTCCTACGGAATGTATCCATGGCCTTCCCAATAAGCAGCTGTAAGATGGTTTTATGTCCATCACCATAAAATCGATCACATACTCAGTCGGTCCGATTAATAGAGGCACCTCAATTTTCCTCATTGTTCCTCTTTGCGTACCGTCAAAGGCTCTTACTGAATTATGGCAGGGCTTTAGGTGAGAACCATCTATTGGTAGTTTCTGCAGGGTCACCATAGGCAGGACGTTCAATGCTGACCCGTTGTCAATCAGTACGCCAGGTACTACATACCCTTTGCAGTGAGTTGTGATGTTAAGGGCTTTGGTGGACCCCATTCCTCCCTCGGGGATCTCATCATCACTGAATTTTATATGATTATAGGCAGTGATATGCCCCACTATCCTATCCAGGTTTGTCACAGAAATATCCTAGGGCATAAAAGTTTGATTTAGTACTTTTAATAGCATCTCCCGGTGCTTTTCTGAACTCAAGAGTAATTCCAGTACTGTGATCCTAGCTGGTTGCTTTCGTAGTTGTTCCACTACGTTGTACTCGCTATGTCTCAAGAACTTCAGAAATTCTTTGGCCTGGGCCTCAGTTACCGGCTCATTCATCTTTGGGGGAGGTTCTTCTCCAAATATCTGCGTGGGGCTAACTGTTGTATTCTTTCCCTTATCTGTTTCAGCTGCTTTCAAAGCCTTAGAGGAATAACATCTGCCGCTCATTGTGAAATGGCCCACCTCACCAACATTTACATCGCTATGGCTTTGTTGGTCTTTTAGCGTAGGCTCTTTTACCTGACCATGTTCTAGTTTTTCTGGCGTGGTCACATTTATAGCATAATTCCAGGGGGTTTGCCGCATATCCTTGAATGGGAACGGGGATGGTGCTGAAATGATGATCCTAGGACTTATCTTGTTGGTTTCTCCTTGGGAGGCACCTGCATTCCCTGGCCTGGGAGAGATGATAAAAGGTCTATCCTTCCCGTATTTAGATTTGGGGCTATCCGTCATATGTACGTCTGACCCCTTCTTTCCCATGGGCTCCTCGAAGAATTCTATTTGCTTTTCATTCATCAGTTGTTGTACCAATCTCTTGAACTCATCGCACTCTTGGATGTCATGCCCTTCATTCTGGTGGAATTCGCAATACACTCCACATCCCTTCTGCCTTTTTATCATGCCTTTGTCGATCACACGGGCCGTGCATAACTGTTGAAATACCCATCGTAAAGGAGATTTGATTTCTGACACATCATCCTTAATCCTCATGGTAAAGTATTCTTCAACAACATTTACTCCTTTGCTCCCATGGTTAGGTAGCGGGTTAGTAGCTACACTTGGTTCTTCAAACTTCAATATCCCAGAATCGATTAAATTCTGCACAAGTTTTTTGAAGGCAAGGCAGTTCTCGGTGGGATGTCCAGGGGCACCGCCGTGATAGTCGCAATGCGCGTTTGGATTATACCAAGAAGGGAAGGGCGGCTTGAAAGGAGTAACGATGTATGGATGGACTAGGTCCGCTTCATACAACTGGGAATAAAGCTCCGAGTACGAAACAGGTAGGGGAGTGAAAGTTTTCCTCTCTTTCTCTTTTCTGGAGGTTCTCTCATCTCTTTGATTAGAGTTTTGTGTTTTTCCCACAGGTGCTTGTGGCTGTGAGACAGTAAAGTTCTTCGGGGTGGTGTAAGTGCTGGTGGCGTTTACTTCATTCCTCTTGTTATATTTCCGAGACCTTTCCCCGCTATCAATTCTACCACTCTTAATTGCCAATTCAAGGGACTCCCCAGTCCTGATTAAGTCAGCAAAACACTGTGTTGTGTTATTAATGAGGCGATCAAAGAGTGCTCCTTTCAAAGTATTAACAAATAACAGCATAATTTCGTGTTCCGGGAGGGGTGGCTGAATTTGGGCGGCCACTTCCCGCCACCTTTGAGCGTATTGCCGTAGACTTTCGTTGGACTTCTGCCCCATATTTTCCAACATAATTCTACTGGGGGTCATATCTGTTACATGCTTATATTGCTCAATGAATGCTCTCGACAGATCTTTTCATGTCTTAACATTTGCCTTGCTCAACTGGGTGTACCACCGTAACGCCACTCCAGTTAGGCTGTCCTGGAAACAGTGGATCAATAGCTTTTCGTCCTTAAGGTAGGCCGCCATCTTTCGATAGTACATTGTTATGTGCGCGGAAGGACGCGTGGTTTAAACTCTGGTGTTTTAAATTTTGGCGGTAGGATAAGATCGGACACCAGACTTAAGTCGCTAGCGTCATTTCCTGATTCTTCCATAGATTGTAACGTTTTAAATTTTTCTTTCATGAGGCAAAACCTCTCCTCCCACTTTTTCTCTACCTCTGTCCTGATCCTTTCGACCATATTCAGGTCTGGCACCTTCTCTTCATAGAGCGCTTCAGTGTCGAGGGGTTGAGCCCCCCTATTTGAAGACTAGCTGACATTCCTGCAGGGTCGATATACACCTTTCTAGCCGGGTTTGGCGCAGTTGGTTGAACCTTGTAGTGAACTGGGGTACCCTCTAGTTCTTGAACGGTTTCTCCTTCCACTCTTTTTCCAAGACTCTTAGCCAACAATACGGTTATGTCGGATACTATCGATGCTTGCAACTGAGCAATCTGGTCACTGAGGCTTCTTTGAGCCTCTTCAAGCCTAGCCTCGAGCTCTTTTTATCCCTTTTCTAGACTGATTATCTCGTCTTCCATGAGCTTGCTTTGTAATCAGGTAAGATATGGATGATGAATGATTGCGGGTTAGCTTCTATTTTCATACACACACTCTGAAACAATATTGACAACATTAATATGGTTGCAAGAAAGATAAATGCATGTATAATGATGCGAATGTCATGATGCAATGCAAGAATGTATGCAGATAATGTACTGATTCCGCTGGTAATCACCCCTTTGAACTACTTCCACGGGAATTAAAGGGTCTAAATTACAACAGAGTTCGTATTACAAAATGAAGATTCCTAATACAAAAGAGCTAAATACAACACAAAGCCCTATGGATAAGCCCTAGCTCTATCTCCTAATTTTCCAATTGCCCTGAGCAACTTGATGAACCTGGGTGCTTCTTCCATTTCTGGGGCTATAAAAGGTCGGAGTGTTTTGGCCTCGACGGCCAAATCATTCACATGCCTGGTGACTCGCTGTATGTCCACCATCAAGTTTGCGTAATATTGGTCTCTATCCTGTACCATCCGGGCAGCGTCACGCAGTCTCCTTTGCCAATAAGTGTCCATTCCGGCTGTAGCCTCCTCAAATACAATAATTCTTTCCTTATAATCTTCAACAGTTGCTTCAAGGGACTTAATTCGGGCTCTTAACATACCTACTTCGCGCTCTCTTTCTTGTAGCTCAGTGAAGCCATTTCTCTGGCAGTACGTTCGAAGGGAGTGTTCTACCTCTACCACCTTTTCTGTCAATTCGTTATTTTGACTTCGGTTTTGATCCAGACTTTGAATAGTATCATCGTACAACTTTTGCATTTCTAATAGTCTATTCCGGCTACTCATGGACTTTCTCTTCTATATGGCGACGTTTTTCCTCTCATGATTGACTGCTTGTTTTCCCTTGCTGATTTCTTGCCTGAGTCTTTCCTTTTCTTGGTCAATGACCTTCTTGGAGGATCATTTTTCTTCCTCCATAGCCGACCGACAGCTTTTTATCTCATTTTCGACCGCTCTCTTGCTGATTTCTCGTTCTTCTTCCAAACGAATACCATTCATTCTTTCTTTTTCCACAGCTATGAATTGCCTTCGGCCGGCTTTCTGTATTTTTGCTTGTAGTAGAAGGGCATCTTTTTGATAAAGAGCGTTCCTGTCGCTCAAATCTGCATTTAATTTCTTCAACTGCCTAATGATCCCGTCCCACTCGTCAACCTCTAAGCTTGCTTTATAGAGCTCGCTCGCATGTTGAGTCTGTTAGATGTGCATTTTCCTTTTGATTTCTTTGAGTTTATTCCGTAAGATGTCAGTTTCAGACGGTACCACCCTTGTAAGCTCCTCGAGTGACACTGCTGGTCCTTGATCAGATTCGGGAATCATATCGTTTACCCTCAAACGTCTCCAAAGATCGTAGTCTGGGGTGGTCATGTACTCGGTGTCTCCTTCCACCCTAATCCGGTAACAATGGTCCCAAGCCCTCATGATAGTCTGAACTTTCTCTTTGAACTCCCCTTTGAAAAGAAATTCAGTTCGGCTTAACCCGACGGTGTTGGGAATGAACTGTCGTGATCCGAATTGTCGGGACACCAGAAGCGGAACACAAGCAATCCCGCCATGCAGTCCCAACATCATCAGCCAATTGAAATCACCACAACTATATAAAAAGTAATTAACTCTACCGAGCCACGGGACCCTTCATACTATGTCCCCGCCTTGGATGTTCCTGAAGAAACTAGCCCATTTTCTTATTTTCAAGTCCTCTCGCCACTCTTTTGTTAAGTATTCCCGTAAAGGCGAAAAACCTTGGAAGGATATCCCCGGTAGAACCCTCGTCGGCGTCTTCCACATGTGGCTCTGAATCCATACCTGTAACAGTTGTGCACATCCTCAAAAACGCCCTTCTTCGTGTTTCCGACTGGCATTTAAAGAAATAAAGGTCTCGGCCAAAGTAGCTGGTACTGGGTTTGCTCACCGTTTTATCCGCTCAAACAAATCTAGAATGGCCACATCAATGTTTCCCAGGATTCTTGGAAAGATAACCAATCCATATATTCCCAAGGCAAGCATGTCTAACTTTTTCTCCTCATCCGGATGTGCAGGTAGGATGTCTCGAATGTTTTCCCATGCGAATACTGTACTATCTCCTCGAAGTCGGATCAAGCCATTGACCCAATTGTCGCTCATTCCGGTAAAGGTTTTGAGCTTGGAAGTGTAATTCTGATTCCTCGGAGGTTTTGCGTAGATCCAATCTTCCTGAACATTTTTATGATTAAGAAGAGCGGTGTATTCTTCTCTTCAGGGCATCATGTCCTGTCCATTGAAGGTGAAGCGACAAAAAGCGGGATTTCGTAATGAAAAATGGCTCGGAGTAGGGGTTGGTTGACCGGATGTACATCAATCGTGCAATGTCACCATAACTATCATGGAACCTATCTTGTAATCTCTGGTCCCATTCTTCCCGGATACTTTGAAGATCCCTAAGTTGTTCTGTGAAGACTCATATATGTGTACCCGCTATCACGCTCACTTGGTAAACTGTCCCCTTGGGCCTTCGGTTGACTTCTGACCAATGTCTAACAGACAAGTTGAGTTCCTCTTTTCTAAGATACCTTTTTTCCATGGTGAAAGACTTTACGATCGGGTAAACCACTTAATCCAAGACCCTTTATGTAATGCGAATGTAATAATGCATGAAAAAATAGCAAAAAAAAAACAAGTCAAGTCTGGGATAAAATTAATAAATACACAAATAAAAGGACAAATTAAATAAGGTAAACAAACAAAAACAAAAAACCCTATTTATCCCATCTAAAACACCTGAGGTTATCCGCATGGCTCTAAAGGGGTGGGTTTCTATATGTTCTCTACATGCAGTGTTGGTGCTAAGAGGTACCCAAATTGTCCTTGCTGTCCTCTACTAAGAGTAGCAAGGCCCCCGATCATCACCCATTATAGGCTCCTTTCAACCGGGTTCAATTCAGGGGGACCCATTCGCTTATGCCAGCACGAAGGAACGATATCCTTACGAAAGCATAAGGTACTCGAGCCCCGAAGGTACTTGCTAGGCCTACCCGGGAGAACGATATCTCCACGAAAGCATTAGCGTTTTCCCCCCACTTAAAAAATGGGTTTATATGCCAAATTTTAAATGCGTTAAAATAAACGCGCAATTACAACCGAATATTAATTTAATAGTCACTTTATTCCGGAACATCTAATATTATTAAAGCGGTAATTATTTGAAAAAGCTTGACTCTCTTTATTTTGTTAAAAACAAAAAAATAGTCCCCAGCGGAGTCGCCATCTGTAGCGATGTCCCCTTAGCGCTAAAAACCGGATTTTTCGAGGTGTTTGTGATTTTCGGATATAAATCGTTTATTCCGTGGGGGTTTTTTAAAAAACCGCATTTTATTAAAAATTGGAGTCGCCACCGGCCACTTAGGTAGGCCGGACACCATAAAACCAGAGATTTAAAAAAAACTGTTGGGTTCTGGAGTCGGTTACGGATGAGGAAGGATTAGCACCCTCACACCGCCCAAAATTGGTACTTTAATAATTACCGCTTCGTTAATATTAGACTTTCCGGATTAAAGTGACGATTAGTTTAAAATTCAATTATAATTGCGAATAAATTTTAAAGGCCCCGTTATCCGAGAGTAAACGCCCAACCATTATCACTACGCCTGATACTGACCCCGTTTACGCTCGGATAAAAGGGCACCGCATTGACAATTTATATATTTCATTATGCAACCTTAGTGAACAAAATATTAAGCATGGCCAATAATTAAAATACAGTAAATATTCACATAATAAACTATTAACAGAACATAAATAAAACACTAATCTAAAACATACATGAATATAAATTATCCCTACTCGTGACTAAAAACAAACCTAACATGTCACAATTACAAGGCATGGAACACAAACACACATTACAAAAATGTACATATATAATAAGACACATTGTAACATACGTAAAATATGGCATTATACATGACCAAGAAAATATACCAACACATAGCCTAAAAGCAAAGAAAACATGCAATACATACTGAAATATCAAGCAGGTTGTGTTCGAGCTAACTCAAATATCAATATAATATGTGTGATACGAATAACCGAACAAATGCATAAAGATACATAATCACCATAAACTTAACACACATATACATGTAAATATGAAAATACAAAGCATATACGAGGGATATATGATAAGGCAAAAGGCTACATCAACATACACGATTATAATAAACGAACATGAATATTTACATGGAATCAAGACTGAAATGAAAAGAAATAAACATAAGGAACAGAAATTAAAGGACAATAATATGCGATTTAGGGATGAAATTGCAAGCAGGACCGAACTTGAAAGGACTGAAACTGTAACTGGACCAAGGGGCAGACTCGAAGTGAAAATTTCAAAAACGCGGTGGGACTAGTGAGGTAATTTTGCCATTTAAAAACTGATTCGATTTAATTTAGGGGCTGGATTGCAAGATTTTGAAATAAGAGGGGGACCAGAGTTGTAAATATCCCCTACGACGAGACAAAAACAAAAATATCAAAAATGCGGGGGGATTTACTACGGAATTTTGCCATTTCACAAAATAAAAACACCTATAAAACCCATTTCTTCGGCCCAGACTCAAAATTTCCTCATTTTTTTATTCGATCCGTTTTATAATAAACCCCATCATTCTTTCATTTCCTCTCAACCATCCCCTGAACCTGTGATGAACCCAGAAACCAGCGACTTTCCGCCGTCCCTTCTGCCGTCGGCCGCCGCTAACCGACGCCGGCAAACTAAAAGAAACACCGAAAACCAACCTTTTTCTAAACCGAACCCGTATATGCACTTAGATCTACGCTCAGACTCACCCTTTGGCCTAGATCTAAGTAAATACAAAACAAGAATTTTTTTTTGTTTACGTTTGACCAAAATGAAACCAAAAAGGACCTCCCGCTCCCTTCAGTTCACCATGTTCGGCTTTGGAAAGCCGAAGAGGCTTGTCACTGATGAGGGGGGATCCACAGACGACGAGGGTAATAGCTCTAAATCCCCCCTTTTTTGTTATCACTACGTATATTTTCCTTTATGCATGCAAAGAAGTAAGAAAAAGAGAAGAGCGTTACCACTGAAAACTTGTTGCCTTTTTTTGTTATTTTTTTCTTTCGCGATTACAACTGGACCCCTTTACAATTACTTGTTTCATACATATATCACTGTCTCTTTGGTTTGGTAGCAAGTAATGTAATATATTTTTTAGATCTGAACTGACACTGACATAGTCTCTCTTTTTTTGTGTTGTTCTGATATGTCTGAACGCGGTGGTTGGAGACCGGCATGGTGGAAGCATGGTGGCGGTGTGGGGGAGTTATCTTCGGCCAGAGGCATTCTCGGCCATTGGATCAGATCCGATCTAACGGTCGGCATGGCTTGAAGGATGAACGGCCCAGATGAAACCTCGATCGGTGAAACGGCTCCAGATCGTGACACGTGGGGTTCAGCAGTCGAGGGGTTATAGCGCGTGGGACTCACGCACGCGTGGGATATCGAAGAGTTCGCGCGTGGACCGCACGCGCGCGTGGCATTCGAACCGTCCAGACGTGTAGTTCACGCGGCTGGCTAGATATTTACCCTTCCTTGATCGTGGTCGTTGGATCCACATTTTGATCCAACGACTCTTAGTTATCTGCACAAAGATAAAATAATTAGGGTTAAATGGGGTCTTGGGCTTGGGCCAGCCGGGCCTTGTATTATTATTTTTTGTAATAATATGGACATTTTAATTTAAGTGGGCTTTCTATTATTTTTCCAGTTTTGTCCATACATATTAATATATTAATATAATAGTAAATACATATACATACGTACTTACGTATACATACATATAATTGTGATGAAATACGTTCACATGTACATATACTTAATAATAATACATGCAACACTTATTCGTATATATTCAATAATAACAAAGACATTAATAATATACACATGCAAACACATATAGACCTACTCATATACTAACATACATTTGTACGATACTCCTAACATAAATATAACCATATCATACGTATATTAATAGGTACGTAGTACACCATATCAATACATGCATACCCTCACACTTATATCATTATGTAATATACTAACATATACACGCGCACACCTATATGTAATCATGCACTAATATGTTAATATGATACTTAGAGGTTAGATAAAAATGAGTGATTACACGTTTAAATTTATTCGCATATATCTTTTTAATTCATTTCGTTTACGTTCGTTTACCATTTTAACGAATGAACACGGACAAGCTATATCCATTAACAAGAGAACACGAACAAGAAATTATGTTCATTTAGTTGTTCGTGTTCGTTCATTTATTCGGTTTAAATTAAACGAAACAACATGAACATACCATCGTCCATGTTCGTTCAGTTCGTTTATAGGACTAATTATAAAACTGATGCCTCTTGATTTTCGGGAATATATCATCAAACATCCTTCATCATTTTACTTTTTCAATTAATGATTAAATAATAACTACAAGATGATGTTATGGTTGTTAATTTCTGATTTTAATTTCTTTATATTGTTGACACTTATCCATATTTATTGTAAAAATAATCATTATTTTCATATAATCTTATTAGACACAATGCATTGGAAGAATCATTTGTAACGCAATATAAATAGTTGTGAATGATCAATAGATGTTGGTAGGTTGGTGACTGATGCATATACCTCTTGCTTGTATTTCTTGTTGTATTATACACATAAGTTGAATATATAAATTATAAAAAAGGCTTAAGGGCTATTTTTGCCCCTGTATTAGTCTCGGTTTATCGATTTTGCCCTTATGGTATTTTCGCATCAATTTGGCCCCTGTAGTAGTCGAAATGCATCATCGTTTGCCCCTTGACTGACACTCTAACCCTAATTTTTAAATCTCAAACCTTAAATCCTAAACCCTAATTGACAGTTTTATCAATTTAAAGTAATTATGAAACATAAAAGTATTCCTAAACCCTAAACGATGATGCAATTCGACTAATTCAGGGGCCAAAATGATGCGACAATACCATAGGGGTGAAATCGATAAATTGGGACTACTACAGGGGCAAAAGTAGCCCTTAAGCCTAAAAAATTGTATATGATAAGCTCTGAGATCCACTAATTGGCTGAGTGGCCAAGAATGTTCATATTGTATCATCTTGTATGTGTACAAGTCCCGACATTTGCCTTGAGAATGTAAATATCTCTCTACTTCATCAAAAAAATTAGGGACTTGCACACATACTTGGATTATAACTCAAATTTTTTTAAAAAAATTATTATCAAGCTTATTTGGACCAATCTCAATACTTGGATTATAACTCAAAAGTTTTTAAAAAAATTTATTATCAAGCTCTTACTAATTTAAAATAACAAATATTAAAAATAAAATAATATTTATGAATTTATGATTAAATTTAAATGGAAGTAATTAGTTTTATTAGGAACATTTTAATCCGAGTCCGATTGAAATGGTTTAAGTTAAAAGTTCCCTAATTCAAGTCAACAACATCTAGAGCAAGTGGTTAAAAGCTCTCAGTTGACATCTTTCCCTCCCCTGGGTAAGAATTGTTAAAAAAACCCGGATTAAACTGGGTTAGTCATCTTTAGATAGGTCTAAACGTGATAAACGAAGATTAAGAATTGATTTTTGTGTAATGTATGATAAGCAACGTTTAATAATTAGTAAGGTAATCCATTATTAAATTAATTGACCACAAGTGAATTTATTTCAGTTAGTTAAGCAAAGTAGGTTCAGCCAGGGACACAACTATTAAGGGGTGGGGAGGGGCAATCGCCCTTCACCCCCGAAGATAATTTTTTTCACCTTTGTTATTTTATTTAATTTTTTTTAAAAATTAGTTTATTTATGAATTTGCCCCCCACTGTCAAACATTTATGTTTTGCCCTCCAACTCTAAATCCTGGCTCCGTCCCTGAGTTCAGCTAAACAAGTTCAATTAATTTAGTTAATCCATTGAATTGAAATCATTTTCACCAGTTAAAAGGAAATCTAAAGGAGTTCGAGCCGGTTAAAATAAATAATTTCAGTTGATTTTGCCCATGTTTACTTCAAATGCCCAACTTAAGTTTTAAGAAATGATCTAATAATTTTAAAGAAATATTTTGATACTTATACTTTCCATATCTTTCAGTACTTAAACTTTTATTTTATTGTTAAATTAAATCAACAAACGAAAAATAACAAATTTGTTAAACTGGCGTAAACTATTTTATTATTTTGTCAATGATAATTTTAGGGGTAGTTCTGTTGTGAGGCAGATTAAAAAAGGTTAAAAAAGTTGACCAGCTGTATTGGTATCTAGTTTTAACATAAATTCTTACGAGGCGGTAATATAAATTCTTACAATAACTGTAAGAAAAACGAGAGTTACACAAATGCTTATTAGGGTAAGAAATTGTGTGATAACTTAGACTGTTACCCAATAACATTAATTTTATAAAACACGTAAGATTTTGAGTTGCTACATAAGTTCTTACAAAACCTACTTAAACTGTTAGAAAAATTATTAGAGAAAATGTTATAACACAAATTTTTACCAAAGATCATCAAATCCAAAACCCTTTCAACTTGTGGTAAGAAATTGTGTTATAATCTAAACTCTTAGATGATAACATTATTTCTTACCCTACTCATTAGATTTTGGGTAAGTACACAAATTCTTCTGTAACCAACATAAACTCCTACACAAATGTAAAGGATCAATAACTTGGGAATTTCAATAAAGAACCTTGTATTAAAGGAGAAGAACGAACCTTACCTCTAATAGTTGCCTTTCCCCTTAATTGTATGAATTTGCATAGCAAAACAATGAGAAACCAATTTGATTTTGTTAGGAAATCATTATAATTCCAATTGAAATCAAAAGATTAACTAAAATAAGATTTTACTTGAGAATTTTGAAGAGAAAAGAAGTGTTTGGCTAGAGAGGATTGGAGAGAAAATCCTTTTTGAGAAAAGTTAGTTACGTCAATTTGTTTAAAGCTTTTTAATTATCCAATTAATTCTCTAACCTTTTTATATTATTTTCAAATCATTAAAAATAACGAATTAAGGGAAAAAGTCTGATATTAGACTTTAGGGCAAATAGCTCGTTAAAGATCTAAAGTTTTGACCATTTTACAAAATAATCACTAAAAATAGTTTTAAAACTTTACATTTTGGTCACTAACCAAAATGTCCAATTTCGAGACCCTTTTTGCAAAATTGACTTTACCAAAATTATTTTCATATTAAATAATGATTTTAGATTATTTTTCCATATTTTTATCTCACCCAAAAATATTTGTTTCGAATTAAATCCCAAAACTAACTCGAATCCTCTAATCCGATCCGTCAGACCATCTAAACCACTTAGAAAACTCCTAGGCCAAAAACTGGGTCTTTACATCGAGGTCTTTTTGCTAGATTTTCTGTAGTTGTTAATCTTAAGAAACTGTTAAAGTCTAGAATTATTGTCAACGGACAATGACAAACTATTGAGTATGAGGGCCTTTTATCTATTTGCTACAGTTGCGACAAATATGGTCATTCAAGTGAGATGTGTGGTGCAGAACCACGATAGCCCAAGTAGGTTTTTGGTTCGACTGCTTCTACGACAGGGGAAGGGGGTCATTATGGGCCATGGATGTAGGTTTTGAGTAGAAAGAAAAGGTTTACCCTGCAAAGGAAAGATAACGTTACTGCCCAGGATGAAGGGCCTCAAAAGAGAGACCACATGGTTCTCAGTTCTCCTCTTTGAGTGATGTCGATGTAACTGATGGTGTTGTTGAAGACCATGCTGCTCACTACGATATTTTAGACTCTACCAATGTAGGTGTACCAGGGTCAAGCTTGGCACGTTGCAAGTCAGTTGGTCCAGTGGCAGCGAAATCTAGTAAGAAAGGTGCTGGGAGTGGCACGGTTCAACAGTTGGAAAAAGTGAGTAGGAGTATGCTTGCCTCTTGCTCGGATCATGGAAAGGAACAGACGGGTCGGGAGAAGATAGTTGCTACACAATTGTGGCCTGTGGCTTTGAAAGAAAATGTGGTGCCGGCGGCCTCATCCTTCAACAAGGATTCTCATACTGCAGTGCGGGTGATTGCCACAACGGAACGTCCTGCTTTGCATGCGAAGAATGGTAGAGTCTTGCCCTCAACCATTACAAGCACTTCTCTTAAGGTTGTTGGGTGACCTATAGCTATGGTTAATAGGGTCTCTAGAAACAATGTTAAATCGAAGAAGAAGACGAGCAACCTTTCCAGTAAATCAAGTACTCTAGCAGAATTGGTTGGTTCACTATCTTTTGAACTAGATAAGGCTAATAAGGTAGAGATGCAGAATCAGATCGTAAGACGTGATAAGGCTGCTAGTGGGGGGCAATAAATCCAATAGTAGGCTAACACAACCTTTGAGAACTTGGCGAATACCGATATAGATGTTTGAGATGTATCGCTTTTACCTTCCTTTATTTTCTTTATGGTTAAGTTAATTATGTGGAATGTTCAGGGTGCCCTCGAGTCTCGACCCTACCTTTAATCAATATTTTAGACTATTTGTGACATTTCAGCAGCCAAATTTTTTATGATCATGGAGCCTCGCATTAGTGGGGAAAAAGCTGAGTCTTTTATGAAGCACTCTAGTTTTGATTTCTCATACAGAGTAGAGGCCATGGGTTTCTCTGGTGGCATATGGGTTCTGTGGAACAGCTCTATTTAGATTGATGTCCTTGTCGTTTCTAACCAATTTGTTCATAGCTACTGTGTAACCCCCTTGACCCGGTCTAGACGTAAGACCGAACTGAGTGAGCTACATTAGGGTTTGCCGAGACAAACCTATAAGAATCTCAATTGAAACGGTCTATTTTTTCCTTTTATCTTATCTAAATGCATATTTATGTCCTAAGGTTATCTTACAAGATTTGGATAAAGATACAACTCAATCGGTCGTCAATTTGACATCCAATTGCTCGATTTCGCTTCATAGGAACCAAAATGTAATTTCTAATATTTAAAAAGACTTTTACCAAATTAAGATTACCAATCCTCCATTAGTCATATTTCAAACCTTTATGTTAAATGTTATCTCAAGATAGCCATTCAAACTCATTTAATTGCACATTTACGAAACATGGACCAAAATACAGGGAATTCAAACTTCAGATAGCATCTCAATAGAATTAACGGTCAGCGTACCGGTACAGCTGCCTACCGTATCGAAACGACACTAAAAGACAAAATCATACCGATACGGTCCTCAAGCGTAGTAGTACGGTATTGTGTGTTTTGAAAATTTGGGTTCCAGTAGCCATTAACCGTATCGAAATAGTAGCCTATGTACCGACACCTTCACTATTTCCCAGCTATGCATACCGATATGGTTACCAGGCGTATCGGTAGGTTATTTTGAGCATTTTGAGCTGGAATAGATCCCCGCGTACCGAAACGTTGAGTACCGATACGGTGAGACCTATAATGACCTCTAGGTCTAACATATGACACTTTGGCTCGATCCAAACTACTTTAACTCCAAGCTAAACATCATACAACATCAACAACATGCTTGAGCATCAACAAAACATCCATATAAACCAACCTAGCTTATCAAGCATACTCATACACCAAATCTAGAGGCATACTCCCTAGTACACATTCAAACCATCAAACCAATCACAACCCAACCACTTTAACACTTATTACAATTCCAAAACTTGCAACAACAGGGAGTTCATCAAAATCTCTCCCCAAACCCCCTAAACGACACATTGCCATTATTACTACTTATCAATGTTCCAAATCGTATTTTGAAAATAAAGTCTTGGGAATTTCTCTCCTTGCTTCCTCAAACCTTATTTCTCTACATTGATGGAAAAGAGAGCGTAAACACACTTGGCTTAGTGAGGGATGCTCAAACAACAACCATCATCAATGAAAGTTAAACCGTTTTACATAACTTTGAAAACCACTTTTCAAAACTCTTTGAAACATCAGCATAGCATCATGCCTTATCAAAACCATGTACTTAACATTTCCAAAAATAGCATATTAAACCATATGCAACATGTATCATAGACTCAACAGCAAAGTCCCATTTGCTACCCTCAGTTTAAGCTTTCCCATGCATACTACCAATGCAAGGCTTAAAGAGTAAAACATGTTTAAACCACATTAAGCAACAATCCAACTCATGATACATAAACAATTACATTGGCTTACAAGTGATCATTAACCAAGTTTCCCTTTACAAAACATAACATCAGATACACAGATTCAACAAGTGTTCTTTCAACACTTAACAAACAATCTACCGGTAACACAAGGCTCACACACGGGAGTATTCGGTACACGTAGACCCCTCCACTGTTGTGACACCCTTGGTGGAGTATTTGGTACACATAAACCCCTCGACACCACTCATCGGTATGATGTTTAACCCACTAATGGGAGTCTTTGGTACACATAAACTCCTCGACCGTTAGGGTACTTGGACGGAGTATTCGGTACACCATATAAACCTCTCAACATCCAAGGAACCTTTTTATAGTGCACTATCAATCCTATGGTCGGCCAACTATATCCAATTTCATTTACCTTGAGGAGATCAAGAAAAAGTTTGAATCCAATTTTGCCTTGAGGAGTTTTTGCTACGAGAAGCACTTCGACCTCAACACATAGATGAACAATGGCTTCCCTCCGGAAGTCATGTCTACGATTAACTTGCACAAATGGACTCAGTTTTGCCAGCAAAAAGGTGAGGTTTATGCCACAATCGTCCAAGAATTCTATGCGCACCTTGTGACCAAGGATTCACCATTCTTGATGATTAGAGGTAAATGTGTTCATTTCGGTGAATGGTATATCAATAATATGTTTGAGATAGATGGTGCAGAGGATGAGTATTTCGAGTACGCTGATTTAATGAACGATGCCAAAAGAAAGAGGCTGATGGCAGATCTGTACGAGCCTGTCACGACATGGACAGTGTCATCCAATGGGTATCGTACGGTGAAGAGGCTGGCATTGAAACCCCAATGGAGAGGATAGAATCACTTTCTCAAGGAGAATCTGATGCCCACATCCCATAACGAGACCGTGTTAGAAGAAAGGATGATCCTATTGCACTCCATTGTTATGGGGCGCAAAATCAATATTGGCAAGCTCATTATTGAGGAAACCTACAAGTGCGCAACGAAAGGTACTGGCAGCTTGTTTTTCCCTTTGTTGATTTCTAACGTTTGTATGCTCTACGATGTGCCAAAGCTTGATACGGATAAAGAGCAAACGATCAAAGGAACAACGATTATTGTTGCTAATCTAGTTGCTGCCAAGCCCAAAGACAAGGGAAAGGCAATGGCACCAACGCCAAAGCCCAAGGAGTCAAAGGCCGCGCTAGCAACCACGCCAGAGTTTATTCTCCAATGCCAAATTCTCCAATGCCAAGAGATTATTCTCCAAAAGCTGGAGAAGGCTAAGGAGCTCAATGTCAAGAAGCGACACTACATCGAGGTCAGAGATGTTGTGATCAGAGAAGCTCTTACAAAATTATCAACTGATTTTGTGCCAGAGTTTCCAGACTTCCCTGCCGAGCTCTCTGCCATGCCAGCTAGTCCAGTTAATACCCTGTCCGATGCCACAGTCTCGTTGCCTCCAGTTGAAGTCGAGTCTGCCAGTTCTAATTCTTCATCTGAATCAAAGGAAACCAAAGCCAAGTATGCCAAAGCCAAGTCACCAGTAACACCTGTTGTCCATACGCCATTTGATGCCACCGATGCACCTGCCGCATCGGAGCCTGCTAAGGAAAAGGAGGAAGTTGGAGCCTCCACTGCCGCTTCAAAATCGAGCCTGAAAAGGAAGAAGCACATGGCCCCTGATCGAGGGCCATTTGTGAGAAGAAAAACCCGTGCCAGATGACAAATAGTCTCCAAAGGGGAGTCATCTTCTTCCTAAACTCCTTTACATTTCATTCCATTGTATTTACATGATCATGCATTTTATTTTATTTTATTCTATTTTCTTATATATATGTGTTGTTTCATACATTGGGGACAATGCACATCTTGGGTTTGGGGGTATGCATTCCCTCATATTTCTGCCATACATTTCATGTTTAATTTCTGTTGCCATACCATTTGCCATGCTATATAGGTCATTTAGGGATAGATGCATATCGAACCACTAAAAAAAAGAAAAAGAAAATTTTGCCTCGGTTCAATTCTGAAAAAATGTTAACATTTTTTAGGCAAGTTTAATTTGATCTAGGTATTTGACCAATGAGGAAACTCTAATCTTTAGTTGTCATGCCATGCCAGTAGTGTAGTATGCCAAGTTAGCTTGGCAATTGATCTCTAGTTTAGGGAACTGAAATTTCACTTAACACGTAGTATGTATCTAGTTCCTTAGCAAGCTTAGACTTTTTGAAACTATGTTCAGATCTAAAAAAAGAAAAAAAAATAATGATGCCAGGGTAAAAGAAACTAATAAGGCAGCAATGTTCTGCCAGGGCAATGAAAAAAATGAACTCTCCTCTACATAGGGATAATAAGTTACTTGGGGCTTCATGGTTTGCTCCCTCTTAGTTCTCAAGTCCAAAACTTTAGGGTATGAGTTGAAAAGAAAGCCTAGTGATGTCTAGATTAAGGTGGGGATTCGTGGTATGCTCCCTCTTATATCTCTCGCTAAATAGTGTCACGAAGCAAGCTTAAATGAATACCAACAGAAACCCTTGGCAAAGAAAGAAAAAAATGAAATGAAAAAAATCTGAGTTTAGGTAGTAAAATTTGTCTAAGGGAGTGAAAGGATACTAGATGCAGATTGCCTACATATCATGCACTCTTCATGAACTTATACTAGAGTTATATTGCTGCACTTGAATTACTACCTCATTGGCATTATTGCACTAAGATACTGAGGACAAAAATAGAGCCAAAATTTGCTTGCCAGTACTTGTTAGCATTCTAACCAAAATTTTTTTGAGGTAACATTTTCACAGTTTTTGTTTTTATTTTGTTTGCATTACTTGAGGACAAGCAATGAGTTAGGTTTGAGGGTGTGTTACATCTCCAAAAGTACTGCTTTTAATGCCAATCTTACAATGTTTTTGCTTATTTTTAGGTACATTTAGTTGCATTAGGATGTTAGAATCATGCATTTGCATAAGGAGTTTAGAATTATGTCTATGCCAGTGTGAAGGGTTGTTTTGTTGGCAATTTTCCAGGTTTGGCATAGGATTTGGCCCAGAAAAGCAACACAGGAAGGAACGCCAGAGAGAATGCCGAGTGCTGTTGGCAAAGATGGACCAGAAAATGCCAAACACCGGTTGGCAGAGAAGTGAACTTGATGCCATGCCAAGAGGCTGTTGGACCCCGAAAAAATAGGCATGATCAGGCTCCGAAAAGATAGCAATTGGATCAATCTCTGAAAAAATAGCGGATAAGATGGTGCCAAGACTTGTTGGCAGATTCATGCCAAGCTTGGACGCCAAGACAGCGTCGACAGTATGACGTTAGCCCTAGCCTGATCAGCTTTCATTTAAATATGGATAAGATGATAATCTCTTATCCCTTGGGCAGTTGAATTTCAAAATTCAAATGAGGAGCTCATCCTATCCCTTCCCCGCATGCCTATTTAAACACCAACTGAGCTAGACTTAAAGGGGGATCGTGAGGAGTTGGTGTACGATGATTGACAACCGGCTGCACCTTGGAAGGGTGGTTCGACCAACTTGGCCGAGAAGCCTGGATCTTGAAAGGCTGCATCGATAGACCCCTTCTAGCCCATTATCTCTTTCAAGTTATTTTATTTCATTTTTAATGATGATGTATTGCGAAAACGTTTGTGGGTTGTTGGTTAAATCCCTCACCATGAACTAATTTAATAGTTGGTGGGGGATGTTTGCGTTGAACGCTATTTTTATGTTTTAGTTTTTAATAATAAATCTGCATTGGCAATGTTTTCACTATGCGACATACTTTAATATTTCTTAAATACTATGCCAAGCGAGTGCTGACACTGTTGACCTATTGCTCCTCAATATCTTAGCAGACTTGGGGTGGCAACGATTGAGTTGTTGAATACTAAGGAGAGAAGCTTCGAGAGAAGTCGTTCAAGTAGATGAACTTACTTCGGGAGTGAAATCTACCTGTTAGGAGTATAGATTGGATCTTAATCAAATTGGTTTATTTAAAAGCAAGCACTATAGAGATATATGGGTTTTTACATGATCAATTTAGGGTAATGACCATCGAGAGAGGCTTTGCTAATTTTGAATCTGCTCGGCAAACAATGCCAAAACAGGTTGTTGTTAAAGGCTGGCACGACATGAATAACATGAAAACCAGGCATTCCCTGCCAACGCTCATCATTCATTAAAACACCTTCCTTGCCAAGATCTTTTCTTACCTGTGGGATCGATACTCAGCTTACCAGCTGTATTACTTGCAGACCGTGTATACTTGCACGCAAAAGACTCATCTTGGCACTGTTTTATACTTTTCCAACACATACCTTTGCCACTTTTGCCAGTATTCATCTAGAGAGTCTACACTTCCAAATGCAACAACATCATTTTGTAACCAATTTCCAGCATTAAACCATGCTCAAGACATGCATATACAGTGAGAACTTAAACCATGTAAAACAAGTGCATCAAACTATTAGCCAAACCAATTTCGAGAGAGAGAATTCATCCTTTACTTACTTTTGAGCTTAGACCAGCATTTCAAGCTCGATCTAAACTCACAAACACAACTTTCAAACCTTTTCAAAGTTGAAAACATGTTTCCACTCACCGACTCGCAAAGCCTCTCTTGCCGATGCAACAACCACGCCTCCAAAGCTTTCGAAAACAACGTTCAAGCTTGAGGTCCAACTTCCCCTTCTTTTATCCACACAAAACAGAGGTACATTGCATCAAAATGCAATCAACTTCACAACAACACCATACCTCAACATCTTTTATCCAAATTCCTTCCACAATATCCAAAGCTAACAACAAACCCCTTCCAAACTTAACCTAGCCACAATCTAACGTTTCAACACATCGATTAACATCAATCAACATCTAAAAACATAATTCTAACATCCTTATATCTCCAGCAAACAATTTACCACCACAACTCCTAAAAAACACATAACTAGCAACCTAGAAAATTAGAGATTCATATAGTTTCAAGATTCCAATGTTAAAACTCATACATTAACATTATTAAGCATCAAAATTATGATTTAAATCAATCAAGAACCCAACAAAACAAAACCTATACGAAAATCACTTAATCATCCCAATTAAACCTTGATTTAACCAAATTTCATAATCAAATCATTAAAACTTATTAGAAAACATTAAGCACGGATCAAATACTTGGGAATTTCAATAAATAACCATTCATTAGAGGAGAAGAATGAACCTTACCTCTAACGAGTGAATTTTCTCTCAATTGGATGTTTTAGATGTTGAAAACAAAGAAATTCAATGAGGTTTTGCAAAGAAAGATTAAAGAACCAATTAAGAAACAAGAATTTAAGAAATCAAGAGTGTTACCTCAGATTTTGGATGAAAAGTGAGTGTTTGACTGAAGAACTTTGAGAGAAAAGTTTAGGAGGAAAAGTTACGTCCATTTTTGGTTTTAAGAAAAATAACTACCTTTTTTGTTAATTATCCTTTTAATTACCCAATTAAAACTCTTTTAAATTAATCCTAAATGAGAGGAAAATCTAATATTAAAGTTTGGTAAAATAGCTCCTTAAAGATTCTAAGATTTGGCCCTTTTTCAAAACAGTCACTAAAAATAGTTTTCAATCTTTACATTTTGGTTACTAGCCAAAATGTCAAATTTTCAAATTTCATTTTCTAAAATTGACTTTACCAAAAATATCCATATACTAAATAATGATTTTTAGATATTTTTCCCATATTTTTTCGCACCAAAATTATTTATTTCGATTTTAATCCTGAATCTGACTCAAATCTCTAATCCCGGTCCATTGGACCGTCTAAACCAATTGGACAACTCCTAACCCCAAAACTGGGGCGGCGTTACATACTGTTCGGTTCCGACAGAGAATCATATCATAGTTTTTTCTTCACTTTCATTTATGCTAACCCAAACATAATTAAAAGAAGAGGGTTGTAGAACCAGTTATGTGCGCTTGATCCAGGATTGGGATGACCTTGGGCTTTAGGGGGAGACTTTAACGAGATTGCTAAGTTGTCTGAATGGCATGGGGGTTCCCAGCATTGTAGAGGGATCAATCCACAATTTACAGACTTTATTTTCAAGTCGGGCCTACTGGATATGGGGTTCGAAGGTCCTACTTTTACTTGGAAAAGAGGTGATCTATCACAGAGACTTGACATGTGCCTCTGCAATCATGAGTGGTTAGCTCAACTATCGTTATCAGAGGTATCCCATCTGCAGCGGTTAGGCTCAAACCATTGCCCGATCTTATTGATCACTGGGGTCCGCAATAGGGCTGGAGTTGGGAGACCTTATCATTTTTTTGGCTACTTGGAATGAGCACCCGAAATTTAAGAACATGTTGGAGAATGCATGGTATGATGAAGTTTTTTCGGAGGAAAATATATCACGGTTTACTCGAGATATTATTGAATGGAATACTCAGGTTTCTGGTCATATTGGCAAAATAAAGTCTCTGTTACTTGCGCGTCTACATGCTATTGAACGCTCCCTTGAGAAGTATGAATCATTGTTCTTGTTACAACTTGAAGTGGATCTTAAAAGAGAACTTGATATTTTTCTTGTCCAAGAAGAGAGTTTTTGGCAACAAAAGTCTCGCTCTACTTGGGTCAATAGGGGAGACTGCAACACGTCATTCTTCTATGTGAGCACTATGGTCCGTCTTCGACACAATACGGTGCGCTCACTTGAGCTTGATAATGGTCAGTTGTGAGTGGATCTAGAATTGCTTAAAGCTCACGCATGCCAATTCTTTCAAAAGCTTTTTACTAGCGAGCCTTACCAATGTTCAAGTGGTGTGTCATTGAATGGTTTTAAACAACTTAATGATCAGGCCTTGCGGCCTTTGGTAGCACCCAACACTGTGGATGAAGTGTGTAAGGTTATTTTTACTATGGCAGCGTTGAAGGCTCTGAGTAAGGATGGGATTCCAGCTCAATTCTACCAAAAGAATTGAGAGGTAGTTGGCCCGTCGGTTTGTCGTATGGTTTAACAATTTTTTGAGGAAGGGCGGTTGGATGATTGGATCAATTTAACACTTTTTGTCCTTATTCCAAAAGTGGAGAGATCTGCTAAGATTTTGCAATTCTATCTGATTAGTTTATGTAACATTGTGTACAAGACAATTACAAAGTTAATGGTCAAACGACTCAAGCCTTATCTTTTAGACTGGATTTCTCGGACACAAGCTAGTTTTGTCCCGGGGTGTCAAATCACAGACAATATTATTTTGGCTCAAGAGGTTATCCATTCCATGTGCTACAAAACTGGAAAAAAGGGGTGGTTAGCGGTGAAAGTGGACCTTAAAAAAGCCTACGATAGGCTTGAATGAGACTACATTGAGGAAACGTTGGTCTTAACAGGTATGCTTGATAGATTGGTTCAGCTTATAATGATTTGTGTTCGATCTGTGACTAGTTATGTCTTTTGGAATGGAGAGTTGACCGAGGAATTTAAACCCACATGCGACATTCGACAAGGGGATCCTTTGTCCCATTATCTATTTGTCCTTTGTATGGAACGTTTGTCTCAGGCTATTAACCGTAGTGTTGATAATGGGGAATGAAGGCAGATTAGACTATCAAGATAGAGACCTGGTATTTCGTACTTATTTTTTATGGACGATCTGGTTCTCTTCATGGAAGCATCCACAAACCAAATAGAAGTCCTCAAGTCTGTTATGGACAATTATTGCTTGAAATCCGGTCATAGGGTAAGCATGGCCAAGACGCATGTGTTTTTCTCATCCAATGTTATGCCTCAGGATCGTATACTAATAGCTTGTGGATTGGGCTTTGAGGAGGTAGAAAATCTTGGCAAGCATCTAGGAGTTCCTCTTTTGCATACACGGGTTACAAAGGCAACTTTTGCTTATGTCCTTAAAAATATGGAACGTCGGTTATCTAGTTGGGTGGCTAAGACCTTGTCTTTGGCTGGTAGGATCATGTTAGCGAAGACGGTGCTCTAGGCTATCCCCATATATGTCATGCAGTCGGCTTGGCTCCCTAAAGGTCTCTGTGATGAAATAGAAAAACTAATACGCCGTTTTGTCTAAGAATGGGGCGACATGGTATTTCACTGGTGAAATGGTCTGATATGCAACAGCCTATTGCAGCTAGGGGTCTTGGTTTTAATGATCTTCACCGGTAGAATAAAGAATTTTTTATGAAAATTGGTTATCAGTTGATTTTGAATGAGGAAAAACTTTGGGTACGTCTCCTGAAACATAAATATCGTTGGAGGAATATGGTTCTATTATCTTTGAGGGGTAATGCTCGTTCTAGACTCTAGCGAGGTTTGTTACATATTTAGGATGACTTGTGTGACAGTATTTGCTCGAATGTGAGAGATGATATTACTACAGATTTTTGGTACGACAACTAGCTAAATATTGATGGTCCTCTGGTTAATTTTTGCGTATCCACAGGGGAGCCAAGACCTGCAAGTGTGGCATCTTTTGTTTAGGAATCAGGAAGTTAGAATTGGGAGTTGCTTAATCAGGTTCTTTCGAGCCATATTTTGAACCACATCTCGGCTGTCATGACGCCTAGATCATCTTTCGGACTTGACTCCCCATGTTAGAGGTGGGAGGAGAACTGTCTTTTCATGACAAAGTCGACCTATGGTGCATTAGAGCAACATGAGGATGCACAACTTGATCCTAAATGGAATATTATTTGGTCTCAAGGTATCCCCCAATGATTCTGTGTTTTCCTATGGTTGGTTGTGCGTGAGGGGCTCCTAACAAGTGTGGAGCGTGTAAGCAGACATTTGACCTCGATGAGCACATGTTCCTTGTGTGGCCAAGGGGAAGAGGACGTTGACCACATCGTGCGTAGATGCTTGAAAGCACGCTCGGTATGGGTTGCGTTAGTTCCTACAGATGAACTTCATGGTTTTTGCCTTTTGAATTTGCAGGGATGGTTCAGATCTATCCTTCGTTCACCAGCACAATTTGATATTAGTGAATGCGGGCAACTATGGAAAAAGAGATACAATATGTTGTTCAATAATAGATATGTGGAAAAGGGGAACTTCATTGTTTGTTGTTTTAGCCTTGTTGATGGCTATATTGCTGGCTTTGAGAGTAACCAAAGCCATGTGGAAAAACTAGTTGTTGTCCAATCCTATTGGAGGAGACCGACTCCAGGTTGGATCAAGGTTAACACAAACGGGACCAGGAAAGGTGCGGCTGCTGTAGGATGGGTGTTACGAGATGAACATGGTAGCTGGATTTTCAAATTCTCTCGTAGCTTGGATTCTCTTTGTGCTGACTATTGAATTGTGGGGCATCATGATGCGTTACACCATGCTTGGAGACTTGGATTTAGGAAAGTGGAAGTGGAAACCGACAATATGGAGTTCTCTCGAATTATGTGACAGGATTCTTGCGCGCTCATTGGAAATACGTTGGTGAGTTCTGTCCATGCTTTCTTGGACCTAGAATGGACTTTTGTTATAGGTTATGTAACACCTGTTGTAGCATGTTTTGAGTGCTACGCAAATGGTGCAAGTGAACACGTCGCAAGTAATAAATGATAAGTATCGAGTATTGTCTCATCGAGGATTGGTTTGAGCCACTTTACTTAAGTCACTGCAAATGTTTAAAGAATTAAATAGTAATGATGAATTGAGATAAAATAAACTAAATCTAAATAATTGAAACAAAGGATAGAGGAAACCAAATTGAGAGAGTATGTCGGGTTATCGTGAGTCGTGGAGTGATAGTTGAATGGACTGTCGTGGTAATTGAGTGCTAGAGTAGCTCAATTGTTTCGTCAATCGGATCCAACCAGATTACTTAGGCAATTTTGCGATTGCCGGGCAATTGGGAATGGAGCAATTACCTGGGCAATTGAGTGACAACCTTCAAAGCTTGGAGAAACATTCTTCAATGGTTTCTCGTTATCCCTAACACGAAACACTGTTAATTGTGCATGCCTTGATAATACATCCCTACGTGAACCAAGGGTGGACAACAACGATCTTGCGCTCTTTTAAGCCGTTGAAATTCGCAACTTATCCCTAAGTCGAATTAGTCTTCACCATTGATTGATTGAATAAAGACCATGCTAATTCGTTTCTTGAATCTAACTCTCCCGATATTAGATAAATGGATGAATTCGTGAGATCCTCTCCCAATTCACCCGCAATCAAAATTAAGAACCAAGAATGAACAAACTTTGAATTAAAATTGCAAACTCAAATACCTAAACAAATCCAAACGTTCTCACAACCACAAAAACACAATAACCCAAGCCAAGTGAAGTTTAGTTCATGGCTAGGTGAAAAAGAAATACAAGAAAGAAGAAGAAGATTTCGAAAACCCTCTAATTTTCTCTCCCAACTTGACCTCCTTGTGTTGTTGTTGTGATCTCTTTAAATAGATGAAGAAGAAGAGTTTGAATGCGTTTGAAATCCATGGGGAAATTATCTCTATCTAGCTGTTTATTTAAATTTAAATATGGAGAATTATCCTATGTGATAAGGATAAGAATAAGAGATAATTCTTGGAAAAAGAAAGATAAATTCTATTTAATTATAAAATAGAACAATTATCCCATTTTATCTCTCTTTATCTTTTGTCTTTATATGCAGTAAATTCCCATTTGAATTTGGGCTTTATCTCTTGCTTTCTAGATAATCCTGTGGATAAAGTTGTATTTATCCAGATATGCCGCGGCAATTAGCTTTGGCAACTCCTTCAGTATTCTCCTTACTTGCCATGGCAATCCTGTCCTGCACAAAATAGAGCAAAACAGCAGCGATTTCTCTACAAAAATAGCAAAACACAAGATCAAGCCCTCTAAACAAAAAAAACTACGAAATTATGCATGAATGGCTACAAATACAACTAAAATGGCCCTAAGTCTAACAATAATATAAGTAAAAAGGGTTGGAAAAACAGTACTTTTACAAACTTATCACACCACCAAACTCGAACTATTGCTTGTCCTCAAGCAATGCAAAACTAACAAGCACATGCCAAGGCATTTACCAAACATGAACAAGTTGCATACCTGACTTCAATCCTCAGAACTGTGGCAACTAACATTAATTACCTTTGTGACTTTGGGCAAAATATAGAAAAATTACTCAAAATTCAGTATGATGCAAGTGAAGTGTGTGTGTAGCCATGTACTAGTCAATCATAGGAGTTCCAAGCATAACCTTAGTTTTATTAACTTGTCGAGGCAAGCGATCTAAATAGAGCTAGTTTTGGGCACCTGTAGTAATTCTTCTTTTTATTCTTATACTAGAGCCAGTTTCAGGCACCTATAGCATTTGTAAGATCCCTAAGACTAGAGCCAGATGGACACCTCTAGCTAAGGTTCATTGTTCATCATTTTTTTCATTATTTTTTGGCTAGAGCCAGTTTCGGGCACCTCTAGCATTTTTCTAATATTTCTTGCCTAAGGTTCACTAGGTTCTTCTAGATTAACAAGTCACAACAGTGTTTATTAAAGCAGCATCATAACAAAATCCTAAGAAACTTTCCATGCTAAGCCTAGAGTCAAAAGTTCTCTTAACCTAATGCCGTGGCAAATAAATCATCATCAGATATCACAACAAGTTATTAATTTGTTTAGTTAGGCAAACTATCATGGCAAGCGACACTAACTAAGAACAAATGAATGTAAATGCAACTAAACATGAAACAAACAAAGACAATCCCCCCAAACTCGAAGAAAGCATTGTCCTCAATGCATGCAAAATTATACGAAAAATAAAAAAAATGAAATGCAAATGAGTTAATAGAAGAGGTCGTCACCTCAAATTCGTAGAGTCTCTTGGGCAGTTTGCTTAAGGCGTATGCTTCCTCACCTTACTGGTGGTGGAGTTAAGTTCTTCAATTTCCTCAACCTCCTCAATCGACTCACCCTCCTTCGCTATTTCTTCAGAGATTGAAGCATTATGCTTCAATGGTCGCTTTATTGGCACATCCGAAGGTAGGAACTTTAATGGTGCAGAGGTGGTGTCTTGGGAATCTTTGTGTAGTAAAGTTGTTGTTGCGGCAATGCCACTCGCAGCTAGTCAAGAGTTACCAGCTTCAGTTGTTGGGGCATGTTCCTTTTCAATGACAAGTCAAATTCTCTGGGATTCTCTCAACACCCTGGTCTTATTAAAATGGAAAACAAAACAAAAACTAAAATCAAAATAAATAGAAAAGAAAAATTGAAGGGAATTGGAATGCCTTAAAGAAAACTTGACGAGGGTCATTTTTGATACTTCTTATAGTCCATCTGCCCCCTCCATCGAGTAACAATATTACCCAAAAAGGTTTGGGCCATTATGATCGCAACCACTCCCCTTTGCGTTACCATGGTGGAGGTGTCTTTCTTTCGTGTTCCCTTGTAGTTTATGCATAACCTCCACCTTTCTATTGTTCCTAAAGGCTTGAATATATTAATAGGAAAAATTATATCAACACCCAACCATTTAATTACCTCATTCTCATTAAAATCTGTCATGGTTGGATGTAGCCTTCGTTGTCGTGGCAATTGCTGTGCTAGCCAATTGCCGTGGCAATATTCTACCAAAATTCGGTGTAAGTCAAGGGAAGGAACAATTTTCTGAAAATATCTCATCATCCAACCAATGCTTCCTTTACGTTTTTCAAACATCTCCATCAGTAGAGATGTTGGTGCATCACTAAGATTGTCGTCTCCCAAACGATCATATGCTACTTTTGATGGCTTCACATCTACAAGCGTTGGTTCCTTGAGAAATACCTACAATGGATGAGATGATTGCTTAAATAATTTAAAAGGTTCAATCGTCACCTGCTCATATTTTATCAGTAGAGTATCACCATCTTGTCGATCCTGAATGTGGTCGTACAATTGCCGTGGCAATGGTAGATAAGAGCAATCCACAGATTCATGCTTCAACATTAGCAATGTAACATTCTGGACATCAGATTCCATAGAATTTGATGTAATTATTGTTCTCAGCTTCACTGAGTGTTGTCACGTCATTGCTCTGTTCAGGATCCTCAATCATTGTCGTGGCAGTTTGTTGCCTAGGCTCATTAAGTGTTGGGCAATCTTTCTCATTGGCATGCTTTCAACTTGAAGGTTTTAGTTGTTCCTCACACATCAGAGAGCTCTCTGTGCATTTTTCCTTGTCCCATTGCCTTGGGATTTCAGTATCCCTAGGAATGAATTGTTAGTGCATGTTATTCAAGACAAACGTTAGTCTCCTCGATCGATCTTCCTCTTCTCTCAAGAGTACATCCATCCTGGCTATTCTCGTATCCATGGAATTTGATAGCTCTTGACGAGGACTACATTGCCATGACATATCTGTTGTCGTGGAAAAATTGTCATGGTAAAATAAATTTTGAGCTTTTTGGCCATACCATAAAGGATTTTGTTGTTGGTTCCATCTTTGGTCCTCTATGTAGTCATATGCACCAGGATTATGAGGGCAATTTTCAAACACATGATGTTCTCCACAACAAGTGCAAGAGTTTTCCACGATATAGGCTCTTCAGGCTTTTCTCGGTTGGTATAGGTAATCATCGAAGGGTGTAAGAAATTCTTGAGTGGATTGATTCCTATCTTCCCACATCAACTCTCGAATAGATCGGCTTTTATTTCCCCACATGTTGCTATCCCTTAACTTTGTAACGCACCTGATTTAAAAAAAACAAAAAAAAAGTCAGTTAAAATGATAAAAAAATGCAATAACAAAAACAACTAGCACCATTTGCCAATCCCCGGCAATAGTGCCCAAAACTTGTTGCGTGTTTTGAGTGCTACGCAAATGGTGCAAGTGAACACGTCGCAAGTAATAAATGATAAGTATCGTCTCCTCAGGGATTGGTTTAGGCCACTTTGCTTAAGTCACTGCAAATGTTTAAAGAATTAAATAGTAATGATGAATTGAGATAAATAACTAAATCTAAATAATTGAAATAAAGGATAGAGGAAACCGAATTGAGAAAGTAGGTCAGGTTATCGTGAGTCATGGAGTGATAGTTGAATGGACTGTCATGGTAATTGAGTGCTAGAGTAGCTCAATCGTTTTCAATCGGATCCAGCCGGATTGCTTGGGAAATTCTGCGATTGCCTGGGCAATTGGGCGACAACCTTCAAAGTTCGGTAAAGAGTTCTTCAATGGTTCCTTGTTATCCCTAACACGAAACACCGTTAATTGTTCATGCCTTGATAATACATCCCTGCATGAACCAAGGGTGGACAACAACCGATCTTGCGCTCCTTTTAGCCGTTGAAATTCGAAACTTATCCCTAAGTCAAATTAGTCCTCACTATCGATTGATTGAATAAAGACCATGCTCATTTGTTTCTTGAATCTAATTTTCCCGATATTAGATAAATGGATGAATTCACGAGATCATCTCCCAATTCACTCGCAATCAAAATTAAGAACCAAGAATGAACAAACTTTTAATTAAAATTGCAAACTCAAATACCTAAACAAATCCAAACGTTCTCACAACCACAAAAACACAATAACCCAAGCCAAGTGAAGTTTAGTTCTTGATTGGGTGCAAAAGAAATACAAGAAAGAAGAAGAAGATTTCGACAGCCCTCTAATTTTCTCTCCCAATTCGACCTCCTTGTGTTGTTGCTGTGATCTCTTTAAATAGATGAAGAAGAAGAGTTTGAATGCATTTGAAATCCATGGGGAAATTATCTCTATCGAGTTGTGTATTTAAATTTAAATATGGAGAATTATCCTATGTGATAAGGATAAGAATAAGAGATAATTCTTGGAAAAAGAAAGATAAATTCTATTTAATTGTAAAATAGAATAATTATCTCCTTTTATCTCTCTTTATCTTTTGTCTTTATCTGTAGTAAATTCCCATTTGAATATGGGCTTTATCTTTTGCTTTCTAGATAATCATGCGGATAAAGTTGTATTTATCCATATTTATCCAGTTATGCCATGGCAATCAACTTCGGCAACTCCTTCAGTATTCTCCTTACTTGCCACGGCAATCCCGTCCTGCACAAAATAGAGCAAAACAACAGCGATTTCTCCACAAAATAGCAAAACACAAGATCAAGTCCTCCAAACAGAAAAACTACGAAATTATGCATGAATGGCTACAAATGCAACTAAAATGGGCCTAAGTCTAACAATAATATGAGTAAACAGGGTTGGAAAAATAGTAATTTTACACACTTATCACCTGTACCAACATTTAATATCCAATACTGGTTAGATTGACATATAGAGAATTGCTAACAATCTATAATAGTCATTTATTTAAAAATCACAGTAAACCATTTATCAATTTATCACGTAATATCAATTTTCCAATTTTTCATCTACCAATTAATTCCAATATCAGGCAGCAACTTAGTAGTTCATAACTATAGCCTATCAGTATTATAACTGCCTAAATTAAAAATCTATTCAATTCCTAATAATTACACGATTTTACACTAGTAATTCCTTTAACCATTTTCAATTTTAATAAAGCTACTCACCCTTCATTATCAGCATAAACAAGTTTATAAGTTATTACAAATTATGACTAAACTAGTTTAAAACCAACTACTATTATTATCATATGCATGCCAACTAGTAAAATCAAAACACATTAAAGATGTCATTACTGATACCGTAAATATACTCCTTGCTAAGTAGGATGCCAAAAACTCATTACTTCGATTCCTGCTTTTCACCTACGCGTGAAAATCATCACATGCTAAGTACATACTTAGTGAGGCAATAATAATATCCAGTGCAATACAACATAGTTATATATAAAGCTATAACAATACTCAATGCATCATGACCACTAGATATGTATTACCATTATGTTAACCATATATTAATATAATATAAACCGGATATAAATTTCTTACTAATATACTTGTCAATTGTTCCAAAAGCTCATAAACTTTTTTACCAGTTTATTATTTATTAAACAATAAATCATAGCCCAAATATAAGCCTATGAGGACCCTGGGTACACGAGTCAAATATGCACGCAAGTCCTAATACACATAAGTTTGTGCCCACCATAATACACATAAGGTCATGCTCACCATAGTACACATAAGGTCGTGCCCACCATGTGCGCTAAGTGTCCTTCATATACACTATAGTGCTAAACCGAATATGCAACGTCTTGCTAGACTCTATGGCATGCCAACTATACCATGTCCTTCAATAATATACTTGGGCATATATTCCATATTTATTTCATCTATGGCAATTATATCAACATAATTTAACATTGGGTAGTTCATACCCGAAATAACATTCATAATATAACATCATATATAACTAGTGATACATGCATTTATTCAACTTTTGACATATTTAGATCATGTCAAATATATGATTAATGACATAAATATTATGCAAATATAAACAAGGTAGATTCATCGCAGGTCTTCCTAATGATGTATAAAACATCCATGTATCATGTTATGTATGCATTGCACTCACCTTGACTCTTCTTATCCCAAACTAAATTGAATAATTTAAGAGGACTTCAAGTTTGGTCCTTTGCTTTTTCTACTCAATTTTCGATTTTCTCATCTTTACTGGACTGGTTCGCATTCATCCCATTACATGGACAATTATAATACCAATAAGACACTCATTTTATAATCTGCCAGTCTGCGCTACCTTCAAAGAAATATTTCTATAAAATAATCTACAACTCAGAATTCAATTCTATTTGATCTAAAAAAACTAGATTTGATAAGATTTTCAACCATATAAATTAATATCCCAAATTCAACTCGAATAATTTATGATGAATTTTCAAAGGCGAATTCCAGTGCTAAATTCGGAGTAGACTGCTACTCTATTTTTTAACCTTTCGTCACTTAAAAATTCATATCTTTTAGTACAGAACTCGAAATCAGTCACTATTTTTTTAAAGAAACTAGACTCAATTTCCAGTTCATAAATATAAGATTCACCTTCTAATTCGATTTGTGGAATTTCTTGTGAATTTTTGAACTTACTGCCAAAAACTAAAATTCTAGGCAAATTTCATAATTCTAATCTTTATCACCCTTTAACCATTCCAACACACTAAGTTAACCTTCAATTACATAATCAAGCATAAAGAATATAATTATAACTATTTCCATTTCTAAAATAATTTTTACAATATTTCCCCCTAATTTTCTTCAATTAACCGAATGGTCCCTAACCATATTCCATGGAATTTTCATCACTTTAAGCATAGAAACAACATCATAACCTCATTTCCAACTCGAATAAATCTTAAAACATGAAATTGCAACATGTCATTTATCCATACTAAACATCAATATCAACTTAGAAGCATGAAAACCATGCAAAACTTATGCCAAATGAAAACGAATTCCATGGAGAACAAATCCCTATTTCATGCCTTAACCCCAAAAATCAACCAAATAAGCTTAAAATTTGAAAATAAAACTTTCTTAACTATCCTTGGAAGCCCACATCAATGGAGAGAAAGATGAGAAGATTTTCTACATTTTTCTTTTCTTTATTTTCATGCCATATGGTTTTATTTAACCATATTTAATAAAAAAATCTTCTTAATAGCCAAATAACCATTCTACCCTTGTAATTCAATGCTTCTCATCTTGCCACATGTCAAAATATTCATCCAATGGTCAAAAATAAACCAATAAGTTAGTGATTACCAACTTTACCCTTGTAATTTTCCAAAAATTATAATCTTGCCATATTTCATCTAACGGTTCATATTTAACATGAAAAATCTACTTTAATCCAATGGTCCATGTTAAATCCTTCCAAATTAAGGCATGGAAAAGATATTATTAATATTTCCTTACAAAATATCTCTCTTATTCGATTCGATCTGATTATCCGAATTTTTCTTGATTTTAACTCTTTATAGCTTTTAACACAATTTCTGTACCAAAAATCCGAGTAACACGAAAAAATCATTCTTGGGGGTAAACTATTCATTTACGAGACTAAAATACATAACTTTTAAAAATTATAATTTATTCCCTAAACTTTTCCTAAGTTTATACTTTAGTCACCAAACTTTCATTTTATTCATTTTGGTCACTAGCCAAAATTTCGAGGTATTACAATTCTCCCCCTTAAGAAGATTCGTCCTTGAATTTTCTTTACTTACTTGGTTCAAAAAGATACGAATACTGCGCTTTCATTGCTTTCTCCGTTTCCCAAATAGCTTCTTCTACTTTGTGGTTTCTCCATAGAAATTTAACTAGAGGAATCTTTTTGTTCCTTAATTGCTTTTCTCCTCGAGCTAAGATTCTTACAAGTTTATTATCGTATGTCAAATCCGGTTGAACTTCAATTTCTTCTGGTGTAATGACATAGGAAGGATCTGATCGATATTTTCGAAGCATGGACACATAAAACACATCATGAATCTTACTTATTTCTGGTGGTAATGCTAGTTGGTATGCCACTAGACCAACCCTTTTCAAAATTTCATAAGGACCAATGAATCTTGGACTAAGTTTGCCTTTTCGTCTAAATCGTAATATTTTTTCCAAGGTGAAACCTTTAAAAATACTTTGTCTCCAACTTCAAACTCAATATCTTTTCTTTTAAGATCTAAGTACGACTTTTGTCTATCAGAAGCGGCCTTAAGATTATCTTGAGTTATCTTTACCTTGTCCTCCACTTCTTGAACAAGATCTGATCCAATGATTTTTCGATCATCTAACTCGAACCAATTCAAAGGTGTTCGGTATTTTCTTCCATATAATGCCTCATAAGGTGCCATCTTTATACTTGATGGCAACTGTTGTTATAGGCAAACTAATCTAATGGAAGATATTTTCCCGTGAGCTTGCAAAATTCATTATACATGCTCTGAGCATATCTTCGAGTATTTGAATAGTCATTTCTTATTATCCATCTGTTTGAGGATGAAAAGCAATACTGAAGTGTAGCCGAGTTCCCAATGCTTCATGTAATGCACTCCAAAACCTTGAAGTGAACTTTGGATCTCTATCGGATATAATAGACATAGGAACACCATGTAATCTAACAATTTCCTTAATATATAACTCCTCTAACTTATTCAATGAGTAGTATATTTGAACTGATATGAAATGTGCCATTTTAGTCAATCGATCCACAATCACCCAAATTGAATCCTTCTTACTTGGCGTCAGTGGTTAACCTGTTACAAAAGCTATAGTAACCTTTTTCCCACTTCTATTGTGGAATTGAAATTGGTTGAAGTAATCCTGATGGAACTTGATGTTCTACCTTTACTTGTTGGCAGGTTACATATTTAGCAGCAAACTTTGTAACACCCTTACCAGTATTTATTACCCAATACTAGTATAGAGTGTCACATGATGTTTAAACCGCATTTTATGCTATTCATACAAGTCAAAAATGAAGATTTTGAATTTTTCCTTTTAATTGCGTAAAATTTATTTCCAAATTTTAATTCATCAGATAAACCTCGATTTCAAGCAGCAACTTGGCAAATTATAACTATACTTTATGATTAGCAAAACTGCCTAAAATAAAAATCATTTTGATTACTCTAAATTTTCATTTTTAATAATATTACCCGATTTTCATTACTAGTAATTTCTTTAAACTAGTATCAAGTCTAACAAAATCCAACATCATATACTAACCACTTATCTAGATGTTAATATTACAATCCACATCTAGACTAGTTTAAAAGAGCTAATATTCATTCATACATGCCAACTAGAAAATATCAAAATACATCAAAGATGTAGTTACCGATACAGTATATATATCATTCTTTGATAGTGATGCCTTACTCCTTACTCCGATCCGGGTTTCCTACCGACGCGTGAAAAATCATCACACGCTAAGTATATACTTAGTGAGGCATTATATATATTCAATATAAATCAATATGCTTAAATTATAACAATAATGAGATAATCATGCAGTTTGATCACTAATCATTTATTTCCCTTATGTTAATCACATATTAACATAATATAATCTAGATTTATAATCCTGTTAACTTCCTTGCCATTTTCTGAGAGTTTATATACTCTTTAACCAATATACCATTTATTATACAGTAAATTATAGCCCAAATTAACTTGAGGACTTGAGTACACGAGTCAAAAACTGTACCGAAGTACTAAAGAACTTCACTCAAGTGCTAAATAACCGCACATATGTGCTAAATAACCGCACCTAAGTTCTAATATACTGCACCGAAGTGCTAAACCGCTAGGCTCTATGACATGCAAACCATACTCAATACCTCAATAACTTACTTGGGAATACTTTTCAATTTTTTAATTAATTCATCCATGGCAATTATAATCGAATACTTGGGTAGTTTATACCCTAAATTTCACATAAACATATCATAATAAAATTACCTATGATCAATGCATGTAATCCTTCTACCTTTGACATTTTCTACTGTGTCAAATATCAAAATAAATATAATCTTCAAGCATATAATTATAACAGACTTATCACAAGTCTTTCAAATCAAACATAATATTTTCCATGCATATAATGCACTCACCTTGACATTTTATAAGTTGCCAATATGTACTTAGCCTCACTAAGCTTCAGCTTGATCTATGTCCTTTCCTCGATTGTTAGTTTGATCTCAGTTTTGATCACGATCTATATGTACATCAACATGCCATAAATACATTTCAAATTATATGTTAGTATCATACTAACATATAAATAAAATAGGAATAATTTTCCTACAATTATTCCTATAATTGTCCAATCTTATATCCATGACATAAGTCATTATACCTTTAGTACTTTGAATTCTCTTCAACTTTTAATCAAAGAATGATCAAAACCTCATTCTAATAACAATTTAAGCATAATGCTTCCATGAAAACAAAATTTCACTTTAGTCCTGAATTTTCCCCAAAATGCCGAATTGGTCCCCAATCTTTCCAAGATTTTCGAACTGATCCTTATGTTTTTACAAACTTCTAAAATGGTCCAAATGACATTTTAAAGCTTGTAAAATCATAATTTCATCATATCCAATCTTATGGAAATTTTTCCATAATTTCCTTTAATTTCTCTTCCTTGACCAAAATGGTCCTTTACTTTCCAATATTTCCATTTTGGTCCTAAATTATCAAATCAAGCTAATTGGATCATAATCTCATTATTTCTAATACTAGAATAATTTTCACAATAATTTCCCTTTTATTTCCAATTCTATCCGAATTGTTCCTTTTATTCTTCCTAAGGGAAAATTTTCATTCTAACATCAAATTAAGGCTTCTAATATCACAAATCATTCATTTCCATCCTTTATTCAACTCCCTAACCAAATCCCCAAATTCTAGGGTTAGGGTTTATAACCTTGAACCTAAAATTAAACTAAATTCAAGCTTGTTTTCATGTTTACAACACTTGAATTACTTAAATCAAGCCTTAATTCTAACATGGTTCTTGAAATTCCAATTTCTCTCCCTTCAAGAACATGAACTACTCTTCATAATAGCAAGCAATATTACTATCAAAAGAAAGAGCATTAAGCATAGATCAATTTATTTCAAAGCAACATACCTTGATCTAATTTTAGAACCTTCAAATTTGCCAAAGAAATTTTCTTTTTTCTTTTTCCCCTTGTGTTTCGAAAATATCCAAGAAAGATGAACAAATTAGTTCATCTTTTATCCTTTTAATTCACATGTAATAATTAAATGAATTTTAAATTCATTTAATTAGTAAAATTACTAATTTAGCCTTCAAATCCAATGGCTAAATTTAATCTTATCATAAAACAAGGGCCAAGATTAAATCCATGTGTTTTTCATCTTCTAAAAATGCCCTCAACATTTCAAAATATTTCAAAAATGCCATCCATGGCAAATGTCCAATTTGCCTTCCAACTAGACTTCATTTACTAACAAGACTTGAAAATTGCCATTCCATCACCATCTAACTAAATCTAGTTAGAATCCAACCAAATGAAATAAAATATTCATAAAATAATATTTTATGAACTTTCTATAATCCTTGGAACTGTCTTTAAAATTTTAATTCGATCTGATTACTCGATATTCATTTTCTACGATTTTTCCAATTTCCAAACTATCGGGTAAAATCTGAAATTCTCATAATTCTGATCTCCATATGTAAATATTTTTGACATACAAAATATTCCATAATTTTGTAAAAATCAAAATCTTAAAATTTTGACTCGGTCCAATATAATGATAATTTACCTGAAATCTTTATCGGATAAATTTCTCTTAATAATCCTTTATCAGATACCCATACAAAAAAATTCAACTCGAACTGATTCCCCTTTTTATCAGTCTCAACTACTGACATGAGACCTTCCTGTAAGGTCATCCATCCTAATGCTACTCTGGCTTGAGCACGCTTAACTTTGCAGTCTAATCCAAATTCGAATAATATAAGCCTCGTATGAAAAATTCAGGTAACACGGAAATACCACTCTTGGGGGTAAACTATCCATTTACGGGGTTAAATTAAATAACTTTTTAAAATTACACTTTGGTCCCTGAACTTTTTTAAACTTTACACTTTAACCCCTCAACTTTCAAAATTTACATTTTGGTCACTAGTCCAAAAATTAGGATATTACAAACTTGGTGATAGCTCGTTTCATGCCAGGCCACCAAAATCGACTCTTTATATCTTGATACATTTTGTTGCCTCCTAGATGTATAGTTAAAGGACTGTAATGTGCCTCCGTAAGTATTTCCCTCTTTAGTTCTTCATCATTAGGAAGATATGCACATCCTTTGTAATATAGGCATCCATTTGATTTTATTTCAAAAATCTTTAGATTTGCCAAGTTTAACTTGATTCTTCTTTTCCAAACATTTCTCCTCATTTGCTTGTAACTCTTTAATTCTTCCTATCAAGGTAGACTTAATTTGAAGTTTAGCCATTAATGCATATTATTTCTGTAATTTCAAGTGGTTATTCAATGCTCTCAAGGCAAAGAATGTTTTCTGGCTAAGTGCATCTGCTACCATATTAGCCTTCCCCGGATGATAATCAATAATTACATCATAGTCCTTGATCAATTCTATCCACCTTCTTTGCCTCAAATTAAGCTTCTTTTTGGGATAACAAATATCTCAAACTTTTATGATCCGTGAAGATGTAGCACGTTTCACCATATAAATAGTGACGCCAAATCTTTAAAGCAAACACTACTGCAGCCAACTCTAAATCATGGGTAGGATAATTTTTTTCATGAGTTTTGAGTTGTCGAGAAGCATATGCTACAACCTTTCCTTCTTGCAGTAATACACACCCCAAACCATTATGGAATGCATCACTATATATTATAAAATCCTTCCCAGATTCTAGTTGTACTAAAATAGGAGCTTCTGTTAATATCCTCTTTAATTTGTCAAAGCTTTCCTGACATTTATTTGTCCAAACAAATGGCACATCCTTTCTTAATAGCTTAGTTATTAGAGCAGCAATCATTGAAAATTCTTTCATGAACCGTCGATAATAACCATCTAATCCCAAGAAACTTCTCACCTTAAAGACATTCTGAGGAATTTTCCATTCTATGATTGCTTGCACCTTTTTAGGATCGACTCGAATCCCTTCAGTTAAAACTATATGTCCAAGGAATGCTACTTCAGACAACCGAAATTCACATTTTGACAAATTTGCATATAATTTCTTTTCTCAGAGGATCTGATGAACTACTTGGAGGTGAGTATCATGATCCTCTTTGGTTTTAGAATAAACCAATATATCATTTATGAATACCACCACAAATTGGTTTAAATATGGCTGAAATACCCAATTCATTAGATCCATAAAAGCTGCTGGTGCATTTATAAGTCGAAAAGGCATTACTACAAACTCATAAGGCCCGTATCTAGTTCTGAAAGTTGTCTTTGGTATATTTGCTTCTTTGATCTTCAATTGATGATACCCCGATCGAAGATCAATTTTAGAAAACACTATTTCTCTTTTAAGTTGATCAAAAAGATCATTAATCCTTGGCAGAGGATATTTATTCTTCACCGTCACTTTATTAAGTTGACGATAATCCACACATAACCTCATTGATCTATCTTTCGTTTTCACAAACAGGACTGGAGCTCCCCAAGGTGATATACTAGGTCGTATAAAACCTCGATCTAATAATTCTTGTAATTGAGCCTTCAGCTCTCTAAGTTCTGTAGGAGTCATCTTGTATGGTGCCATTGATATTGGTGCTATTCCAGGAAGCCCATCAATACCAAATTCCACCTCTCGATCTGGAGGTAATCCCGACAATTCATCTAGGAAAACATCTGGAAATTCTCGTACCGTTGGTATAATTTCCAGATTTATCTTTGTTTCCTGAGTATTTATCACATGAGATAAATATGCTTCACACCCATGTGATAATAACTTTCCAGCAGTTACAGCTGATATAACATTACTCAGATAATTCAGCCTCTCGCCTATAAGTATTGTTTATGAGTCACCTGGTCCTTTTAAAATTAACATTTTCAATCGGCGTTCAATCGTAGATCATATGCTGATAACCAATCTATTCAAATAATGACTTCAAACTCTTGGAAGGGTAATTCCATAAGGTCAGCTAGAAATTTATTTTCTTGAATCTTTATAGGACATTTTTCCCGGTCTGAGCCTGTTTCCCCGCTTTATCCTCGAGGTTTACTTTTTCCATAGCCTTTGCTCGATTTACTACCTCTTGAAAAGAAGTGAAATTGTGAGAGACCAATATACATTTATATTGAGGATCCAACCCAACTATAAATTTGTCAATTCTGGATTTTTTGGTTGGAAGAAACTCTGTTGCACATCGGCTCAGTCTATTGAACTCACATTCATATTCATAGACTGATTTGCCAAACTATTTTAGATCGAGGAACTACTGTCTCATTTCATTAACAAACATGTCCCCAATATATTTTTCTTTGAATTCTTTTAGAAAGAATTCCCAAGTAATCTGCTCTGGAGGAACTTGTGCAGTGATTACATTCCACCACACATTAGCCTGCTCCATCAGTAGAGATACTACTCCCTCCAATTTTCCTTGTTTATCACAAGGAATCCTGCTCAGCATAATCTTGATATCATTCAGCCAATAATCACCAGCCATTGGATTTTCATCAGTATCACCCCAAAATTCTGGTGCTTTCATTTTCCTTAATTCCTTTGGGACTGATACTGGTGTTCGACGATTTATAATAACATCCAAATCTTGAAGAAATAAACCTTGATCTTGCATAGGCATATTTCGTTGTTCTTGAGCTGGTGGCTCTACATTTGCTGAGCAAGAGGCAGATTCTGATTCACCTCATTACTCCTGCTCTATGCCGGAGTATCATGTTCAATTGCATGATGGGATTCTTGATGATCTAACATCTATTAAAGTCAAATAATCCCACATAAGTGAGGAATAAAATTACTAATTAGTAGGCATCAAAGTATATTTATACAAATATCAGTAATTTTGACATCCTAGTGGCATGTATATAATCCTGACTCTCTATAGGCCCGATTCGTATCCAGAACAGGCTAAACCTGTAGCTCTGATACTAATAAATGTAACACCTTTTCTAGTATTTAATATCTAATACTAGTTAAAGTGTCACATAGAGAATTGCTAACAATCCATAATATTCATTTATTTAAAAATCACAACAAACTATTTATCAATTTATCGCGGAATATTAGTTTTCTAATTTTTAATCTACCAATTAATTTCAATATCAGGCAACAACTTAGCAGTTCATAACTATAGCCT
This sequence comes from Hibiscus mutabilis, assembly GCA_019671005.1. Taxonomy (NCBI): domain Eukaryota; kingdom Viridiplantae; phylum Streptophyta; class Magnoliopsida; order Malvales; family Malvaceae; genus Hibiscus; species Hibiscus mutabilis. Next base: position 43,589,798 of record CM033756.1, read on the forward strand.
ATAAGTATTATAACTGCCTAAAAACTGACTAAATTAAAAATCTAATTGATTACTCTATTTATTCAATTCCTAATAATTATCTGATTTTACACTAGTAATTCCTTTACCATTTTCAATTTTAATAAAGCTACTCACCATTCATTATCAGCATAAGCTAGTTTATAAGTTATTACAAATTATTTCTAAACTAATTTAAAACCAACTACTATTATTATCATATACATGCCAACTAGTAAAATCAAAATACATTAAAGATGTCATTACTGATACTGTAAATATACTCCTTGCTAAGTAGAATGCCAAAAACACCTTACTCCGATTCCTGCTTTTCACCTACGCGTGAAAATCATCACACGCTAAGTATATACTTAGTGAGGATATAATAATATCCAATGCAATACAACATACTTATATATAAAGCTATAACAATACTCAATGCATCATGATCACTAGATATGTATTACCATTATGTTAACCATATATTAACATAATATAAACCAAATATAAATTTCTTACCAATATACTTTCCATTTGTTCCAAAAGATCATAAACTTTTTCACCCGTTTATCATTTATTAAACAATAAATCATAGCCCAAATATAAGCCTATGAGGACCCTGGGTACACGAGTCAAATATGCACCGAAGTGCTAATACACATAAGGTTGTGCCCACCATAATACACATAAGGTCGTGCCCACCATAGTACACATAAGGTCGTGCCCACCATATGCACTAAGTGTCCTTTATATACACTATAGTGCTAAACCGAATATACAACGTGCTGTTGGACTCTATGACATGCCAACTATACCCTGTCCCTCAATAATATACTTGGGCATATATTCCATATTTATTTCACCATGGCAATGTATATCAACATAATTTAACATTGGGCAGTTCATACCTGAAATAACATTCATAATATAACATCATAAATAACTAGTGATCTATGCATTTATATTCAACTTCTGACATATTTAGATCATGTCAAATATATGATTAATGACATAAATATAATGCCAATATAAACAAGGTAGACTCATCGCAAGTCTTACTAATGATGTATAAAACATCCATGTATCATGTTATGTATGCATTGCACCCACCTTGACGCTTCTTATCCAAAACTAAATTGAATAATTTAAGAGAACTTCAAATTTGGTCCTTTGCTTTATCTACTAAAATTTCGATTTTCTCGTGTTGACTGGACTACTTCGTATTCATCCCTTACATGCATAATTAATTATACCAATAAGACACTCATTTTATAATCTGTCAGCCTGCGCTACCTTCAAAGAAATATTTCTATAAAATAATCTACAACTCACAATTCAATTCTGTTTGATCTGAAAGAACTAGATTTGATAAGCTTTTCAACCATATAAATTAATAGCTCAAATTCAACTCGTACGATTTATGAAAAAAATTTCAAAGGCGAATTCCAGTGCTAAATTTTGGAGCAGACTGCTACTCTATTTTATAACCTTTCGTCACTTAAAAATTCATATCTTTTAGTACAAAACTCAAAATCAGTCACTATCTTATTAAAAAAGAAAATAGACTCAATTTCAAATTCATAAATATAAGATTCACCTTCTAATTCGATTTGTGGAATGTCTTGTGAATTTCCGAACTTACTGCAAAAAACTAAAATTCTAGGCAGATTTCATAATTCTAATCTTTATCACCCTATAACCATTCCAACACTCTAAATTAACCTTCAATTACATAATCAAGCACAAAGAACATCATTCTAACTATTTCCATTTCTAAAATAATTTTTACAATATTTCCCCCTAATTTTCTTCAATTAACCGAATGGTCCCTAACCATATTTCATGAAATTTTCATCACTCTAAGCATAGAAACAACATCACAACCTCATTTCCAACTCGAATAAATCTTAAAACATGAAATTCCAACATGTCCTTTATCCATACTAAGCACCAATATCAACTTAGAAGCATGAAAACTATGCAAAACTTATACCAAATGAAAAAGAATTCCATGGAGAACAAATCCTTTTTTCCTGCCTTAACCCCAAAAATCAACCAAATAAGCTTAAAAATTGAAAAGAAAACTTTCTTACCTATCCTTAGAAGCTCACATCAATGGAGAGAAAGATGAGAAGATTTTCTACATTTTTCTTTTCTTTATTTTCATGCCATATGGCTTTATTTAATCATATTTAATAAAAAAAATCTTCTTAATAGCCAAATGACCATTTTACTCTTATAATTCAATGCTTCTCATCTTTCCACATGTCAAAATATTCAGCCAATAGTCAAAAATAAACCAATAAGTTAGTGATTACCAACTTTACCCTTGTAATTTTCCAAAAATTACAATATTGCCTTATTTCATCTAACGGATCATATTTAACATGAAAAATCTACTTTAATCCAATGGTCCATGTTAAATCCTTCCAAATTAAGGCATGGAAAAGATATTATTAATCTTTCCTTACAAAATATCTCACTTATTCGATTCGATCCGATTATCCGAATTTTTCTCGAATTTAACTCTTTATAGCTTTTAACACAATTTCTGTACCATAAATCCAAGTAACACGAAAAAGTCAATCTTGAGGGTAAACTGTTCATTTACGAGACTAAAATACATAACTTTCAAAAATTACAAATTAATCCCCAAACTTTTCCTAAGTTTATACTTTAGTCACCAAACTTTCATTTTATTCTTTTTGGCCACTAGCCAAAATTTTGAGGTATTACAGGTTATGCAAATCGAAAGTCTAATTCTCTTGCGGGTAGACTAACTTGTATGAGTCGAGGAGCACTGGTGGGGGAGTTGCTGTTTCCGAACCCGCCTCCTGAAGTTGCCTATGCAAACCTAGATGATATACATTTTGTAGTTTAAGCTTTGATTGTTTCAGTTTCATCAAAAAAATATTCATATATAAAAGTATACGATAAAACAAAATTTATATGTAATTTTAATACTTATTCCCTATTTATAATAAGATATTCTTCACATTTTCATCCTCGATTCCTCTAAGTTATTTTTTTTTATCTTTTTAGTTATTTTATTCCTCTTTTTGTCTTGGGAACAAAAAAATGAAAACTTTTAAAATTTTTAAAAAAAATTAAAATAAACTTATAATGATTTTATGATCTTAACGCCACTTGTGAAATCATTGATTTTAACTGACAATATATCAAATAACCCTAGAAATGTGATTTTTTAAATTAAATTAAAAGTTTCCAAAATTACAGTTTAATTCTGAATTAATGTGCAATACCATGCAAAAATTTCAATTTGATGTAATCAAAGCCATAAACTTTATTTTTGATTTAAGCTAAAATATAAATAATTTAGCCTTTTTTCTTATTTATCATCGTTTGCTTTAATTTTTTTCCTTTTTGTGTCGTTGACAGCAAATATTTTAATTTGATGTAATCGAATGCATAAAATTTATTTTTGATTTAAACTAAAAGATAAATAATTTAGCTTTCTTTTCTTTCTTATTTATCATCATTTGCTTTATTTTTTTCGTGTCGTTGACAGCAATATTAGTTTTGTGTTGGTTGTCGATCAGTGGTATTATTTTTTCCCTTATTTTTATTTTTAGTTCCCAATAAAAATATCTTTTGTCTTAGATTTCTCATTTTTGCACATCGCGTTGCGTTTGTTTTGCTTGCTTGTGGCACGGTTCTCATCTATCTCCTTTGTGGCAGTTTTGTGTTAGTGTAGCTATCTTCATGACGCACATCCCTAATCAGGGAAAATTTGTAACACCCCGATCTCGATTCGGATCTCATCATGATGCATATCCCATCAAAATTTCCAGTTAAAATCATAAATTTAGCCATCATTTAAAAACATTAGACATCCATAAATCCATGAAGTTAAACATTATAACTAAGTTTACAAAATAGGAGCTCCAAGTTTAAAACACCGTATACCAAAATAATATTTCAAATAGAGTTGCAAACTCAACGGTGGTAAAGTCCTATGAATACATTGGCCCAAACTAAAGTAACAAGTATTGTACTCTGAAGTGAATGCGGTGCTGGGAAATCCTTGTTGATGTGCTCCTTCAAAGGGTGACCTGTCAACCTACGCACGAAAAAACAACACACCCGCACTCTAAGCTAAAAAAACTCAATGGTACATTTCTACTCTACCACAATTCGTGATTATCATAAAATAGGCATGCAAGATAAGATATTCTAGAGATCATAGATAAGGCATACTATCTATGAGCTATCATCTAGCCTACAGAAGCTAGAGATTCTTAGATCACCTATCTCAAGGCATCATTAAGTCTACAACAAGTGTTACATGATCCACAAAGCTTTACCATACTCGATATCAAATAGCCTATCGAGATACCCGAGCTCACTCAGCCCATCGAGTTAATACATATCGTACCCTAATCACTCAGCCATTGGGTACATAAGCTATCATCTATAGCATCCACACAGCATACATAAATACATCCATACATTATCTACATAATAGAGAACGAAGCCCTACCTACCTATGCTCACACAACCATCGAGTTACCCATGTTCACACAGTCGTCGGGTTAAATGGACCATATCTAGATCACTATAGCCACGGATACGTCCTAGACATACTTGGATCACATTAGCCATAAGTAGTCTTTACCTAAGGTCACTTAGCCAATCAGGTTACTCGAGCACACTCATCCTATCGAGTTTAATACCTTATTTGGATCACCATAGCCATAGATAGGTTCTAACTGCACACAGATCACTCAGCCTGTGGGTACGTCGGATGTACTTGTTCACTCAGCCTGAAGTACACATCCCCTTATATAAGTACCGTAGTAATGACTTTAGGACATTCAGATTCCTTTACCAAAATCATAAGATAACACATGCTCCTAGAGCATTTATACACCTCACGAAGAGGTAAGTGGCACCAAGCCCAACCATCACGAATAAGGGTTAAACCTTAGTTTCTCAGATTCACAACTCATTTTAGGCCATTAGAGGTCTATTAGATTGAATAGTATAATTCTTTAGCCCTTCGGGCGAAAGTCGACATTTTTGGACAGATTGCCTAATAGGTATCAATTCCCTCATCTTGGTGGTATCGATACCCTCTTTTGGTACCGATACCATTTTTTTCCTCTTAGTATCGATGCCGTACTGATACTCTATTAGTATCAACTATTCGAATTAGATAAGTATTCATTAAATTTCGTTAGATTAGTTTTTAGAAATAATTATTTGATCATAGTGATAAAAGTAATAGTGTTATCGTAGGATTATTCTCATAGGTACGATACAGCTAGATCCAGTACGTCTAATCATGGGAAACGCATCACGCGGTAGGTTGAGTTTGCTTGGCTAAGGTGTATTTTCTTCCGGTGCTATAAATAAATTATTTTTATATGGTTTTATATCTTGCTTGATTTATTGTCTGATTGATTGTTATTTGAGAATGTTTTGAAAACATCATGCATGGCATATTAAATTGTGTTTTTAAATCAAGCATCAGGTTTTCAGAAAATGAGACACTCGTAAGAGTTCGAATTTATGATTTTACAAATCATATCATGTATCATGGGATCGAAATTGTGTTCGGAAAAAGGTGAGGGAAACCCCCACTCTGGTGAGGAAAACCTCCACTCTGGCGAGGGCAACCTCCACTCTGTATGATATCGGATATTCGGGTATTGAGTCATGCATCAGAAATCATAACATTATAATTTAGATTTATCAGATTTATTATGCATTCAGAAAAGATTTTATCAGAAAATAAAATATTGTTTTGTTTTTTTTTTGTGTTGCTCGCACTTTAGAGACACACTAAGCTCTTTAGCTTACTCCCCCATAGTTTCTTCTTTCAGATACTCAGACTGATTAGGCGACTCGGTACTTGGAGCTTCTCGCATTTTACTCGGATATTTTATTATTCAGTATGAACTTTTTTCAATTATTTAGATTAACGATTTAACATATTTTGGAACATTTTGTAATTCGGACATTTGAGACTTTTAAATTGAGATTTTGTTTTTGCACGCGTTTCCGAATTTAATACAAATATTTTATTTAAATACTTAGAATTTGTTTTAATGACTGAGTTCGAAATTAATTGAGATATTTTATGGTAAATATTATTACTTAATAATAATTTTGATTTATAGATAAGAAAACCTAAATTTTGTTACTTGAGGGGAAAGTTTTCAAACTTGACTCTCAAGATTTAACCTAAGAAATTATGTTAAATTTAAGGGGTTACATTTAGTGGTATCAGAGCAAAGTTCAACCCTCGAACTGTGAGGATCACAATAATTGTTTTCAAAATATCTTGACTTCTGCATGCATCTGAAATATTTTGGGATAAATGGGGATTTTCTGAAAACTTACTACGGTTTCGCTTGATTCTTACTGAATTACTTTAAACGTATTTTAAATCCGAGACTCCAGTACCAAATTTAGTTTTAGTAATGGTTACCCTTATAAATAGATTTTACTATGCCACCTAGTAGGAGTTTTAGACTTGAGTATGTTTCATATGGATTCAGAATTAGAAAGAATGAGCACTCGTTAGTAATGACTATCACTCAAGACCTATTATTTCCCGTAAATTATATCCCCTTGCGATATCGATAAGGATAATTCCGAACCACATGAATCCTTAAGCTATGTTCTTTTGAGTAACCATTATAGATCATAATTGGAATTCTGATCAAGGACCCGAACTTCAGATAATCGAACAAATGATCGTGATCGTACACATTCCTATGAATTTAAAATCAAAGCCTCTTTTAAAACTCTGTCTGTGTCGTCATTTGTGACATGATTTGAAATGCTCTTTTAAGTTTCTATATGAACATTTGTATTTCTATGAATCTGCCGTTAAGTATGAAAATTTCGAGGACGAAATTTTTTTAAGGGTGGGAGAGTTGTAACACCCTAAATTTTTGTATCAAATTAAAAACCCTATTTTTTGAAATCCCTAAATTCAAAACCCTAGAAATAGAGAATTTAAAAATGAAACCTAATTAAGAAATTTGGGAATTAATTGAATTTTAATCAATTTCATGACCTTTTTATAAAAAAATGATATTTGGTCCCTATTTTGTGAACCCTAGAAAAGAACAAGGAGTTACCTTTTAATTTATCCAAAATTATACATATATATAAGTTTGGTTTCAACATCTCTGCCGCATTCTTTTTATCCAACAGCCGTCTTCCCCTTTCCCTCTCTCGATTTGTATTCGAATCACATCTCTTTTTTTTACTTTTTTTTATTTTTATTTATTTAATTCGATCAAACCCCGCTAAGTCTCTGACACCTTTCAATTCAACTATGTCTTTGGTTGATTTAAAGATCAACTATTCGAATTAGATAATTATTCATTAAATTTGTTAGATTAGTTTTTAGAAATAATTCTTTGATCATAGTGATAAAAGTAATAGTGTTATCGTAGGATTATTCTCATAGGTACGATATAGCTAGATATCCAGTACGTCTAATCGTGGGAAACGCATCACGCGGTAGGTTGAGTTTGCTTAGATAATGTGTGTTTTCTTCCGGTGCTATAAATAAATGATTTTTATATGGTTTTATATCTTGCTTGATTTATTGTCTGATTGATTGTGATTTGAGAGTGTTTTGAAAACATCATACATGGCATATTAAATTATGTTTTTAAATCAAGCATCGGGTTTTCAAAAAATGAGACACTCGTAAAAGTTCAGATTTATGATTTTACAAATCATATCATGAGTCATGGGATCAGAATTATGTTCGGAAAAAGGTGAGGGAAACCTCCACTCTGGCGAGGGCAACCTCCACTCTGTATGATATCGGATAGTCGGGTATTGAGTCATGCATCGGACATCATAACATTATGATTTGGATTTATCGAATTTATTATGCATTTAGAAAAGACTTTATCAGAAAATAAAAATACTGTTTTGTTTTTTTATGTTGCTCGCACTTTAGAGACACACTAAGCTCTTTAGCTTACTCCCCCATAGTTTCTTCTTTCAGATACTCAAACTGATTAGGCGACTCGGTACTTGGAGCTTCTCGCATTTTACTAGGATATTTTATTATTCAACATGAACTTTTTTCAATTATCTAGATTAATGATTTAACATATTTTGGAACATTTTGTAATTCAGACATTTGGGACTTTTAAATTGGGATTTTGTTTCCGCACGCGTTTCCGGATTTAATACAAATATTTTATTTCAATACTTAGAATTTGTTTTAATGATTGAGTTCGAAATTAATTGACATATTTTATGATAATTATTATTACTTAATAATAATTTTGATTTATAGATAAGAAAACCTAAATTTTGTTACTTGAGGGGAAAGTTTTCAAACTTGACTCCCAAGATTGAACCTAAGAAATTAGGTTAAATTTAAAGGGTTACACAAGGTATCGGTATAGGCTTTCTGTGTACCAATACAAAAGCCCAGAAATGGCTACCAAGGCTCGAGAAATCACTTCCCAAGGCCCTCAAAATGTAACCTTTAACCCCTTAACCCAGACCTACATCTTATGGTAGTTGTTTAGAGTGGTTTACTACCATTTTTACACCTTATTAACATTTAGTTCGGGATTTACCATTAAATAAGCTTTAAGCTACCTTATTACCAAAACTAGCAATCTTAACCACAAAATCAAGCAAAGAAATCACTTTATGATCTTCAAGAATTGAATGAGTTAGAGATGTACTGACCTTAAGCCGCAATCCCGAAATGCTCTCTTACACTAAGCTGCTTCAACTTTTCCTCTTGGCTGAAACTTGAAGAAGAACCCCCAACACTTCCTCTTGCCATACAAACATATAAAATGAATCAAAACCTCAAATAATATTTAGGGGAAGGCCTAACTACTAATTTACACCTTTAAATCCATAGGAAAAACCATAAAGCCTTAAACTTTCAAAAACCCATATATGAAGAACTTACCATTTTTCCCTTGAAATTATAATTTTCTTGAAGATCACAAAGAGAGATTAACATATCTCAATCTTGGTCCTAGATTGGAAGAAAATATGCATAAATGTGGGATTTTAAGATTGGAAACCAAGCTTGAACAATAGAGGGATATGTGGGAGAAGAAAGATGAAGATGATGGGGTGATCTCACCTTGTCTCCCTTTATCACATGGAGACAAGGGAAATAAAGAGATGATCAACCCCCTTTCGTAAAAAGGGGTATATTCGCATCCCCCAACCCCCAACTTTCTTCCACTTTACAAAACGGTCACTTCTTAAGCCCAACAATCCATTTCTCATCAATTAAGGTCCCAAACTTGGCCTGAGGGTTCGAAATATCCAATCTAGCATGAAGGTCCTAACCCGGGTCAACGCGCATACGTTGACTAAGAAATTTGGGTTGTTACAAAATTAACGGCCTATTATGGCTAGATCTCCTTTGTGACTATTTTTTGACGTAATTAGAACTATTAGTGGAGCAGATATGCAAGATTGCTTATGTTCATCACCTCTCCTACATCACTACATAAACATCTAGTTGGACAGAGACAAAGAGATTTTGATGATGGATACGGGGTTTCTAAAGAGATTGAAGGTCATGTGCAAGGAATATTTTGTTTATCTTCATGCAAGTTTTCATGTTTTTTTTTATGTACAAGTTCTTGGTGGACATAGTCTCCAAGTTTCTCTTTATGTTTAAGGTGTTTTACTGTACCTTTATTTATCTTTAATGAAATCAAACTCTTGTTAAAAAATAATGAATTGAAACACTTGAATAAATTAAAAAAACCTAATATAACTTAATTTTGTTATGCTATTTATTAAACTAAAGCATGATCTAGCTCCTATTTTAATAAATGTCACTATTGAATTCTCTTCCCTCATCCTTGCATACCTTAAATTTCTATGCAAATTGTTCGTTCCACTTTAGGTATAAATAGGCATGAAGACAAGCACCAAAAAGCACCCCAAACAGTTCAAGTAATTCAACTTGCTACTTCTATAATAGCCCGTAATGGCTCACAAACTTTCTATTCAATTTTTTGGATCATTCCTTGTGCTTCAACCCTTTGCAATCAAGTCTCTTGAATTCAAATCAGTTTAGAATCTTGAAGGGGCACAAAAAAGAGACTGTCAATGGGCTGAATCAAATCAAGAAATACCTCCACAGCTATGGCTACTACCACCATGACATCGAGAGCACGGTCGACGATTAGTTCAATGGCTCATTGGAGTCTGCTCTTAAAGCCTACCAGAATTATCTTGGTATTGATGTAACTGGCAAGATCGACTCTGATACAATCAATGGAGTATTGAACCCTAGATGTGGTGTCTCTGATCACTTGGTTTCTAACGCTAGGTAAAGGAAGAGGCTACTTGCTTGGGGTATTGGAAATTCTGTTAACGTATTCACCGTAAATCAACTAACTCTCGTCTTAACCAAGGCATTCACATCATGGGCAAATGTTTTTCCGTTCAAATTCGCAAAGGCGAGGCCAGGATCGAGAACTGGTATCCGAATCGGGTTTTTTCTGAAAGATCATGGGGATCATTTTCCTTTTAAGGATAAAGAATTCGCCCATGCTTTTAAGGATGGCCGATTCAGATATCGGTTACCGATCCTTTTCTTTTTAAAGATCATGGTAATCCTTTTCGAAAGATCACTTGCTTTCTTGGAACATTCAGGGCTTGGGAAGGCCGGAAAAGCGGGGGTGATGAGAAGATTGGTTGCTGTAAATAGGGTGGAGATGTTGTTCATCCAGGAGACGAAAATAGAGGTTATTAACGCGAAGACTATGAAAACAATTTGGAATAAGTCATGTGACAGTACTTATTTTGTTCCTTCGCGTGGTTTGGCTGGGGGTCTTGCCTATTGCTAGGACAGCGGTTTTATTTAGATTGAATGCTACCAGTCTACATCAAACCACATAGTCATCATGGGTTTTGTGGCACGTTGGAAGAAAAAAATGCAATTTTGTGAACGTTTACGCCCAAAATGATGCTGCAGAAAGGAGAACAATTTTTCGGGAAATGGGTAGCTGATTTCCAGAATAGATGGGCTTTGGATTATTGGGGGCGACTTCAATACAGCTAGGTATCCTGAGGAGAAACATGGGCGTTCTTTTAATGCTGCATCAATGATAGCCTTAGACGAGTTTATTGATGGCAATGGACTTGTTGATATCCCATTATTGAATAGTAGGTTCACTTGGAGTAACCTAAGAGAGAATGTAACATTGTGTCGTCTGGACAGGATGCCGGTATCCTCTGAGGTTCTTCAAATGTGTCCAGGCTTAATGCTTAAAGCTCTACCTAAATCCCTCTCAGACCACAACCCCATCTTATCTTATTTGGGGAATTTCAACTCGGGTCCCAGACTATTCAAGTTGTTTAATTATTGGATGGAGAACGAGAACTTCAACTCGAGGATGGCATCGACTTTCAATGATCTAAGAGGTTCAGGTATTAGCAACGTGCTCAGGGGATCTAAAAGAATGATTAAAGCATGGGTCTTAGAGGAAAGAAAAATGAGTCTGAGGGTTAAAATTGAAGATATAGAGAAGGAGATCAATCTGCTGGAGGACTGTGTGCGGTTGGGTGATTCTAAAGGTGACGTCCAAAAGGAAATAAAAACATTGATAACGAACTTGTGGGATTTAATTAGGATGGAGGAAAGGGAGTGGTGGCAGAAACGGAGAGTTCAATTGGTTCTCAATAGCGACAGGAATACAAGGTATTTCCACTCAATTGCTTCAGCTAGAAGAAATTCAAATTGGATAAATTGGATTAAGGTGAATGGTGTACTGTTGGAGGACATAAAATTAATTTAGAAAGTTGTGAAACAATACTTCTTCGAGGTGTATAATACTGTCTCGATGATCAATGTGGTCGATTTAGAATGTAATTTTTGGAAAATTGGCATAGGGAATGCAAGCTGGCTAAAGAGGATCTTCTCTGAGAATGAATTTTAAGATGTGTCGGCAAATGCAAATAAAGCTCTCGGGCTGGATGGCTTTAACGTTGGCTTCTTTAAGTGATACTGAGGCTTCCTTAAGGCTGATGTAATGAGATTTCTCCATGACTTTTGGGAAGGGAAACCTAGGGATCATAGTATAAACCATTCTTTTATTTCTTTGATCCTGAAGGTTAATGATGTAACCCCCTTGACCCGAACTAGCTACCAAAACCGAATTAAGAACGTCACATTAGGTTTGCCGAAGCAAACCCAACTAGTAACCTAAACCGGTCCATTTTTTTTGTTTTTATCTTGCCTAGATGCTTAATTAACCTTAAGGTATGATGTGCAACAGTGGAAGTCAAATCAAGCATTCGATTTGCATGCCTTAACATTTTAGGAACCAAAATGTAAATTCTATTAATTAAAGGACTAAACTACAAATTTACGTTATCAACCTTCATTTAGATTTATTACATGCCTCTGTGTGAATTTGCGTCAAATTTGGATCACAAAATCATCATTAATTGAGCACTACAAAACAATGACCAATTTGCAAAGAATCCAGAACACAACATGAAAATACCAAAATTAACTAACCTCGTACCGATACAGGCTTGCACCGTATCAGTACGAGTCAACATGGTATAACCGTATCAGTATAGTTACTCGAGTATCGATCTATGTTGAACATTTCAAAAATCAAGAGATTCTAGTAGCTCAAACCCGTACCGGTATGGTACCCCGTGTACCGATCCCAGTATAAATTTCCTCAAGGGCATACTGATACGACAGCTACTCGTACCGATAACCCTTTGTTATTTTTCCCAAATTGAGCCATATCAGACCTTGCATACCGATCCCAGAGGACATGTATCAGTACGACTGGCCTGTAATGACCTCTTGGCCAAACATATGACACTTAGGCTCAACCTAGGCTTTGTAAACCTGTCAAACAGCCTGTGAAGCTCCTCTATTTTTTATTAGAAAAACAACTCGAACTACCACTAGTTTCTGCATTAGACTATGATTTTCTAGGTGCCCTGTTAGTGGATGATTTCCAATATGTTGCTTTGCCATGTAGTTTCTAGCATTGTTCCTTCAAGTGCTCCATCTTCTTGCAATAGTAACACACAATTCTGCTTTTTCTGATTTTAGCCGAGGTTTGAGTGACAAGACCAAAAACATCAGAAAAATCCTCTAAGCCTGCAGAATTTTCTATTGTATATTGTTGCTCAATTGAGTTCAATGAATTATCCATGTTAATTTGTCGAAATAGGATCGATTAGATTGATACCATGAAGAAAAACAGAAATCTATTTTTCTATATTCGAATAATAAATAAAGTTACAGAGATTACATCCTTTTATAGGCTTAGGATAGGGCTTTGGGTACAATTAGGAGTCCAACTTACAATAGACTTTTAGTCCTACTTACATTAGACTAGTCCTACTTACATTAGACTTTCAACTCTTCTAGGTAGTAGACTTTAACTAAAACTAATAATAATAATTAAATACAACTATATACATCAGATTAACTTACAAATCAGACGCTCCAAAATCAATAATCCATACTAATTTATTCTTGGTAGAAATAAGAGCAGTAGGTAGGAAATTGCTCTTTTTACCTGCATCCTCTACCAAGGCTATGTTTCCCTCACAGGGGCTATTAAACTTGCCAAACATTTTCTGGAGTGCTTTTATTTGCTGCTCGGTGAAGCCACTAGATCCAACACTGGTAGTTGCATTAAATTGTGACTCTCTAGGGGCCTTGTGCATTAAAAATTTCCCTTCTCCTAGTCGACCATGGAGTTTCTAGTACTGATCTTTTAAGTGCCCAACCTTCTTGCAGAAATCACACACGGGTCTGCCTTTTCTTGTTTTAGTAGAAGAGCAAGTCTGAGTTACAACGACAAAACTCTCAATAGCAGATACTTCAAGAATCCTGAGCAATCGCCTAATTTCCTCCCTTCGAAGTTCTGAAAAAACTTCCCTGATAGATGGAAAGAGACTGGTGTCAAGAATCCTGGATTTGACTGTATCCTAGTCCTTGTTCAAGCTATTCAGAAATTGAAAATTCCTTTTCTGAGCAGTGATTTTTCTATAAAGAGTAGCATCATTGGGAGTCTCCCACTCAGGTGCTTCATAAAGATCAAGTTGCTGGCACATAATGGTCAGTGTGTTATCCCTTCTTGCTGTAAGTTGGAGGCTTTACTCTCAATCCCAAACAGTTATGAAATATTGTTGGTGCTGGAGTATGTTTCCTTAACAGCAGTCCAGATATCTCTATTAGTCTCATGGAGAAGAAAGTAGGTACTAACTTAATGGGAAATGTTGTTAATGAGCCAAGACATGATCTTTTCATTCTCTCGAGCCCACTTTTCAAAACCTTAATCATCAACAGAGGGTTTTTTAATTTCCTAAGTAATATACCCTAATGTGCCTTTTCTAATGAGGAAAAAATTGACATATTGAGACTGTAACGCCCGAGTTTTGGGCTTAGGTGTTTTAAAGGTTGGTTCGAAGGTCCGATGGACCGGTATTAGAGATTCGAGTCAGTTTCGAGATTAAATCGGATTAAATATTTTTAAAGGTGATAAAATTGTGGAAAATGTTCTAAAATCATTATTAAATATATTAATGATTATGGTGAAATCAATTTTGTAAAAAGAGTTTTGGAAATCAGACATTTTGGACTAGTGACCAAAATGCAAACTTTGAAAACTGTTTTTAGTGGTTGTTTTGTAAAAAGTCAAAACTTTGAATCTTTAAGGAGCTAATTGCCCAAAAAGTATAATATCAGGCTTTATCCGTTAATTGGCTATTTTAAAGTATTTTGGGAAATAAAAATAGGTTGAGGAGAATTAAATGGGTTATTAAATCTTTTAAGCAAAAATCACGTAACTAACTTTCTCAAATATTTTCTCTCTAAATCTCTCCAGCCAAACATCAATTTCTTCTTCTAAATCTTCAGGTAAATCTTTCTTTTCTTAAATCTTTTGTTTGCAAATGATTTCTTCTTGTTAGTTTTCCAAAACCTTATTGATTTAACTTTATTTTCTCGTGTAAATCATCCAATTAGGGGAGAAAGCATCCATTAGAGGTAAGGTCTGTTCTTCTCCTCTAATGAAAGGTTCTTTAATGAAATTCCCAAGTTGTTGACTCTTTACAATTGCTTTATAATGTGTTTTGATAGTTTAATTGAGGAAAATTGGTTTAATTGTGTTTGGATTGATGAAATTGACATATTTCGAATTGGATCTATTTTGCTGGGTTTATGATTAGATTAGATCATGATTTTGATGTTTAATTGAGTTAACAACTTGGTTTTAATGTTGTAATCCCGAAACAAGTTGAATATCTAATGTTTAAGGTTGTTAATCAAGGGTTTTTGTAGTGTTATTCGAGCTTAATCATTGCTGGAAGTAAAAGGATGTTGGGAAAAGGGTTTTTAGATGTTAATTGATGAAGTTTGATGGATTGAATCGTTATATTATGGCTGGGTTAAGCTTTGGAAGGGTTTGATGATGTTTTCGATATGTTTCGGATAGTTTTTGAGTGGACAACTTGAGAGTTGCGGGTGATTGTTGTTAGGCCATGGTTTGAATGCATAATAATGCATTTGCTCTCTGGTTTTATGTTGTTAAAATAGGGGATAATCAAGGCGACGAAGTTTGACATTGATTATTTCTTGTCGGGAGCTCGATTCACATTGGCGAGCAAGGCGAAGTGTATCGGTGAGTGGAAACTGGTTTAAACGCCTTTAAAAGGTTTAATAAAGGTGTTTTGGAGTTTAGGATAATCATGAAACACTTACCTAAGCTCGGAATTAAGTTTCCCTTATTTCGCTATTCAATATCGGTTTAGTTATGAGCATGTTGATTTCATGTTTTAGTGTTAAACATGGTTTAATTTACTACTGTAAATGCATGGTTATGAACACATATGCAATGGATTTTATGTATATAAATGCTAGTGAGCATTGGTTTTCATTCCGGTTGGGAATGGGGTATTGCTTTGGGCAATGTAGATTGCATATGTGATGTTTTGGTTTCATGCATTGAAAAACAGCAGGTAAATGGTTTTGTAAATGATATATTGTCTATGTGATAAGGTAAGAAGCAATCGGATATAGTTGGCATGCCATAAGATTAAAGTGCACTATAAAATATGAACAAAATCGATCGTGGCCATGGGTCCTTGAGGTATGGCAGTTTAACAAGGCCACTCAGACTATTGGGGACCTCATTTGGGGTATGCGGTGTAACTAGGCAACCCAAATTGATGTTGATCTTGATGTTTAACTAGGCAAGGTCTGTACACTTGCGGATTAACTAGGCAGGGGTGGGAAATCTCACAGTTTAACTAGGCGAGGGTGTCAAATCTTGCGGTATAACTAGGCAAGGTTTGGGATATCATGCGGTTTAACTAGGCATGGTATGAGAGATCCGTGTATCCGATAAGTTGGATAGAGGGTAGTCTATCCGGGTTACTACTTATGCCAATATATGGGAAAGTTCATGTGTTGAACCTATGATTTAATGCTTTGGGATTTAAGCATAGTTTATGATTTAATGCTTTGGGATTTAAGCATGGTTTATGATTTAATGCATTGGGATTTAAGCATGGTTTATGATTAATGCTTTGGGATCTAAGCATGGAATAAGTATATGATGTTGCATAAGGGTGATTATGCATATCTCGGTCGGAGACAAGGAAAATGCTTTGGGTTGTTAAGCATGTTTTGGAAATAAATGTTTTGATTTTAAATGGATTTAAATGCATTATTGTTTTATGAGCATCCTCACCAAGCATGTGTGCTTACACTCTCTTTTTCCTAATGATGCAAAGCATTAAGGTTTGGGGCTGCAAGGGCAAGGCTAAAGTGATCCAAGGACAAGGACTAATTTGAGTATGAACTCGGTTTATGTTTCCGGTTAATAAGGCAATGTGTTCGCCATAATTTTGGGAGTTGTAATTCTATTTATCCCTGGTTTTGAGCATGTCACGGGCTGGGTTGAGGGTCATTTTGATGTTGGTATACTTGTTGATAATCTTTTATTTTGGTTGGTGTTTGGTGGTGATCTAGGTGGGCATCTAGTTGACCTTTGATGATTGCCATTTTGGTTGATTCAAGCAAGTTTGTTATGTTGCTTTAGTTGTGCAAGCATGTTGTGGATGCTTAATTGTGCCAATTGTGAGTTTTGGTTGTTTGGTAAAATGATATTAGGAAGCATGCCTATAGATCATCGTAATAGTGTGAATGCCATGTTTGGTCGATGATTTTGTGATGTTTGGTAAGGATCAATCCTTAGTAATGTTGCTCAAGTGTTTAAAGCATGTTTAAGTGGTTTGGTTATCATTAAAGTGTGTTTATACAGTAAATTGGGACATTACAGGTCCAGGCATATCGAAATAGGTGTCCCCGTACCGGTACGACTAGGCCATTACAAGCATAGCGTTTTGATACGCGGGATGGTGTTTCGATATAGACAAGTATTTCCAAGCATAGCGTTTCGGTACTCGATAGGGTGTTTCGATACGACATATGGATTTTATAGAAGGCATTTCGATACGCGATGGCGTATCGGAACGAGTTTTAGTTACTGGAATCTGAGTTTTGAAAATTGTTGAGGCGTACCGAAACACCTCCAGACGTACCAAAACACCTCCAAGATACCGGTACGACTGCAGTTAATTATGTTATTTGGAATATTTGAAGGTTTCTGTTTCTTTCATTTTGGTCCCGAGTTTTGGGAATGCAATTGTATGAGCTTGGGTGATTATTTTGACCTGGAATTTGTCATGTGAGCATGTAAATAGACTAATTGAGGATTGGTAACCTTAATTTTAGTTCTGGTACTATAATTTAAAATAATTATGTTTTAGTCCTTAAAATGTATGTGATGCAATTGGATGCCTTTCCGTGATTCGTTTCCTTTGAAAATTCACCCGCTGCAAGTATGTACAAGTAGGATTAATAATTTGCACCTAGACAAGATAAAAGAAAAAAATGGACCAGTTTTTCGTAACCTTTCTCCGGTTTGCTTCGGCAAACCTAATGTAGTTCTCTGGTTCGATCGGGCATCTAGGCCGGGCCGAGGGGGTTACAGAGACCACTGGAGATAAATGTGCCCAACCAATCTATGACGGGTAACAGCTGAACCTGGTACCTCTGAAAAATCTACCAAACCAACAACATTCTCTGTTGCAGATTGCATCTCACTGGAAGTCTAAGGAGTCTCCATGAAAACTTGCGAGAAGGATCGAATTTAGACTAACACCATGTGGAGAAACAAAATATCTTTCTGTTTTATTTAGAAAACCTTGAAAATTACATCTCGTTTTACAAGCTTTCAAGACTCTAGTATAGGACTTTTGGTACATTAGGGAGTCCTACTTACAATGAACTTCTAATTCTAATCCTCTTAGGTGATAGACTCTAAATAAACTATTAACTCCTAATTATACATTAAGTACAACACTAATACTTTTTTCGGATAACTTACAAATACCCGGGCCGGAAATTGGTCGCCGAACCTCCCCCAAGGTGGCAGTGACAACTAACAACCACCGTAAGCGGTGATTCCCAAAAGAGGAGAAACTTTCGAAAGAAAAAAACAAATGGAAAAAATATCTCATTTTATTTACCAAGGAAACATAATGTGTGTGTATATACGCACAAACACAATAAAACTAGCTCTAGATAAGGAAAGTAAATAGTAGCTTCCGGCCCAAGAATAAATTACAAATATTTAACTTAATTGCACAGCCTGTAACGATTAAAACCATATTTTGACATAGCATTTTCAATATATTCTATGGGGTTTGCATGTTTGAATATTATATGTATATCTACTAATTTCTACGCATTGCAGGTATCAAGGCACGCATCTGAAAATGTTTTTGTCCCACTAACAGTTGGAGGTGGTATACGAGATTTTACTGATGCAAATGGCAGGTGTTGCTCTGTTTTATACTATGATCTGGTTTTCATATATCTTACCAAAAAGACTTAATTTCGTTCAAATGCTTTATCAGGCATTCCCTGATACTGCAGTTCTCTGTGATCTTTGCGTAATTACCCAGCACAATCATGTAATAAATGTATCATAGATGTATATTGCTTTTCCAGGTACTATTCTAGTTTGGAAGTTACTTCAGAGTATTTTAGGTCCGGGGCTGATAAAATATCCATTGGAAGTGATGTTGTTTATGTAGCAGAAGAATATATAATTACCAAAGTGTGCAATATGACCTCATTAAAACTTGTAATATGTGGGGTTAATATACACATGCATATGTATCACTACTAATAGTTCTGTAAACGCTTCTTTCAGGTAAAGTCAGGAAAGAGCGGCTTTGATGAGTGATTTATTTTGTTATTAGTTCTGTAAACGCTTCTTTCAGGTAAAGTCAGGAAAGAGCAGCTTTGATGAGTGATTTATTTTGTTATTATTTTATCGTTAATTACTCCTTGTTGATTCTTTAATATTGTTGATTTGGGTTGTTTTTATTCGTTTTTGCGCAGGACTTCAATTTCCAAAAAATAGCATTAAAAGAGCATGTTCTGTAGTTTTTTTTATTTTCTGGAATCCAGGCTGGACACATGGGCATGACTTAGGGCATGACGATATCCGACGTGACAGATTCTGGCAGTCCAGTCAGCATCAACTTCCATAAGGCGATCCAGTCAGCATCATCTAGAAGGACGGACGGACGGGATTCACTTAGGATTTGAAGATTAAGTTTGAATTTAAATATTTGGGAATTATCACTTTATCATTTAGGATTTGATCTTTCAATTTTATTTGAATATTTTTAGGATTATCTTTAGGTATTTTATTTTAAATATTCTCTTTATCTTTAGGTTATCTTAAGCTATAAATACCCCATTAGGGTGAAGCTTGAAAGAGATACTTGGCTTTTATTTATTTTTAGGGTTTTTACTTTTATAAAGGTTTTTTTTCTATTACAACTTCGTTTTTATTTTAAGTTCTTATTTTACTTTCTTTAAAATATGTTAAGTATGATTTCAATCATGCTTAGCTAATTTTCCAATTAGCCAAAGGCTTAAGCGATGGCTCAATTCCGATTGTGAGAATTAAAAAGCACCTAATATCTTCAGATACCTTTCTCAATTTTCTACAAACTTGGATTGGCAATCAGCCTTTCCTTTAAATCTTTACACTTTCAATTCAAAAAGAGCTCGTTGGTTTGAATGTTGTTTCAATTTAAAGTTGGGAGGAAGGATCGGCTTGTAGCACATTCGACTTCTTGTGTACACACTTAGCGGCGGTCCGCCAAGGGAAATTGAGATCGGGTTCGATTCTCATTGAGACAACATAACCGAGTCAGTCTTTTCTAACACTTAAATTATTTTGGCGCTAGCGACGATAGTCGTGGTTAGTCCAAGTAAAGACTAAATTCCCAATATTGGCTTTAGATTGTTGGTTTACAAAGAGAAAAGTAAGTTACAAGGCTTGGGCCTTGTAGACTTTAACTGACATGTATCCGAAGCAACATCTTCTTCGATGATCAGTTGGAATTGAGGCAAAGCAAAGCTTGAGCCTATTCTATTTAATTGATTTTCTTTTCAAAATATACTTTTGTCATTTTCTCTAAATTTATTTTCAAATTCACTTTTATTATTTTACATTTATTTTCTACTTTACTTTCTTGATTAAACCCCCCCATTTTCTTTATTTTCTTGCTAAAGTTAGAATCAAAACCTCTCAACATCAGAAGCTCCTTAGTCCCTGTAGATCGACCATTCTTCTCTATTACTACATTATTTATCTATTTTATTTGAGATTAAGGATAATTTATTTGACAATTATGATGCTTGTCAAATTTGCACCGTTGCCGGAGAACTTCGGCAAAGTTACTGATATAATTTTGTTTTGATTTATGACCATGAAAAATTTGGGAGAATTAGTAGATTGTGAACCTAAGATTGAAGCATTAGCTCGAAGACTACATAGACAAGCACTTTAGGAAAAGAGACAACAGCGACTACAACAAGAAAGACAACATTGATCAGATCTAAATTCTGAAGCAACACTTGACATAGAATCCCAATTCATACACGATAACGAAGCAACGATTTCGATGGCGGACGACGACCCAACTATTAGAGAACATGTTGTGGCACCTAATGAGCAACAACCATTGTGCATCACGTTCCTGAATGGAGAAACTTCATTCACACTTAAGACATATCTAATCCATCTTCTGTCAACCTTCAATGGTCTGCCCAGTGAAAACTCGCACAAACATCTCAAGAAATTTTATATGGTTTGTTTAAGCACCAAACCACAGGGAGTATTCGAAGACCAAATTAAACTTCACGTTTTTCCTTTTTCCTTAGCAGATTTGGCTAAGGATTGGTTATTTGATTTACCGTATAATTCGGTTAACAAATGGACTGATATGTCTCGACTTTTTCTTAACGGGTTCTTCCCTACAACCAAGGAGAGTGAACTAAGGTGAAGCATCTTAGGAATCCAACAAAAAGATACAGAATCATTATATGACTATTAAGAGTGGTTCAAGAAACTATGCGCAAATTGTCCACAACATGGGCTGTCGGAACAAACACTTCCCAATACTTCTATGAAGGCTTACTCCCTATGGAGATGAAAATGATCGACGCATCAAGTGGAGGGGCTCTTATAAACATTAATCTGAATGCGGCTAGAAATTTAATTTCTACTATGGCCGCCAACTCTCAACAGTTTCGCCTTTCCAGTGAACCCTCTCGACGAGTTCACGAGATAAGTACATTTTTTTAGAAAATAAAATTGATAAGTTAGCTGATGTAGTTCAATCTCTTGTTACATGCAAAACATGTATAGCTAGACTATGCGGGATATACACAATGTCGGACAATCCTACGGATTGTTGTCCAATGTTACAAGAAGATGCTACCACACAAGTAAATGCATTTGTAAATTTTTCGGGACCTCCCCAAAGGCCATACAACCATCACGCCAACACCTATAATCGGGGTGGAGGGACCATCCAAACTTAAACTATGGACCAAATCCCAAACCGAATCATGATTATCAACCACCTGCACCACAATAATATCAACCGCAAAAACTATCGTTTGAGTCAATCATCGAACGTTTGGCGTTATCCCAGGAAAAGTTTCAACTAAAGACCGAAGAAAACTTTCAAGAAATTAACAAACAGATGAGTCAACTTACGTTAGCAGTAAGTTTAGAATCCAAAGGGAAATTACCATCTCAAACTGAGGCGAACCCAGGAGAAAACATTAGTGCAATCACCCTTCGAAGTGGCAAAGTTGTCACACCACCAGTCCTAGAGGATGTCGCAAAATCCCAGAAAAAAGATGAATCGAAATCCCAGAGAGAGAAAGAAGAAGTTGATGCAAGATTCCAGAGGAAAAAGAATGATGAATCACAAACTCCTCCCACGCCATCCCACATCCCTTTCTGTCGAGATTAGTGAAGCGTAATAAGCAAGCCGAGGAACAAGAAATTCTTGACGTGTTTTAGAAAGTAGAGATAAACATACCTCTCCTTGACGTGATCCAAAAAGTGTCGAGATATGCTAGATTCTTGAAAGACCTTTGCACAACCAAAAGAAGACTTACTGGCAATGAGAAGGTAAATTTGTGTGAAAACATATCAGCTGTTTTTCAACGTAGGCTTCCACCTAAGCTAAAGGATCAAGGTATGTTTGCTATACCTTGTAAAATCGGTAAGGTAGGAATTAAACATGCTATGTGTGATTTGGGTGCTTCCATAAATGTTATGCCACTTTTCGTTTACAATTCACTTAGTGCGGAGCCTTTGAATGAAACAAGAGTGACTATCTAGCTCGCTGATAGATCCGTTATTTATCCCGAATGACTCCTTGAGAATGTACTGGTTAAGGTAAATGATTTAATTTTTTGGCGGATTTCTATGTCATCGACATGGAAAATGACCAAACCAATTCTTCCTCTAAAATCCTTCTTGACCGCCCCTTCCTAAGCACGGAACATACCAAAATTAAAGTTAGGAATGGCATTCTTACCATGGAATTTGACGGTGAGATTGTTAAATTTGATGTTTACAAGGAGATGAAGTACCCAGATAAGTTGCAAATATTAGTTTCATTGACGTTTATGTGCCTTTGGTAGATGAGTTTGTTGAAACTAACTTATCTGATGATTTGTGCAGGGAATTGGAGGATCATGGCAAAGAAATTAGGGAGTTGGAAAATATTTATTCTATTTATTCTGCCTTGCGCCTAAAACCTTCGAAAACTAAAATGTTACCTTGCATTTTGCAGGCACTAAATATAGAGTTGAAACCAATGCCGAAACATTTGAAGTACACATTTTCAGACGAAAAAGATATATTTCCAGTGATTATTTCGAACAAGCTTTCAAAGCTGGAAGAAATCCGAGAAAAAGCTTACGTGAATACCCTAACCTACAAAAGAAAAACAAAAGAACTCCATGATCGTAGAATTTCTCTTAAGGAAGTTCTCAGTTGGACAAAGCGCAAGAATTGGAGGAAGTATTTGTCGCAGTACCTGTAGTCTGAATCAGGTCGTTAAGCTAACGACGTTAAATAAAGCGCTAAATGGGAGGCAACCCATTTTTCATTCTCACTTTTATTTAATTACTATTTCGTTTCATTTTCTTTTACTTTATTTTTAATTTTTTGCATCGTTATTTTATTTCTTTGTATTAT
This sequence comes from Hibiscus mutabilis, assembly GCA_019671005.1. Classification (NCBI taxonomy): domain Eukaryota; kingdom Viridiplantae; phylum Streptophyta; class Magnoliopsida; order Malvales; family Malvaceae; genus Hibiscus; species Hibiscus mutabilis. The sequence goes on from CM033756.1 coordinate 43,613,425, forward strand.
TCTTGAAAAAAAATGAAAAAATGCATAGGTTTCAGAAGATCGAGTAGTGGAATCTTAAAGCAACAAAGGATAGAGGGGATAAATGGGGCATTTTTGACCGTACACACCAAGCTAAACCTAATTTCCCACCCTAAAATTTATTCCCTGACTTATTCACCGCATTGCTTCTTTCCCCACAAATCACCAACCTAAGTAACTCTCACCCACGACTCCACAACCCAAACACACAACCGCCGAACCCTCTCCCAAAACCATAAGCTGTACACCCTACGCAGCCACCATAACCACGGCCACCACCCCTTTCTTACTATCGTACCTCCTATGTTCATAAACCAAAACTACACTCAGACCGTCGCTTCGCGATGGTACGCACAAGACGACAAGCCCCTGGCCACCTCAACCCACACAATGTCGTGGCAGCTGCCACCAGCTGCCAGTCTCGTCTCCGCACAAACCTGCTCAGTCGGCCATACCAATGGACCCTTCGCCATCCTTTGCAACACCTAAACCATGCGAACCAGTGTTCTCAATCGGTGGCAGCCGTGCGATGCCCTTGAACCAATGCCCACTACCGATTCATCTCAATCGATGCTTGCGACTGATATTAGACACGGGGAGTATCTCTATTCCTTCTTTTACGCTTTCAGTTTTCATATTGGGACAATATGCTTTAAGTGAGAGGGTAGAAATTTGCATCACTTTTTCTCTCTCTTGTTTATATGTTTTGATTTAAGTTGCCTTGGTTGATATTTTGAGATGCTTTGTTGGCGATCCTAACTTTTGCCTTATTTCATTGATTACCTTATGAGTTTGTGATCCCACTTTTATCGAAATTAGGGTGCATGATAGTGAAATGGCATGATTAGTATTTTCTTTAAATTTTTCTTGATATCCCATGCGTTTGTTGATTGACATGTTCTTGACTCAGTACAAATTACACTTTCTTGTGAGATTTGAGCCTAGACAAGCATTCTTTTTCATTCTTACTCATTTGTCTGATTGAGTGTGTCGGGCTTAATATTGACATTCTAGAACTCGTGATTAAATATATATTGAGACTGCATGTTGAACTTGATGCTTTAATATGATAGGGGCACTTAGGATTAACCTACTTCTCTACCAAAATTGCCTACCCGCTTGTATCCATTAGTGAACCATTTTTGAGCCTTTACCCTTTTCTTTATTTTTACCACATTGAAAACACTCAAACCTTTTATTCCTACCCTCTTTTGTTACCCTTGTCAAGACAGAGATTGACTTGTTCCACGAACGAAAAAAAGAGGTTCGAACAGTATTCGAACAACAAAAAATTTATAATAAAAAACAAAAAAAGGTTCGAACAGTTTTCGAACAGCAAAACAAATTATAATAAAAAATAGAAAAGGCTCAAAAAAGAAAAAAGGGAATTGATTGTTTGATTTTACACTTCTTTGCATTACTTATATTTCTTTTGCTTATTTCGAGCTTTGAACTTATAAATTGTGCATCTCTTGTCTTGATGATTAACCCCTATATTTTTGGCCTTTTTCCTTACCTTAACCTAAGCCCCGTTACAGCTTTTTAAAGACCCTTTGATTAATGCATCTTGTTTTTTTTTAGTGGTAGAGATTTGATTTTCTTACATGCTTGTGGTAATGTCATGTTTAGTTATGGCTTTGAGCGTTTTCTTTTACTCAAAACACTTTGAGCGAAAATGAGTGAATCCTTGTGAGGTATTGAGTCTTGTTACATTGAAATTGATGGATTAATGAGATGACATGGTTTTGCTTAACTTATTCTTATTTATGCCTTTCACTTGATCGTTATTCTTGATTCCGATAATTGATGTGATATAGGGGATATGAGGTAAGATGAAGGGTTGTAACTTGAGATTTTGACATATTTGATTAAGGCGTGCTTGAGGACAAGCATTGAATAAGTGAGAGGGGTTTGATGAGTGATTTATTTTGTTATTATTTTTATCGTTAATTACTCCTTGTTGATTCTTTGATTTGCTGATTTGGGTTGTTTTTATTCGTTTTTGCGCAGGACTTCAATTTCCATAAAACAACATTAAAAGAGCATGTTCTGCAATTTTTTATTTTCTAGAATCCAGGCTGGACACACGGGCATGACAATGTCCGACGTGACATATTCTGGCAGTCCAGTTAGCAGCAACTTCCAGAAGGCGATCCAGTCAGCGTTATCTAGAATGACGGACGGACGGGATTCACTTAGGAATTTAATATTAAGTTTGAATTTAAATATTTGGGAATTATCACTTTATCATTTAGGATTTGATCTTTCTATTTTATTTGAATATTTTTAGGATTATCTTTAGGTATTTTATTTTAAATATTCTCTTTATCTTTAGTTTATCTCAAGCTATAAATACCCCATTAGGGTGAAGCTTGAAGGAGGTACTTGGCTTTTATTTATTTTTGGGGGTTTTACTTTTATAAATGTTTTTTTTTCTTTTACAACTTCATTTTTATTTTAAGTTATTATTTTACTTTCTTTAAAATATGCCAAGTATGATTTCAATCATGCTTAGCTAATTTTCCAATTAGCCAAAGGCTTAAGCGATGACTCAATTCCGATTGTGAGAATTGAAAAGCACCTAATATCTTCAGATACCTTTCTCAATTTTCTGCAAACTTGGATTGGCAATCGGCCTTTCTTTTAAAATCTTTACACTTTCAATTCAAAAAGAGCTCGTTGGTTTGAATGTTGTTCCAATTTAAAGTTGGGAGGAAGGATCGGCTTGTAGCACATTCGACTTCCTGTAAACACACTTAGTTGCGGTCCGCTAGGGGAAACTGAGATCGGGTTCGATTCTCATTGAGACAACATAACCCAAGTCGGGATTTTCTAATACTTAAACTGTTTTGGCACTAGCGACGATAGTTGTGGTTAGTCCAAGTAAAGACTAAATTCCAAAGATTGGCTTTGGATTATTGGTTTACCGAAGAGATAAGTAAGTTGCAAGGGTTGGACCTTGTAGATTGTAATAGGCATGTATTCGGAGCAAAATCTTCTTCAATGATCAGTTGGAATTGAGGCAAAGCGAAGCTTGGGCTATTCTATTTAATTGATTTTCTTTTCAAAATTTACTTTTGTCATTTTATCTAATTTTTTTAAATTCGCTTTCATTGCTTTACATTTATTTTCTACTTTACTTTCTTGATTAAAACCCCTCATTTTCTTTATTTTCTCGCTAAAGTCAGAATCAAAATCTCTCAACATTAGAAGCTCCTTAGTCCCTGTGGATCGACCCTTCTTCTCTATTACTACATTATTTATCTATTTTATTTGAGATTAAGGATAATTTATTTGACAATTACAACGCTTGTCAAGCTTAGAACAAATTTCTAAAGTTTATGGAAATCAGGTGATTGCTATTCTTGTTTTTGATATGTTGATGCCCACAGCCCCACACAAATATGTATCCATGTATTTCCTGTTTCTTTCTTGATATTTACTATAAAATGATACAAAAGTATATTTTTAGAGGAAACTAAATATTATTTTTACATGGGCTGATTGTGAAGTGTTTCCTGCTTCTTTGTTGATGTTTACCATAAAATGATATAAAGAAGTATTTTTTTAGAGGAAAATATGTGTTAAAGAGCAAAAGGAATTGATAAATTGTTGATGGAATATAGCTGTGTTAGACTCGGGTGTGTATGTTGGACACATAATGCTTAATTTTTTCCATACATTTGGAGGATATTTAGGAGGTCGGATCTTCATACCCATGTATAGATATGTTTCGAGCACAGTTATAAGGCAAATTTTGATCAATATTTTTTACCCATACAAGTGGCATCAGTTTTGTTGCTAATTTTTGCTATTATTTGTTGTAAGCCAAATTTTGATTTATCATTTTTTGCCACGTGATCATTTTTGCAGTATCAAGAATGAACTTTTTATGAGTTGATTGAATGCTATTTGTCCAAACGGAGAAGAATACACTTGGTATCAGTGTAGGGTAGGCTTTTTTGCTCTGCCTTTTTGCATGATATTTGAAACATTTATCTAGAAAAGCTTTTTAAAACCAATCATACAATTAGATCTTGTTCAAAGCACGGAGGTCTCTTTTTTGCCATGTTTTTTTGTTTCTTTTTCTAGCGAGACCGGAAGCTGGTGGGGTGCCACAATGGCTCCATTAGGCGCTTAGGCCGTGTCAAGTGTCACGGCCTTAGCCTTAGTTCACTCAGTCGCTAAGCCGTGTGGCACTTGAAAAGGATTCTTCCCGATCAAGTCAACCTTTTCTCTCGATAGATCTGCTCAAAATAAGCAAGCAACACATTAGTCTCGCGCCACAAAACCCATCCTTCAAACCATGGTCGAAACCGTGGGGCAAAGCGAATGCACACAGTCGACCCCCAGCCTCCACATAGGAAAGAAAAATGATTTTTATTTTATTAAAAGAGAAACATCGGATTACATTAGGAAAACTCACCCACACCATCGACTCGGGCGGTAGGGGCCGCCTCGATGGTGTGTAGGATACGTACCTTTACCAGTGGATCGGCCCAAACTCTGCCGACTGTCCACCCCCTACACATATGCGAAGAAACATTATCGAAATGACCTGAGTAGACATTACATTGTTTGAAATGAGGACACTTTTCCCTAACCAAGGAAATTAATGAAAACAAAGACACTTCTTCCTAAAACATTAATGTGCTTGAAAATGGGGCATGGTGAAAATGACTCGATTGTGGCCCTGGGACTCGGTTGTGACACTATGGGAGGGAATGGCCACAACATCCTCCCCCACCTAACTTGTCGACGCCCTCGTTGACTGTGCTGCAAGGAACTCTTTGATCTTCTGCTTGAATGCCTTTAGGTCATGATCTCTCTCCCAACTCGACTCTTCAGCTCTGAGACCTTCCCACTTGACCAGGTACTCGCGAACAGGCTTCTTCTTGGACACCGTAACAAATATATCAGCAAGTATCTCCTCAACTCGACGTTGTGATGGGGGTTTGGTACAGATGGGGGCCTGATCACTCAGCCCTCTGCTGGCATCCGAGGGGTCCATATGAAAAGGCTTTAAGTTGCTCACATGGAACACAGGGTGAACTTTCATCCATGATGGTAGCTTGATCTTGTATGAATTATTCCTAACTTTGGCCACAATCTGTACTGGTCCTTCATACTTTCGCACCAACCGTCGATCTTTATTTCGTAAGAATCGTAGTTGTTCTGCCATTAGCTTGACAAGCACTAGATCGCCAGCGAGTCTCCGATGACCGATGAACTTTCCGGCAACCATGCAGCTTCCCAGCGACGGTACGGGTCCCAAAACGATTCGGCTACCGAGAGAGTAAACTCTCTCTCTCACTTCATTATTACTATATTAATTATTATGTTTTATTATTATTATTTTAATGATTGTTATTAACTACTGACAAATTCTCTCTCTTAGGTATTTATAGGTGTCAGATCCGCTGACGTAAGCGGAGCCAGCTGGGTAGGAGAAAGCACACAATTCGTGTGAAGTGGGTTTGGACGAATGGGAGAGTGCCACGTGGTAGGTTTGAGCAGGAAAATAGATATCAGTTGGATTTTGTGTTTTTTAGCTGAAATGTATAGGATTTTGGGCGGGAAAGACAGATGTAACAGGATATTGGGCTTTAACAAGGGCTGCAGAATTTGTATTTGGGTTTTGGGTATTTGTAAAAAGACTTTGGGCATTTGCAAGATATAATTTGGACATTTATGGACTTTGGACTGTTTTGGTTGTTTATTTATTTATTTTTATTATTTGTTTATTATTTACTATTTATTATCTATTATTTATTAGCCCTGTCAAAATTCGGGTAAAACAAACTGCTAATGAGAATAACACCCTTATTGTATTCAGTTTTGCCACAGGTGCAAAGGTCTCTTGATAGTCTACTCCATATGACTGAGTAAATCCCTCCGCCACTAACCTTACCTTGAACCTCTCGATGCTTCCATCAGAATGATACTTTACTGTGAAAACCCACTTGCATCCAACCACCTTTTCCCTTCTGGCAGTTTAGTTATACTCCATGTGTTATTTTGTTGTAGGGCTTTGACCTCTTCTTCAACAACTTTCCTCCAGTCAAGATTTTCAAATGCCTCTTCCATTGTTCTAGGGATCTTTACATTGTTAATATTATTTGTAAAAGCCTTGAAACTAGTTAATAATTTTCCATAAGCAACAAATCTATCAATAGGATGTGTAGTGCATTTTCTTACCCCCTTTCTGATTACAATCGAAAACTCATCTAAATTCCCCTGAACTGGACTTTTCGAGACATCATTGCTTACCTTTTCCTCCATGGCAGCATGACTTAAGATCAATTCTTGGCAAGTACTAGGCTGATCAATGGATTCTGTGATAATTTTCTTTCTTTTGGTATATGGAGTAAGCTATTTAACTGGAGGTTGAGGGGTTTGAGTAGTGTGAGGCCTGGGAGATTTAGGCTCTGGAGAAGGTCTTTCTACTGGAACCTTAGGAAAGCTGGGAGATGTAGGCTCTGGAGAAGATCTTTCTACTAGACTATTAGGAGAGCTGGAGATGTAGGCTCTGGAGAAGTTGTAGGATCATCAGAGTTGCTAGGTTGTTCGTCCTATGTCCGTTCAAGGGTCGAAAAAGGAGACAACGAAAGAGTAATAAGAGTAGGAGTAATAGGCTGAGATTCCTCACATGCCTCCCCCTAAATCTTAGTCCCTACAAAATAAGGTTGATTTTCAAAGAAAGTAACATCAAATGAAACATAGGTTTTCTTGGTAATAGGTGAGTAACATTTGCAGCCCTTTTGACTCAATAAGTATCCTATAAACACACACCGCAATGACCTTGGATCAAGCTTACCCCTATTGTTGCTATGCACATGAACAAAAGTTGTGCATCCAAATAGTCGAAAACGAATAGCAGATGACCATGGTTTGAAATGTCGAAAATGATGTAAAAGGGTGTCAAAAGGAGTTTTGAAGCCCATAGTTTTGCTAGGCATCCTATTAATTAAGAAAGTAGCAGTAAGAAGTACTTCCCCCCAAAGATGCTTAGGAGCATTAGCAGAAAATAAAAGAGACCGAGTTACTTCTAGTAAATGTCTGTTTTTTCTTTCAGCAACCCCATTTTGCTGAGGAGTGTTGACACAAGAAGTAAGGTGAAAGATACCTTTCTCTCGAAGATACTCACTCCCACTATCACTCTGTATGATCTTTATTTTGCATTCAAATTAGTTTTTGATCATGTGATAAATTGTTTTAAATATTGTTTCAACTTCAAATTTTTCTTTCATTTGATAGGTCCAAGTAACCCGAGAGTGGTCATCAATAAATGACACAAACCAGCGAGCCCTAGATATATTTTTAACTTTAGAAGGACCCCAAATGTCACTATGTGTTACAGAGAAAAGAGAAATAGGTTTAAATTTAGTGGGAACATATGATTGTCTTATTTGTTTGGCAATTTGACATGCATCACAAGTGAATGACGAGGGATTTTTATTCAGAAACAACTTAGGAAATAATTTTGCAAGATAGTAGAAATTCAGGTGTCCTAACCTAAAATGCCATAGCATGACATAATTGGAAAGTAAGGAAGATGAAAAAAAACTGTAGACTTAAGACAACTAGGAATAGTTTTGTTTCGAGATGATGGGCCATCAAGAATATAGAGTCCATTGTGTAGCCTGGCACTGCCAATCACCATCCTCGAGTCATGTGCCTGAAAAATACAACCAGACAGCCTAAAGTTAACATCACAATCCTCATCTTTAACAATTTTGCTAACAGACAGCAGATTGCAGGCCAGTTTTGGTACATAAAGAACATTAGATAGCACTAGATGATCATTTAACTTAATAGAACCACTTCCTGTTACAATGGAGAGAGATCCATCGGCAACTTTGATAGATGATGCAAACGAATGTGGCTTGTACTCATGAAAAAGGTCAATATTGCTTGTCATAAGGTCAGAAGCACCAAAATGCATTATCCAACTCAAGGAATTGACTGTGGCCAAGCAAGAAATTCTACCTTCTGTAGCAGGAAACACGGTAGAATCTGATTTGGAGGACAATTGACCAAACATCTTTTGGAGCTCCTCTATCTGTTGCTTACTAAAGCTACTGGAAGGACTATCATACGAAGCAACATGTGCTTCTCTCAGGGCTTTGACCCGTTAGGATTTCCACTCTGCTGGTCTCACTGAAGAGCTTACTTCAGAGGCAACAGGGTCTGATGTAGCCATGGATTTCAAAATAGGAAATAAAGGTAAAGAGAAAAGGAAAAAAATTGAGATTCGGAAGAAAGGATCGACCTAAGCTGATACCATGTAGAATACAGAGAACCTTTTAGAGCGTTTCTCTGTTAAATCTTATTCACAAATGCTGTACAAGAGTAGTCCTTTTATAGGCTTTACAAGTAGTTTACCTAGAGTAGTCTACCTAAGAGATATAACTCTTATCCTTTAATGAGATAGAGTTTATCTAGGTTTAAACTCTTAAATTCAAACTATTATATGAGATAAGATAAGATTACAACACTTAATTTACAATCAACTAACCTAAAAAAAAGACCTGTGGAAATCAAAGCTGCATCCTATGCCACAAGCTCGACTGTCGGACAATGTAATCAAACCTATACAAGTAAAATTCCATGTAGTCAAATATTTGTATTGGAAATTGTATTGGATGGAAGATGAGGAAAAATAATTAATTTTGATTTACTTATCCACATCAATTCCATTCCGACCATTTGCAACAATATCATATAAGAATTGCTTCTCCTTTGCACTCTTCAAAATAAGCACAAAATAGTGAATGTATGATGATAATAAAAAAAAAAGAAATAAAGAACGTCCATACTTTTTCTTAATACTAGAGAGGGAAAAAACCCATTGATCAACATATGCCTTACAAAATGGATGTTAGAAACGAACACTTACCTTTCCCGGTGCAAACTCAGAGCTAGCTAGTATCATTTCCTGGAAATAAATAAATGAATATGGATGAAAATCAATCCAGCAACATGAAATCGAAATTGTTTCTCATTTCCATGTACAGAATAAGGAGCCCCTTGTTTTCTAAGTGGGCCTATTCAAGGATTCTTATCATAAACATAGAGATCAAAGAGAAACGAAAAGTTGCAAGAAAAAATTATAAGAACATATGGAGGAACAAATAAACAGGTAGACATCAGGAAACTTTCTGGTTCTGCTTACTGGCAACGAAAGGAGTTAAAAGAAAGAAATTATATAGTTAAGTATGGTTGAAATTCAAAAACACAGGAATTATTGGTATCTATCTTCCTCACACTTTTAAGTATATTTGGAAATATTTGCTACATCAGTTCAAAAGGCTCTACATATAACACCAGTTCTGAGGATTCTACCTACTTACGGTTTTGCTAACGCTTCTTTTATATTACCTATAGTGGACTTCGCAGAAAGATCAGCTCTGCAGCAACAGGTCGGCCAATTCAAGATGTTTTACAGACAGATGCTGCGATTAATCCTGGTAATAGTGGAGGTCCACTCCTAGATAGTTCAGGAAACCTTATAGGGATAAACACTGCTATATATTCACCCTCTGGTGCATCTTCTGGTGTTGGATTTTCGATTCCAGTTGACACAGTGAGTATTACGTATAACTTGTTTCATTTTATTCCATCTGTGGTGAGATGCTAGAATGTATTTGTTTAATTTTATTTCATCGAGATTAATTCATCCAACTATTCCTACATGTACAGGTTAGTGGCATCGTTGATCAGTTGGTGAAGTTTGGGAAAGTGACAAGACCTATTTTAGGGATTAAATTTGCACCTGATCAATCTGTAGAGCAGTTGGGAGTAAGTGGTGTGCTTGTCTTGGACGCTCCGGAAAATGGTCCAGCCGGCAAGGCGGTATATGTTTTATGCATCAGACTTTCATGTGTTATTGAAGATTGTTTCATTTCAATGACATGTTGAAGATTTTTCATATTTTCTACTCAGACAGCTACTGCTAATCTTTAATGTATATCAGGGTTTGCGACCAACAAAGCGTGATGCCTATGGTAGACTCATTTTGGGTGATATAATAACATCCGGAAAGAAGGTCACCAATGGCACAGACCTATACAGAATTCTTGACCAATGCAAAGTTGGCGATAAGGTATATAATCGAATACCACCTATACAGTACTCGTATTCTCCATATGCTTTTGAAGTACAAATTTTCGCATCTTCACTCTCACAGGTTACGTAGAGGTCTTGCGCGGTGATCATAAGGAGAAGATCCCGGTAATTCTTGAGCCATAGGCCGGATGAGACATGAAATGCCTTTTTGACATGTTGTGTATAATTATTCATTAGGTATGTAGATATCAGGTTCTTAACCATTCCGCTTGAAATGGCCATCAGCCTTGTTATCTTTGCCATGGAGTGCAAATTTCGTCTTTCTCATCGATTATTTATCTTCGGTCCTCAAGATTTTGATTTCGTTTTCGACATCCCTCTCCGGTGGAATATCATGAGACCTAGATCGGTTTTGTTACTTCTCTTACTATATCTCTTTTAGTTGTAGTTAATTCATGTCTTTTTGTCTGTCCCCTTTCCAAAATCTCTTTTGGTTTATGGTATATCTTTCTCGTCGAACAATGGAAAATCGGTTCGTGCAACAATTTGTAAGAGAATATATATATTGTCACGGGGCTAGATTTTGACTCTAGCGGATCTGTGCGGCCTTAGACGCCTTCGACGCAAATCAGTCGATTCCTACGCCTAAGTCAGCCTTCAACCAGCCTTGTGAGTACTCCTGCTCGACAACGGCTTCGACAAGCCCTCCAGGTTTCGATGGATCTTGTCACAGACACCACTTGTGTCGCGGGGCTAGACCTTTGCCAGACGAATCGTGTGAGCCTTAGTCACTTTCTCAGTTGAAACGTCTGCTAAGTCACCCTGAAGTACCTTGTCACGGCCTTAGGTGAAGATCTCTCGACAAACACCTAACTCAGCCAGGATTCTCGCTCCGGAAGATCAAACACCTTCTGAAGCCCTCGAAATAAAGATCGTTCTAAGCGAAAGCTAATCAAAGAACAACGGAAAGAGATTGGCAGCTAGAACAACGAAGAACACTCAAGAACAACAAAGAACAATAGAGAACACTCCAAGAGTTTTAGAGTAAATGCTTCTTTTATTACTCAAAGTGAATTGAACTGTGAACTGAAGTGAACTTGTTTACAAGTGAGGAGGAAGCCTCTATTTATAGTTGAACTCCCATACATCCAACGGCTCAGTTTAAATTACATCGACGGTCGAGATTGATCTTATCTTATCTAATCAAATCTCAATTTCAAATCTCTAATTATCACAAACATTATCTACACATTATATTCAAATAAATGGATAATGCTTTGACCGGATTACCCTCCTAAACTGTGGGCTTGCGGGCTTTCTAGCATTCTCCAAGTGCCGGACCAAGTGTGATGGTCTTGGCAAGCCTGTTACACCGCGCAAACCCTCTTTGGTTGATTCTTGCGCCAATGCCTCGGTTCCAAAGGTTTGGTCCACGCCTTTCTCCAAGTGCTGGGCCAAGTCTAATGATCTTGGCAAGCCCGTTACACCGCGCAAACCTTCATTGGTTGACTCTTGTACCAATGCCTCGGTCCCAAAGGTATGGTCCTCGACATTCTCTGAGTGCTGGGCCACATTTGGCAAGCCCGTTGCATTGCGCACAACCTCCCTATTTGATGCTCGCGCCAATGTCTCGATCCAAAAAGTTTGGTCCATGACATTCTCCCCCACTTGACTTAGCGACGCCCTCATCGCTGGACTCGAACGATCCTGGGCAGGGTCAACTTGATTACTCGTCGATGCCTCGACTTCATGCAATTCCCCCATATGAACTGCTCGCCTCGACTCAAACTATCGTTGAACATCGCGTGCTAACACGCCTCTTGATACATCTCTCTTGTTGGAGCACTCTCCCACAAACTCCAATTTACCTCGACTCAGACCCACTTGGTTCTGCGGCAAAGACTTGGAAGTTGACAACTCTGGCTTGCCCCTTTGAACTCTGAAGGGTCTCTTCCAATCTTCTTTTCCCTCGCACTGAAGACTAGGTCTTACTTGACCTACGCTCATCAACAATGGCAAAACAAAACCAAAAACACTAGGAATGTGTTTGAGATGTACCTTCTCCTCGATCACATTTACTCTAAAACAGGTCAGCCCTTCTTTCTCCTTGAAGTCTGGCCCCCTCTGCATTGAACCTTCTTCATCGAAGTTCTTTGCATGCATCGGCACTTTCACCACAAAGTTCGTTGCGTTACTCTGCATCGGCTCTTCTTCCCCTGAAGTCCGTTGCTTCTGGTTGCATCCGCCCTTCTGACTTGAAGTTTGGTGCTCTCTTGCATCGATCATTCTTCCTTGAAGTTCGGTGCTTTCTCTTGCGCGACACTTCCTACCTGAAGTTCGTCGCTCGTTTCCCACCTTGCCCATTGGTGGTGTCTCCACGGTTACTATGTTCCTTAACGGCTTGGCCCCTTTCGGCTCTCCAATAGTCTCAAAAGCGATGCTCTTTCCCCGAACATCCTCGGCAAGCTCCTCGATAGCCTTCTCAGACATGGTCACCCCTTTCTGCTTTCGGTCCCCCTTGGCCTTGGCAGAACTCGACATTATCGGATCAAGCGATATAGCCTCGCTCTCTTCGGGCTCACCCAACTCCTTGGATGGCTTGACTCGATCCAGGCACTCTCGCAATTTGTGAGGCCCCTTACACTGGTAGTACTCTAGTTGCTTCATCTTGCATCGGTACTTCTTCCTCGAAGTCCTTCGCTTCTTTCCCACCTTGCCCATAGGTGGCATCTTAACGGTTGCTATGTCCCTCAACGGCTCAACCCCCTTCAACACTTTACTGGTCTCAAAAGCAATGTTCTTCACCCGAACATTCTCGGCAAGCTCTTTCCCAGCCTTCTCGAACATCTTCAACCCATTCTCCTCATGGTCTCCGCTTACCTTGGCAGAACTAGACAACTCTGAACCAAGTTTCACAGGCTCTTTACTCTTGGCCTTGTATTATCCCTTGGACCACTTGGCTCGAAACGGGCATCTCCGCAACTTATGAGGTCCCTTACATTGGTAGCACCTCAGTCGCCTCGTCTTTACCCTCGGCTTGACAGCTTCCTCACTTGCTATCACACCAAGTCTCATCGCTGGCTGGACTACTTTGGCACTCGTAGTCGAACCACGGCTCTCGCTTCGCTTGGCGGCATTGACACTTACAATCGTCCCAAGTCTCATCGCTGGCTTGACTACTTTGACACTCGTAGTCGAACCACGGTTCTCACTCCGCTTGGCAGCATTGACACACGCAATCGCCCCAAGTCTCGCTACTTCACCCTTTGACTCGTCTGCTGTCTTCACAATGGCAGCTAGGCGGTTCTTCTCGGGACATCCCTTCATCAAATAAGGACCATCACAGAAGTAGCACTTCAACTTCTTGCTCCCTTTTTTTTCTGGCACGGACTTAGCCTCACCATTCCTCTTGTCTCTCGAACTGGGCCTGGTTGACTCAACACTCGCCTGCTTGCATTCTGTGGGCTCGGTCAGAGGTTCGGCAACAACAAAAGCCTCTAAAAGTCTCTGGGAATCTCTCTGCTCTACTGCGAGCTTCACCCCCAGTCTAAATCCATCTAAGAATGTCTTGAGCGCATCACATTCACTCATTGCCGTCTTGCAACTAAGCAACTCCCTCTTGAGCTCATCCACTTCTTTCCGCAAAGCTTCCATCTCAGCTTCACTAGCATTACTCCCTCGAACAGTCACTAACTTATTGAGAACTTCTCGTGTCTCATCCTTGAACCGGTCATCTACGACTCTACTTCGTCAAGACGGGACTCGAAAACACCTTGGGTCTGTTTGGCCTCCTCTTCGGATTTCTCAAGTCTAAGAACCCTTTTCCCAACGACTCCAATTCTACCTTCATTGCCTCCACTACATCTTGAAGGGAATTATCTTGTTGGTTCAACTTCTCATACATCGAGTTGAGAACTTCTTGGATCTCCTTCGCGGTTTCCTCATTGGAAGAATCATCCGCTTTTTGCAAATCCCCCATCTTGGCTTCACAAGCACAACTCTCTCGAACTACCTCCAACTCATTGAGGATGCGTTGCGTCTCGTCATTGAACTTGCCCTCCATGGACTCTAACTTTTCAAGACGTGACTCTACAACACCTTGGATCTTCTTGGCCTCATCTCTTAGAGTTTCCACTGTAGCCTCTAAGGAATTGCCACGCTCAGATATCTTCACATCCAAGCCATTAACAGCCCATTGAACCTCCTCCCGGATCCCTTCCAGAGATTCTAACATCTCAATATCCAACGAACCCAGCTTCTCAAGGTTTACCGACTCTAGCTGTTCAAACACTACCTTGGCCTCCTTCTTGAAGTCTAAGAGTTTATCGACCCAAGCCTCCACGACTGTTATGAATTCAAGATTCGATTATACCTTATTTTCAAGACGGTTGCTCCTCTCGTCAAATTCATTCAGAGTCTTTCTTACATCGTCCATCGTCAGTGTCTTCTTCTTTGGTGCCGTCTCAATCACCATTTTGCCACGAACTAGCCTGATCCCTGATCACTTCGACTAACTCGAACGCAAACCACCACCACGCTTAACTGTAACTACAAGCTGGAATCCACCACACTTGACTGCACCTGCAAGCTGGAATCCACCACACTTGACTGCACCTGCAAGCTGGCTTGAACACAAGTCACCACCACGCTTGAGTGCAACTGCAAGCTGGCTCGAATACAAGTCCCTTCCTCAACTCGCTCTGTACCACCTATCACGGCACTTCTCTGATTCCACCTCTCGTGGCTCGCTCTGATACCAACTGTCACGGGGCTAGATTTTGACTCTAGCGGATCCGTGCGGCCTTAGACGCCTTCGACACAAATCAGTCGATTCCTACGCCTAAGTCAGCCTTCAACCAGTCTTGTGAGTACTCCTGCTCGACAACGGCTTCGACAAGCCCTCCAGGTTTCAATGGATCTTGTCACGGACACCACTTGTGTCGCGGGGCTAGACCTTTGCCAGACGAATCGTGTGAGCCTTAGTCACTTTCTCGGTTGAAACGTCTGCTAAGTCACCCTGAAGTACCTTGTCACGACCTTAGGTGAAGATCTCTCGACAAACACCTAACTCAGCCAGGATTCTCGCTCCGGAAGATCAAACACCTTCTGAAGCCCTCGAACGAAAGATCGTTCTAAGAAAAAGCTAATCAAAGAACAACGGAAAGAGATTGGCAGCTAGAACAACGAAGAACACTCAAGAACAACAAATAACAATAGAGAACACTCCAAGAGTTTTAGAGTAAATGCCTCTTGTATTACTCAAAGTGAATTGAACTGTGAACTGAAGTGAACTTGTTTACAAGTGAGGAGGGAGCCTCTATTTATAGTTGAACTCTCTTACATCCAACGGCTCAGTTTAAATTACTTCGACGGTCGAGATTGATCTTATTTTATCTAATCAAATCTCAATTTCAAATCTCTAATTATCACAAACATTATCTACACATTATATTCAAATAAATGGATAATGCTTTGACCGGATTACCCTTCTGAATCCTCCATGGATTTGGCTAAGTTCTGTGGGCTTGCGGGCTTTCTAGCATTCTCCAAGTGCCGGGCCAAGTGTGATGGTATTGGCAAGCCCGTTACTCCGTGCAAACCCTCTTTGGGTGATTCTTGCGCCAATGCCTCGGTTCCAAAGGTTTGGTCCACGCCTTTCTCCAAGTGTTGGGCCAAGTCTAATGATCTTGGCAAGCCCGTTACACCGCGCAAACCTTCATTGGTTGACTCTTGTACCAATGCCTCGGTCCCAAAGGTATGGTCCTCGACATTCTTTGAGTGCTGGGCCACATTTGGCAAGCCCGTTGCATTGCGCACAACCTCCCTATTTGATGCTCGCGCCAATGTCTCGATCCAAAAAGTTTGGTCCGTGACAATATCTTTCAATTCATCGAAATCCTACTCTAATGGGCCAACTTGAATGGGCTTGAGTATGGAATTTATTTTACCTCTTAAATAAGTTTATGCTAATAAACCCACGAACTAAAAATTACTTCACCCAGAGGGTCGTATGGATAACTTGGATTATTTTAATATAATCCTTAACATCCGATTTATTAACTGATAATTTGAATTAAATATCGTAAACAATCATAATTTATACATGCGGATGTAATAGATTAAAGCTACATTAAATACCAATCGACTGAATACTTTTTTATATACGTGTAATAAAAATTGGGTTATATTTTGATATACAAAGTGTATAAAAAAATTTACACAATTCTTTATTTTCAAACTATAAAATTTAAAACCTAATCCAATACCTCGTGCCGATGACTGAAAATCAGTCCAACGTTGAAGAAGGTGCTAAGACCTCACCTCTTGTGCCTGTCAAAATCACAGATTTAAGATATTCTAGGATGTTAGAAGGATCTTCAAAAAACTTGCCAAATCCAATGTTTAATCTCGAGGTTAACCTTGTACCTGATCTTCCTAGTTTAGTCTCAAACCAGTTAATGTCTGCTTGTAGATTTTTTTGTCACCCTTGAGCCGTGTGATATAAAAAAGGAGAGTCAACCTAGGACTCCACAAAATAAACAGGTCTTAATCAAAGACATCGATCAAAGGAATTTAACAGAAAAGCTGCATGTGTCCAACGTCCAAAAACCCTATCCCATGCAAGAAAAAGAGATAGAGTCTACTCCTACTCCCTCGAATCTTGGAGACGGTTTAGCCGAGTCCTTGACAGCTATGGAAATAGTGAATAACAAAAAAAGAAAAAAAGAGAAATGTAGGGACGAAACTTTCTCTAGCTCAAACAAAAGATTACTTCTCAAAAAAAATCTTTGAAAGAGTGATTCAAATTGGTCCAGGAAATTGGAGAGATCAAGGCTTTGGAGCCATCTCAAGTGAGTCTGCTCTTAAATTTGCTTTCTTTCTATGTTCTTACACCAACTCTTCTCCCATCATCAATTCACTGAAAAAAGTTATAAAAAAAAGATTCTCAACTAGAGGAAGACGACTGAGTTGGATCAAGAAAGAAGCTAGAAAGAAACAACGTCTTAAAATTGCTAGGGTGGCCCATGAAGACATAAGTGTGATCGAATTAGAGTTAAACCCCTTTGGTCTTAATCTGACAAGCATACTAAATTTGTCATTAGCTTTGATCGAGATATTAAGATGGGATCTGTTTTTTATGATAATGGTGCTAATCTACTATGTCACGGGGCTAGGGCTCAACCCTAGTGAATCCGTGCGGACTTAGACACCTTTGACGCTAATCGGTCGATTCCTGCGCCTAAGTAAGCCTTCAACCAGCCTTGCGAGTACTCCTGCTCGACAACGGCTAGGACAAGCCCTCCAGGCTTCGATGGATGTGGAAGCGCTTTAAGCACTATGGTGGCTACTCTTGGCCACTCGAGAGGCAACTAGCTCAAAGAGCTTTAGAAACAAAGACAACTGAAAGGAACAAGAGGAAAACTAGAGCAAATGCCTCAGAGTCTTATTACTCTTCTCAAATGAGAGAATGAATGGAATGAGATGGGTGATGGATGATTGATGATGGGTGATACAAATGAGAGTGGGAGGCTCTATATTTATAGTTGAGCTCCCACTCAATCAATGGTCCGGATCGATTTATATGGATGGCCAGGATTAGCCCAAATCCTTACAAGAATCTCTAATCTAGAGAAGAATATCAAATCCTACCTAATTAAATCAGTTAGTAGGTTTCTTTCCTCAGATAGTTGATCACACCCGATATGGAAAGATTCTTCATTTGAATCCTTATCTCTTTCCATTTCTGAAAAGCTAGTGTGATCGGGCTCTCTAGCATTCTCCAAGTGTTGGGCCAAGTCTGGTGGTCTTGGCAAGTCCGATGATCCGCTTTGAACCCCTTGGGCAGATCCTTGTGCAACTATCTCGAGCCAAAAGGTTTGGATCGTGATAATCTCCCCCACTGAACTAGGCGACGCCCTCGTCGCTGCACTAGAACGATCCTGGGTAGGGCCTCCTTGGATGCTGCTACTTGTTGCCTCAGCTTGGTGCGGTTCCTCCATATGAACTGCTCGCCTTGGCTCTTGCCGCCATGGAATTCCTCGATCCTCTACACCATTACTCACATCGTCTTGGTGGCTTCTCGACTTTTTGGCTTGCTCATGTCCCCCCATAAGGACTGCTCGCTTCGACTCTTCCCGCCAAGTGATGTCGCGTGCTATGACGCCTTCGGATACATCGCTGTTGTAGGGGCATTCTCCTACAAGCCTTGGTTTGCCTTGGTCCCGCGGTAAAGTCTTGGGTGTCACCATATTGAACACCGGACGAACTCTTAGACTCGTCAGCCCATCAGTTTGGCTCCTTAAAACTCTGAAAGGTCCATTTCCAAGCTTCGTCTCCCCCGCATCGATGGTTAGGTCCAACTCGACCTATGCTCATCAAACTCGGCAAATCAAACTCAAAAACACTAGAGTTGTGTTTGAGATGTACCTTTCTCTAGGTCGTATTTACTCTAAAATGGGTCAGCCCTTCTGTCTCCACGAAGTTTGGCCCCCTTTGCATCGAACCTCCCTCGTCGAATTTATTTGCACGCATCGGCACCTTTTGCCTAAGGTTCGTTGCCCCTCGTTCCACTCGCCCCTCTGACTTGAAGTTTGGTGCACTCTTCTTGTATCGACCCTTCTTCCTCGAAGTTCGGTGCTTCCTCTTGCGTCGACACTTCTTCCCCGAAGTCCTTCGCTCTTTCCCCACCTTGCCCATGAGTGGTGTCTCCCCGGTTGCAATGTCGCTTGGCTTAGCCCCCTTCGACACTCCATCGATGTTCTTTCCCTGAACATCATCGGTAAGCACTCTCCTAGCCTTCTTTGACATGTTCACCTTTTTCTGCTTTCGGTTTCCCTTGGCAGAACTAGACGGCTTCGACCCAAGCTTTGTAGCCTCGCTTCCTTCAGGCTTGTCCCTCATCTTGGACTCCTTGGCTCGAACTGGGCATCTCCGCAACTTGTGAGGCCCCTTACACTGGTAGCACTCCAATTACTTTTTCTTTACCCTCGGCTTGACGGCTTTCTCGTTTTCTATAGCACCGCGGCTTGACTACTTTGGCACTCGTAGTCGCACCTTGGATTTCCCTTGGCTCATTGACAAACGCAATTGCGCCAAGTCGCGCTACTCCCCCTTCTGGCTCATCTTCTCTCTTGATGAGTACATCAAGACGATTCTTTTCGGGACAGCTCTTTATCACATGTGGGCCATCACAAAAGTAGCACTTCATCTTTCTACTCACCTTCTTCTTTGGCACGGACTTAGCCTCGCCATTCCCACAGTCACTCGTCATGGGCTTGGACGTCTCGGCACTGACTGGCTTGTCTCTTGCAGGCTCGGTCAGCAACTCGGCCGCATCTTTGGCCTCCCGAATCTGGGCACCTCCTTGCTCCAATGCAAGCTTCGCCCCAGGCCTAAGTCCATCTAAGATGGTGGCAAGCGCACCCCATTCACTCATTGCACTCTTGCAACTGAGTAGCTCTTCCTTGACCTCGTTCACCTCAATCCGCAAAGTCTTCACCTCGGCTTCGCAAGCATTACTCCCTCGAACTATCTCTACCTCGTTGCAAACTCACCGCGTCTCGTGCTTGAACCTGTCCTCCATGGACTCCAATCTTTCAAGGCGGGACTCCAAGACACCCTGGGTCTCCTTCATGGACTCCATGGTTTCTTTGAGGAAGAAATCTTGGTTGTTCAACATCTCGCTCATGACGTTGTTCAACATCTCTTTGTCTTACCTCATTCAATGTCTTCCACTTTGATGCCATCTCGGTCACTTCTTTGCCACGAACTAGCTTGCTCACTCTGACTAGCTCGAATGTAAATCCTCGCCTAACTTGACTGCAACACCAAGTAGGCTCGAACGCAAGCCCCCTCGTCTCGCTCTGATACCACTTGTCACGGGGCTAGGGCTCAACCCTAGTGAATCCGTGCGGCCTTAGACGCCTTTGACGTTAATCGGTCGATTCCTAAGTAAGCCTTCAACCAGCCTTGCGAGTACTCCTGCTCGACAACAGCTCGGACAAGCCCTCCAGGCTTCGATGGATGCGGAAGCACTTTAAGCACAGTGGTGGATACTCTTGGCCACTCGAGAGGCAACTAGCTCAAAGAGCTTTAGAAACAAAGACAACTGAAAGGGACAAGAGGAAAACTAGAGTAAATGCCTATGAGTCTTATTACTCTTCTCAAATGAGAGAATGAATGAAATGAGATGGATGATTGATGATGGGTGATACAAATGAGAGTGGGAGACTCTCTATTTATAGTTGAGCTCCCACTCAATCAATGGTCCGGATCGATTTACATGGATGATAGGATTAGCCCAAATCCTTACATGAATCTCTAATCTAGGAAAGAATATCAAATCCTACCTAATTACATCAATTAATAGGTTTCTTTTCTCAGATAGTTGATCACACCCTATAGGGCAAGATTCTCCATTTGACTCTTTGTCTCTTGCCATTTCTGAAAAGCTAGTGTGATCAGGCTCTCTAGCATTCTCCAAGTAATGGGCCAAGTCTGGTGGTCTTGGCAAGTCCGATGATCCGCTTTGAACCCCTTGGGCGGATCCTTGCGCAACTGTCTCAGACCAAAAGGTTTGGGCCGTGACAACTAGCAGATGATCCAGATGGTGATCATCTGCAGGTCGATTGATTCTTTGTGTCCCGGCCATCGTCGTTTTCAATAAGGATCGAATGATGGCAACGATTTCTATTCCTTTCCTAGGAATCTTTCTTTCTGCTTTGATGATGCCTCCGTTGAAGCTTGATCCCTGATTTATCTTTTGGTTTTCTGTCAGCTGCTTTCTCTCTTCCAGTGTTGTTTTAAAGGTTGTTTGTATCTTCTTAGCGGATGATTTCAACATGTTCTACTCCCTCGTTTCCAGTCTAGCACATTCAGCATCTCTGATGATAAGATCCCCTTCTCGAATGAGAAAGAAAGTCTGCCTTCGGACGGAGCTTTCGCAGAGGTGTCACCTGGTTGAGCCTTCGATTGGATCATGTGCTAGGATTTTACGTCTCTCGTTTTTTTCTCCTAGTTGTTATTTTTCCTTGTTTTTATGCTTCTTTTGTTGGGATGAGCTACGTTTGGCTTTCCTTGTTCCCCCTTTTGTTTGGTGGTTCGGTTATGGCCTGAGAGGCTATTTTGGAGGGTTTTCTTTTGTTTGTCTTGTGCGCCCTGTTGTTGTTCGTTTTGTTTCAATGAATTTTATCTTTTTATGTCGAAAAAATTTAAAACCTAAATTTTTAATCTTAAATCATAACTTATCGGTATTAAACCCTAAATCATAAATTCTAAACTCCTAACTATAAATCACAAATTAAACCCTAAATACTAAAATTGAAAACATAAAAATTACACGAGTTTACATATTTACTTTTTTAAAATTTAAATCTTAAACACTAAATTCTAAACACCTATAGTTTAAACTCTTAAAACCTAAATTAAATTCCTAATCCCTTAAAACAAAATGAATTATTCCTAAATTGTATTGAATAATTTTCAGTAATAGTGCATTTTTTTTTCAAATACATTGGAAATATCAGTAATAGATTAAAAGCTACATTAAACAACAATGACAAGTACAACCAAATGAAATGCAGAGTTGCAGATGATTTTGTGTCAATAACGTGTGACATATTTGGCAACCCTAGAGTGCCCGGAGAGGGAAAATATCAAACAAAATGACATTTTTCCAAGGCTTGGAATGAAGATTCTTGTGATGACAAATAAATATATTAAAAAGAAAAGGGCTAATGGAGCATGTGAACCAACAGCGACACTTCCGTACTCGGAACAAAAATGTTCACAGTTGATTTTTATTTTTAATTTCTAAAGAATATGTGAGTTTAAAATGAGGCGTTTTAATTTAAAGTTAGAAACTGACACGATTAAAATATTAAAAAATGCAAAATCTAAAATGTTAGTGCACAATTGAGATATTGTCAAAAAGTGTATAATATTTTAGGTTAGTGGTTTTTTGATAAGTTTTAAAACTTGATTTGTGGTTTCATGACAAGCTTCGAGACTTGTCGAAAATCTAAAATGTTAATACTTTTTGATAATATTTCGGTTGTGTGATAATATTTTAGATTTCGTATTTTTTAACATTTTAATTTTGCTGTTTTTAACCTTAAATTAAACTGATGTATTGCTGAATCGCCCTAAAAGGTGTAATAAGATTGAAGAATTTAATATTTTTTGTGACTAATAATTTCAAATAATTAAAATTTTCGAGCAATGAAATATGGGTAGAGATTGTTTTAAGCCAATTATTAAATAATTCAGGAGAATTATTGAAGATGAAAATGACAAAAAAAGATAAAATATATTAAGATTGAAGAGAATAAAATTGAATTTATTTATAAATTATTGCAAATGGTAATTAAAAATACAGAAATATTTGGAAACAAATCTGGGGAAATGTTTTATAAATGTTTTATATTCAGTGATTTATTTCTTGCTTTATGATCCAATTGAATATCTCATCACATGATGAGGTTATACCTTGAAATAATGAAATGAATAAAAAACAAAACTCATAATGGCCATTTGAAATCATGGTAGTATAATTATCTAATTATGATTTGGATGTTGAAGATGAAAAAAAAAACAATTAAGAAAAATATACTTCCTATATTTTTTATGATGGCGAGAAAGATGATGACAAATGCTCTAAGTACTTGGGTAATTATCATTAGGATAATTATTTCATACGTTAAGTTTTTTTACACAAGCATGCCTAATCTACGATAAAAATCTCTTACTTTAATTTTTAACCATAAACTTTAAATCTAAGGTTAAAAAAATCCCTAACCCTAAGGTTCTAACAAATTCCTAACCTTAAATCTCTAAATACTAAACCTAAACTCTAATTTTTAACCATAAACCTTAAATTCTATACCTTACAATCTAAACCTCTAATCTCTAAACCTTGAACTAAAACCTTAAACCCCTAAACTAAAGTTTCCACAACATGTATATGAGATAATAATCCTTATTATTAATGTATGCATTTTTCACTCTAAAAAGTATTTTTTTTAAATCTTAAGGTGATTACAAGGCAATATCTGCTCATAGATATTCTTAACCCTTTGACAAGCCACACATATATTGCAAACAAAGCGATTTGAACCCGGTTGCTTAAGATGAACATTATCCTCTTTTCACTAAGACCACTTGCTGAGTCGTAAAAAGTAAAATTTGAACTTTTATCTTTTCAATGAGGAAATATTTTCTTCTTGAACTTTTAATATATATATATATTTTTTAAAAAATATACAATATTTAAACTATTTTAGTTCCTTTATATCCATAATGCATTTTCCTATATTGTACTCTCAAAGAATTTAAATTCACTCATTGCTCCTTTCTCAATGCTACGATTTGAATTCCTAATATTATTAAGAGATTTAATATTTTATCTTACCATACTAATTGATTGTTGTTTCAAGATTTGATCATATTTTTTACTTATTGATATTTGCAATAGTGTGAAACATAACACTGTTTATTGGATGCATTTAAAATTATCTAAATTTAGGGGTAATAATAAATTAATATATTTTTAGGAGTAAAAGATAATTGATCGTTTTCATAACTTAAGGGTCCGTTTGGTTTTAGAAAATGTTTTTTATTTTTATTTTCAAAAAATAATTTTCATTTTCAGTTTTCTAAAAATTAAAAAAACATGTTTGGTTAATAGAGATAGAGAGTTATTTTCAAAAAAAATGAAAATAGTGAAAATGTGTTTGGTATATAGCTTTTCAAAATAGAAATGAAAAAATAATTATTAAATAATTGAAATAAAATATAGTTAAAAAATATTATAACAATAATAAATAAAATATGAGTAAATAACCAAATTTTAAAAAAATGACATTAGAATGATTCGAACCTGAGTTAAAATTTAAAAATCTTTGTTTTCATATTTTCCATTTTCCTAAATCATTTTCAAAGAAAACCTGAAAACATCTTTTTTATGTTTTCAAATTTTCACTTATTTTTGTTTTCATTTTCTAAAATTCATTTTCTATTGTCACAACCAAACACGTTTTCTTCAATGTTTTCTATTTTTCAAGAAAATGAAAATGAAAACGGGCTCCAGTCTCTATAACCAAACGCACCCTAAAATTTTAATATTTTGTGGGATCATACCCAATAGTTCGGCCACTTATTATAGTGTTGATAAAATCACAAAACAATACACTGCACAAAATTTATGTAATACACTATTAAAATTCCTATAATTATTTAATATTGTAAATATAATTATAATAAATAAAGGGTAATTAATCGTTGCACCTTAGTGTTAGGGTTTAGAAATTTTGTTTAGGGTTTAGTGTTTAGGGATTTTAGTGGATGAGTTTTGAATTTATGGGTGTAGTTAGAATTTAGGGTTTAGAGTTAAAATTTAGGGTTTATAGGTTAAAACCTAAATCCCTAAACATATTACCTTAAAAAATAAAACCTAACCTCTAAACCCTAAATTCCAACAATAAACCCTAAATTTTAAACCCATACACCCAAACCCTAACTAGATCCTTAAACCCTAAAACTAAAACACTTGTGAAAATTTTTCGTTTTCTATCACCAGTGTATGAATTTTTTTTGGATAAGCATGTTAATTTTATTTATCCAAGAAGCAAAAAGGGTTTTGCTACAAAGAACAAATCTGACAGACCTATACAAGTGTAGACTTGGCAAACATGACCCGAAACCCGAGACCCGAACCGATTTACCTGATCTGAGACCTGATTTGGACCCGAACATAATAGTTCAAATTTGATCCGAACCTGAATCGAATAGAACCGAACCAAACCCTACTCGATTTTTAGTTGAACCGAAGATCAACCCGAACCGAAAGTAACCGAAACCGAAAGGAACCAGAACCGAAAATAACCTGAACTGAAAGCAATCTGAACCGAAAGCAATCCGAGCCGAATACAACCCGAACTGAAAGCCAACCCAATCCGAAAGAAAACTGAACCAAAAATTAACCCGAACAAAAAAACACAAATTTAATTTTTCGAAATCTAATCTGAACCAAATATCAACTCGATTTTGACCTGATAATTGAGTCAAAGTGAACGGAAAATTTTAGTAATATGATAAATAGTAAATATGTATGTTTTATTCTTCTTTATATCTTTTCTCCTTTAAAAGACCATCTTCATATTGGATTCAATATTATTTGATATTAAGGATTATAAAATAAAGTTACTCACTAGTTACTACCCAAAAAGTGTATTAATATGGTTAACTTTAATTTATATCTCTTAGACGGTAGATTATAGTTTACTTTAAAGGAAAATAAATTTTATTTTTTACAAACACAAATTAACATGAAACACAAGTCTTAAATAAAGAATTATCTTTCAAAAGTGATATTACACTATTATGTCTATTTTTAACAAAAATAACATTAAAATTTATTATTAAAAAATAAATTAGAAATGTTTCAAAAATAAATAAATTAGAAAACATTATTTTTATCTCATCAACAAGGATTGAGTGTATTGACAAGCTACATTGTACTTTCAAAGAGAGAATCTAAATTCGAACCTTGGAGACGACATTGTTGATAAGTAAAAGCACGAATTTCAACCATAGACCATAAAATGGATGTAAACTATACCAAAAAAAAACTAAACTTTCTTTTATTCCAATTGCCCGTCCAGAATCTAACCATGATCTCAACTTAAAATATGTAAGCTAATACAAACTAATCAGAAACTAAGGCAAATAATCCAAATAAGATTAAAATCACTTGTGTGGACAAATATCAGAAAAACCACCTTGAACTGTAATGGAATCCAAACATAACCAGACAACAATCTCGTGAACATAAGGTGTTTTTTTCTTTGGCCAAAAACTTGTACTCCATAAAGTGTTAAACTTGATGATTAACAAACTAAATAATAGTAATATTTGCTACAAACCAAGTTAAAAAATCAATAAAGACTACCCTTACATATCAAACTCAATTATATTAAGTTTTTTAAATAAAACTTAAAAAAATCAATAAAGTAATCTCAAAATAAACATAAATAATGTATGCATCAATTGTTGGATTTTGTTGTAGTCCAATCCACATTAGAGCCAAGAAACTCGTCATCTTCCGTAATAACAAGAAATTATTATTTTGTTTGCTAGTGAAAAAAGAAATTAAGCAAATGTATTATCAAAAATTAAGCAAATATATTTTTTTAAGTTAAAGTAAGAAAATGCAATAGACTAATAGAGCAAGAAGATTGTGTAGTAAACAAGATTTCCTATAGGAAATTAAAAACAAATTTAAAGGTAATAAAATAACCTACATTCATAACCGAACAACCCAGTACGAGTTGTTATCAAAGCCTCCACATTTTTAGGGATATAAGAACTTTTCCACTTATTCAAAATTTGATCTCCAATGCTAAAAGTTGATTCTGAAGCAACAATGGTGAGGGGCACAGTCAAAATATCTCTAGCAAGATAAGAAAGCCTTTCATATCGATGTTCATTCTGTTTTCAAAAATTAAGGATGTCAAGTTATGTTTTCCTATCCATTTTAGGATCTTCTAAGTAAACATCCAAATGTGTGTTTGAATAATCCAAAAGCATGGTCTCTTCCTTGTCATAGCCCTAAAAAAATATAAAAGATAGAGTAGAAAATAATCAGGAAAATAAACAAATAGAAACCAAAAAAATATGGAAATAATAAAATATTTAAAAAATATTAAACTTACTGTAAAAAGATCGAATTTGCGCTTCTGGTTTCCAGATGAGTTCTCGGTATTAGAGTTTTGAGCTTGATTCTAATGATGTTTCATGTAGGGCATGCATGATAAGATCGACAAAAAACTCATTTTTTACAAAAAAATATATCAATAATTATATACACTTTGGACAAAT
The DNA here is from genome assembly GCA_019671005.1 of Hibiscus mutabilis. Taxonomy (NCBI): domain Eukaryota; kingdom Viridiplantae; phylum Streptophyta; class Magnoliopsida; order Malvales; family Malvaceae; genus Hibiscus; species Hibiscus mutabilis. The sequence goes on from CM033756.1 coordinate 43,640,386, forward strand.
ACTCAAATCAACTTGAATTGCCCAGAACATCTAAAGATTGACCTGACCCAAAAAAATCAATCGATCTGATATTGACCTGACCTGAAAAATCAATTGATCCGCTATTGACCTGACCTAAAAAATAACTGATCTGATATTAACTTGACCCAAAATTCAACCGATCTGATATTGACCCGAATCGAAAATCAACCGACCCGATACCCGACCCAACCCGAAATACCAGAGACCCGAGCTAAATCTGATTCAGACTCGACCCAACCTGAACCAAACATGAACCGAAAGTAACCCAAACCAAAAGTCAATCCGAACTGAAATGACCCGAACCGAACCCGAATCGAACGACTCGATTGCCACCTCTATACAAGTGCTATACTAAGCCCCAGGCTGTACATAAGGAAGAATTAACAAATGTGAATTTATCTATACCTCTATGAGAGACTTTAATTCGAACCACCTCTTTAATAACTCTGAGAATCTCGTCTAATGATCGAACACTGCCACAAAATTGCCTACGATTCCTCTATTCCCAAAGGAAGTATATGGTTGCATTCTAGAAAATTCGAAGGATAAACGTTCTCAAAGTCTTACCCTTCATAAAACCACGACCCGCAACAGCTCAAAGTTTCAGGCTGCAACATCACGATAGACACCACACAGAGCCAGGACAGAACCCCAGACAGACTTGGTAAAGTTTCAGGCTGCAACATTCAAGGACAACACCCCATTTGAGTAGCCGATCTTTAGTCGAAAGCCTCCCTAAGATAATCAACCAGATGATGATCAAGTGTTTAGAAACATGCTGAAAAACCACAACAAGTTCTACCAAATTACTCTTTCCCTTTTCTCACTAATCTCAGACCAAATCAGACTGGTACTCACCGACTCAAGCCAGTATTATTATCAAAAACACTGCCAGCCTCTCCTCGCAACTTCAGAAGCTTTCGCATGCGCAAAATTTATGTAATACACTATTAAAATTCATATAATTATTTAATATTGTAAATATAATTATAATATATAAAGGGTAATTAACCCTTGCATCTTAATGTTAGGGTTTATAAACTTTGTTTAGGGTTTAGTGTTTAGAGATTTTAGTGGATGAATTTTGAATTTAAGGAGTGTGGTTAGAATTTAAGGTTTAGAGTTAAAATTTAAGGTTTATAGGTTAAAACCTAAATCCCTAAACCATATTACCCTAAAAAATAAAACCTAACCTCTAAACCCTAAATTCAAACTATAAACCCTAAAATTTTAAACCCATTCACCTCAAATCCTAAACTAGATCCTTAAACCCTAAAAACTAACACTTGTGAAAATTTTTCGTTTTCAATCACCGACTGTATGGAATTTTTTTGGATAAGCATGCTAATTTTATTTATCCAAAAAGCAAAAAGGGTTTTGCTACAAAGAACGAATCCAACATACCTATACAAGTGTAGACCTAGCAAACATGACCAAACCCGAGATTCAAACCGATTTACCCGATCTGAGACCTGATTTGGACCCGAATATAATAGTTCAAATTTGATCCGAACCTGAATCGAATAGAACCGAACCAAACCCTACTCGATTTTTAGTTGAACCAAGATCAACCCGAACCAAAGTAACCAAACCGAAAGGAACCAGAAGCCGAAAATAACTCGAATCAAAGCAATCCAACCAAAGCAATCCGAACCGAATACAACCCGAATCAAAGGCCAACCCAATCCAAAAAAAATCAACCAAAAATTAATAAAAACTCAAATTTAATTTTTCAAATCTAATTTGAACCAAATATCAACTCGATTTTGACCCGATAATTGAGTCAAAGTGAACGGAAAATTTTAGTAATATTATAAATAGTAAATATGTATGTTTTATTCTTCTTTATATCTTTTATCCTTTAAAAGACCATCTTCATATTGGATTCAATATTATTTGATATTAAGGATTATAAAATAAAGTTACTCACTAATTACTACCCAAAAAGTGTATTAATGTGGTTAACTTTAATTTATATCTCTTAGACGAGAGATTATAGTTTACTTTAAAAGAAATTTTATTTTTACAAACACAAATTAACATGAAATACAAGTCTTAAATAAAGAATTATCTTTCAAAAGTGATATTACACTATTATGTCTATTTTTAACAAAATAACATTAAAATTTATTATTAAAAAATAAATTAGAAATGTTTCAAAAATAAATAAATTAGAAAATATTATTTTATCTCATCAACAAGGATTAAGTGTATTGACAAGGTACATTGTACTTTCAAAGAGAGAATCTAAATTCGAACCTTGGAGACGACATTGTTGATAAGTAAAACCACGAATTTCAACCATAGACCATAAAAATGGATGTAAACTATACAAAAAAAAACTAAACTTTCTTTTATTTCAATTGCCCATCCGAGAATCTAACCATGATCTCAACTTAAAATATGTAAGCTAATACAAACTAATAAAAAACTAAGGCAAATAATCCAAATAAGATTAAAATCACTTGTTGGACAAATATCAAAAAACCACCTTGAACTGTAAATGGAAATCCAAACATAACCTGGACAACAATCTCGTGAACATAAGGTGATTTTTTCTTTGGCCAAAAACTTGTACTCCATAAAGTGTTAAACTTGATGATTAACAAACTAAATAATAGTAATATTTGCTACAAACCAAGTTAAAAAATCAATAAAGACTACCCTTATATATCAAACTCAATTATATTAAGTTTTTTTGAATAAAACTTAAAAAAATCAATAAAGTAATCTCAAAATAAACATAAATAATGTTTGCATCAATTGTTGGATTTTGTTGTAATCCAATCCACATTAGAGCCAAGAAACTCGTCATCTTCCCTAGCTACATAAATAACAAGAAATTATTATTTTGTTTGCTAGTGAAAAAAGAAATTAAGCAAATGTATTATCAAAAATTAAGCAAATATATTTTTTTAAGTTAAAGTAAGAAAATGCAATAGACTAATAGAGCAAGAAGATTGTGTAGTAAACAAGATTTCCTATAGGAAATTAAAAACAAATTTAAAGGTAATAAAATAACCTACATTCATAACCGAACAACCCAGTACGAGTTGTTATCAAAGCCTCCACATTTTTAGGGATATAAGAACTTTTCCACTTATTCAAAATTTGATCTCCAATGCTAAAAGTTGATTCTGAAGCAACAATGGTGAGGGGCACAGTCAAAATATCTCTAGCAAGATAAGAAAGCCTTTCATATCGATGTTCATTCTGTTTTCAAAAATTAAGGATGTCAAGTTATGTTTTCCTATCCATTTTAGGATCTTCTAAGTAAACATCCAAATGTGTGTTTTTGTAATCCAAAAGCATGGTCTCTTCCCTTGTCATAGTCCTAAAAAATATAAAAGATGGAATAGAAAATAATCGGGTAAATAAACAAATAGAAACAAAAAATATGGAAATAATAAAATATTTAAAAAATATTAAACTTACTGTAAAAAGATCGAATTTGCGCTTCTGGTTTCCAGATGAGTTCTCGGTATTAGAGTTTTGAGCTTGATTCTAATGATGTTTCATGTAGGGCATGCATGATAAGATCGACAAAAAACTCATTTTTTACAAAAAAATATATCAATAATTATATACACTTTGGACAAATACTCAAATCAACTTGAATTGCCCAGAACATCTAAAGATTGACCTGACCCAAAAAAATCAATCGATCTGATATTGACCTGACCTGAAAAATCAATTGATCCGCTATTGACCTGACCTAAAAAATAAACGATCCGATTTTAACTTGACCCAAAATTCAACCGATCGATATTGACCCGAATCAACCGAAATCAACCGACCCGATACCCGACCCAACCCGAAAATCATACGAGACGATGACCCGATCCGACCGAGCTAAATACCATAGATTCGAGCTAAATCAACTCAAATCAAACCAAACATGAACCAACCAAAGTCAACCGAAACCTAAATAACCCAAACCAAAAGTCAATCCGAATCAAATGACCCTAAATGACCCAAATCAACCCGAATCGAACGACTCGATTGCCACCTCTATACAAGTGCTATACTAAGCCCCAGGCTGTACATAAGGAAGAATTAACAAATGTGAATTTATCTATACCTCTATGAGAGACTTTAATTCGAACCACCTCTTTAATAACTCTGAGAATCTCGTCTAATGATCGAACACTGCCACAAAATTGCCTACGATTCCTCTATTCCCAAAGGAAGTATATGGTTGCATTCTAGAAAATTTGAAGGATAAACGTTCTCAAAGTCTTACCCTTCATAAAACCACGACCCGCAACAGCTCAAAGTTTCAGGCTGCAACATCACGATAGACACCACCCAGACAGACTTGGCAAAGCTGCATTCAAAGAAAAGATGATTGCGAGAATTGGTAAAGTTTCACAAAACACACAACAACATTCAAGGACAACACCCCATTTGAGTAGCCGATCTTTAGTCGAAAGCCTCCCTAAGATAATCAACCAGATGATGATCAAGTGTTTAGAAACATGCTGAAAAACCACAACAAGTTCTACCAAATTACTCTTTCCCTTTTCTCACTAATCTCAGACCAAATCAGACTGGTACTCACCGACTCAAGCCAGTATTATTATCAAAAACACTGCCAGCCTCTCCTCGCAACTTCAGAAGCTTTCGCATGCGCAAAATTTATGTAATACACTATTAAAATTCATATAATTATTTAATATTGTAAATATAATTATAATATATAAAGGGTAATTAACCCTTGCATCTTAATGTTAGGGTTTATAAACTTTGTTTAGGGTTTAGTGTTTAGAGATTTTAGTGGATGAATTTTGAATTTAAGGAGTGTGGTTAGAATTTAAGGTTTAGAGTTAAAATTTAAGGTTTATAGGTTAAACCTAAATCCCTAACCATATTACCCTAAAAAATAAAACCTAACCTCTAAACCCTAAATTCAAACTATAAACCCTAAAATTTAAACCCATTCACCTCAAATCCTAAACTAGATCCCTAAACCCTAAAACTATGGCACTTGTGAAAATTTTTCGTTTTCAATCACCAGTGTATGGAATTTTTTTGGATAAGCATGCTAATTTTATTTATCCAAAAAGCAAAAAGGGTTTTGCTACAAAGAACGAATCCAACATACCTATACAAGTGTAGACCTAGCAAACATGACCCGAAACCCGAGATTCAAACCGATTTACCCGATCTGAGACCTGATTTGGACCCGAATATAATAGTTCAAATTTGATCTGAACCCGAATCGAATAGAACCGAACCAAACCTGACCCGATTTTTAGTTGAACCGAAGATCAACCCGAACTGAAAGTAACCGAAACTGAAAGGAACTGGAAGCGAAAATAACCTGAACCGAAAGCAATCCGAACCGAAAGCAATCCGAACCGAATACAACCCGAACTGAAGGCCAACCCGAACCAAAAATCAACCCGAATAAAAAAACTCAAATTTAATTTTTCAAATCTGATTTGAACCAAATATCAACTGATTTTGACCCGATAATTGAGTCGAAGTGAACAGAAAATTTTAGTAATATTATAAATAGTAAACATGTATGTTTTATTCTTCTTAATATCTTTTATCCTTTAAAAGACCATCTTCATATCGGATTCGATAATATTTGATATTAAGGATTATAAAATAAAGTTACTCACTAATTACTACCCAAAAAGTGTATTAATGTGGTTAACTTTAATTTATATCTCTTAGACAGTAGATTATAGTTTACTTTAAAAGAAATTTCATTTTTTACGAACTCAAATTAACATGAAATACAAGTCTCAAATAAAGAATTATCTTTCAAAAGTGATATTACACTATTATGTCTATTTTTAACAAAAATAACGTTAAAATTTATTATTAAAAAATAAATTAGAAATGTTTCAAAAATAAATAAATTAGAAAATATTATTTTATCTCATCAACAAGGATTAAGTGTATTGGCAAGGTACATTGTACTTTCAAAGAGAGAATCTAAATTCGAACTTTGGAGACGACATTATTGATAAGGAAAACCACGAATTTCAACCATAGACCGTAAAATGGATGTAAACTATACAAAAAACTAAACTCTCTTTTATTTCAATCGCCCATCCAGAATCTAACCATGATCTCAACTTAAAATATGTAAGCTAATACAAACTAATAAAAAACTAAGGCAAATAATCCAAATAAGATTAAAATCACTTGTTAGTCAGAAAAACCACCTTGAACTGTAATGAAATCCAAACATAACCGGACAACAATCTGGTGAACATAAGGTGATTTTTTCTTTGGCCAAAAACTTGTACTCCATAAGGTGTTAAACGTGATGATTAACAAACTAAATAATAGTAGTATTTGCTACAAACCAAGTTAAAAAATCAATAAAGACTACCCTTATATATCAAACTCAATTATATTAAGTTTTTTTGAATAAAACTTAAAAAAATCAATAAAGTAATCTCAAAATAAACATAAATAATGTTTGCATCAATTGTTGGATTTTGTTGTAATCCAATCCACATTAGAGCCAAGAAACTCGTCATCTTCCCTAGCTACATAAATAATAACAAGAAATTATTATTTTGTTTGCTAGTGAAATAAGAAATTAAGCAAATGCATTATCAAAAATTAAGCAAATGTATTTTTTAAGTTAAAGTAAGAAAATGCAATAGACTAGTAGTGCAAGAAGATTGTGTAGTAAACAAGATTTCCTATAGGAAATTAAAAACAAATTTAAGAGGTAATAAAATAACTTACATTCATAACCGAACAACCAACTACGAGTTGTTATCAAAGCCTCCATATTTTCAGGGATATAAGAACTTTTCCACTTATTCAAAATTCGACCTCCAATGTTAAAAGTTGATTCTGAAGCAACAATGGTGAGTGGCACAATCAAAATAACTCTAGCAAGATAAGAAAGCCTTTCATACCGTTGTTCATTCTGTTTCCAAAAATTAAGGATGTCAAGTTCTGTTTTCCTATCGATTTTAGGATCTTCTAAGTAAACATCCAAATGTGTCTTTGTAATCCAAAAGCATGGTCTCTTCTTTGTCATAGTCCTAGAAAATATAAAAGATGGAATAGAAAATAAACGGGTAAATAAACAAATAGAAACAAAAAAATATGGAAATAATAAAATATTTAAAAATATTAAACTTACTGCAAAAAGATCGAATTTGCGCTTTTGGTTTCTAGATGAGCTCTCGGTATTAGAGTTTGAGCTTGATTCTAATGATGTTTCATGTAAGGCATGCATGATAAGATCGACAAAAATATATTTTTTTACAAAAATATACCAATAATTATATACACTTTGGACAAATACCCAAATCAACTTGAATTGCCCGAACATTTAAAGATTGACCTGACCCAAAAATTCAACCGACCCGATATTGACCCGACCCGAAAAATCAACTAATCCAATATTGACCCGACTCAAAAAATCAACCGATCCGATTTTAACCTGGCCCAAAATTTGACCGATATGATATTGACCTGAACCGAAAAGTCAACCGACCCGATTTTAAACCGAACCGAAAAGTCAACCGATCTGATATTGACCCGAATCGAAAATCAACAGACCTGATACCTGATCTGACCCGACCCGAAATACCATAGACCTGAGCTAAATCTGATTCAGACTCAATCAAACCTGAACCGAAAGCAACCCGAACCGAAAGTCAACCTGAACCTAAATGACCCAAACTGAACCCGAACCGAAAGTCAACCTGAACCTAAATGACCCAAACTGAACCCGAACCGAACGACCCGATTGCCACCTCTATACAAGTGCTATACTAAGCCCCTAGACTATACATAAGGAAGAATTAACAAATGTGAATTTATCTATACCTCTATGAGAGACTTTAATTCGAACCACCTCTTTAATAACTATGAGAATCTCGTCTAACGATCGAACACTGCCACAAAATTGCCTACGATTCCTCTATTCCCAAAGGAAGTATATGGTTGTATTCCAAAAAAATTTAAGGATAAACGCTCTCAAGTCTTGCCCTTCATAAAGCCAACAACCCACAAAAGCTCAAAGTTTCAGGCTGCGACATCACAATGGACGCCACACAGAGCCAGGACAGAATCCCAGACAGACTTGGCAAAGCTGCATTCAAAGAAAAGATGATTACGAGAATCATTCCCATGCTCACAAAACACACAACTAACATCGAGGACAACACCCTATTTGAGTAGTCGATCTTTAGTCGAAAGACTCCCTAAGATAACCAACCAGATGATGATCGAGCGCTTAAGAACATGCTGAAAAAACCACAACAGGTTCTGCTAATCTACTCTTTCCCTTTTCTCTCTAATCTCATACCAAATCAGACTGGTGCTCACCGACCTCAAGCCAGTAATATTAGCAAAAATAATGTCAGCCTCTCCTCGCAAATTCAGAAGCTTTCGCATGCACCAGCTTATCGATCTTCTGACATCAATCATCCAAAAATCCTGACCACGAGTGACATAAGCCTTGACCCATACAACCCAAAGAGATCCCTCATCAGCTAAGAACTTTCTAATAAGCTAAAAAGCACATGCCTTATTCCAACAAGCCAAATCCTTAATCCCGAGGCCCCCTCAGCTTTCAGAGAACAAACATGCTGCCACGTTACCTTGGTACCAGCAGTAGATACGTCGCTACCCTTCTAAAAGAAACGGAAACAAAGCTGATTAACCTTGTTCAAGACTGCCTTAGGGAGAATAAGTTGAAGGCACCAAAAATTAGCAATCCCAAATAAGATAGATCGAATGAGTTGAAGCCTGCCAGTATAGCTAAGATTCCTCACAGACCACTACCCAATCTGAGCTTTAACTTTGTTAATCAAAGCCTGACAATCACCCTCAAAAGTTTTTTAATGATCAGAGGTATACCCAAGTACCTGACAGACAAAGAACCTATCTTAAACCCAGTTATTAAATCAATCGAGTCAATAACATTATTAGGCATTCCAGAGGTGAAAACTCCACTATTGCTAGCATTGAGTTGCAAACCCGAGAAGGTGTAAAATTGAGAGAACATATTTTACACCCATAAGAGAGTCCAGCGTGCCTTTACAAAAAATAAGTAAATCATCAGCAAAGTAAAAATGAGTAAGACCAATCTGCTTGTATTTTGGATGAAACTGGAAAATTCCTCTAACAGTAGCAACATCCAACAATTTAGAGAAGAAATTCATTGCAATAACAAATAGGTAAGGGGATAAGGGGTCCCCTGCATGATACCCCTGCCCCTTTAAAATACCCCACCAGACTCACATTGAAGGCCACTGAAAAGTGAAAAATAGTCAAGCAAACACGAATCCAATTCCTAAACCTCGAAGGCAGATTTAAAACTTCTAACAGGTTCAAGATGAACTCCCATGATAGGCTGTCAAAAGCCTTCTATAGATCCGCGTTCAAGACATACCTGGATGACAAGGACTTATGAGCATACCCCTTCACTAACTCCTGAGTCAATAGAGTATTATCGGCAATACTCCTCCCTTTAATGAAGGCAGACTGATTACAAGCAATCATACTCGAAAGATAAGGCAGAAGTCTGTCCACCAAAATTTTTGTAATGGCCTTATAAACCACTAAACAACAAGAAATAGGCCTAAGATCCTTCATTCTGAAAGTATTAAGAATCTTAGGCAAAAGTGTCAAAGAGGCGGCATTAAATGCAAACAACAAAAAGGAAGACTCGAAAAAAATGGACAACTGCTAGAATATGTTGCCCTATAATCTGTCAAGCCTTCTTGAAGAAAAATGGGAAATAACCATCTGGTCCCGGCGCCTTATCATTCCCCTGAGAGAAGAAAATAACCTTTATCTCCGCATATCTCTAGTCAAATCCTCACAAGCATTAACAGGCAAGGACAAGACTCTCAAAGATAGAAGGGAGAACCATAAATGATCAATAAAATAGAACTATACAAAAAACTAAAACAACATTTACCTTAAATTCGTTATATTTAAATTTGATTTTGAATTTTTTTTTATCATATTAGCCTAGAAAACTTATGATGACGTGACACAATGATCTTGTATAACATCACCAATTGAAACTTTTAAAAAGAAAACTTATTTATGGATTAAATAATATTTTGCCCTTAAACTTATATTTATTATCACTTTGGTACATAAAGAATTTTTTGTTTCAGTTTAGTCCATGAACTTTTCAAACATGAAACATGTTGCCCTTCTCAAATTCTCCCAAAATGTCACTTGGCATAAAATATATTAAATTAGAAAAACTTCATAAAATATTTAAAAAATCTAAAATATTCTCATTTTTTTAAAAAAAAATCAAACTATTGTCAAAAGAATATGTTTTTTCTTCAAATTATAATATGTTTTTAAAAATGAAATTCAAAATAAAGGAAATATTTTAAAAATTAAAATAGATAAAAATGTAAAAACTGCCAAAAAATGATTTTGTTTCAAAATTTATTATTATTATTTCAAATTTTAATATGTTTATTTTAGAAAATTACATAAAATAAAATTCAAAGTAATTGTAAAAATTCCAAAAAAAAATGTAAAAATAATATATATTTAAATTATTGATGGTTTATTAAAAATTTATTTTTTTTTGAATTTTTTTCTAATTTAATATGTATTTTCTATCATGTGACATATTCTTAGAGGTCCACGTGATCCTTTTTAAACAAAAAATTAAGGGGGTAACGTGTTTTGCGTTAGAAAGGTTTATAAACCAAATTGAATCAAAAAATTATTAGAGTACTAAAATAATAATAAAGTATAATTTAGAGAAAAAAAGTTATAAGTTCAGAATATCACACAATCAAAACGTCTAAAAGTCCAAGTTTGGAGACTAGAAATTTTGTAAAGTTTTGGGCTAACATTAGCAAAAAATAAGGACTAAATTGGGAGAAATTACCAAATTCAGGGACTTAATGTTAATTTATCCCAGAAAATGAAGAAAAGTATAATTTACGTCTACTTTCAAGTTTTAACGCCCAAAATACACGATACGATATATTCACGTCTACTCATCAAAAAAATCTTCCCACTTTCCAACATAAATATATTTACTTTTCCGCTCTCATTTTACTGTGCTAAAGCAAAAGCTTAGAAAATTAAAAACTGCGAAGTTTTTTTTATTAGCAAACTGTGAAAGTTGAAGATTTGATCCAATCAGAGTACCTGAAACACGATGGATTTGTTTATTTGATCATGATATCTGCAATTTGTCATCATTAGAATCTGTCTTAAAAGAATGGAAAAAATAAAAAATGGAAGCTGAAAAATCCTTCAAAAGAAGTCTCATGACATCGTTAGGAGGTGCTGAGGTTATCAGATTCAGCTCCGCTTCAATTCGATGAAATTACCAGGTTTGTGTAAATCTCTAGTAATTTTAGCTTCTTCTTCTTTATGAATTTGTAGTTAGTTTCTGCTGCTGCTTTGGAGGTCGTTAGGAATTCGTTAATTTTGATTATAGTTTTAGTTGTTTTCTCGATGGATTTGTGGACAGTTTTAGGTGATTTTATGAATGCTCTATTACGCCCTAGTTCTTTACTTTGAATTTGGAATGATAGTTTCAATTTAAGACTTGTCTTTGTGTTAATTTTGTAACTAAATTAGAGAATGATGTAAAAGAATTTGCCTTTTTTATTTATTTTTTTAGTAAAGCTAATCTAGGTTTCTGTATAAAAGCTAAAAGAATTTAAAGAAATGAATTAGTCCGTTTTATTCAATTTTTTGTTTTGTTTCATAAAATTAATTGCAGAGATAAATGTTAAATTTCGTGTTTTATGTTGCTATCTTTTTCTTCAACTGCATCTCATACTGTTTACTTGTGTAGAAACTTCAATTTTTGCTTTTATTTTCTTTTTAGTATTTATTATAGTTGTTTCGGGGAATAAGTTTTGAGGTAAGAAATAACACCTTTTTCTTGGTTTTGTACAGATTAAAACTACATGCTATTCCCTTTATGATGACGGGCCACTTGTTAGCTCTATTTGTTTTGTTTCTTGGTTTGTATGGCTGAATTTTTTATTAGTTATCGAGTGGATTTGTTAGCTTTGTGCCATAGGACATTTGCTAACCCTTAGGCTTCTTTTTGCCATCCAGGGTAAATGACTTTTCTCGTAAGCTTTGTTGACTACTCTTGTTGAACAGTCTACTGCGGATCCCAATAGTTCAATCACAGAATACTTGGTGTCTTCTCTATTATTTACTAGGATTTTGAGGTTTAAAGTTTAAACTGTATATGTGTAGGTTAATATGTAAATAATAAGAGTTGTAAGTCGATCCTAACTAAGTAGTTTAGTTGTAGTCTAACTCTATCCATGTAAGGGATAAGAGTCCTAGCCGAGAGGATATCTACTCAATGTAAAACTCCTTGTAAAAGTCTATAAGTAGACTTATTTTTCTGTAAATCGTAATAAGAGAGAGTAGAAAACTTCTCTAACCCTATTTTCTACATGGTATCAGATTAGGAAGATCCTACCTATCCAATAGTTTTTTTTTTCCTCTCTGTCGATCAAAACCCTCCTTTTCAATGGCTCATTCGTAACCCTCTCAGATCGAAATTAGTTCTCAAAATCATCCTCGTCCCTCTCGAGTTCCAAACTTTCAGATTCATCTCTTTCTCCAATTACATCCTACAAACTAAATGGAAACAACTATCTCCCTTGGTCTCAGTCAGTAAGGCTATATATTACAGGAAGAAGGAAAGCTTCCTATCTCTCAGATTCAATGCCTATTCCAGAAGAATCTGATCTAGCATATTCTAACTGGTTGAGTGAGAACAACATGATTATGTCATAGCTAATTAATTCCATGGTTCCTGAAGTTGGGGAAAATTTCATGCTCTACCAGACTGCAGCAGAAATATGGAGTGCAGCCAGGGATACATACTCCAGTGTGGATAATACACCAAGATTATTTGGGGTTGAGAATCAGATTAAAGATCTCAGACAAGGAGATCTGTCCGTAGCACAGTATTTTGGAGTTCTCACTAAGTGTTGGCAACAAATTGATTTGTATGAGGCAAATGAGTGGAAGTATCCTGATGATATTAACTTCTATAGTAAAATCAAAAATCAGAGGAGAATCTTTCAATTTCTTTCTGGACTTAATGGTGAGTTTGATGGGGCAAGGAGCAGAATTTTGGCTACTAAACCCCTACCATTGGTTCGGGAGGCCTTTTACGAGATTAGGAGAGAAGAAAGCGGACTCTCTCCTTGATGGTACCAAATGCTCAAACAGATGATGCTTGGCACTCATTACAAACTCCAATCACGGGAATAAACAAAGGAGGGGGAGACCATGGTGTGAGCAGCACCGTAAAAAGGTGGACATTTGATGGAGCAATCTTTGAAGCTACATGGAAAACCAAAGACCGAAACCTTCTAAATCCAGATTTGAGAAGGAAGCAAATGTTGCATCTACGAACATTTTTCCAAAGACTTTAGTACACAACAGATTGCGAGAACTTCAACAAATATTCACCAACTATCGCCTAAAACTCATACTACTCGCCTTTAACAAAGATCTCAAGGTAGAATTTCTGTTTAGCAACAATTAATACCTTACATTGGATAGTAGATTCGGTGCCTCGACCATATGACAGAAATATTAGTCATTTCGAAAGTATCGCCATCACAGATCTCCCTCCTCGATCAAGATAGCAGATGGTTCCCTCTCAACAAGAAAGGAAGTGGTTCTATTGAATTAAGCAAAAACATAGTATTATCGATGTACTTTATGTTCCTAAATTAGCTTTGTAATTTATTATCAATGAGTAAGTTGATTAAGGATATTCACTTTAATGCTAATTTTGGGGTGATGGTTGTATTTTTCAGCACGTGGCTCAAGATGGTGATTGGCGGTGCTAGGCTATCTAATGGCTTATATATCCTTGATGGAATATCCTACGTAACTCCTCTATTCCCGAGTTGCCTTGGACATCATCGTTTCCTCTACAAGTTTAGGTTCGATAATATTATGCTCTGGCATCTTAGATTAGGACACCCCAGTTTTTATTACCTTGCAAAGTTGTTCCCAAATCTCTTTATCAATAAAAATCCCTCTTCTTTTACTTGTGAAGTGTGTCAAATGGCAAAACATACCAAAAAACCATATGTTTCTTCTCTTTTTAAACCTACTTCACCATTTGCTATTATACACAGTGCTATTTGGGGCCCTTCTAAAGTTCGAAATATTTCTGGGTCTAGGTGGTTTGTATCTTTTATTGATTATTTCTCTAGGACCACTTGGACATATTTAATGAGAGAAAAGTCTGAGGTTGAAGTAATTTTTAAAACTTTTTATCAAATGATAAAAACACAGTTCGATAGAAATATCAAAGTGGTCAGGAGTGATAATGGGAGTGAATATCTTAGCAAGTCTCTTAGGTGTTTCTTTCGAGAAAAGGGAATTGTTCATCTCACCTCATGTGTCAACACCCCTCAACAAAATGGAGTGGCTGAGAGGAAGAATAGACATCTAATGGAAGTAACTAGGTCCCTTTTGTTTTCAGCTAGTGCACCTAAATATCTTTGGGGAAGCTCTTCATCGCAACTTATCTTATCAATAGGATGCCTAGCAAGACCCTAGGATTTAAAATACCCACTGAAGTTCTGTTTCAACATTTTCCACACTTAAAACCATTGTCCTCAGCTCTTCCTCTTCGAGTCTTTGGATGCACATCTTTTCTTCATGTGCACAGCAACAATCGTAGTAAACTGGATCCTAAGTCATTAAAGTGTGTGTTTATAGGCTACTCCTCGAGTCAGAAGAGTTACAAATGTTACTGCCCCACTAATAGGAAAACTTATATTTCCTTTGATATTACATTTTTTGAAAATCAGCCTTACTTTGCAGGGCCTGACATTCAGGGGGAGAGACCTAAAGAATCTCAGTCCATACAATCCATTATTCCTATGCCTATCCTTCCTGAGCCTGCCTTGGATATCATTGAAACTGCTGTCCCTAATCCAGTAGACAAACTCTCCACACAGTCCAATACACCTTCTCCACAGTCTAAACCTTCCAGTCCTTATACAACACCTCCTCCAACACTCGAGAACTATATCACACTCGTGACTCCACAACCACCGGAGAAACAACTTAACGTCTATACAAGGAGGAAAAGAAATCAAACTGAAGATGTTGGTCAGCCTAGCACTTGACAAGGAACCAGTTTTGAGTTCTGATGCTATTGAGACAGGAGGTAATGTTATTCCACAAGATTCTACTGTGAACTTAGATGACTTTCCTATTGCTATTAGAAAAGGTGTAAGGAAATGTGCTGCTCATCCTATCAATAAATTTGTTGCCTATGAGAAGTTATTATCTGGTTTCAAAGCCTTTACACCAAAGCATTGATAGTGTGGAGATCCCTAAGACAAGAGAGGAGGCGTTGAAAGTCCCGAGTGGAGGAAGGTCATGTTGAAGAAGAAGAGGTCAAAGCACTACAAAAGAATAATACTTGGTGTTTGACTGAGTTACCAGAAGGGAAAAAGGTTGTTGGGTGCAAATGGGTATTCACAGTCAAGTATCACTCAGATGGGAGCATTGAGAGGTACAAAGCAAGGCTAGTGGCTAAAGGGTTTACTCAATCATATGGAGTAGATTATCAAGCAACCTTTGCCCCAAAGCTAAATTGAATACCATCAGTGTTATTATCGCAGATTAACAACAAGGATTGGAAGTTGCACCAATTGGACATCAAAAATGCTTTCCTTAATGGAAGCCTTGAGGAAGAAGTATACATGGAGGTTCCACCAGGTTTGGAGGAAAAGACCACGAAAAGGACAGTGTGCAAACTAAACAAATCATTGTACGGATTAAAGCAATCCCCTAGAGCATGGTTTGACAGATTTGCTAAGGCTATGGTTCTAAATGGTACAAGCAAAGTCAGGCAGACCATACATTGTTTCGAAAGGTTGCTCCAGATGGTAAGAAGACTCTTCTAATTGTCTATGTTGATGATATGATCATTACAGGATAATTGAAAGAAATAGAGATGCTTTAAACTGTTCTAGCAAAGGAGTTCGAGACTAAGGATTTGGGAAGCCTTAGGTACTTCTTAGGAATGGAAGTAGCAAGATCGAAAGAGGGGATTGTTATAAACCAAAGAAAGTACATCCTAGATCTACTTGTAGAAATTGGGATGCTTGGAAGTAGACCAGCTGAAACCCCAATGGAACCAGGTTTAAAGTTCAGTAAAGATGAAATGGGGAATCCAGTGAATAAAGAATCCTACCAAAGACTAGTTGGGAAACTAATCTATCTCTCACTTACTAGGCCTGATATTGCATACTCAGTGAGCATAGTTAGTCAACATATGAGTGATCCTCGAGAAGAGCACATGGATGCAGTCAATAGAATTCTGAGGTACTTGAAATTTACACCTGGATCTGGACTATTTTTCAAGAAACATCAGGATAGGACAATAAAGGTCTACACGGATTCAAGCTGGGCAGGAGAACTGACAGATAGAAGATCTGTTAGTGGCTATTGCACATTTTTGTGGGGGAATTTGGTCACCTGGAGAAGCAAGCTGTGGTTTTTAGGAGTAGTGCAGAAGCAGAATTTAGAGCCTTGGCTCTAGGGATATGTGAAGGAATGTGGATCAAGAAACTTCTCATGGAGTTAGAGTTGGATGGAAAGGCAGAATTTGAAGTTTATAGTGACAGTCAGTCAACAATGAGCATTGCTAGAAATCCAGTACAACATGACAGGACCAAACACATTGAGATTGATAGACACTTCATCTATGAGAAGGTCAACAACGGGGTTGTAAAGCTTCACTATATTCCTACTAAGAACCAGCTAGCCGATATTTTTACCAAAGCACTTCAAGGAGTGAGCTTTGAAGAAATGTCATCCAAACTGGGTGTACATAACATATACACACCAGTTTGAGGGGGAGTGTAGGTTAATATGTAAATAATAAGAGTTGTAAGTCGATCATAACTAAGTAGTTTAGAAGAGTTGTAAGTCGATCCTAACTAACTAGTTTAGTTGTAGTCTAACTCTATCCATGTAAGGGATAAGAGTCCTAGCCGAGAGGATATCTACTCAATGTAAAACTCCTTGTAAAAGTCTATAAGTAGACTTATTTTTCTGTAAATCGTAATAAGAGAGAGTAGAAAACTTCTCTAACCCTATTTTCTACAATATGCATGCAAGGAAAAGGATTGGGTAAGACTATTACCTTGATGAAGTCAGTTGACTTGTATACACTTGTGCATTGAAAAGGAGAAGATGCTAAGAAGCCCCGCATAAAATTGACAGTCCAATCTTTAATTAAAACTTTGTTTTTGTTAATGGGAACATCTAGGAGTAAGGAGAGTGATAATAGTATGCTGTAAAAGGGAACCATGGAGCATACTTTGGAGAAACGATATCCAGTCAATCCCGAAGATTATAAGTTATATGAAGAAATTGGAGAAGGCGTCAGTGCAACTGTGTACAGGGCTTTGTGCATTCCACTTAATGAGATTGTTGCTATCAAGGTTCTTGACTTGGAAAAGTGCAATACTGATCTGGTAAGCACAATCTTTCACAATCTGTTGTTTGGATGTCATGTTTACCAGTACCAATCCCTTACGAGTCCCAGCAACTCTGCCGCATCAATAGTGGCCATTAACATATGATATCTGTTCATGATTGATGCAGGATGTCATCTGAAGAGAGGTGCAGGCCATGAGCTTGATTGACCACCCAAATTTACTATGGGCACTTTGCTCGTTTACTACTGGTCACAACCTTTCGATTGTGATGCCATATATGGCTGGGGGGTCTTGCCTGCATATAATGAAATCTGATTATCCAGAAGGTTTTGAAGAGCCTATCATTGCTACTTTATTGCGTGAAGTCCTTAAAGCTCTTGTTTATCTTCATGCCCATGGGCACATGCACAGAGACGTGAAGGTTTTAATTGCCCTTTCTTGTTTTATTTTTATGCCATGTCTTTTCTTGTTTATTTCTGCAACTACTTTATTTTCAGAGGTCAAGCTGATTAGTTATTGACTTCCTCTTCGGTAAGATACAGCTTAAGCTATATTTTGTAACAATCTCTTGAAAAAAAAAATTATGGTTCTTTTTATAACGTAATTAACAATATATGATAAATGCTGGAAAAATAGCTTTGATCGGAACTTTATGCTACTAACCTCTTAGTCTAGTAGTTCAATATGACTTTTTATTGTTTCTTTGGCAATGCGTCAACTGTTGATTGCCTGTTATTTTGTCCTTGTTCCTTTTCCTCCTTATTTTGGGGATTTTTGTCTTTATTATTGTCTATATTCATAACTTATGCTTGCAGGCTGGGAATATCTTAATTGATTCTAATGTGTTTGGTCCTGTCGTGTTGTACTGGATTTCTAGCAATGCTCATTGCTGACTGGCTGTCACTATAAACTTCAAATTCTGCCTTTCCATCCAACTCTAACTCCATAAGAAGTTTCTTGATCCACATTCCTTCACATATCCCTAGAGCCAAGGCTCTGAATTCTGCTTCTGCACTACTTCTAGAAACCACAGCTTGCTTCTTGCTTCTCCAGGTGACCAAATTTCCCCATAAATATGTGCAATAGCCACTAATGGATCTTCTATCCATTTAGTTCTCCCGCCCACTTGAATCTGTGTAGACCTTTATTGTCCTATCCCGATGTTTCTTGAAAAGTAGTCCAGATCCGTGTAAATTTCAAGTATCTCGTAAATTCTATTGACTGCATCCATGTGCTCTTCTCGAGGGTCACTCATATGTTGACTAACTATGCTCACCGAGTATGCAATATCGGGCCAGTAAGTGAGAGATAGATTAGTTTCCCAACTAGTCTCTCGATAGGATTCTTTATTCACCGGATTCCCATTTTCACCTTTACTTGAACTTTAAACCTGGGTTCCATTGGAGTTTCAAATGGTCTACTTCCAAGCATCCCGGTTTCTATAAGTAGATCTAGGATGTACTTTCTTTGGTTTATAACAATCCCCTCTTTCGATCTTGCTACTTCCATTCCTAAGAAGTACCTAAGGCTTCCCAAATCCTTAGTCTCGAACTCCTTAGCTAGAACAGTTTTTAGCACTTCTATTTCTTCAAGATTATCCCCAGAATGATCATATCATCAACATAGACAATTAGAAGGGTCTTCTTACCATCCGGAGCAACCTTTCAAACAATGTATGGTCCGCTGACTCTGCTTGTGTACCCATTTTGAACCATAGCCTTAGCAAATCTGTCAAACCATGCTCTAGGGGATTGCTTTAATCCGTACAAAGATTTATTGAGTTTGCACACTGTCCTCTTCGTGGTCTTTTTCCTCCAAACCTGTGGAACCTCCATGTATACTTCTTCCTCCAAGCTTCCATTGAGGAAAGCATTTTTGATGTCCAATTGGTGTAACTTCGACCCTTGTTAACAGCTAGTCCTTGTTAACAGCCTACGATAATAACACTGATGGTATTCAATTTAGCTATTGGGGCAAAGGTTTCTTGATAATCTACTCCATAGGATTGAGTAAACCCTTTAGCCACTAGCCTTGCTTTGTACCTCTCAATGCTCCCCATCCGAGTGATATTTGACCGTGAATACCCATTTGCACCCAACAACCTTTTTCCCTTCTCGTAACTCACCAAACACCAAGTATTATTCTTCTCAGAGTGCTTTGACCTCTTCTTCAACACCTTCCTCCATTCAGACTTTCAACGCCTCTTCTCTTGCCTTGGGGATCTTCACACTATCAATGATGGTCAAAGGCTTTGAAACCAGATAATAACTTCCCATAGGCAACAAATTTATTGATAGGATGAGCAACACATTTCCTTACCCCTTTTCTAATAGCAATAGGAAAGTCATCTAAGTTTACTGATGAGAATCTTGTGGAATAATATTACCTCCTGTCTCAATAGCATCGTAACTCAAAACTGGTTCCCGCAAGTGCTAGGCTGACCAACATCTTCGCTTGATTTCTTTTCCTCCTTGTATAGACATTGAGTTGTTTCTCGGTGGTTGTGGAGTCACAGTGTGATATAGTTACGAGTGTAGGAGGAGGTGTTGTATAGGGGACCTGGAGGGTTTAGACTGTGGAGAAGGTGTATTGGGTCGTGGAGAAGTTGTGTCTACAGGATTAGGGACAGCAGTTTCAATGATATCCAAGGCGTGGCTCGGGAAGGATAGGCATAGGAATAAAGGACTGTATGGACTGAGATTCTTTAGGTCTCTCCCCTGAATGTCGTGCCCTCGCAAAGTAAGGTTGATTTTCAAAAAGGTAACATCAAAGGAAATATAGGTTTTCCTATTATAGTGGGGCAAGAATTTTGTAACCCTTCGACTCGAGGAGTAGCCTATAAATACACACTTTAATGATTTAGGATCCAGTTTACTACGATTGTTGTTGTGCACATGAATAAAAGATGTGCATCCAAAGACTCAAGAGGAAGAGCTGAGGACAATGGTTTAAAGTGTGGAAAATGTTGAAACAGAACTTCAAAGGGTATTTTGAATCCTAGAGGCATCCTATTGATAAGGTAGGTTGCGATAAGAAGAAGAGCTTCCCCCAAAGATATTTAGGTGCATTAGCTGAAAACAAAAGGGACCTAGTTACTTCCATTAGATGTCTATTCTTCCTCTCAGCCACTCCATTTTGTTGAGGGGTATTGACACATGAGGTGACATGAACAATTCCCTTTTCTCGAAAGAAACACCTAATAGACTTGCTAAGATATTCACTCCTATTATCACTCCTAACCACTTTGATATTTCTATCGAACTGTGTTTTTATCATTTGATAAAAAGTTTTAAAAATTACTTCAACCTCAGACTTTTCTCTCATTAAATATGTCCAAGTGGTCCTAGAGAAATCATCAATGAAAGACACAAACCACCTAGACCCAAAAATGTTTCGAACTTTAGAAGGGCCCCATATATCACTGTGTATAATAGCAAATGGTGAAGTAGGTTTAAAAGGAGAAGAAACATATGGTTTTTTGGTATGTTTTGCCATCTGACATACTTCACAAGTAAAAGAAGAGGGATTTTTATTGATAAAGAGATTTGGAAACAACTTTGCAAGGTAATAAAAACTGGGATGTCCTAATCTAAGATGCAGAGCATAATATTATCTGAACCTAAGCTTGTGGATGAAACTGATGTTTGAAGGCAACTGGGAATGAAGGAGTTACGTAGGATATTCCATCAAGGATATATAAGCCATTAGATAGCCTAGCACCGCCAATCACCATCTTCGAGCCTCATGCTCAAAAATACATCCATCACCCCAAAATTAGCATTACAAAGAATATCCTTAATCAACTTGCTCACCGATAATAAATTACAAAGCTAATTTAGGAACATAAAGTACATCGATAATACTATATGTTTGCTTAATTCAATAGAGCCACTCCTTTAATCATTGAGAGGGAACCATCTGCTATCTTGATCGAGGAGGAGATCTGTGATGGCTATACTTTACAATGGGACTCATTTTTCTGTCATATGTAAGGTATTAATTGTTGCTAAGCAAGAAATTCTACCTTCGGATGTTGTTAAGGAAGTAGTATGAGTTTTAGACGATAGTTGGCTGAATATTTGTTGAAGTTCTGCAATCTGGCTGTCTCTCAAGGCTCTTTGGAAAGATGTTCTGTAGATGCAACATTTGCTTCCTTCTCAAATCTGGATTTAGAGGGTTTCGGTCTGTTGGTTTTCCATGTAGTTCCAAAGACTGCTCCATCAAATGTCCACCTTTTTTACGTTGTTCACACCATGGTCTCCCCCTCCTTTGTTTATTCCCGTGATTAGAGTTTGTAATTAGTGCCAAGCATCTATTTGTTGAGCAAATGGTACCATCAAGGAGAGTCCGCTTTCTTCTCTCCTAATCTCGAAAAAAGCCCTCCCGAACCAATGGTAGAGGTTTAGTAGCCAAAATTCTGCTCTTTGCCCCATCAAACTCACCATTAAGTCCAGAAAGAAATTGAAAGATTTTCAGAGTTGATAATGACCACAATGTGTCTCGTTATTGTTGTTTTATATCAGGATGGCTCCAGAAGTTATGCAGCAATTGCATGGTTATGACTTTAAGTGAGTTGATTACCTCTCTGATATGTACTTTTTTCTTTTCTTTTTATTTCCTTCCATTCTTTTACTTTGTTATACCTTTCGAATCATTCAGTTTCCTCTTTACAGAGCGGACATCTGGTCTTTTGGAATAACAGCGCTTGAACTTGCTCATGGTCATGCCCCATTTTCCAAGTATCCGCCAATGAAAGTAATCTCTTAGTTTTCTGATAGTTATATCAGTTTATTATTGTATGTATTTTTCTGTTGTCTTTTATTTTTGTTCTTGGTTTGAATTTGAATTACTTCCATTTTGCTGCAGGTTTTATTGATGACCTTGCAAAATGCTCCTCCTGGTCTAGATTATGAAAGGGACAAGAGGTTCTCAAAGGTTTGTGCTCTTTCAATTTTGTCTTAGCAACTGGTATCACTTGTTGGTATCTATAGCATCATTCTGATAGTGATATTATTCTCTAGTCTTTCAAGGAGATGGTAGCTGTTTGCTTGGTGAAGGACCCTAAGAAACGTCCTACTTCAGAGAAGCTTTTGAAGCATCCTTTCTTTAAAAATGCCCGCTCCTCTGATTATCTAGCTCGAACCATTCTTGATGGCTTTGCTCCATTAGGTGAACGGTTTAGGGTGCTCAAGGTGTCTTGCTTAAAACGTTTTTATTTACTTTGTGCTCTGTTTAAGATGGGGAACAAATGTGGCCCTCTGATCTTGTCTTTTATGTCTCAGACAAAAGAAGCTGATCTTCTTGTACAGAAAAAGGCTCTCTATGAGGACAAGGAGCAATTATCACAGGTGAATAATGGAGCCCTTTTACATTTCTCAACAAAAAGTAACTTGTAATGCTAGGTTTTTCCTTCATGCCTGACTAAATTTATTAGGTTTTGTATTCTGAGTGATCCAATTGCTATCAGTTCCACAGTTATCCCAGGTCTTAAAGATTAAAAGAAACTATTGCAGCTAATTTTACTTCAATTAATGAATAACCTAGGTTGATAAAAATTTATGATTACATGGTATCACTTTGGATATGAACCTTTCACCTTGCAGCAAGAATATATGAGAGGAATCAGTGCCTGGAATTTCAACCTGGAGGACTTGAAAAGTCAGGCTGCACTTGTAAGTAGTTTCAATTGCCCAGCTCAATTTATTGTTTGTTAAGTGGTGTTATCCAGCATCTATTAAGTCTTGGGTTTCCTATGGTTCTATATTTATGTTGGGGCCCTCCACCTATTGCAGATTGGTTTTATGTTGGATGCTTTTACATTATTTATGTGGATGTACCCCAAGACCTGCTCTACTATTTTTATCTCATCAGAAATGCTGACTGTCTTACCTGCAGATTCATGATTATGATGATGTGCCGAATGCAGAAGATCAAGATGGCAGCAAGAAGCAAAGTGACAGGAATGGTGTCATTGGATTATCAGCTGAGAGAATGTCTTCTGAAATGGGTTGATAATTCCATTGCTCCAAGTAGCAGGGAGGTACCAGTTATAACCCAAAATTGTTTCTCTTTAATTGAGTTTTAAGCCCGAATGGTTAAAGCTTGTACCTCAAGATTTTTATCCTCTTTAACTTGTTTCAGGATGGGCTTAATGATCTTCAAGATCTCGAGAGTTCACTTGCTTCTTTTCCTATTAAACCTCTTCAAGCACTCAAGTATGACATTTTTTATGCTTGCTTGACTTTCTATTGTGAACAATTCATTTGTTATAACATATTTCAGAAGCTATCATTATTCACGTTTGGCACATTCTAAGAGATTGTGAATTATTTTTTTTTTTCAAATAGAAAACAGTAACTTCTCACAAATTTAATCCTTCAGCTTTTAAGTAATGTGCTTTTTTAAGTATCTTCTTTATATATTTAAACACATTTTGTATCTCTTCAACTAATTACTATTGTTTTGGAGAAATAAAGGTTGACGACCAAATTGTTTTGGTAATTTAGTTTCTTTCCTTTATTTATGCAACTATTTAATTGGTGCAGAAGCTGTTTTGACATTGGTGAAGATGATGAGGGTGCAAAGAGTCCAAATCTGAAAGGGGTTAATCAATCAGGAAGCGAGCCATTCATTATAAAGTCACCAAGAGCTGCAGACCAAGATGCTAGTAGAAACAAGGGTGAGAATTCCAGGCAAAGTGGGTCTTTACCTCGTCAGGTCATTCAGAGCACAAAAAGTTCTTGAGCGGTCCAATAATACCTGATAATACCTTCTCTCCTAAAAAGGATACTGGAAATGGTGACAGGTAAGCTTTGTTCTCAGTGAAGTTACCCTAAGAGCTGCAAAACTGTTATCACCAAACATGATAAAATAATTGAAGTGACTTTCCCTAAAAAAAAAATGAAGATCATATTTACCCATTGTCAAGATTGGCATATGTTGAGTTTCTAAATTCTGTGGATTTCAAGTTAAGAGAGTCCTAGATGTATGATCTGCTACACATGACATAGGGATTGTCTTCTTGACTTGGTCATTGACCCCATTGTTCTGTAATTAAAAAGAACTTGCTTTTATCATTGTCATTTACTTTACTGAAAAAATGTGTAATAATCTACATTAAATTGGGTTCATCAAAAATGTTTTGAAGGGACTTGCCACAGCCCAAATTTCAATCTGCACACAACTACAGTGGTCCATTGTTGTATCGGCAGAGGAGAGAAACAAATTACACGTCATCAGGTATTTCTTTCCCCCCTTCTATTTATACTTAAGAAGTATGCTATTTGTTTGTAGCCTAACAAACTTAGTTTGGTTTCTTTGCCTCTTTTACTTATCAGAGGATGCATCAGAGGGATCAGTTGTTCGACGGGGACGCTTTAAGGTGACTTCAGCTGAACTCAGTCCCAAGGTACATCTGCAATATATTGAAATGTCTACCTCATCTGTTCAAAGAAACTTTGCAGCCTATTGGGCACCATCTTCTTATGTTGTGCAATAACATGCATCCTTTTACTGATAAACAGCCTTTACTTGAAATCAGTTGAACAGTTAGGAATTGCTGCATATATGGCGTGTCTATATTTTCCTGTCTGTTATGATATACTGCTGTGAAATTTATCTGTATCAATAAATGTCTGCACAGTTTGACACCATTTGTTAGGCATCATCCAAATGCTGCATCAACGAAATGATTTACATATAATGCCATCAACTATTACATTTTTAACATCACACTAAGTTATACTTCTTCTAAAGGGCTATATTCTAAATGATTCCACTGAAGGCTTTGGTTTCATAATCGTTTTGGTTTGTTGCAAGTGATCATCTTGCATTGATTATGAATTCAATTTGCTTGTTATGATTCCACTGCATGTTCTAATTTCAAGCATATTTTTCATGTTAATTGTTTATCCTCCTCCGATACCTCGATTGTTATACTTATCCATGAAAACGTTTTGGCTTATATTTCCTCATTGCAGCCTACAAAGTTGCTACTACAAACTGTCTTCTATGACTGTATATAATCTCGTATTTTTCGGATGAAGAATTGATAAGGATTGAACTTATTAATTTAGCTTTTAGGCAATGGCTTTGTAACCATTGCCATTATTTTCTCTCATTCAGGGACCTACAAACTCCATATTTAACCCGATTCTTGGAGGTTTAATGAGTCCATCTCTGAACCCTACAGTTAGTGCGGTTCTCCCATCTCTACAAAGCATTTTGCAACAGAACACCATGCAAAGGGTACGTTAGTTTTTGTATGCACTATCTCATCTCATAGAGATTGCCTGTAAATCAAGTTTTTTTTTTTTTTTTTTTTTTTTAATGATTGCCAACAGGAAGAAATCATTAGACTGGTCAAATATGTGGAGCAAAGTTCTGGTAAGCCTCTATATTTTGATCGACTGCATTTTTTGCGGTGTAATTGTGGAAGAAATTATATGACATTAAATTTGGCTTCTGTTACTTACACAGGTAAGCTTGGGGATTTGACAGATGTGGGCATCAATGACCTTTTGCAGGTATCAACCCTAACTTCTCCATGGTGTCCATTACTCTCTTCATGTATGCTTTCTTATGACATGGTTTCCGGCTTATGCCAATGTTGGATTTCACATGATGAGACATGTTTTCCCATATAGAGATACACTTTGTTAAAAGATTTTAGTTTTCTTAAGGAATGATTTAATCTTAATTTTACGTGCAGATAGCGCCTTCTTCTTCAAGGGGAGAGAGAGCTGCAATTCCAGGTGCTGCAGTTGCAACAGAGGTATGGGGTGAAACACAACACAGTGTGGACTTTCTTTCTTTATTATGCACATTTTACTGAAACTTTATTTATGTTGTCAGTGTCGGGAACCTCAATGAGGAATTGCAGAGACAGAAAATGAAGAACGTGCAGGTCCGTGCATTAATCTTGAATATATATTGCCAAAGTATCAAATATAACCATACATCTATGTTGCTCCAACTCTCATTTTATTTAGACTACTTAGATCCGATACATGTTCGGGAACGGGTATAGAGATCTAACCCTCCAGATATACGAAAATGCAGAAAAAAAAATAAACATAACCTTGTTAGAATCATATTCGTTACCATACATCTACGTTGCTCCGATTCTTTATTTTATTTGGACTACTCAGATCCGATACATGTTCGGAAATGGGTATGGAGATCTAACCCTCCAGATATATGAAAAATACAGAAAAAAATGAACATAACCATGTTAGATACATATTCTTATCCAACACGTACATCTGAGTTCGGTAACATAGGCGTGCATACGCAGTCCCTTGTTTTGGTTGCAAAATAGCTTATTTTTGTTCACCCAATGTCTGAAACCGAGTTAATTTCACCTTGCTGCAGTTAGAGAAACATTTAAACGCATTGGTCAACGACAAAGAGTGAAGGTGAAACGATTGTGACGACGGTTGATGCATAAACTGCTCGATTATTTCTTTGTTGATGTTAGGGTTCATAAGGGCATTTTTCTTTTAATAGGTATATAGAAGTTATTTGTTTTTTTTGTTTTTCTAGTGCACAGCATATGCACGGCGTCTCTTAAGCTGGACTCTTGCATATTTTGAGATGCCATTGCTTGAATCTCAGTTAGGTAACTTTGTTGTATTTATTGACCACCATATTGTATGTATATCGAATGTTAAAAATGCATTTTTAGAGCAAAAAAAAGCTTGTCTGGCCTTAACCTTGGTTCAGCACCTTTTAGTACCGTCATTTGAAGGTAAGCCTGAATAACTGTAGGCGTAAGCATGTACAGTTGAGTGACTAGGGGGTGCATTCGATTAATTCGATAAGTGGCTGAACCGAATTAACTAAAATCAAATTAATCGATATTTTCTCTTTAACTGTTAAATGAATCGATATTTTTTTAAATTTATTAACTGAACCGAATAAATATTGGTTAACTCGGTCGGTTTTCGATATAGGTTTTTGGGTAAAGTACACAAATGGTCACTAAACTAAGCTAACATAAATTTTTTAGTCATGAACTTTCAAAAGTTACAAAACAATCATTAAACTTATTGAACTATTACAAAACGATCATTGCACATTACAAATTGTTGATAAATTTTGAAAAGTTTAATGACCATTTTGTAATAATTCAATAAATTTAATGATCATTTTGTGCTCATTTGATATATATATATATGATTATTTTATAACTTTTAAAGGTTAATGACAATATATATATATGTAATGTATAATACTTAATATATAATAATTTTGATTAATTCGGTTAATTAACCGATTTCGAACCAAATTAATCGATAATCGAAGTTTAAAAAATATTTAACCGTTAATCGATCATACCAAAATTAATCGATCAATTAATTAAATTTTTTTAGTTCGATCATTTAATTTAGTTAAAATTGAATAATGCTCACCTCTATCAAGTGCGGTTCTACATAAGGCTTTTTGGTTCTTAGAAAAAATGTCCAAAATATATTTAGTTTGCTTTTTCATAGATGAAAAAGACGTGCCAATAATATTTGTGTTAATTAAATAATAATTCAAAAGCAAAGTGTCTAATTTCTTTTGTCTTTAGTTATCAAAAAATATCCAAATTATATATTTAATTTACTTTTAGAATTGTAAACCCTCATTGTAATTTGAATATTTTTTAATAATACTAGCGGCTTTTATAAAAAATTAGAGAGTATGCCAAATAAATTATTACCAAATTATTAATCTTAAATTTTAAATATATTTATTTTTAATGTACATTTATAATAAAAATTTATATTCAATACAAATACAAATAATTCGACTAATATAGGAATAAATATCAAAATTACACATATCAAATGTACAATGTAATACACATAAATTTAGATTTTGAAAAATTAAATAATTTATTTATTAAAAATTAAAATCTAACCAGACAAAAACTATTACTACTTTATTTTAATCCAAAATTAAAAAAAATTTAAGAAAACCAATACATATATTGCTTCAATCTCTTTCTCTTACCCATTCCGTCTTTCTTTAGTAGAAAACACTGCAAAGAAAGGGTAAAACTTTAATAATCGCGTATTTACATTATAAATTAAAATTAAATTTAAATTTTAAAAATTTAAATTTTAAACACTAACTTTAAAATTTAAATTTTATAACTCAAATCTCTAAAATCTAAACACTAAAATAAATCGTTAACCCTAAAACAAAAAGTTTTGTGTCTATAAGAAAACCCCCAAAATAGGCGAAAATTCAAATCTTTTTCTGATCGAAGAAATAAAAAACTAAAGAGCGATTCTCGCATCATCTTCCTCGAACCGACGGCTTCAGGTACTTCGAACTCCGTTAATGCTTTCTTCGGTTTCTCAGAACTGAATTTAATTTTTATGATTTTGGATGGCTATCTGGATCTCCTGATAAAAAAGTAGAAATTAGGGCTCTAAGTTATAATTCACCTCCCCCAATTTTAGGGTTAGTTTTGATTGTTTATTAGCAAAATATGATGGGGAATTTTTTTTCATTTTATTGAATCAGGTTATAATTGAATGTGAAACGTATTGTTGTTGGATTCATATTTTGTTGTCGATTTTATTATTTTTGTTTAAAAATAAATGAAAGTAAAAATATAATGATAAAATCAATAAAAATTAATATTAAGCATAGTATATTGTCAATTTTACTTTTGATTTATAATATATCATAAAAAAATTTTCAACATTCAAATATGTTAGAAGATTAAGAAATACTCAACTTGAAGCTAAAATGTAATAATTTCATGTGCGAGTTAAAAGTTTCATGAGTCTATAAAGATAGTGATATAATTAGTGAGATTATTGTGAATGAGTAAATTCAGTAGTGAAAATTTCTGTTTGAGAGGTGAGAATCAAGATTTTTTTAAAAAGTAATAATCTCTAATAGAGAAATACCTTGATGTATTGAACTTACAGAATTAAGAAATGTTACTTGATTTAGATGTGTTGGACATGGATACATTTATTTTTTCCTCGATTTCCTTGTATTTGAGGGTTCTTGTAGGATCATATTTCCGTGCTTATGTTCTGATATGTATCGGACATGGTTATTTTAAGAAAAATGAAGAGTTGAAGTAACATAGGAGCTGAGTCAAATAAATGAATGTTCAACATTTAACAGGATTGAATTAACATAAATCTGAGTCAAACTCACTAGAAACATAGAATTTCATGATTTCAAAGTATTTTTGTCTTTCTTTCTTTTGTTAATACAGAACCTGCTAGAATTAAGAAACTGGAAAAGCATAAGAACAACTGATTAGTCATTTTTAGCTGCTTTGCTTGGTATCTAGTTCTAGTGTTTCAAGCAAAATCAAAACTGAAACTGAACATTTTGCTAAACTTTTATCTGCCTGGGAAATGGTTGTCTTGATCCAAGCAGAACAGAACATTTATCCAAACTGTTCAACCATGAGAGAAATGGTTCTGATTATCAAAGCAAAAGCAAAACTGAAAATGAACATTTTGCTTGACTGATTAGCTCTCTGACAAGAAGGGTATAGTATTTACCTGTTTATATGGAACTAAAGGAATCTCTTTAATGAACTGACTTTTGAGTTCTGACTTTTCCATCTATAATTTACTAGCCATTGTTTAAGAATTGTAATGTTGTTTCCTTTAGAGGTAATTTTTATACATTGACATAGGAAATTTTCAACTTCACAAGGGTCACATGCCTTCTTATTTTTACTTTTTTTCATATGCTTTGTAGACAATTCAAGATTTTTTGTTGGTAACAAAATAACCATATCCCGATGTTTTTACCCATAATCTTCATGTACTTAGAGCCTTGAGTTTGGGTTTTCTCCTTGAATGGACTTTTTTGTATTATATTTAGTTAAGCCTATTTTCTATGCACCGTTGAAGGAGTTCTAAAATTCTATTAACGGGATTAAGAAATTAACATATTTTTTCTTCCTTATATAATTTTATTTTTTATTATTCCTTAAAAAATATGTCAGTTTGTTAAATTTGCTGGTGAAATTCGATTGTGTATCGGAGATAATTCTAGTTAAATGGTATAAAAATGTGTAGTCCAGTCATTGAAAAAGATAAAAGAACCCAAACAAACCAAATAACTAAAGATTTTCTCATTGATGAATACATTGCAGTTCACGGACAAGCAAATAATGGACTTAACATCATCTTCTTCTTCACCTCCCCAAAATTCTGGCAAAGATTACATCGATCTGATTGATCACCCACAAAACGAAGATGTTCACAATCTAGCTTCTGGGTTTAGTTCTGGTAATAACTGGATTAATAACAAGGAAGAGATCGTTCCTAGCTATGATTTCCATCCGATCCGACCTGTTTCAGCTAGCCTTGATTCCCTTGGAGTTAATAACAATCCCAGTTCTATCGATTCTAAAATTAAGGTAAATCTTCAACCTCCCAATTTTTTTGTTTTTTGTCAATAAGTAATGGGTATGATTTTGTTTTCTAGATATTTATAATTTTTTGAATTGATTCAATTAAAGTTACTTGGATTTTTTATATAGTTTTTGGAGTTTATTTGGTGAAATGTAGTTTGATTAATAAACATTGATATGGTGTTAATCTTTTGAAAGTTAAACTTACTATGCTTTTCTTGGATTTTTTTAAAATAGTTTCCGGGGTATATTCAATGAAATGTAGTTTGAACAATAATCTTGTGGACCTGGAGTTAATATTTTGATAGTTAACCTCTCTACGCATGTGAGTTTTTTGATATTTCTTTTTTTTTTCAGTATAGTTGATTAGTAAACTTTTATTGATATCAACATGATTTCTTAGTAGTTTCAAGATTCAGTTGGGTTTCTTCAATTGCATTACTGTTTACTTTTTCTTTTTCCGCACTGTGGACAGAACTATGGTTCTCTTGACTCACTTGAACCTGTAGAAGGCATTCAAGAAAAGGACCAAAAAGCTGTTGAATCATCATTAGTGGCTGCCATTGACCGAACCATGAAGAAACACACTGATAATTTGATGCACGTGTTAGAAGGTGTTGGTGCCCGACTTACACAGCTGGAGAGTAGAACCAGTAACCTCGAGACTTCTGTGGATGATTTGAAGGTGTTTATAGAACACAATCATGATGGAAAAATGAGACATCTAGAGAAGATTTTAAAAAAGGTTTTTTTTTTCTAAAATATATTCTCCCTTGGTTTTGTTTTGGCTGCCATGGGTGTATAGAGGAAGAATTAGGTGTACATTGTGTCTTGTTAGCTCAAGTCTTGCAGCTTTAATTGATGATTTTAAGAGCTTCTGAAGTAGATCTATATTGTGTATCTTGTTAGCTCAAGTGGCTGTGATTGATTTGTAGTAGTCAAATTAGCAAACTGCATTGGAAGACATGATATTGAAGGATGTGAAGTTGTCACACCATCTAGACACTTGATTTTGTCTTTTATTATGTTCTTGGTGAAACCTGATTGACTTCATTTCTCCTATATCTTCATCCATTAGTAAAGTGAAGAAATCATATCTGGTTTCCAAAGCCAAGGTTCATTTCTTGCTCACTTACAATTACTTATTAGAATGCAAACTGGCTGTGATTTTTCATGGCACTTACGTGAAACTTGCAAGGAGTAATTTTCTAGCCGCATGTAAAAACCCGGATTACTTGCAAGAAATATTTGTTCGTGTGGTTTTGTTAAGGGACAGAATTTTGTCATTTTATTGGGATTTTTGGTAGGTTTCTAATGCTAGATTATGTGTGTTCTTGTACTTTGATCACTAGCTTGTGTGATTCTTTTATGTTTTTTTGTCAACCATGTGCAGGTGCTAACAGAACTGCATGTTGTAAAAGAAAAGCAAGAGAGTTTGGAAGATCTTTTACAGTTTTCAAAGCTGCAGGTGACCAAGACAGACCAGCCATCAGAAATTCATAGCACTGCACATATGGATTCCGTGCAACAAGCTGCATCTGCTCCTTTTCAATCTCACCAACAGCTTCCTCTGGCTGCCGCGTTTCCGCAATCACTTTCGTCTGCACCCCCTCCAGTTCCCCAGCAAAATCTGCCACCTCCAGTCCAGCATCCAGACCAATTCCCTCAGAGCCAAGTTCTTTCGGCCCCTCAACGAGATGCTTACTATCCACCACCTGGCCAACCTCAGGAGACTCCAAGTCAGCAATTCCCCATGCCTCATGCACAGCAAGTTCCTTCTGTCCCTCAGCAAGATGCATACTACCCACCGCCTGGCCAAACTCAAGAGACTCCAAGTCAACAATTCCAAATGCCTCCTGCTCAGCAGCCACAACCCTCTCCTGCAGCACCGCCACATCAGCCATATCAACCATCCCCTCCACCTCAGTACTCTCAACCACCACAGCCCCTTCAAGTCCAACCTCCCATAGGCCACCATCCTGAAGAGGCATCTTGTGTTCCTTCTCAGACATATCCACAAAACCTGCGCCAGCCTCCCAGTGGCCCTCCTTCCTCCCAACAGTATTTTGGGACCCCACCTCAAATGCATGAACCACCATCCAGAAGGCCTGGTCCCGGGTTTTCTGCTGGATATATCCAACAATCTGGGCCAAGTGAACCATATGGTTATGGTGGATCATCTCCACAATATGGCAGTAGCACCCCAATGAAAATGTCGCAGCTCCCATCTTCAACCGGAGGTGGTTATCCACATCTTCCAACTGCTAGGGTACTACCACATGCATTGCCCACTGCATCCGGGGTTGGTGGCGGACCAGCTCCGTCTGGACCTGGAAACAAGGTTCCCTTTGATGACATCATCGACAAAGTTACCAGCATGGGATTTCCCAGGGATCATGTTAGAGCAACGGTTAGAAAGTTAACGGAGAACGGGCAGTCGGTCGACCTCAATGTGGTGTTGGATAAGCTAATGAATGATAGCGATATACATCCACCGAGAGGTTGGCTTGGGAGCTAAACCTGGTATCACTGATTTATGTTCATGTATAGGAATTATCATTGATTCTGATTGAACTTATTCGGAGCTTGGGGGGGGGCAGTTCACCCCCTCTTACTTGCTTTCAGGTTTCTCCATTTCTCCCTCTCTTCACTCTATTCTTCTTGTTTGACACTCGGAGTTTCTTTCCTTTCTCATTTTCACATTTGTGTATACTTCCAATAATTTGAATTATTTCGACTTTTCATTTTGTTAATATTTCCCCCACATATCTGATTGGCTCATATTGGTTTGGGTTGAATGGGAATTGTTTTGGTTAAGTTGGCTCGGTTCAATTTTTTTTTGAACTAAGGTATTCACCGCCGATAACAGTGACTAATTTTCTCTCTGCGGATACTCTTGATAAGAGGTAAACGGTCGACCATAAAATGTATTTTATTTTATGGATAGGGGAGAAATATATATTTTATGAATGTAATCCAAATTGACTGAACAAGTTCGAGTACTCAGCACCAGGTTGTAAGAATATGTGAATGTATTCAATCAATTTTCAACATGTTAAATAAAGAGTACAAAATTTATGAAATAATTAAATATTTTTTAATAATTTTAAGATGATTACAAGGTAATATATGTTTATATTTTTTAATCATTTAATAAACATCATTTACAGATAAAATTGGTCGAATTCGAGTTTTTTAAGATAAATGTCATCCTCATTTCTACTAAGCATAAGGATAATTTTACATTTTTTGTTATTTTGGTTCTTATTTTCTTAAGATAAATTTAGCCCTTAACCTATATCTTTTTGTCAAATAACTCATTTTTCTAACTAAAATGTTGGTTAAACTGTTAAATAATTAATGGTGCTGACATGGCATGTACATGTAAAATATATTTTAAATGACATGTCATCTAACCTATCACACGCTTACACATGAAATATAATTTTATTTTAATTTAAATTATAAAAAATAATTAAAATTCAAATAAAAATACTAAAAATAATTAAAAAAAAACGTAAAAACACATAATCAGTTCGTCACAGGTTCGATCGATGCTCAAACTGTTTTTTAGGCTTGAATCCATGAAAACCCCTAATCACATCTGCTATTCTTCATCAAACCAATTCCACCAAAAGTCTCCCAAACTCAACATTTGTAATAATCAATCTACACACACCCTAAATGCATATAAATATCCGACCATAAAGATGCCAAGACTCGAATCTGAAACACAATTTATTTAAATTTTAACCGATTAAGGTTCCCGCGTTTTTTTGTTTAATAATTTTTAGTATTTTATTTGAATTGTAATTATTTTTTATAATTTAAATTAAAATGAAATTATATTTCATGTGTAAGCATGTGATAGGTTAGATGTCTTGTTATCACCATTAGTTATTTAACGTTTTAGTCGACATTCTAGTTAAAAAAATGAGTATTTGACTAAAAGATATAGATTAAGGGTCAAATTTATCCTAAAAAAGGATGAGAACTAAAATGACAGAAATTGTAAACGTTAGGGGTTAAAATTATC
This sequence comes from Hibiscus mutabilis, assembly GCA_019671005.1. Taxonomy (NCBI): domain Eukaryota; kingdom Viridiplantae; phylum Streptophyta; class Magnoliopsida; order Malvales; family Malvaceae; genus Hibiscus; species Hibiscus mutabilis. Next base: position 43,675,277 of record CM033756.1, read on the forward strand.
CTTATACCTTTCTACTAAAACCACAAATTAAATTCGAAATAACTAAATAAAAGATAAATTACAAAAATCATTATTGAACTTTGCTCTGACCTATTTTGGTCATTGAACTTTCAAAAAATTAATTTACTACTAAACTTTATACATTAACCTATTTTGGTCGCTCAATATTATTTTATTAATATTTTTGGTATAACTTGATATATTTTATTATTATTAAATAAAAATATTTTAAAATAAAAATAAATTACTTTTATTAATATTTAATTATAAATATAATTTAAAATAAAATTAAATTATATTTGATTATAAATAATTTAAAATACCCTAAGCCCTAACCTCTTTCCAACCACCAATTTCCACGACCACCCACCATTCGTCTGACTTAACCTCCGACGACCCACACAACTGAGAAAACATGAGACAAATCAAATGATTATTTGATATATCGTAAAAAGTTTATCTGCAATTGACCGAAATCGAAGTTTTTATTCAAAGTAATCAGTTACAGGGATCTGACCTTTCTAGAAATAACCAGCCAACAATTTTTGATTTTGTTGTGTGTTGCAACCTCCTTGAAAGTGTGCACCTTTGGATCTGAAGCCATTCTTCACCTACCAACCAAAGAACACCAAAATTTCGAAACAATTAGATCGGAAGCACCCACAAAGAAAGCTACCAAAATATAATTTTATTTTTATTTTAAATTATTTTTTATATTTAATAATAATAAAATATGCCAAGTCATGCCAAAGTATTAATAAAATAATATTAAGTGACCAAAATAAATAAATATATAAATTTAGTGAGTAAGTTGATCGTTTTGAAAGTTTAGTGACTAAAATAGGTCAGAAAGTAAAATTCAGTGATGATTTTTGTAATTTACCCAATAATTTAAAATGATTTTGTCTTTTTTTTTGCCGGTCCATAATAATTTATTGTATATCTTATTTTATACTATTAGTTGAATTAAATGAATCATTTATTTTTGATTCAATCGGTTTAATCGGTCATTTTGATATGATTTGGATAATACTGTATTTTACAACACCAACGATATGACTAAAGAAAACATTTTACATAAAAAAATATAAAAGAATTATTAAACAATAATTATAGATGGAGTAATAAAAATTTATGCATAAATTTTATTAAATACAAGTTTGATTTGTAAAAGTATATGAGTAGTTTTAATTGTTTTATTTTTTTTGTTATATGCATGTTCGTCTTACTATCCATATTCAGGATGCGAGATTGTCCCACCCAACAATGTCATTTCTAAGGTTCATACTCGCGTCCTCTCTTTAAGAGTGCAATGTGTCTTACCAATGCACCAAACACTTGTTGATATTTAAATAAAAATTATATAAACGTAAGAAGAAAAAAAATAAAAATTTCATTATATCTTTTAATATTTAAAGATAAAATATTTTAGTGTTATCCTAATTGAGTTGATATTCGAATATCAAAATTTATAAAATTACAAAAATAAGGATATGAATAATGAATTAATAAATCTAAAACATTGATGGCAAAAAAGGTGTTCAATGAATAAATTTTAAAAGAATAAACAGGAGCCAAATGTAAATATCCCTTTATTGTTTTCATCGTCTATTCCATTTCTCTCCAATCACACCTTTCAAATTTTACAAATATCTCAAATTTTATGTCCAATTTGTAAAGTATTCAAGAAATGGGAACCAATTGCAAATATCCATTTTTTTCTTAATTTCGCTCTCAAAGAAAATTTTATGGGTAAAGTACACAAGCAGTCCTAAACTATGAAAAAAAATGATTTCCATACCCGTAAAATTTTATTTATTCTTATATCCAATTCCGTCGTTTTCACCTTCTTCTCTCACACCTTTGTCAAATCCTCAAAAAAAAAACTATTATATGGGAGCATTCGATTGAGTTGAGTCGAGTAAAAAAATTTTAAGTTAGCCGAGTTGACGGGCCTTATTTTATAACTTAAACTTTATTTGAATTTTTTCGATTCATGTCAATTTTATGAAATTCGAGTTGAGTCAAATTGAGTTTAATTATTCAAGTTTCTATTCAAATTTAATTGTAAACCTCTATAATGTTATGGTACTAATTAGTTCCAATTTAAATAAATTTTCTATAATCATGTATATATATATTTCTGTTGAGATATTTGATTTTGATATAACTTAAAGAAAAATGTTTTTGAATTTAAACTAATTTGCAAAAATATTTTAAAAGTCCATAAACTTGAAAAATATGTTTGAAAGTTTTTCAAATGGTTTTTGACATGTTTTAAATGATTTTAAATAGCCAAAGTGTCAAAATAGTCCATAAACTTGAAAAATACGGCATCCGCCGTACCGATACCCTAGGGTGCGTACTGATACACCTGTATCGTGTACCGATACCCTTTGTATTAAATGCTTCAATGGCTATTTCTTCTTAAGGAAGGTATTGATACTTTTGCACGAGTACCGATACGCCATGCTCCAGAAGTGCATTTATTACTAGAAATAAAGACTCCACCGGCTCCAAACTAACCCCAACGGCTAGTAACGGTCAAGAACTTATTAGAGGACTTAAAAGAGACCTTCAAGCAACCATGCAACAACAAGAAACCAACTACCAACATTCAATGATAGAGAAATTGTTATAGAGCTTAGTTTTGTCATATTTCTTTGTAGAACACACTTGTGAGCATAATTGTTATATTTGCTCAAGTGTTAGGATTTGAGTGAGTGCTTAAATTGCAAACACATTTGTCTTGTAAGGGTTTTCATTGTTTGCTTATTTGTTTTCTCTTTGTAAGAGAATATTTCTAGACTTTGGGGTATAAGTCTAGGTTTGTGAGGGTTATCTCCTTGATGCCAGAAAAAGGAAAGAAAAATTAGTGAATTTGTAGAAAACCCTTAGTGTAGATAGCTAAGGTAGTGGATGTAGACTTGGTTTAGAAGTCAAACCACTATAAATCATCGTGTCTTAATTTTTATTACTTAGTCATTCATCCACCAAAGCAAAAATCTAATTCACACCCTCTTGGCTATTCGGTTGATCGTACGAGCCTCCAAACAATTGGTATCAGAGCTTCATCTCTACTCCAGATTAACATCCTAGAGTCAATCCTTGAGGTGCTCAACTTTTCTACATCAACATAAGATCATGGCGCAATCCATCGACAAACATCCTTACTTCAACGGTGCCAACTACTCCTATTGGAAGAATAGGATAATGTTTTTCTTGAGAGCCAATGACTACCTTCTTTGGGATATTATTCTTGATGGCCTTTTCGTTCCACAAAAAACAAGGCAGAATAGAATGTGGAAGATCAGAAAAAGATGCAACTCAACAATATGTCAAAGGGGAAGAAGAAAGAAGAGCAAGGAATTGAAAACTTGAATATTGCTCTTAAATGCTCCACAAGCCAACAAGAAGATTCAAGTGGAGAAGATAATAAAGAAAAATAGATGGCCAAGCTCTTCAAGAAGTTTACCCGATTCATGAAGCAAGAAAATGAAGAATCAAAACATAAATCGAGAATAAAGAGGAAGGATCCCATCATATGCTTCGAGTGTAAGAAGCCGGAGCACACCAAGTATGATTGCCCTCGATTTAAAAGGAAAGGATCAAACCATAAGAAGAAGACATTTGTGGCTACATGGAGTGATGAAGAGGACTCCACCGATGATGAGGTAGCCAACCTTTGTCTCGTGGCCGTCGAAAAAGATTCAATGGTAACTTCTAATTCATCTACTTCAACTTCATATACATTTGATGAATTACAAGATGCCTATGATGATTTAGTTTTGGAATTTAAAGCCTCATTTAAAAAAAAACAAGAAATTGATTTCAAAATTAAAAATCGAAAATGTTTTGTTTTCCAAAACTAATTTAGAACTTGAAGCAAGGTTTGAAAATTTGAGAAAAAGATTTTTGATTTACAAATTTTGCTTCAACAAGTTCAAAAAGATCATCAAAAAGAGTTGGATGATCTTAGAAAAGAAAAAGATTTGATTTACAAAAATTTTGAAAAAAATAGAGATTGCTCCAAAAATAATTTTGTAAAATCAAATTTTTATGTTAGACAATCTAGTTCCCCTAGATTTTTCAAAGGCAAAATGGTTAAAAACATTTGGGTCCATAAGGGACTAATTTGTTTGAACAAAAAGAAAGACATTAAAAAATAGATTCCTAAGGGGATTAAAGTTTTTGAGACTAACAATATAGGATCCAAAGCAATTTGGATACCAAAAATCACTTGATTGTCTATTTTTAGGTGTGCTTGAGTCATTGATGAGCAAAGTCAAATTTTGGAAGCTCTTGACACACAAAGGAGGAAGGACACTTGGAAAAGGAAAGCTTAATGTCCTACCTTGGTTCAAGTGGTAAAATTTTGTTTCATGCAATTGCTTAATCATGCCTATATTGTTTGTTTTTTGATGATGATCTAATCATGTTTGTATGACTACATGTTGTGCCTAATTGCATATAGTTAGGGAGAGTCTCAATTGCATGAGTTACATGTTTTTAGCCTAACATGCTTATATCTATGTTTTTGGCCATTAACTTGTAATGTTTGATTGAATTTGGTGAAATTCATGCTTGATTTGATTTAAATGTGTTGTTTTGAATACCATGTTGTAAATTTATGGCAGAAATGATCAAAATGTGTATTTAGGATCTCCTCAAGCTTTTGTATGAACTTAAGACTAAGTTATAAGGCCTTTTGGGTTGATTTTGCTGCAATTTTCACCAGTTTCGTGCCTTCGGTACCGGTACCACACATACTGTATTGATACGACCTTCAATCAAGTATTGATACGGTTTCCTCTGTACCAGTACACACAATCAAAAAAGGACTATCTTGTCTCTTTTTTGCCATGCTTTATGCGCATAATGATTTATTTTGATATATGGAATGTTTAATTGAATTTCTTGTATTTATTTGATTCATTTATTTGAAATTCAATTTATTTCTCTTGAATTGTTGGACTAACAATTTACTTGTTGCTCGAGTAAGGAGAGCCATTTCTAAAATTCTTTCATGTAAAATCTTTTCTCTTTTCTCCATTGTTTTACACCAACAATTGGTATTTTGTATCAATTGATACTTAATTTCAACATTTGATGTTTTGAACTTAAATGTGATTTCAATCTTAGTTTTGAAATTATTTTTGATATAACAAAAAGGGGGAGATAGGTTTGAAAAATTAAACTTCAAAAAGAAACAGGGGAGCTCTAATATTTTCATAAAATATTTTCTTTTTCTAAAATTATTTTTCTAAGGGGAGTTTTCACAAAAACTATTTTTCAAGTGGTTTCGTTATATCAAAAAGGAGGAGATTGTTGAGATATTTGATTTTGATATAACTTAAAGAAAAATGTTTTTGGACTTAAACTAATTTATAAAAAATATTTCAAAAGTCTATAAACTTGAAAAATATGTTTAAAAGTTTTTTTAAAAGGTTTTTGACATGTTTTAAATTATTTTAAATAGCCAAAGTATCAAAAAACAGGCCTTGAGTACCAGTACAGTTTGACCCATACCGATACCCAGAAGTGTAACACCCCGACCCGGATGTCACATTTGGGCCACAAGCTTAAACTAAAAATATAAAATTTCTCAAACTGGGTTTAGCTCAACAAAGTATTTCTCAAAAAGATTTAAAGCCAACAGTTGAAAATATAGATAAATAATCAAAACAGTACAAATGAGCTCCAATTTAATTTAAAACATGTGAACATTTGATTTGATTAATACAATTTCAAAATAAGGATTACAGACTCCACCACGTAAGGTCCTATGAATACATAGCCCACTAAACACAAGTACCGTACTTTGAAGATCACCACATGCTAGAATCTCGTACCGATAGTGCTCCTCAATCCCACGATCTAACGGTCAACCTACGCACGAAAACAACGATTCTGAGCGCTGAGCTTACAAAGTTTAGTGATACACATCTACTCTACGACACTTCATACTAATCATAAACATAAGTATGCAAGCTAGCACGAGCAATAAAGAGAGATAAATAAACACGTGGCACTACCAATAGTTGCCTAAACACGTACTCTCATCATGCAAAACATCATACATGGCCTACAAGGCCCAACCATACTCGGGATCTCACCAGATCGTCCGAAACACACAAGTCATACCACAAACCTAGAGTGACGCTTGCGTCCACATAGCATTGGGATCATACACTCCGAGTGAGGCTCGCGCCTATACAACATCGAGATCCTACATTCATAGGGATAAGTCCCGCGTCCACACAGCATCGGGATCCTACATCCATGCTCGGGATCTCTCATCAAGCATCTTCAAATGAGGCCCTCGTTCACACAACATCGGGATCCTATATTCGAAAATCTTCAACCATGGTGTTGCAACACACTCATTCTCTCATTGGGTATTCGGATCCCATAAATCAAAGATGACTCAACTATCTAGGTGTCCATATCAGCACATAGCAATGACACGTCTACCACACAACACACAACATCACACGATCCACCAAGGATCCTTACGATCATTATTACCATCAAGTCACCTAATTAAGTTTACCAACTTATTCATACATTATGGAAGTTATATTAATTATCCTTATTAATTATCTCCATTAATCTATATTATCTCATTAATAGTCCACGAGTATCGATACAGTGCACCTAAGTACCGATACTCTCACACGTATCGATACTGATATTACTCACTGGAAATCCTAGATTTCCACAAGTACTGATACGGGTCTACCTGTACCAATACAGCCCCTAATCGCGTACCGATACGACTGAAGCTCGTATCGATACCCTGTTTACAAGTTCTCACACTTTTCTCGAATTACGATATTTACTAAACCTTAATTGATCCCTAAAGCTTATGGAAGACATTAGTGTTTGTTTACTAACACTTTCAATCAATTAATATTAATTACCGGTTTCATAATCATTTAAATCGAGTATTTGTCCCTTAAGCATAATACCCATCAATTATGTCAATCTATTCGAACAAGCATACAAACATCACAATTATCAACCAAACAATCAATCAGATAATTATACGAATATTCAAACGACCCCACACGGTCTCTAAAGCTCATACGAGTCTCAAAATATTCCCAAACTCCTCATGCATCTCATACATACAAGTCTCATAATACCGGTCTCAACACATGCTTATCTATCATCAACCTATTTTGCAACTACTAACAAGCAAGGCAATTACACTTATGATGTTCATGAAGCATTTCAGAGTTCGAGGTGTACTAACCTTAAGCCAAGCGATAAATCCTCGACCAAGCTCCTCCAAACGTCTCTTTAAATCCAATATTCAAGTCCACAAATTCCTCGGATAAAAAAGTACGACTACGTAAGACATTTTACATTAATAGACTACTTTAAGGGATAAAACGCGTAAAAATAGCTTACCGGGTTCGAATTTGGCGAAACAGACTATACCAACAAACTCAGAACGTTGAGAAACCCCCGGGAAAAGTCTCCCAGAAAAAGTCAACGTTCAACACCCGATCAACGTTCAACGGTCAACGACGCGGCTCGGTTTAACCCGATTCGGCTTGGTTCAGTTCAAACCAGTTTGGCTTAGTTCGAACTAACAAAACAGGCCTGGTTCACCAGACCAAGCCTGGTTCAACTGGCAAGGCACGCCCACGCGCAGGCAGCGACGCTTGTGCAGCACGCGGCGGCCTCCAGTGGCAGGACGTACACGGCGAGCTCCAGATCGGCACTTCTGCTGCAACACCATGCACTATGGGCATGACAGATAAGGACATGTCAACGGAGAATGTTCTGTCCCAAAGTCCTAAATCAAAGCAGCACTTTTGTCAGTCAGCACCAGTAGCACATCCATTCCCGATGAATAAATACAAATTGGATAACAGGCCTACTGCTTTTAGAGTTATTTCACCATTGCCATCTGCTTTTTGCACATGTGAGTGCTCTCTCCTTTTCCTCGTTTGAGAAATTGTATTGGCTCCATCTTTTGCGATGATGGATTTTCCCATGATTTATCTTCTATTAGATCTTGAAAGTGGAAAGATGAAATAAGTACATTGCCGAAACAACGGGCCTTAGCTATGTTGCTTGGACTCAAATGTAAGCACATGAGTATGCGTCATTCAATTTTCCAAATATTTTCATTATTTGGAGAAACCTTGGCTGATCATATTCCTATACTATATTTGGTTATGTGTCGTATATAGGTGTTAGGCGTGAATGCTTCAAGAAAAATGAATATTCATAACAACATAAATTTAGATGTCTAGTTATTTGTTATAATGAGGTCTTCATTTTAATGGCATAAAACCGGATTGCCTTGTATGTCCTTTGTTGTCAATGAAAGGCAGCTGAAATCTGTTTGCCAATTATTAGGTTGATGTTTTGAAGGAGCACTTCTCACAATATGGTGGCCTTTACTCTGTGGAGCTGGAAGATGTGGAAAATGATGATGACGGTATGGTATCCGAGACATTGAGGAATTGCTCAGCTCGTATAACTTACAGCACACGCCTCTCGGCAGAAAGGGCATTTGTAAATGGTAAATGCTGGCAAGGCAACAATCTGCAGTTTTCATGGCTAATATCTAGCAATTCGAGCAATGATCCTAATAACAAAGAAACCTCATCTTCCACACCAAAGGAGCCTTTAGAAGCTGATGATGTCCAGACAGAAGAAAACTTTGCATGCAGCATCTCCCAGGAAGTTGCTTCGGACAACAAGGAATCCGAGAATTCCGATGTAAAGAGTTTTGTCGAGCATACGGGCTTGGCTGAAGTTTCAGGTCCATCTCCAACATCTAGTGTGAAAGATTCACCTGAAAGCAAGGAATGTTGAAGATGGGGGGCTCTTTTGGATTTGTACAGTAAGGTAAGACATTCAATTTGTTTAAAGTTGTTGCCACCTTAAGGTTTAACAGTTCTACCGGAGCGGCAAATTGTGTTGTCTTTTGAGATTAATTTTTAGGACAAAGAATTAAAAATTAAAAAAAGAAAATTCCAATGAGATTTTACTTGAATTATTATACTGAAAAAAGCTAGTGAATTGATTCCCATTTCAGTTTTGCATTTGAGTTTGGAGTTTGTATTCATTTTTAATTAGGAAATTAGAAATGTAACCATGCAAAAGTTCCTAAAAAATTGCAATATAAAGATAGAGAAAAAAGATTGCAGATAATTCGAACCAATATAATTAAGTTTAGGGTTCAACGAATCTTTCTTAAAAGGTAAAAAGTTACAAGATGAAATGAATACAAAATTGTAAGCAACCGGCTGATTATTGCAATTGAGAGCCAAACTTATGATTATTTAATCTCTTAGCTTTCAATAAACCATTAATTACATACTTGCATGTCAAGCTATTAGGTGCAAACCCTAGTTTCATCAGTCTATCCTGAAGCGCCATTAACTTATCCATATCACCACTCTCTGTATATGTTCTCACAAGAATATTGTAGTTTTCGGTATCGAAAATCATGAATTCCTTGGCAAAGTAGCTCAATATCGACTCCGCTTTATCGATATCCGATTGCTTGCAGTAGCATTGTATCAGCGCCCTGCATATTTGCCGATCGGGGAGGATAGCAGATTTAAGCATTTCTTCCATCAAGGATTCTGCTTCATGAGCTTTACCTATTCCGCATGACGAGCATATAAGAGCTTTATATGCAACCAGATCGACCTTTATTCTCTTACATAACATCTCAGCTTTCAGGAGCAATGCATCAGTCACACTATTGCATCTGCAGAATGACTGGATCAATTCGTTATAGATATCCGGTTTAGGTAAATAACCATCCTGAGAGATTCTTTCCAGGAGAGACTTTGCGCGAATGGTCGATCCTCATGGCATAAAGAAACCATCAAAAAGTCATAAATATCTGAAGATACGAAAACCCTGAATCTCCTTAGCTCTACAACCAAATTCAAAGCTGAAACCAACCGTCCCTGTTTTGCATATCCTTCCACAAGAACTTGACAAGTAAAACTATCCGGGGAAATTCCGTTCCCTATCATCTCATGCATCAAATACTTCGACTCTTGCATCCTCCCCTCCTTGCAATAACCAGAAATAAGAGTATTATACGACACAATGTCCGGATCCAATCCTCGATGAACCATCCTATGGAATAACTGATGTGCCTCTCTCACCCTCCTTTCTTTACAAAGACCGCTCATCAACGCGGTATACGAAATCAAATCAGGCATCACGCCTCTCCTATACATGATCCGATACAAATAGAATGCATCATTGAGTCTCCTTTTCCTACAATAGCTACTAATCAACGTATTATAGGTTACCAGATCAGGATCAAACCCTTCTTCTTCCATTCTCTCCAAGAACTCATCAACCTTATCAGCATTTCCATCTTTGCAAAAAACATTAGTCAATATATTAAAAGTGTGCGTATTCGGATGAATCCTGACTCTCCCCATCTCTTCATACACTAGCCAACACTGATCAATAAAATTCAACCTCAACAATCCATTCAAAAGACAATTACAAGTAATGACAGAGGGCAAATGGCCAACTTCCAATACGTTCCTAAAGGTCTTAATCCCTTCTTTAACCATACCCTTTCTCACATAACCCTTAATAAGCATATCAAAAACAACAGGATCAACGTTACAATCTTTGCTACAAAGCACCAAACTTTCAAAAACATCTTCACAATTCGAACAATCCTTAACAAAATCAATCAGTTCACACAACAATTCCATTGCCAAAGGGAAATTTTTAGACCAAGCCAATATATGAACAATGTAACAATAGTTATGTGAAGAAGGTTTAATACCCAAATCATTTTTAACCCAGTTGAAGAAAGTTGAAGCTGAAAAAGAATCAGACTGGAATCTCAATAACACCCTTGTGATTTCATGACAACCCAAATAAGGAATGAGGGGTTTTATGTCATTTTTTAGAAGGGTTAACTGAGAATTGTTTTGTTTGAGAGAGGATGAAATGAGGTCTACTATTTTGTTGGGGTTTTGGGTCTCGGGAAGAAGGTTGTAAAGTGGATTTATGATCTGTTTGCTCTGAGAGTTTTCAATGGTTTGAAGTGAAGAAGATGAGGCTGAAGAAAAGGGTAATTTTGATACGAAGTTTCCATGGACATTGGCTGATTTTACTATGCCATGGTTTAAGGTATTGAGCGAAGCTCGAGTCATCAAGACGACAAAGATAGAATTAACTTAATCTATAATGTTTCCTTCATCTCACTGCAGAAAATCAAATTGAAGACTACCCATCATAACAATCTCACCAAAAAAACTGAAAATTGCTGACAATTCGAGCCACCAAAGTTACCAGGAAAATCGGAAGCTTACCCAAAGCAGCAATCAACTCGGAATCAATTCTCAGTTTTGATACGAAGGGTATGCTGCTGAAAAGAGCGACCTCGTTTTGCAATGAACTGCACTTTCGCAGACCTACGGTTTGCTTTGCGGGGAAGCTCCGAGCCTCCTAGTCCTAGATGCGAAGAACCAACCAAACGTCCTAGCCATCAATCTTTTTGGGCTGATCCACAAATCAGGAAGATTCAGAATTATTAGTGGCCCAAGAAAGGTAGACTAGTTGCAGGCCTGGTGGCTGATTTCCTTTTCCTTTTCGAGTAGGTCGGTAGGAGTTGTCCAGAATTTAACTCAACACCGATTGATTTAATCGAACGTTATTCGCTTTAAATGTTATATTTTGATAAATAGTTCATGTAAATTTTTTACACTTTTTTTTTTAATATAAAAATAAGTCCCCAATTTAACCCTTAAACTCTAACAATAAATCATATATTTTAAACACTACAACTTAAACATTAAATTAAACCTCTAGTTTCTAAATTTAACTAACATGCGTAAACTTTAATAAGTGTATCAAAATTTTTCTCCTACTTTGATCATGTCAAATGTATCAAATAATATTCCTTAAATATGCTTAAAGTTTTTTTTTTTTACTTTTTACGCCTTTGAAATCTAATTCTCCTGTTTTTATTTCTAGGAATTTAATTTTTTTACTTTTATATTTTAAAATTCAAATACGAGTACTAATTTCGTTAAAATACTTCCATTAAATTCGTTAATATTTTGAAATAAAAATTATACTAACTTGGGAGTCAACAGATTTACAGTGTTACTCTTACCATCTGTCTGTCCTTTGAAATACCAGGTTTTGAATTTGGAGTTATATTCATATCATGCTGTTGGAATTCGTGATAAGAGATATGAATATGTTTTATTTTGTTAATTTTTTGGGTAAACTACATAAATGGCCATTGAACTTTTAGGGCATTTTATTTTGGTTACCAAACTTGCAATATAGTCACCGAATTTTTAGTTTGTTTTTAATTTGGTCACTGAACTTTTAGGGCGCTTTCAGTATAGTCCCTCCCGTTAGATGATGATGATGTGACACGTTAGTTTTTTTACATGAATAAAATAATGGATAAACTACACCATTCATCATCCAACTTTCTTCTAACTCCTATTTTGATCACTAGAGTTTCAAAATTTTTAATTTAATAACTCAACTTACGAATTGTTCCTATTTTGATTAATTGCTTAAAATTATGAACCGAAACCAAATCGAAATAATTTATTTAAGAAAATCTACACCGAAATCGGGTTCGATTAATTCTTAAAAAACTATTTTGATTTATTGGTAAATTCAGATTATTCAATTCTCGATCTTATATTGTACCAATTAAACCGGATAATTGATTGACTAGTTAACCGAAATATTTGATTCGGGTAATGATTTTTTTACTTTGCTTCTTAAAATATCAAATATGATAATATAATAAATTTAATAATTATTCAGTTGTGATAAAAATCATAACAAATCTGATCAGTTATATACAATATTTGTAAATTTTATGCATTAAAATATCTTATAGTCTAGTGATTCTAGTTGTTTTTACACTTATCACAACCAAACAATTATTAAATTTACAATATTATCATATTTGATATTTTAATAAGCAGAGTAAAAAATCATTAACCGAATCAAATATTCTGGTTAATTGTTTAATCAATTATCCGATTTAATTGGTACAATATATAAGATTGAGAATTGAATAATCTGAATTTAATATTTAATCAAAATAATTTTTAAGGATTAATCAAAGCCAATTATAGTGTAAATTTTCTTAAATAAATTATTTTGATTTGGTTATGATTCACAATTTTAAGCAATTAATCAAAATAGGAACAATTCGTAAGTGAGTTATTAAATTGAATTTTTTTTGAAACTCTAGTGACCAAAATAAGAGTTAGAAGAAAGTTGGGTGATGAATGGTGTAGATTATCCATTATTTTATTCAATAAAAAAAACTAACGTGCCACATCATTAGCTTCTAACGGGAAAGACCATACTGAAAACGCCTTAAAAGTTGGGTGACCAAAAAGAAAACAAACTAAATGTTTGGTGATCATTTTTAAAATTTCGGTGACTAAAATGAAGCGCCCTAAAAATTTTAGTGACCATTTATGTAGTTTATCTTAATTTTTTATATCTCGTATTACATATGATATCTATATTTGTATCACGTACGTTTTACAAAATTTTAGTATATTATAATGTTATTGTCAACAATTTTTAGAGTAAGTTGTTAAAAACTGTCATTTGACACTTTTCTTTCTCTTAAATTGTGGGTTCAATAATCACTAAAAATAAAATTTCCCTGCCCTCCTGTAAAAATTGTTAAAAAAAATGTTATTTCCCTTAATTAGAGAGATTCAAATGTTGGATACTATATAGATAATTTAAGCTTTATATTTTCAAAAAATATTTGTCAATTTAATTCTTGTTCTTTCAAATTTTAAATTAAATATTTATTAAGTCTATATTAGTTTTAAATTAGACAATGTTTCTTTTTATCTAATCTTAATTCTGTTCCCAACTGATATAGTTTGTTGTTGGAGAATAAAATATGCCTGTCCTTTTTTTATACCTCTTTGTATGTTTCACCAATAAATTTATACTACGTATATTAATGATTTTTCTATTATTTTATTGATTGTTTATATTTTATTGATAATACACATAACATAAAATTATTGTGGAATATGCGAAGAAATACAAAAAAATGAGTTAGACGATTTCTATTCGTTGTTTGATTGCTGGAAACTCCGTAATATAGTTCAACTGAAGTTTGGTTTGCTTTTGATGTGTATTGTTAAAGAAAAAAGATTTTTTTAATAAGTTTAAAGGTGATTATAATGTAATATCTATTCATACATATTCACAACTCTTTGACAATGTATACTTATTTTATTTACATAGTGATTGAACTCAGATCTGTTAGGATAAATATCATCCACTTTTTTACTGAGATCACTTGTTGAGTTCAAAGAAAAGAGAAATAAAAAAGTAGAATAGAGATTAGATTGTATGGAAGCTGGTAGTAATCAATGCCGTATCTAGCCCTGGGCAGGAGGGGTAACTGTCCAGGGCCCAAAATTTTTATAGTCAATTATATTTATAAAAAATAAATTTATATCAATTATAAGGTTTAATTTTTTAATACTTGTTATTAGAGCTCTAATTTTTTAATATTTATTATTATGAGCACAATTTTGTCCCAATATTTGTTATTAAGGGTTCCAATTTTTTCTCAATATTTATTACTAGGGTTCGACTCTTAAAATTTAAATTTTTTCTAATATTTGTTGTTAAGGGCTCAATTTTTTCTCAATATTTCTTATTACGGACATACTCTTAAAATTCATTTTTTTTCTAATGCTTGTTATTAAGGGCCCAATTTTTTTAATACTTGTTTTAGAGGTACAATCCTACTCTTAAAATTCAATTTTCTTTTCTAATACTTGTTATTAAAGGTCTAATTTTTTAATACTTGTTATTAGGGGACCATTTCATTTTTCAATATTTGTTTTTATGAGCATACTCTTAAATTTTTTTTTTCAATATTTGTTATTAGAGGTCCAATTTTTTTTCAATGCTTGTTATTATGGACCTACTCTTAAAATTTAATTTTTTCTTCAATATTTGTTATTAGGGACAAATATTTAAATAACGTCTGCAACAACAACATCGGCCGTTATATAGCGGTAGCGACATCATCCAAAACCGCGATATCTACAACCGTTATGTCCATAATAACATATGTTATTAAAAAAAATCACAACCATGATAGTCGCAGTGACCGTAATAGCAACCGTTATGTCCGTAATCACGATAAACGTAACGTAACCGAAAACGCGACTGCAACTGTAATTTAAATTTCTAATTAGGGGACTAATTTTTTTTGTTGGCGGACCATCAAAATCTCAGAATGATCAACAATGGAAACATGATGTGTTAGAGAATCAAAATGATTGCATCCCCATCAGTTAATTATAATTAATACCTATATAAAATTAACAACCTCTTTACTTTATAATATGCACGCGCACATATACATGTACATACACACATATATAAACAATATAGCATAACCTTTATCAAGCAGTCGGTGGCTTCTGAAGGTTTAGGTTTGGCCATGGTGGGTTGAGGTTACGTATAAACTATGGAAGGTCGGTGGCTTCAGCAATAGAGTACTGAATGTGAAATCACGAGCCTAACAAAATTATTGTTTTTTATAATCATCGGTATTTTGATTCATTATTCGATTAATCTGGATTGGATATTACATAGATACTAATTATAAGAGTAATACTCTCAAACTAATTTGCTTCATTCATAATGTCAAAATTTAAACATTTGACCTTATTTAAGAAATCTAAAAAGAAATGCAAAATCATCCGTTACGCAAAACAACATCAAATGAAAGAAAGCAAAAATTTCCTATACCTGGCTTGAATACATAATTCAACACCCAACCACAATCCTATATGATCTAAAATGATTGTTAATGGCAACATATTAAAATATTATGTCATAACTTGATCATGGAAATTTTTAGGAAGCAACGCAAATCAAATTGTCAACATATAAGTGTGTCGTTACACATTTGTATTTTGGTAAATATTAAGATTTGATTTTTTTATAATTTTATTTGGTGAATGATTTGTAATTAAATAGAACTTTCAGTTCTTTATGAGATTGGCATGTTCTTACCTTGAATTCAGATAACCTCTCCCACTTAAAGCTAATATATACAACCGATAAGTACATGTAATATTAAGGTATATTATACTTTCAAGAAGGTTAACGCAATGACATGTTTTACTTTGAACTGAGATAACTTCTCCTCCTTAAAACTAATATGTATATATATATATATATTTGACAAGTATGTGCAGTATTAAGATACATTATACACACAAAGAGATTAACACACAAGGAATAGAGATACTATTATTGAAAAGGTAGTAATGAATCGTTTGAATATGTACCGTAAAACATATACGGAGAATACTAATCTAAGAAAGGTGCACAATTTTCAAGTTTTTACCTAGGGTAAGAAGATAATATATATATATATATATATATGAACAAAAATTCTTTGTCCCTTTTCGGTGCTCCTTTCTATGCCCCAACAGGAGTAAAATATTAAATTCTAAGCTCTAACCCTAAATTCTAAATCATAAACCCTAAAAAATATACTCTAAATTCAATTTCCTAAACCCTCACTCTAAACCTTAATATAAACTTTGAACTTAATTTTTTTTGGTGTGGGGCACAAACATGGGCACCTAAAAGGATAAGATTTCTATTCTATATATATGATTTTTTTACATTAATCTGGGTTTGGTTCAATTTCTATGTCCAGGATGCTTAAACTCAATCAAGACAATGAAAATGAAACTTGGAAAACCTAGAAACTATGATCTTAAGCTTTTTCATGAATTAAATAAATACATACAGTCTAGTTGATCATAGCTTCAGATATAGAATCTTTGAGCAAGTATATCAAAAACAGCAGCATCAAATGTATATATAATCACACATGGAACTTTAGCAAGCTCCATACCTAGAAAACCCTAAAGCTAATCCAAATGGGGACTTCCCAGTTCCCACCAATAATTTTGTTTTGCTTATTTAATTGCAACATACTACTTCAGCTATATCAAAGGCTTCCTCCATTGTCTCCATAATGTTCATTGTTCCACTGAGAATTAGGACAGTAAACATTACCAGCATTGTGATCAAAACAACTTCCCACCGTTGTCATTGGCGGCTTCTCATCGCAGGCAGCCGCGGAGTATCGGATTAAATCGCAACGAATGGAGGCCAATTCCCTTTGGAGTCTCATCACCTGTCGCTGGAGAACCGAGATGGCTCCGATGCAACCGTAGACGGGATCTTTCAGCCTCGCCTCGGCTTCGTATGCAAGCGAGTTCACCGCATCTTGTCGTTGATGTGGTGCTACTTCGTTGATCAGTTTGCTAACGTTGCTTGCATCGAATACTTTGTGAACATTGAAGAATTTCTGGGGCTCTTCGGGTGGGAAATAGGGTGCAAAAGTGCAATCCAGCATGCATTTTCTCCTCAAGAACTTGCAGGCTGCACATTGGAAATTTGCAGAGCTGGAAGAAGCCATTCCCTGATTATTTTGCATGAATCAAAAGCATTAGAATTTGTCTGTTTTCAATCATAATTTCATCTTTTCTTTTATCAGATTATGTCCATTGTGAGCTTATCTTTCGTTTATTTAAAAATAACAGGTTAAGGACAAGAAATTGCTTAAAAAACACTTTCTGGATCTCTGCAATTTTTCTTTTTCTCACCTGCCAAGCAGCTTTTCTTGAATTTAAATACCACACTGTCAGAAACATTTCATCTTAAACTATAGCCCCCCATATGAAAAAAAACAAAAGTCAAAACATGTATGATTACATTAACATGCACAGATTCTATGATTCTTCCTTGAATTTTAGCAAACATGTTGCATAGAATGAAACCAAAGATCTAAATTTCCAACATGGCAGATCTTTCTTTCTTTTCATGTGAAACATACATACAAACACTTAGCTTGATCAGACCTTGTAATAAGCATGATACAAGTATATATGATCTTCAAATGAACCAAAAACGAAAGTGTGAAAACCCAGAAGAAGAATCAGAATATATGTACAAAAGCATTGGTTAAATAGGGTGTTTGTAGTTGAAGTTACCTACTATATGAACAGTTCAAGATATTCAGTCCTTTTGATTTGGTAGTCACTTTGAAGAAGATGACTATGAATCCATGGAAACCCTAGTTGCAGGGAAGGGATTGAGAGAGGCCTGCAAATAAACAAAGTGAGGAAAAAGTAGCATAGGCAAAGTGCATTTTTGAGTGACAAATAATGTAAAAAGAAAGCAAAAGAGGAAGGGGGTAATAATGGGGCTAAGGCTACTAATACTATATAATAGTAAAACAAGCACAATGTTCATTATATATGATGCTTGTATATTGATGTCAACTGATCATCCAATACACACTTGATTAACTTAGTCATCAATGTAAGGTTGGTTAAACAGATTCTTTATAATATAAGAACTTCAACGGAAATTAAAATTCGAATCTCATCAATAATCTTTTATTTTTTGATAATATGCATGTCTGTCTTACGTCTATGTTCGGAGTGCAAGGCTGCCCTCTCCAAACAATGTTATCTCGAAGGTTTGAACTCACGTCCTCTCATTGAGAGTGTAATTCACCTTACCAATGCACCAAATACTTATTGCTTCATCAATAATCTTATTTAATTACTAAAAGAAATATAATATGGTGCCATACCAAGAGTATATATAATATATTTATATGTATATAAATATTGAATTGTCTACATAATTAAGAGGGTTTTTTATGGCACATAATTAAGAGGGTTGATTGGCATGTATATAGTAAAAAATTCTTCTAAAATGGCAGCATTTCTGATCCATATATATATATATATATCAAAATATGGGAATTGAAACAAAAACAACAACAGGGTTATTTTTGGTAGGTGAGAAGTCCATGTTTATCAACAAATAAATTAATATAACTGAAATAAAAGGAGTGCCATGTTTTTTTTAATTATAATATAGTTTTTATATAACCATTTATATTTAATTTATTATTCATCTAATTCGAATAATATTTAATGTATCTTATTAAACTTACTGATAATATCTCTCGGACGAAAATACATGCACCATATAATTCATATCTATTCATTTCTAAATTATTTGTTTGAATATCGTACAATTTGTATATAACAACATTATTGAACAGTCAACCTTTTCGTCCTACATTAATATGGATTATTAGCAAATCTTAATTGTGGACATGATCAAATAATTGAGGACATTTATAGACAATATAATATTATATTATGCCTTTTTATTTATATTTTATATTAAATTATATATATATATTATTTTTAATGGAAAAGTATAAATAACATTGAGGAAATGATATTATTTTAAAAAATATTTCTAATTTCAAATCTATAATTTTTAGTTTTCCTCGATTAGATTTAGGAATTTTTAATAAGGCACATAAAAATAATCTTTCTTTCATCTAAAAAAATAATATCAATTAACGTAGTTTTTATCTTATAATTCAGCTCTTTTTTTCTTATGATTTAGTTTTTTTTTAGTTTTTATCTGCTTTTGTGATGCATTTTTCTCTGTCATGTAGCACGCTTTCGCCTATCTTTGTGGCAAATTTGTGTTCGTGTATAGTTTTCTCACAATGCTCGGCTTTGATTTACGGTTGTCGGGATGGTCTTTTAGTAGTTTGATCCTCTTTTGTGATTCATTTGTCGATGTAGTCAGATATATTTTGCGAAGTAGCCTGCAAGATGGTTGGTTTCACTCATTACTCATACTTCAATCATTAAGCATATAGGTGGATAGAGACAATGAGTTTTATTTTCTGCTTCTTTTCTCTGTTTTATCTCATCTCTGTCGTTGCAGCTTACTAGACGTGTATTTTGTTGATATGTTGTTTATTTTTTTATCAATTTAATTTAATTTAATTTTTATTATTTGGCTATATTTTCATTCGTTTAAAATATTTTTCTATTATATTTTTTAATAAATTTAGCTGACGTACCGTTTAGAAATGTATATTGAATTTTTTATGGGAGGTAGAGAATATATGAGGAGGGACGTCATAAATTAGAGTCTAGAATCCACTTCAATTATTAAGTCGAGAAAGATTCCGAATTATAATAGAAGCGGAGAGAAAGAAGCTTGAAATCGTGTCTTATTTAACTTTCTTTTATATATAAATTTACGTTATTGATTGTTCAACATGTGTAAAAACATATGATTGTCATGTTTTTTTAATTGCGACGGTCCAAATTATATGGGGTATTACAAAATATTTTTTTATTATTTAAAATTAAAAGATGGAGTTAGTGTAACCAATGATGATTATGATTATGATACATTGGATATCTCTATTCTCTACTTTACCCTTCGTTTTTTATTCCTTGTAATGCATGTGCCTTACCAATATTCTCCTTTTTGCAATGTACATTGTATAATATAGACCTGCCCCATGAATTCTATTTATTATTATTTTATTTAATTATGAAAATATTTCATTATTTAAATAATAAACTAAGTCGATAGGTCGAATTCGATTTCAGTTCGAACATAAAATTTTATTTGAAATTTAAATGTGATATAAGAAAAATTCTATAACGTACAATGCACACCGCTGAACATCACTAACGTAATATACCGTTGAATATCATTAATTTTTAAATAACGTTTAAATGATTTTTAAAAATATTAAAAGCTCAATATGCAAATAATCATATTTCAAAATAAAATTAAAAGAAATTATTTCATGAACTATTTTCACCATCTCGTCTATGGTCTTACCCAATTAAATAAACACACATCATCATTATTTCCCACATCATATTTTCTTATAAATTAAAATTTACAAATCATTATCTTCTTACTCATAATTCATATATTAATTCTAATATGATAATAAATAAAATTTTTAAAATAAAAATCTCCCCAAAAGCTTAACTCACGAATCAAAAGAGACAAAAGTAAAATAATTAATTTTAATATATTAAAAATCCTAAAATTAACATATTCGTTTAAATTGCGAATAAATTAATTAAAAAAATCCTTAATCTGAAATTTTAAATACTAATTTATTATACGAAACGATCACCATCTGTGATGCTTTCTTCTTGTTCGCCGACATCGCCTCAACTGGATGCGTGTTTTTTCTATTTGTGTTTGCCAGGTTGGAGGGAGGTGGCAAGGAAGATGAAGGGAGTTAACACTAATAAAATCACTAAAAGTCAGACTCCATTAATTTTAAAGTTTCAGATTAAGGGTTTTCTAATTAACTTGTTTGTAGTTCAATCGAATATATTAATCTTAGAGTTTTTAATATATTAAAATTAATTATTTTATTTTTGTCTCTTTTGATTCATGAGTTAAGCTTTTGGGGTGATTTTTATTTTAAGGATTTTATTCATTAACATATTAGAATTAATATATGAGTTATGACTTATGAGGAAAAATATGATGATTTATAAATTTTAATTTATAAGAAAATATGATGTGGAAAAATAAAGATATGTGTTTATTTAGATGGGTAGTACCATGGATGAGATGGTAAGAATGGTTTATGAAATAATTTCTTCTAATTTTGTTCTGAAATATGATTAATTGCATGTTGAGCCTTTGATATTTTTAAAAATCATTTAAATTAATGGTGTTCAACGATGTATTGCGTTAGTGGTGTTCAACAGTGTACGTCGCCCGCTCTAGACTCGTCAGTGATATAATTGATTCATAAGCAATTTCAGTCTCATAATTCAAATATTTTTAAATTTATAATTATAGTTACAATCTATTATCCATATAACTACACAAATAATTAATTGTTACCATACACAAATATATTTACACACTAAAATAAATCATTAGAATGCACAAATAATCGATAATCGAAATATATTAAGCCCGAGTCTGAAATAAATCTAGATTTTAATAAAGACCTACATATAATAGGATTTCAATCAAAATAAAATCTAAACTAATAAGTTATGCTGTAACAACTCAAATTTCGGGTTAGCGAATCAGGTCTTAAAATTAGATATTGAGCCTAGTGACAAAAAAAGAAAAGAAAAGGAGGATGGATTTTATTAAATTATTTTTTTATAGGGTTTTGAAATTTAAAAGTGGTTGTGGGTGGTGAAAAAGAAAAGAAAAGAAAAGAAAAGAAGGGAGGATATGATATTTCGTAAGAGAGAGAAAAATAGGAGGAAAGTGAGAGTGAGAGAGTTTGGATTCTGATCTACCATTGTTTCAGCCGTCGTGTACGACACCGTCGTCACTGTTAGAAAGGTCTCGCTGAGACTCAATTGTCGGTGGTCGCCATATCGCCGTCGCCGCCGCCACTCGTTGAGGAGGAACTCGGGAAATTTCAAAATGGTAAGTGACCTTCTGGTGCTCACTGTAAAGCCCCGATTTTAGGCCTAGAAGATTAGGGGATCGGGTTAGACGGTTCGGGTGAATCAGGTTAGCTAATTCGACTAGTTTCGGGAAATAAATTCTAACAAATGGTTTTTTGGCTAAAATAAAATATGGGAAAATATTTTAAAATGTTTAATTAATGTATTAAACATAGTTGAGGTGCCAATTTGATAAAATAAATTCGGATTAATTGACCTTTTGATTTGGTGACCAAAATGTAAAGATTTCAAAACTATTTTGGTGACTAAATCGTAAAAAGGATCAAAATTTAGAATCTTTAAGGAGCTATTAAACCCATTGATTTTATCATACTTTTTTATTAATTTTGGCCATTTTAAAATGATTTTTAAAATGGATTTAATAAATGGATAAAAAAGTTTTAATTAGTTTTGGATTTTTACTTTCTTACGTAACTACTTTTCTCCAAATCTTTTTCTCTTAAATTCTCAGTAACTAAACTACTTTTTCCTCTCTAAAAATGTCAGGAATCAACCTTTTTGATCCTACTTTTGATTTCAACAATTGATTCCTTTGTTTCTACATCAAATCTTCTACTTTAACCTAGGAGATTTCTTCAAAATCAAGCCAATTAAGGAATGAGTCTACAAATAGAGGTGATTTTCATTTCTCTCCTCTAATCAAAGGTTCTTTACTAAAATTCCTAAGTTCTTGATCCTTTGTGATTGATTTTTGATATATTTTGATGATTAAATCAAGATTTAAAGATTTAATGTTGGTTTTATTAAGAAATTGGTTGAGTTTTGTTATGGATCTGAATCATTGTGATCTTGATTGGTTTAAACCACATTTAAAGTATATTTTAATTTTATGTGATGAGATTCATAAAAGAAATCCCTAAACTAATTGAATTGCTAGTTTTCTAGTTGTTAGTTATTAGCTTTTGAAGTGTTTGTGGTGTTATGAGGTTGCTGGAGGTATAAGGTGGGGTTGTAGGTGTTTTTAGATGTTAATTGGTGTTGTTAAGTAGTTCAAATCGTTAGGTTATTGCTGGGCTTTGTTTAAGAGGAGATTAGAGTAGATTTTTTGTTGTTTTTGGAGGGCGTTTGGTGGTGGATTGTTGGGGATTGATGTTGTTGGGATCTTAGATGCATGAGATGCATTAATCCTCTAGTATTATGTGAATAAAATAAGGGAGATTAATCCTACAAAAAATGGTGAAGTTTTGGAGGCGTCAGACGGTTGATTCCACATCGGCAAGTGAAGCTTTGTGTTGTCGGTAAGTGGAAACGGGATTTACAGCTTAATAAAGGTTTAAAAGTGGTATTGGGAGTTTAGATTAAGCTTGACAAGCTTGTATAAGCTCAAAAATAAGTATTGGACATTTTCCCTCTCAAACTTGGTTTGGCAAAATTAATTTCTCATGAACATGTTTATGATTTTGTTACCTATTGTTACATGCATGTTTTAGAAATGAAATGTGATACAAATGATCCTATATTGGTGTTATATGAGTATGCCAAATGATTTATGAAAAGGATGTTGAGGGTGTTTAATGCATGGTTTATTGCATTAGAAATTGGTTTTAATGTTACATATGTAAAATAGTAAGGTAAAATGTTTAAAATAGAATATATTGGCAAGTGACAATGGTTAAATGTTATCGGATATAGTTGGCATGCCATAGGTTTTAAAGTGCACTATAATACGCCTCATGTGTGTCGATGGGTTGTGATTGTATCGTTTTCTCCACCATGGGAACCACAACAGTCGATGGGTTAATTGTGTTGTATTCTCCCACTTGAGGATGTTATACATCATAACCGTTGAGGGGTTAAATGTGCCGTTTGCTCTGGTTAGGGATGTATGTTTAAGTGGTCTAAGGAACCACTTGTGAAATCCGTGTATCCGATGTGTTTTACAAATGGAAATGTTTGTTTTGGGGTCACTTTAATGCCAATATATGAACCAAAGTATCATGATGGATGAATTATGTTTGTATATTGTGATTTATACATGTTATGCTCTTTAAGCTTTGCTATTGGAAGAATGTGTATGCGAAAGCTTAAATTGAGGTTTACATATGAGATTATACATGAGATTCATGATACATGTTTTTCATATGGTTTAATATTTATGTTTTGGAAAGGTAAAAATGTGCATGGGATGTTTGGCATGATGTTTATTACATGATTTTGATCAAATGGTTTAATTGCATTGATGAGCATTTTTGGAGCATCCCTCACTAAGCATTATGTGCTTACGCCCTCCTTGCTCATCATTGCAGATAAGTAGGCTTTTGGAGGCAATATTTGATCAAGGGGTCATCCAAGAAATTGAGCTATTCCAAGTATGGTTTTACAAATGAGTTTTTGGTAATAATGGCAATGTGGCCAAGTTGTATTTGTGAGGGTTATTTTGGTTACTCTCTATTTTAGACATATCCTATTAGTATTTTGGACTTGTATGTTGGTATATGGTTTTGATTGAGGGGTGGATATGTGTTTTGCATGCTTGGGCAGAAATCATGCCTATAGGATCTTTGGTTGGTTTATTTTTGAATATTTGATTTCTTTACATGCTTGAACGATTGTGGAATTGATGCCTAATGTGTTTTATGATTAATATATGTTGTTTAAGCATGAATCAAATGAGCCAAAGTGTCATATGTTGGACCTGGAGGTCATTACAGGCTTTGTCGTACTGATACGGGTAAGGATTGGTACACGGGGTCTGATATGGCTCAATTTGGGGAAAAATACAAAGGGGTATCGGTATGAGTAGTCGTCGTATCGGTATGCCCTTGAGTAAAAATAACGTCAGTTCCAGTACACAAGTTTGAGTATCGATACGCCCTTGTGGATTATAAGCCTTGTACAGGTACGTAGGGTACCGTACCGGTATGTCTTTTTGTTGCTGGAATTTAGGGGTTTTGACACAATAAGAAAGGGATCGGTACTCGGGACACCGTATCAGTATGCCACTATTTTAAGTGTCGTACTAGTATAGAAATGTACTATACCGGTACGCTGACGGTTATTTTAGTTATATGTCTGTTGAAGTTTGTATTTAATGCATTTTAGTCCCTATTTAACTGTATGCTTAAATCAAGGTTGCAAATGAACTCTGTTTTTGATGAAACTTCACACCTTAGCATGAAATGAACTAAATTAAGTGATGGTAACATTAATTTGGTAATTGGTCCTTAATTAACTTGAATTATGATTTAGTCCCCAAATGCTTAGGTTACATTTTTGGCTCGTTAAATTACACTATACATGACTGTTAAGTTTCCACCGTAATATAATTTCACCCTAGTATTTAATGTGCATCTAATCAAGAATAAAAAATAGACCGATTTACGTAGAATAGTTTCAGTTTGCTTCTACAAACCTAATGCAGCGTTCTTGGCTCGACTTTGACTAGACCGGGTTAAAAAGTTACATTTGTTGGTATCAGAGCTAGGTTATGATTGTTTGAGATGTTGATAGTTGTTAACTCTTGAATTACATGTACGGTGCTTGATTATATATTTCTATGAATGAAATGTGTTGTGTTGGGGTGAAATCTTAGGACACATTGCCTTATTACTACAAGTGTGAAATGATTTTATTTTGAAATATGAACATCTTGGATCCTTGTTTAATGTTAGCCTAAATATGTATTGTATTTTCATGTTCTTATTTTGAGTATGCCATCAAGATAAAAACTTCGATCTAGTACGATTACTCTTGCTGGAGGGCAAAGAGTTGGGGATAGAGAAGTGTATCATGATGAACTACTTCCTCCTCCACCTAATATACCCGCTGAAGTGGGTATGGGGAACGTACAACCAAATCCACCTGGACCAGTGTTGGGATATACGGTGCCGTTAATCCAGGCTATGACTGGAGCTTTCCAGGTAGTCATGACAGGAGTGCATGTACATGCATCGGCACCTGTAGCATCTGTTAATCTTGAACTTCTATTAGAGTGTTTGTGTAGCTTGGGTGGTACTGAGTTTATGGGTTTATCTCCTAAAGCTGCTGAAGAGTGATTTGCGAGTACCGAAAGAATTCTTGGTCAAATGGAGTATACAGATGCTCAAAAGTTAGGCTGCATAGTGTCTTTACTTTAGGGAGATGCGTATAGCTGGTGGGCTACTACTGTTGTAGGTATAACAATCATAGATGTGACATGGGAATTTTTTTGTATTAGTTTTCGGAAGAAGTATTTGGGTGATTGATACTAATATGAAAAGAAGCGAGAGTTTGTGGTGTTGGATCAAGGTAATACGTCTGTGTCAAAATATGAGGTTCAGTTTGTTTGGTTGAGACAATATGCTCTTGAGTTAGTTCCTGATGAGAGACGACGATGTGATCATTTCTGTTATGGGTTGGTTAAAGAGACTAAGACCTACATGTTAGATGCGGATTACATTGATTTTGATGTACTGGTTACTAAGGTTAAGGACATTAAGCAAAACCTTGGATTATCTTCTCGTTCTAGGGATTCTAGCTCTGGTAAAAGAGCTTCAGATGTTGATTCTAGTGGAGGCCGGTTCAAGAAACACTGAGATATGAGGTATCGCCCATATCATATACATGGTGGAGGTAATGTTGAGCGTAGATAGCATGGCCAAAACACCTATGTTAGAGTACTCGAGTGTGGGCATTGTGGAAGACAACATTCAGGATAGTGTTAGGCGACATGTGGTACATGTTAAAGTTATGGTTCGGGCGATCATTTGAAGCATGATTGTCCGCAGATGGTTAGGGATGGTCAGGCTTTTGCGAATGTTGTTTCACCATAGAGAGTCCATGGTCGAGGTTGAGGTTAATTTCAGTATAGAGATGAGGGTCAGAGGATAGTTGCACATACAGTTGCTATCCAGCCTGAGGGTAGAGGTCCTACGAGGGTGTATGCATATCGCGAGGCCCTCAATGACACCAATATGATCGTAGGTACTTTTATACTGTAGTCTTAGTCGTTACTTTTCTTTGGTTGATTTTGGTTCTACACATTCATATGTCTTGAGTGAGTATGCACAGTTACTTGATATTTTTGTTGAGATTCTTAATGTGGGTGTCCGAGTGACTAGTTCTTTTGGGGAGACAGTTGTGGTAAGAAAGTTGTATAGACTGTGTCCTTTGATGGTTAAAGGTTATGTATTTGTGGTGGATCAGATGAAGTTACCTTTTTGTGGTTTTAATGTAATTTTGGGCATGGATTGGTTGAGCGATTGGTCATTGTAGATTTTGAAACCAAACGAATATCTTTGAGGCTAGTGGATGATTACGAGGTTGTGGTTGTGGGTGAGAATGCTAAGTTCTTATCTAATGTTGTTTTGGCTTTGGAAGTAAGACAGATGCTGGAGCTTGAATCTGGGTTCGAATGATGTTCGTGTTTAGGATATCTGCACAGTTTGTGATTTTTGGGGGTATTTCTAGAGGAATTGCTTGGGTTGCCTCCAGATAGGGAGGTAAAGTTTAGTATCAAGACGTATACAGATACGACTCTAGTGTTGATTGCTCCATATCGTATGGCACTGAAAGAGTTGAAGGAATTAAAGACGCAACTCCAAGAATTGTTAGACCGTAGTTTCATTCGACCTAGTGTTTCACCCTGGAGAGCACCGGTGTTGTTTGTAAAAATGAAGGATAGATCTATGAGGATATGCATTGATTATCGGTAACTAAAAAAGTTGAGGATTAAGAATAAGTATCATTTGTCTGAATTGATGATTTTTTGATCAATTCTAGGGTACTACTGTATTTTCCAAGATTGATTTAAGATCCATATATTATCAATTGAAGGTTAAGAATAAGGATGTGCAAAAAATACTTTTTGCACTAGATATGAACATTATGAGTTTTTGGTGATGCCATTTGGGTTGACTAATACACTTGTTACTTTTATGGATATGATGAATCGGGTGTTCTATGAATACCTAGATCAGTTTGTGGTTGTGTTTGTTGATGACATTCTCGTGTACTCTCGTACCGAGGAGAAACATGATCGACATTTACAGATTATGTTGCAAGCTTTGTTGGATAATCAGTTGTACGCTAAGTTGAGCAAGTGTGCTTTTTGGCTTGTGGAGGTAGTGTTCCTTGGTTATGTTGTATCGGCGAAGGTATTCGCGTGGATCCACAAAATATTGAGGCGGTGATAAGTTGGAAGTAACCAAAGTCTATGACGTAGGTTCATAGTTTTCTTGGTTGGCAGGATATTATCGGTATTTTGTGGATGGTTTTTCAAGGATTGTTGCTCCGTTAACTAAGTTGTTGCAAAAGAATTTTCGTTTTGAGTGGACGAACGATAGTCAAAGAGCTTTTGAGAGGTTGAAGAAGGCTTTGACGCAGGCTCCAATCTTGATTCAACATGAGTCAGGGAATGAGTTTATGGTTTATAGCGATGCATCTTATATTGGTCTGGGGTGTGTTTTGATGCAAGACGAGAGGGTTATGGCTTATACATCTAGGCAATTGAAGGTGCACGAGAATAACTAGGCTTATGCATATAGGCAATTGAAGGCACAAAATCTGGCAAAAATGCAGCAAAATCAACTTTAAAACCTTACAACTTAATTAAAAATTCATACAAAGGCTCTATTAAGTCTTAGATATGAATTTTGATCAATTTTGCCACAAACAACAACATGCTTCTCATGATAACGCATTTGAGCAACAAAAGCATGAATTTTACCAAACTCAATCAAACATTACAAGTTAATGGTCATAAACATAGATATGAGCATACAAGGCCAAAAACATGTAACCCACGCAATTGAGACTCCCCCTAACTATATGCAATAATGCACATCATGGAGTCATACTGCCAACTTTTGCTAACACTTGGCAAATAATTGAATATTTAGTGTAAAAGTGCCTAAAAACAATGCCAAGGGAAGTCTTATGCGTGCAAGTATACACTTCAACAAATAATACAACAGTAAGTTGAGTATCGAATCCACAGGGATTGACCAAGAACTTATTTGCTTAATGTTTACTAGTTCGCGAGAAAAAAGAAGTGTTTGGAATGAATTGGGTTTTTAATCGAAAGATAGCAAAAACAAAGTAGTAAAAAATGTGAAAATAGTCTGACAACGAAAGTATTAATTAAATGATGAGCGTTGGCAAGAGATGCTTGGATTTCATGTTATTTGTGCCAGCTTTTAATAATGTCCTGCCTTGATTTTATTGCCGAGCAGATTAAAAGTAGTGTTGCCTCTGTCGATGACAACACCCTAGGTTAACCACGAATAAACCCATATATGTCTATAGTGCAGCTTTTCATGAAATAACTTAATTAAGTGTCAACCTTTACTCATAAGGGGTAGACTCACTTCCAAAGTAAGTTCATCTACTTGAACATCTTCTATCGAAGCTTCTCGCCTTAGTATCTGGTAACTGATCGTTTCCCCTCAAGTCTGTTAAGATATTAAGGTGCAATAAGCACACTACGCCAACTGTCTTCTGACAATGGATTTGAGAAAATTAAGCACTAGCAGATAGAAAATGATGTCAAGGCACTGTAAATTATTAAAAACCAAACATAAATTTAGTGTTCATCGCAAACATGCCCCAACCAACTGTAAAAGCTTAGTTCATGGTTGGGGGGTCCATCCATAAAATATAATCGTATCTCGACATCACCATTCAAATAAAATTAAAACAAAGAGAATGGGCAAGAAGGAGATCCATCGATTCAGCCCTTCAAATGCTCCAAAGCTCTCAGTCTTAGTTGGTCGGACCATATCACCTCTCGGTTTACCACAGTGCAGCCTCTCCCCCGATCCCCTCAAGTGGTAGCTTGAGCTTCTTTAAATAGGCTCGATTGTAAAACCATGGGATAAAGATTTTTAAGTTTGAAATTTGAATGAGCGAAGGGATAAGACGCGGTATCCTCTTATCCTGATTTGAATCATAGGCCTGACGTGTACATGGTCCAAACAACTATTTTGACTGGTCATCAGACAACAATCCTTTGCCAGCCGAGCTTGGCATTACTCGTCCATCTATGCCAACTACTACTCGGTAATTCTCTTGCTTCACTTCTTGTATGCTCTGCCAGCGCATTTACGCCATGCTCGCCTACCCATTTATTGCATCAAAACAAAAAAAAAACAACCCTTCACCCTGGCAACAAGATAACTCTTAACTCCTTATGCAAATGTATGGATTTTAACAACTAAATGCAAACATATCTACTTAAGGGCAAGCTAAAGCATTGTGAAAATAGCATAAAAATTTGTACTTTTGAGGAGTTAACCCCCCAAACCTAGCTCATTGCTTGTCCTCAAGTGATGCAAAGAAAAATCTATAGAATCAGAAAAACAGGAAAAATACCTCGGCAAAAATTGTCATGGTTCCCAACACCTGCCAGCTAGCAAAATATTATCCTAGGTCTGTCCTCAGATATTCAGTGTATCAATGCCAAACAAATAAGCAAATTCAAATGCAGCAATATAGTTCTAGTCTAAGGTTATCAAGTGTATAAAAAGTGCAGGCAATATGCATCAAATTTACTAACTCCCTTAGCCAACTTTACTACCCAAACTCAGAATTTTCATTTATATATTTTTCCTTGTTTTTTCTTTATGTTCCAAGGGTGTTCTTATGCTGGCATTTAATTAGGATCGCGTCATGTATTGTTTGGCGTGAGTTATAAGAGGGAGCAAACCACGAATACCCATGTTAATCCAGATTACATCACTAAGCTAACCCATTACACTCATACCCTAAAGTTATGTTGGCTTGAGAACTAAGAGGGAGCAAACCATGAAGACCCAAGTTAATTATTTTCCCTAAGGCATAGAAGTGTTCTAAATTCTTCAGCATTTGACAAAACATTGTTGCCTTATTCTCTTTTTTTATTACCCTGGCATTTTCTCTTTTTTTTAGAGTCTAGCTTCAAGCGAACCTAAGTTTGTTTCGCAGACTGGATACATACCGCGTGTACAGTGAAACTAAAGTTCCCTAAACTAAAGTTCAATTGCCAAGCTACTCGGCAATGCTAACCTATTGGCAAAGAATTTCTAAATTCCAGTTTTCTTTATCGGACAGATAATCTAGCACAACTTCTCCTAAACTAGCAGAGTTGGTAACAAGTATAAAATTGACCGAGGTAAATTTTTTTAGCAGTTTGGTATGCATGCGTTCAATCCTACATGGCAAACATAAACTGAAATATAAACATGAATGTCATGGAAATATACGTAAGGCAACCCACACCCCCAAACCTAAGGTGTGTGTTGTCCTCAATGCATGAAAACAACACATATATACATATAAAATTTAAAATGCATGAACATGTGAATGAAAATGAAATGAAATACAGGGAGTTTAAGAGGATGAGGACTCCCCTTCAAAGGGTTCTGGTCATGAAACCCGTGTTTTCCTCTTGATAAAACTCCCTCTATTGGGATCCATATGCTTTTTGCGCTTAAGGCTGGGTTTCGATGCGGATGTAGACGCTCTAAGGTTGTGGAGAACTTTCTTAACAATCTTTACTGGCTCAGAGGTGTCCGGGACATTAGTGGCAGTAGATGAGGTAGGTGTGGCAGCAGTCTTAGCCTGGCTTTGAATTTTTCATCGTCGGATTCAAGTAGTGTATCATTTCTGGCAGATTCAACTTGTACTGGAGAGACTGGGAAGGTGGCATCAGTTTGTGTCAGGGTATGGACAGAGTGAGGACTAGCTGGCATATCATCCTTGGCAAGGAGGTCAACGGGAAACTCCGAGAATGCTGGCAGTCGTTGCATGGACATGCATTCAAGGGTTTTCTTTATGGCACAGTCCTTGGAATATACATATTTTCGGAATAGAGAGTTATTCTCCTCCACTTTCTCAAACTTTTGAAGGATGATCTCTTGGCATTGGTAGATCTGGGAAAGCATTTCCACTGATTCAGCTGGCATCGAAGTCACAGGTTCTGCCTTTGGCACCTTTGCCCTTGGCACAGACTCTTCCATCCTCTGTTTCCCCTTTTCTTTGTCTCCGTGGTAGTCAACTGTCTCCATAGGGCAGGAGTTATGGCGGTCCCTTTACTCTTTTGAATGCTATCTGAATCAAGCTATGGCACGTCGTGTTGCATGCAAGTGGTAGAGATTAACGAGGGAAAAAGTACACTTCCACTGCTCTTACCAGCACATTTAAAAGTATCCTCGATGATAAGCCGTCCAACATTAATCTTTCGGCCAGTCATGTTAGAGTGTAATAGTGCCAATCTTTCCTTTGAAACTATCTCATTATGGGTAGTCAGCATCAAGTTTACCTTTAAGAAGTGATTCCAGCCTCGTAGATAGGATTCAACGCTAACCATTTCACAATCTAATGTCTTTTGGATGACACGTTCTATTGGGTGCTGGCTTCACACAGTTTCTTCTACACCGTCTTTCTTTTTGCATCGTCTAAGATTCCACAAATTGGGTGTGTTCGTCCTCTGTTCTATCCAAGGAAAACATATCATTAATATAACCTTCATCAAAATGAACACACTTACCTTGTACCAACAAGAAGGGTGAATCCTTGGTCGTAAGATGAGCATAGAATTCTCGGACGACATTGGCATGGACTTCTCCTGGCGGTTGGCTGAATTTCTCTCACTTATGCATTTTTATAACCTTAACAAATTTTGGGGAATAGCCCAAATTAGGTTCGTTCTTGAACTCGAAACCCTTCTCATAATAGAAGGTTCTTGATGCGAAATTCTCCTCATACTTTTTGCGGATCTCTTCATTGAAAAGATTCTGAAAGATGTTGAAGAAGATGCCATGAATATCTCTTGAACAAAACTCGAATGGGTTTCGAAGAGAGGGGTTTAAGATAATTGAAAGAAGTGTGAAAAAGTCTTTAGCTAAGTATTGGTTAAGGTTTAAGTAGATGAAGGGGTAAAATGGTTGAGTGTTTTAAATGGTGTCTTATCTTGGCCGGTTGAGTAGGGATAATGATAAGGAGTTAGCGTGTTTGAAGAAGATAAATCATGACGTGATAAGAGGTAAAGAGATAAGACGGCACGAGAGAGGTAAAATGATAAGGTTATTAGGTTAAAATTTGAATTTCAACTTTTTCACCTTGGGCGGCTAGGGTAAAATTCAACACTTAGCAAAACAAATTCAGTCTCTCTTGGACCGAGCTTTATCAGGCTTTGGTCGGCTAGGATAAATCTTCTCTCCAAATTTTTTGACCGCTCTATGCCAGTCATTTTTGTGGTATTCTGCTTGGCAACAAATTCTTGTACCCACTTAACAAAAGCATTTCATCGCAGCAAACAAAAGAAGAAAAAGAAAAGGAAATAAATAAAAAGAAAAAATAAAACATAAAAAACATCTAATCCTAATATATACAAAAATCCAACCATGATTAGCTTTACGAAACCTCTGCCAAGAGGACAACCTCCTTGTCATCATTGTAAGTGCCTTCAAAATAGTGTTTCAATCTTTGGTCGTTTACTTTGAAAATTGTTCCCGTTTTCAAATCCTTAATATCAACTGCTCTATGAACATATGGTTTCACAACTTCAAAGGGTCCTGACCATCTAGACTTAAGCTTACCTGGAAACAACTTTAGCCTTTAGTTAAATAACAAGACACGTTAACCTGCCTCAAATTGCCTTGGCAATATCCTATTGTCATGCCATCGTTTAGTTCTTTCTTTGTAGAGTATGTCATTCTCATAGTCTTGCGTCCTAAATTCCTCTAATTCGTTTATGTCCAATAAATGTCTCACACCAGTAGCTCTCCACTCCATATTGAGCTTTTTGATTGCCCAATAAGCTCTATACTCTAATTCCACTAGCAAGTGGCATGCTTTCCCAAACACGAGCCTAAAGGAAGAAGTTCCCAACGGGGTACTAAAAGTTGTTCTGTAAGCCCACAAGGAATCATCTAGTCTCGAAGACCAGTTCTTCCTTGTTGGATTCACATTTTTCTCCAGAATGTTCTTGATCTCTTTGCTTGAAATCTCTGCTTGGCCATTTGTTTGAGGATGGTAAGTTGTGGCTATACGTTACTGGATTCTGTACCTGGACAGAGCTCTAGAGATTAAATTGCACTTAAAATGTGTACCTTTATCATGAAGGATAGCTCTGGGAGCACCGAATCTAGTAAAGATATGCTTATGAAGGAACTTGGCAACAACCTTGGCATCGTTTGTCGGCAAAGCCATTGCCTCTACCTTTTTTAAAATGTAGTCAATAGTTATAAGGATATACAAGTTTCTGAATGATGGGGAAATGGACCCATGAAGTCTATTCCCCATACGTCAAACAACTCAACTGCCATTATATTCTAGAGCGGTAATTGATGTTTGCTAGAGATGTTACCCGTCCGCAGGCATCAATCACGGGATTTGGTAAAGTAATGAGCGTCTCTAAACAGCGTAGGCCAAAAGAATCCAGACTGCAATACCTTGGCAGTGGTATTCATTCCAGCGAAGTGTCCTCCATACGGTGCTACATGGCATAATTGCAAAATGTTGCGCTCCTCCTCCTCTGGCACACATTAGTGGATCACTTGGTCGGCACATTGCTTGAAAAATATTAGCTCATCCCAATAATATTTCCGAACATCTCGCAGAAAACGTTTCTTGGCACTACTCGCCAGATTCGGTGACAAAATATTGCTTACCAGATAATTAACTATGTCAATATACCACAACATAGAATTGACTGCAAATAAGTATTCCTCAGGGAATTCATCTCGAATGATAGTGGTGTAATACCCCAATATTTGCTTAGTGACTAAAATGCAAAGAATCAAAAAGTAAGTGGTTTTAGTACAATGACTAAAACGTAAAATTTTAAAGTTTGGTGGCTAAAGTGAAAAGTTTGGAAAAGTTTAAGGACCAACATGGTAATTTTCCCAATAATTATTTTTATGGCAAAAATGAATAGTTTATTCCGGTATAAGAATTTTGGTGGGAATCGGATTTTTGGTACGTGATTTGTGTGAAAAGATATAAAGAGGATATGTTTTGGAAATTAATTCGAATGATTATTCGAATTCAAAAAATTATGAAAATTTTATGGAAGTCTTAGAAAGACTTGAAGAATATGATATTGTGGTTTTTGAATCATTTTTATTCGATTTAAATTCGATTCTATGCAGTTTTTGGTGTAGTAGATGAAAATAGCATTTTTGAAGATAAGTTGATGCATTAAGGGTAAAATGGTCTTTTCATCCTTATTTTATGAATATTTTTTATTATTAAGGATAAGATTAGGCAAGTGTTAGCTTGTGATTGGTTATAATTCAAGGGCAAAATAGCCAATTGACTATTAAAAGGATTTTTATATTAAATAAGGGTTTTAATATGCCATTTGGCATATAATTAAGAAATAGAAAAAGTTGGATTTTTCTTCCATCTTTCTCTCTTGCCGTGAAGCTCCAAGAAAGGGGTAAGAAAATTTCAATTCCATTTTTAAGCTTTTTGGATTGGTTTTGGGGTTAAGATAAGAAATAAGAAATTGTTCTTCATCAAGTTCTCTTTCATTTGACATAAGTTTTGCATAGTTTCCATGTTTCTAAGTTGAGATTGGTGATTAGAGTGGATGAAGAACACATTGGTTTTTCATGATTTAAGGTTCAAGCATGTTGAAATTGGTGTTATGGTGTTGTTTCTATGGTTCAAATGATGGAAATTTCAAGGAAAGTGGCTAAGTGACCATTCGGTTAGATTAGGAAAATTAGGGGAAATTATGGCAAAATTATTTTGATGATGGAAATGATAAGAATGATGTTATACAAGCTTGATTTTGTTGTTTTGATTAAGAAATAATCATGTTCTTGAAAGATGGAAAATTAGGGTTTATGTCAAGTTTGGAATTTTAGACCATGATTGAAGGAATAATGGTTTATTATGATGATTTAAGTTGTTTGGAATGAAAATCCCTAATTATTTTGCATTAGGGACCAAATTGTAAATATTGGAAAGTTTAGGGACTTGATTGTCAAGCTTATATTTGAAGTATGTTATGTCAGAAAATCAAGTTAAATGATTGGAAGGTTGATTTTGAAGTTTATACTAACTTTGGGATCAATTTGTGAATTTAGGAAATTTAAAGACTAAGTTGTAAATTTTTAAAGTTTGGGTCATAAAGTGTAAATGATGAGAAATATAAGGATTTGGATTGAAAATGGTGTTTGGAAGCTTAAAAGAGCCTTTAGGGACTAAAATATGAATATTGAGAAAAGTTGGAGATTTAAAGAAAAATATGAGAAATTCTGATTCGAATATGGAAAGTTTTATCGAATCAATTTTTGTAAATAATGGATAGATATTTTATTTACTTTCCATTATTATATATGAATTAAGTATGTTCTAACATATACTTTGAAATGGTATATGTTATTTTTAATGTAGATTCTGATAAAAATCAAGATCGTATCAACAGACCGGGAAAGGAAATAATTCGAGACTAATATCGAATAAGAAATCATATTGCAAGGCTAAGGTGAGTGCATACATGTTTTTAAATGTATGTTAGTAACATACATATTATAGGAAGACTTGTGATAAGTCGACCTAAAAGGTAAAGATTTTATAAAAGCAAAACATGTTTTTAGCATGATACTTTATTTTGATGATTTAAAGATTGTGGCATATTCTTTATGCTTACACATATTTTATAGCACGATATCTTCATGAAAAGTTATTGGACATATTGGAGTATGAACTGCTCCATTATGAAGATGATTTATATGATAAATGTATGTATGTATGTATGTATGTATGTATGTATGTATGTATGTATGTATGTATGTATGTATGTATGTATGTATGTATGTATGGAATTTGGGTTACCTACCATTACTGCAAGAATTGTTTTAAAGTTTGCCCTTGGTAATAGAATATTGAGTTGGATTATATTGTGGTATACTATTATGAGTTTAAGATGTATTCGACACTTCGTGTCGGCCGTATTCGTCACTTTATTATGGCGCCTGTATTCGACACTTCGTGTCGCTTGTAAAGGATAGTTCATTATAGTACACGACTCGTACTTTAATCACTTGATATTCACCTTGAGCTATATGATTTTATGAAATGAAGTATGCTTTTAAGTCAAAGAATGATTATGTTATGCTTTCTTGCATTACAAAATGTATGATTCAATGAATATCATGCTTGTGAAAATATCATGTTTTATTAAGTATTTTTATATATGTTACTCATTTTATGCCTCACTAAGTTATACTTAGCGTGTATTTTGGTTATACACGTAGGTAGTGAAAGTAGAAGCGGAGCAGTTGCATCAATATCTCTATCGAAAGAGATATCCCATCGTCAGGTTATTTCGGTATCTATGACATCCTTGTTTTGTTTATGAATAGTGGCATGTACGAAATAATTTGTCTATTTTGTAAACTACTTAACTGGCCTGCCTTATAACGGTTTTGTTTTTATGATACATGATATGAATAATTATTACGTGTTATGTTAGTAATCTTGATATGTTGATATAATTACTTATAAGTTTATTGAAAATTTTAAATAGTCCCAATTTTTAATGTAAGAAAATCTTTAAATTTCTGTGACATTTTCGACTCATGTTCGGTGTATGGATACGAGAAGGGGGTGTTACAAGTGGCTCTTTCTTTCTCAGGGTGATGCTTTAATAGTGATAAATGGTCATCTACCAAGTTCTCACTCCACTTCTTGTCCCTAATCCGGAGATCAAATTCTTACAGCAAAAGCATCCACCGAATTAGTCTAGGCTTGACATCCTTTTTTGCCAAGAGGTATTTTAATGCCGAGTGATCTGTATACACCACAACTTTGTTACCTACCAAGTAAGATCTGAACTTATCAAATGCAAATACAACCGTGAGAAATTCCTTCTTAGTAGTGGTGTAGTTAAGTTGGGTTTCATTCAATATCCGACTGACATAGTAAATGGTATGAAAAGTCTTGTCACTCCTTTGTCCTAACACAACTCAAACGCATAATTGCTGGCATTACACATAAGCTTGAAAGGCTCATTCCAGTCTGGCACCATGACTATAGGGGCATTAATCAATCTATCCTTGAGTTCTTAAAATGCTTTTAAACAAGAATCATCAAACGCAAAAGTGACATTTTGTTCTAAAAGTAGGCATAAAGGTTTAGAAATTTTTGAGAAATCTTTAATGAACTAACGATAAAAACATGTGCGCCCTAAAAAACTTCTGATACCTTTTACACTTGTAGGAGGTGGAAAATGTTTGATTACCTCCATTTTTGCCTTATCTACTTCTAGGCCTCTCTTGGCTACTCTGTGACCGAGAATGATGCCTTCCTTTACCATGAAATGGCATTTTCCCAGTTCAAGACTAGGTTAGTCTCAATGCATCTTTTCAACACAAGCTCTAGACTCTAAAGCCATTCCTCGAATGTGTTGCCAAACATTGAGAAATCATCCATGAAAACTTCTAGGTTGTTCTCAATCATGTCGGAGAAAATAGAAATCATGCATCGTTAGAATGTTGCTGGCGCATTACACAGTCCAAAGGGCATTCTCCTAAAGGCGAATGTCCCATATGGACTAGTAAATATGGTTTTCTCCTGATCTTCTAGAGCGATGGCAATCTGATTATAACCCGAATAGCCGTCTAGGAAACAATAGTATGCCTTACCCGCCAATCTATCCAACATTTGATCGATGAAGGGCAGGCGAAATAATCTTTCTTGGCGGCATTGTTCAGCTTTCTATAGTCCATGCACACTCTCCACCCAGTGATAGTTCTAGAAGGAACCAACTCATCCTTGCTATTTTGAACTACAATCATCCTACCTTTCTTTGGCACACATTGCACTGGGCTAACCCACGAGCTGTCGAAAATAGGATAAATTATCCAAGCATTAAGCCACTTGATAATTTTTTTCTTCACAACCTCCTTCATGCTCAGGTTCAGTCTTCTGTAGCCTTCAATTTTTTCCATGATAGTCCTCCAAGATAATTTTGTGCCTGTAAATCGTGGGGCTTATTCCTTGAATATTGGACAGGGTCTATCCCAAAGCATGCTTATTTTTGTTTAAGATTTCCAATCATCTTTCCTCTTGATCATCAGATAGGTCAGTAGAAACGATCACTGGTAGAG
This sequence comes from Hibiscus mutabilis, assembly GCA_019671005.1. Classification (NCBI taxonomy): domain Eukaryota; kingdom Viridiplantae; phylum Streptophyta; class Magnoliopsida; order Malvales; family Malvaceae; genus Hibiscus; species Hibiscus mutabilis. The sequence goes on from CM033756.1 coordinate 43,714,680, forward strand.
TAGAATATTTACCTAAATAGACGTACTTGAGGTGATCTGGCAACGGTTTCAGTTCTGGTAGCTCCTTGATGGATGGTTTAGGTGCCTTGATTTCTCTGCCCATCAGCTCAAATAGCTCTGGCTGACCAAAGTAATTAGCAACTTTTTTCTCCAACATTGGTCTTTCATTATCTTCATTCGTCTTAACCCGTTCTTTGGCATCATATTTAGTGTCTTGGTGTAGCTATGCTATGTCTACAGTAAAAATAGATTCCATCATCTCAAAAACTTGGCTTTTCTCTGGTTTATCTGCATATTTAAGAGCTTGAAATACATTAAACGTAACATGTTGATTATTCATGCACATAGTTAGTTCACCTTTATGAACATCAATTAAGGCTCTACCTGCGGCAAGGAATGGTTTGCCCAATATGATTGGGATATTCAGTCAGCCTCATAATCTAAAATGATAAAAGCAACTAGAAATATAAATTTTCTACCTTTACCAGCACATCCTTAATCTTACCCTTAGGATGTACGAAAGATCGGTCTGCCAACTGAAGTGTTACGGTGGTAGGCCTCGCTTCTACGCTGAGCTTTTTGAAAATAGACATTAGCATCAAATTGATGCTGGCTCCCAGGTCGTACAGTGCCTTACCCATGAATCTGTTGCCAATGGTACAATAAATAGTAAAACTTCTCGGGGTTTTTTTAGCTTAGTTGGCAAGCGATTGAATATTATTGCACTGCATCCCTTAGTGAGAGCTACAGTCTCAAAATCACCCAATTTCCTCTTTTTGGACAAAATGTCTTTCATGAATTTAACATAATTGGGCATTTGCTCAAGAGCTTCTACTAACAGTATATTGATATGCAACTGCTTAAGAACTTCTAAAAAGCGCTTGAATTGCTGATCCTGCTTGTGCTTTTGTAATCTTTGTGGAAACGGTGAAGGTAGATAAGAAAATGCTGACTCTGTCGACTTTGCCAAGGGGTTGCTAGCATCCGATTGACATCTGGCATCGAATAGCGGTTTAGCTTTGCTTATGTCCGTTTCTGTCTTTTCAATTTTTTTGTTCATTTACTGGTCCTCTCTTGATGATTGGCTGACTACTTAATAGGTATCTTAGCTTCGCATTGTTTGCCACTCTGAAGAGTTACAACTTTGCACTGTTCGTTGCCTCTCTACTGAGCATCTTCTGTATTGCTTGGCAATGTTCCCTGGGGTCGATTGCTGAGTGCGTTAGCAATCTACCCAAATTTGAATCTTTAAGTTCCGTATAGATGCTGCCAAACTCTGAACAATTGTATCATTTCTCTATATATACTCTATCAAAGTCCCCTAGTTGGTTCTTTGTCCTTCATAAAAGTTGCTTTGCGCCCTTTGTGGCATGGCATTCTGATGGAATCCCTGTTGTACATTGCTATTTTGATGTTGGGCATTATATTGATTGCCCTATTGGTTTCCCTAGGCTAAATTTGGGTGTTGCCTTAATCCTACATCGTAAGTGTTGGAATTTACATTATAATCACGATTAAAATTGCCAACAAAGTTTACCGACTCAGGGTTAGCATGGCAATCTTCTATGTAATGGTCCTCCCCACATATTGTGCAGAATGGGTCTAACGCCTTAATCTTTTATGATTCTTTACTCTTTTGCAGCGTCCTCACCATGCTAGTAAAGTTGGAAATCTCAGCGTGGATAGATGTTAATTCATCTAGTGCTAATTTTCCTCCAGTTTTAATGTCAGTCTCTAGTATGTTAGTAGGATACTCAAAATTATTACTTGAGATCCTTTCAAGGATTTCAACTGCCTTCGTATAATTATTGTCCAGCAGCGAACTATTTGTTGAAGCATCAATAATAGTTCTGGTATGAGTATTGAGTCCATTGTAGAAGGTATTCATCTAGGTCCAATTTGGGAATCCTTGAATGGGACATCTTCTCAACAGGTCCTTGAATCTTTCCCAGGCATCATATAGAGTCTCATCCCCAGCCTGCCTAAACGTAATGATCTCGCTTCTCAGCTTGGCAGTGAGTTTAGGTGGCTGGAATCGCAGCAAAAACTTTTGGCATAGATCTCTCCATGAGGTGATAGAACCAGGTGGCAAAAGAACTAAGCCACATTTTTGCTCTATCTATTAGGGAAAATGTGAATAATTTTAGTTTCATTGTATCCTCCGATACTCTAGGATGCTAAAATAGTTGGCAAACTTCCATGAATTGCTTCAAGTGTTGCCTCGGGTCTCCGTAGGTGCTCCATCAAATTGTCCTACATTCAAAAGTGTTTGTAACATTACCGGTTTAAGTTTAAAAATTGGTGTATTTACCTCTGGACCAATCAGTCCTAGCATCAAATTGTCTATGTTCGGTGCTGAGTATTTTCGAGTAGGTCTCTCTTCCTCCACATTAACGGCTGAGGCAACAGGTGCGACTGGTATCCCATTGTGGTTTAATGGATTTCCTTGATTATTTGGGTTACCATCAGCTCCTTCATTGCCTCGATGTGCCATTTCTCGAGCTTTACTTTCTAACCTCTGTAAATTTCTCTCAATTTTTGGGTCGTATGGCTAATCCTCCACCAAAGGGTGTTTCTGGTCATACACCAGTTAAAATAAGTAAATAAAATGAAATAATAAAAGAAAACAAGTCAAAATCAAATAATAAATTATGTCGCAATCCCTGACAACAACGCCAAAAACTTGTTGACTTTTGCAAACACTTGGCAAATGATTGAATATTTAGTGTAAAAGTGCCTAAAACAATGCCAAGGGAAGTCTTATGCGTGCAAGTATACACGGTCAGCAAGTAATACAGTAGTAAGCTGAGTATCGAATCCACATGGATCGACCAAGAACTTATTTGCTTAATGTTTACTTGTTCGAAAGAAAAATGAAGCGTTTGGAATGAATTGGGTTTTCAATCGAAAGATAGCAAAAACAAAGTAGTAAAAGAAAATATAGAAACAGTCTGGCAACAAAAGTATTAATTGAATGATAAGTGTTGGCAAGGGATGCTTGGATTTCACACTATTTGTGCCAGCTTTTAATAATGTCCTGCCTTGAGTTTATTGCTGAGAAGATTAAAAGTAGTGTTGCCTCTGTCGATGACAAAACACTAAGTATATATGTCTATAGTGCAGCTTTTCATGAATTAACTCGATTAAGTGTCAACCTTTAATCCTAAGGGGTAGACTCACTTTCAAAGTAAGTTCATCTACTTGAACATCTTCTATCGAAGCTTCTCGCCTTAGTATCTGGTAGCTGATCGTTGCCCCTCAAGTCTGTTAAAATATTAAGGTGCAATAAGCACACTATGCCAACTGTCGTCTGACAAAGGATTTGAGAAAATTAAGCACTAGTAGATAGAAAATAATGTCAAGGCACTGTAAATTATTAAAAACCAAACATAAATTTAGCGTTCATCGCAAACATCCCCCAACCAACTATAAAAGCTTAGTTCATGGTTAGGGGGTCCATCCATAAAATATAATCGTATCTCGACACCACCATTCAAATAAAATTAAAACAAAGAGAATGGGCAAGAAGGAGATCCGTCGATGCAACCCTTCAAATGTTCCAAAGCTCTCGGTCTTAGTTGGTCGGACCACACCACCTCTCAGTTTACCACAGTGCAGCCTCTCCCCCGATCCCCTCAAGTGATGGCTTGAGCTTCTTTAAATAGGCTCGATTGTAAAACCATAGGATAAGATTTTTAAGTTTGAAATTTGAACGAGTGAAGGGATAAGACGCGGTATCCTCATATCCTAATTTGAATCATAGGGCTGACGTGTACAGGGTCCAACAACTATTTTGATCGGTCATCAGACAACAATCTTTTGCCAGCCGAGCTTGGCATTACTCGTCCATCTATGCCAACTGTTGCTCGGTAATTATCTTGCTTCTATTCCTGTATGCTCTGCCAGCACATTTCTGCCATGCTCGCCTGCCCGTTTCCTGCATCAATACCAAAAAAACAACCCTTCACCCTAGCAACAAGATAACTTCTAACTCCTTATGCAAATGTATGGATTTTAACAACTAAATGCAAACATATCTACTTAAGGTCAAGCTAAAGCATTGTGAAAATAGCCTAAAAATTAGTACTTTTGAGGAGTTAACACATACAAACATGCCTAGATCAACAGGAAAAAATAGACATGGAACAACATTATCAAGCAATTGCATGAAATTAAATTTTACCACTTGAACCAAAGTAGGATGTTAAGCCTTCCTTCTTCAAGTGTCCTTCCTCCTTTGTGTGTCATGAGCTTCCAAAATTTCAACTTTGATCATCATTGCTCCAACACACCTACAAAAGACAATCAAGTAATTTTTGGTATCCAAATTGCTTTGGATCCAATGGCATTAGTCCCAAAAAAATTTGTCCCCTTAGAATTCCATTTTTTAATTTTGTCAGTTTTCTTTGAAACATATGAGTTCTTTTGGGACCTAAATGTTTCTAAAAATTTTTCCATTCAAAAATCTATGGGAACTAGATTGTCTTTGATATTTTTTTAACAAAATTTGATTTGGAGCTACCTCCACACTTTTGAACATTTTGTAAAACAAATTCCTTTTGAGATCATCAATTTCCCTATGATGATCTTTTTGAACTTTAGAAAGCAAAATTTGCAAGTTTGAAATTTTCACGTTAAAATCTTTAAAAATAACTTGCATTTGATAAGTTTGCTTTCAAGTTCTAAATTAGTTTTGGAAAGCTAACATGTTTTCCATTCAAAAATCTAGGGGAACTAGATTGTCTTTGACAAAAATTTATTTTAACTAAATTTGATTTGGAGCTACCTCCAAATTCACACTTTTGAACATTTTTGTAAACAAATTCTTTTTGAGATCATCAATTTCCCTTTAATGATCCTTTTGAACTTTAGAAAGCAAATTTTGCAAGTTTGAAATTTCCACTTCAAAATCTTTAAAAATAACTTGCATTTGATCATGTTTGCTTTCAAGTTCTAAATTAGTTCTGGAAGGAAATTTATTTTCGATTTTTAACTTTGAAATCAACTTTTTGTTTTTAGAAAATGAAGCTTTGAATTATAAAACCAATTCATCATAGGCTTCTTGTAACTCATCAAAAGTATATGAATTTGAATTAGATGAGTTAGAAGTTACCTTTTCATCTTGGATGGCCATGAGACATAGGTGAGCTACCTCATTATCGGTGGAGTCCTCTTCATCACTTCATGTAACGACCCGAATTTTGGGTTAGCGAATCGGGTCTTGGACCGAGTATTGGGCCTTAGGTTCAGGGCCCAATTAAAAATGTGTATTTGGGCTTATGGGTAAAAAGGGGAAATGAAATAAAAAGGAAAAATGTTGTTTGAATTTTAAATAGGGAGTGGGTGGTTGAAAAGAGAGAAAAGAAATGATGGAGGAGAGAGAAAAGAAAAAAGATGAGAATGGTGGGAGAGAGAGAAAAGAGAGAAAAGTTGGGGTGAGAATTTCAAAATCCGATCTATGAAGATCTAGCCGTCTGATCGTGACACCTCCACTGCCATTGTGTTCATCTCACCGAGATGAGTCCACCGATACCAGCATCACTGTCGTCAGAGTTACCGTCGGAGGAGGTGAGAGAGGGGAAGTTTTTGGTGGTGCTGTTCAAGGGACCACTGGGTTTACCGGCTCAAAAATAGTTAGCCGGTGAAGTTTGGAAAATGGAAGCTGACAGAGCTGCCGTCACGCGCTGCCGCTACGCATGGGCGTGACTCTACTCTAGGGGAATGAGTCACCCGAGTTGACTCGGCCCAACTCGGCCAAGTCAGGCTGAGCTGACTTAGCCTAAGCCGAGCCAAGCCGTTGACCACTGTTCATTGATTGTTGACCGTCGTCGTTGACCGTTGACCATTGACCATTGTTGTTGATCGTTGATAGTCACCATTGACCTTTGACCGGCGTTAACGTTTTTTGGGGGACCCTACCCTGGGGTTTCTCGACGTTCCAGATCCAATAGCACAATCCGTTTTGCCAAATTCGAACCCTGTAAGCTATTATTACGTGTTTGACCCTTCGCTTAGCATCATAGGTGTATGAAATTGAAGTGTTTTTGTAATTGTTGTTATGCGAGGATTAATCGGGTCGGTTATCGAATCAAGTGGAATATTCGGGAAGCTAGGATGAGGATTTTAGCGATGTCAGCATAAGGTTAGTACACCTTGAACTCCGAAATGCTTTATGAGCATCATAAGTGTAATTGCCTTGCATGTTAGTGGTTGCAAATTAGGAGATGAGTAATAAGCATGTGATGATGTGGATATTCGAGGCTTGGTAATTATTGAGAATATTGAGACTGTTATGAGCTTTAGAGACCGTATAAGATTGTCTGGATATTCGTATGATTACCTAATTTATGATTGCTATGTGGTATGCCTTGTGTGCTAGTGGAATGAATTAATATGTTCGATTGAATATTGGTTAAGGGCAATGCTGATAAATATTTGAATTAAATGCTTAAAAATAAAAATTAATAGTAAATGATTTAAATACGCTAGTAACAAACTATAATGACTTTTATAAGCTTTAGGGGTATAATGGGGCCTCGTAATTGGTATTGGTGTTGTCAGGGTTAATAGACTAATACCGATAAATACTCAATAAATTGCTTATGAAATCAGTAATTAACACTAATTGGTTTAAAGGTCAGTTTGAGATGGAAATTGATGAATATGTTTAATAAAGTGGTTATTACTGTAATCAATAGGATAATGCAGATTGTTAGAAATAATTAATGGGAATGAATTATATTACTCCTACATAAAATGTAACAACTCGGTAATGCTTGTTTGATTGTAATAGAAATGATAGAGACCCTTGGTAGGTCGTGTAATGGTTGTGTCTCAGGTAGGGCACTTGTATGGATCTGTGGTGGATCATGTATGGTTACGTGCCAGGTTTGGCACTTGTTTGGTTAAGAGTCTTTGTTTGGTGGGATGCGGATACCCAGTGAGTGAGTGTTGCAACACATGAAGGCCATCTAATGTAAGATTCCAGGTGATGAAATGGAGGTAATCTGATGTGAGACTTTTGGTGATGGTACTTGCTCGATGCGAGATTCTGAGCAGCTCGATGTGAGATTCTGAGCATGGGTGGGTCTCCCAATGTCGGGTGACATTAGGCCTCACTCCTGGTTTGTTTATCTATATGTTTATGTTGTTGAGATGTTGTTTGTTCTATGGCATGTGTTTAGGCGATTATGGTAGCGCCACATGTTTATTTATCTTTCCTTATTGTTCGTAATAGCTTGCATGCTTACGTTTATGATTAGCATGAAGTATAGTAGAGTAGATGTGTACCACTAGCTTTGTAAGCTCAGCGCTCGGAATCGTTGTTTTCGTGCATAGGTTGACGGTTGGATTGTGGGATCGTATAGCACTATCAGATCGGGATTCTAGCACATGGTGATCTTCAGAGTATGGTATTCGAGTCTAGTGGGCTATGTGTTCATAGGACCTTACTTGTGGAGTTTGTAATTATCATTTGAAATTGTATTATTTAAAATTATATCCTTAAAATGTTTTAAATTTAAATTGGAGCTCTTTTGTAATATTTTATTTACTTTTATTTATTTATTTATTTATTTTGATCATTGGTTTTTTAAATGCTTTTGCAACTTGATGGGTTGATCCTGTTTGAAAAGAAAATTTTATGGTTTTAGGTTTGGGCTTGAGGCCTAAATGTGATATTCGGGTCGAGGATGTTACATTTAATGGTATCAGAGCTTAGGTTTAGTCGATTCTCGGAAACCCCGGGGTGGTATAGATGTTTTAGTAAGGTGTCTAGTGAATACAAGCCCTTAAACTAAATTCGTACTCCTTAAGGCTGGAATTCTGATAATGTTTCTAATGATGCGGCGTCAAGATGGTTGTAATCGTGACCTAGATCACCGAGTTAAGTGCGGGACAGTTAATGGTAGTGATCCCGAGAGTAGGGTTACCTTAGATTGTTGAGATACAAGTTAGTTGGATAACACCTGAGTCGAGAATGTGTTCTCCTCATGTCGCATGAGTGGCATTTTTGTTGTGTGTTGTAGTCACCTTGAAGTCTTCAGATTTGTTGTAAGAGCTCATATCAAGGAATTCTCATCTTTACACATGGATAAAGGTTTTGTTACGGGAATGAATAAACTGTTCTCGAAATCTATCGATGAGTGTACGTTGGTTGGAGGACCCTTTTATCTGTTTAAAAAGAAAATGAGCCCTTGTTGATACTAGGAGAGTATTATTGCCATTCTTAAGGGCATCTCTCGGAGATAGTGGATTCGGGATCCATTAGTTCATCAGTGTATGGCCGAAGTTAGGCGTTCTATCGGTTTGAAGGAGAGCTATCTTCTTAAGAGTTGGTGCACCATGGGAATTGTTTCGTTTAATCAAGTGGGGAGTTAGCCAGTGATACCGAGAGTGAATTTGAGGCTTCGAGACCTCGATGGAACCTAGCTTTTACAATGAAAATGTTGGATCATCGCCCTTTTATCGTGATCTTTGCAGTGATAGTTTTGAGGATGGCAACGGGGTTGTGAGATAGGTTTGACCGAATCGATGGGTGTTAATCTGTGTAGTTCGATGCTTGAAAGCTTTTAGACTACCAGATGGCTTGTTTATGCTTCATGAAGGAGTCGTTAAGTTCCCTTCCTTTCAGGAACCTGAGTAGATGTTAAGGAAAGACCGAGTTGGATGTCAGTGCCATCATAGTTGTCAGAGGTTATCGACCCAGTTGGGTAGTTGGAGGTTCATCTTCGGAGGAACAAATTGAATAAGGTTATTCTCATTTAGGTGATTCGTTCAAGGGAGAGTTAGATTTGTTCCCTAGTAAAAAGTTGGTTGTGAATGTGCTGCCCAAACCGTTGATAGTTTGTTAAGCGATCGTAGAAGACCGTTACCTGTTTTGGAAGGTGGACAACCCGTTTAACTGAATGTGAAGTGCATGTGTGTTTTTTTTAGATTAGTTGGAAGGGTGATGCTTATTGTTAATGTATTGAGGTTAGAAAATGGATTTTTGGAAGAAGATTCTATTTTCTCTTTGAGTATGCCATGATAGTGGGTAATGTTCGTGGTGACATCAAGGTATTTTAATGAAGATAAGGTGCGATCCACTGTGTTGTCTCTTTAAATATGAGTTGGATGTTTTGCATGACAAGTGTGGATGTAAAGGAATACGAAAAGTTTGGTGTTGAGGAGATAAACATCTCATTGACCGTATGTGTGGGAAGGGTTAATTACCGTATAATCAGTTAAGAGAGCAAGGGTTTGAGACTTCGTAAATTCTTTTGATTGTATCATAGTCGCTCTGAAGTGAGCCGAAGGACATCGGTAGAAAGTCGTGCTATGTTAAGCCGCCTGTCATGACAGTTGAGTGGACCTGATCAGAGCTAAATGAGATTTTAGGGTTTTTGAAGACGTTTTGTTGTGTCGTTAGTGCTGTATTTTGGTGCTAGAAGAGAAAGGTTGTGTTCTCCCTAATGGAGTGAAGTTTGAGGTACTTGATCCCTAAAGAAATTTGCGGTTTAGATGATGACATAGATAAGGTATGTAAGGACTGTTGATGGTGTAGTCGATAAGCACCTAAGCAAGTGAGCTAAATAAATAGTGGATCGTATCGGGTAACAAGATTTAGAGTATCATGTTGTCGTATAGAGCTATCCTAGATAATGGTTATGTAAGAGAGTGTCGATATTAGCTCTATGTAGTACCGGTACCCATGAGTCTGTTAGCATATTTTTAGTTAATGGTTGATTTGCTTTGGGAGCCACGAGAAGAAGCATCTGATTAAGTTAAGAGGATACAATGTTATGATTGAAATTGGGTTTGATGGTTAAAGTCTTGTGATAAGTGTTTTGGAAAAGACGTATCAAGATAAGAGATTTTCCTTTATAGTACAGTGGTCTGTATACAACGAATTTTGAGAGCGATAGTTGATGCTAAGCTTTCGTCACATTTTCAGTAAACATGTGGAGTTGTGTGTGTTGAGATAGTGACAAGTAGCTGCTTGCTATCAGTTGAGAGATAAGTGTTGAGCTCCTTAGAATTGTAGGGATGCTTTAGTATTGATCGGTGAAAATTTAATAGGTGGACAGGGTTTTCATACGGGATTCGTGAGTTCACAGTTTTGTTGAGTGATGATATAGTGCCTGGATATGCACCAATTGATAAGCTTTCAACAAAAGTGCGGGCCACATAAAGTTTGCTTGATTTGTTTGCTAGTTGGGTTGTACGGCACATCGAGGTGTTCATGTCACCTTTTAGCACAAGATTTGAGGTTGATGGAACCTTTTCTTTGGAGGGCCTTTATTACTGCGATGATAGATTTGAGTGGTATTACAGAGGATGCGTTCTCCATATACATTATGATTCGAATCGTAAGACCTTTGCTAGAATAGAGTTGGTGGGAGCTATATTAGTTACCGATATGGGTTCCATGTTGAGTTTAATGTGAATGCTTGAACCAAGTTTGGGTGTCGTTTGCTTTCAAAAAGGTTAGCGCCCGGCAAGCGATGTTTTGGATGAGAATGTTGTTAGAGTTAGAGTCTCCATTAGGGAGTTACCTTGAGAATAGTTATCTAGTTTGGATGCAACAGCTGTTTAACCTCCTGTTCTTTTGAACATGTGACGTAGTAGAAGAATTCGTGTACAACAATTCTTTGGGATTCTACAGAGTAAGTTAAGTTTTTTTGATGAAGTATCTATGTGACGTTTTGTCAAGGCACCGTTGAGTTTTGGTTGGTCGTTTGTGATGTACGGAGTGAGGATGAAATCCTCACATGGAAGAGGATCAGTTGAGATATTGTTCGTACCATTAGAAGGCATAGTCATGTTGATAGGTGTTGTGAGAGATTAGAGTAGCGCATCAGGAAGTTCTTGGGAACGTCGACGAGTTGTAATGGTTCCAACTTTTCCTTCTGGGTTATGGGTGCAAATTTCATGGACGAAATTTCTTTTAAGAAGGGGAGAGTTGTAACGACCTAAATTTTGGGTTAACGAATCGGGTCTTGGATCGAGTATTGGGCCTTGGGTTTAGGGCCCAATTAAAAATGTGTATTTGGGCTTAGGGGTAAAAAGGGGAAAAGAAATAAAAAGAATGGTGGGAGAGAGAGAAAAGAGAGAAAATTTGGGGTAAGAATTTCAAACTCTAATCTACGGAGATCTAGCCGTCCAATCGTGACACATCCACTGCCATTGTGTTTATCTCGCCGAGACGAGTCCACCGGTACCAGCATCACCGCTGTCGGAGGAGTTGAAAGAGAGAAAGTTTCGGGTGGTGCTGTTCAAGGGGTTTAGAGGGCTAGAATCAAGAAACAGAGGCCACCACCGAGTTCACCGACTCGAAAATAGTCGGCTGGTGAAGTTTGGTCGCCGAAAGCCGACGGAGCCGCCATCATGCGCCCCAACGTGTAGCCCTGCTCTAGGGGACCGAGTCACCTGAGTTGACTCGACCCAACTCGGCCGAGTCAGGCCAAGCTAACTCAGCCCAAGCCCAGCCGCGCTGAGCCGAGCCAAGCCGTGTCGCACCATCTGCCGCCGTCCGGCACCTTCTGCTACCGACCGCCATCATCTACAGTCGACTACCGCCGTCTGCTACCGTTGACTGTCGTTCGTTAAGCGTTGACCACCATCGTTGACCGTTGACCATTGTTGTTGACCTTGACCATTGACCGGCGTTGACTTTTTCTGAGGGACCATACCCTGGGTTTCTCGACGTTTCGGATCCAATGACACAGTTCATTTTGCCAAATTTGAACCTCGTAAGCTATTTTTACGTGTTTGACCCTTCGCTTGGCATATGAGGCGGATAAAATTTAAATGTTTTCGTAATTGTTGTTATGCGAGGATTAATCGGGTCGGTTATCGGATCAAGTGGAATATTCGGGAAGCTAGGATAAGGATTTTAGAGATGTCACCATAAGGTTAATACACCTCGAACTCCGAAACGCTTCATGAGCATCATAAGTGTAATTACCTTGCATGTTAGTGGTTGCAAATTAGGAGATGAGTAATAAGCATGTGATGATGTAGATATTCGAGGCTTGGTAATTATTGAGAATGTTGAGACTGCTAGGAGCTTTAGAGACCATATAAGATTGTTTGGATATTCGTATGATTACTTGATTTATGATTGCTATTTGGTGATGCCTTGTGTGCTAGTGGAATGAATTAATATGTTTGATTGAATATTGGTTAGGGGCAGTGCTGATAAATATTCGAATTAAATGCTTAAAAATCAGAAATTAATAGTAAATGATTTAAATGCGCTAGTAACAAACTATAATGACTTTCATAAGCTTTAGGGGCAGAATAGGGCCTCGTAATTGATATTGATGTTGTCAGTCTTAATGGACTAATATCGATAAATACTTGATAAATTACTTATGAAACCGATAATTAACACTGATTGGTTTAAAGGTCGGTTTGAGATGAAAATCGATGAATATGTTTAATAAAGTGGTTATTACTGTAATCAATGGGATAATGTGGATTGTCGGAAATAATTAGTGGGAATGAATTATATTACTCTTACATAAAACGTAACAACTCAATAATGCTTGTTTGGTTGTAATAGCAATGATAGGGACCCGTGGTGGGTCATGTGATGATTGTGTGGCAAGTAGGGCACTTGTATGGATCTGTGGTGGATCATGTATGGTTACGTGCCACGTAGGGCACTTGTTTGGTTAAGAGAATTTGTTTGGAGGGATCCGGATACCCAGTGAGTGAGTGTTGCAACACATGAAGTCCATCTGATGTGAGATTATTGGTGATGAAATTAAGGCCATCCGATGTGAGATTCGGGTGATGATACTTGCTCGATGCGAGATTTCGAGCCCCGCTCGATGTGAAATTCTGAGCATGGGTGGGTCTCTCAGTGTCGGGTGACATTGGGCCCCACTCCTGGTTTGTTTATCTATAAGTTTATGTTGTTGAGATGTTGTTTGTTCTATGGCATGTGTTTAGGCGATTATGGTTGTAATATCCCATTATTTTATTAGTGACCAAAACGTAAAGAATCAAAAGTTAGTGGTTTTAGTTCAGTGACTAAAACGTAAAGTTTTAAAGTTTGGTGACAAAAGTGAAAAGTTAAGAAAAGTTCAAGGACCAACATGGTAATTTTCCCAATAATTATTTTTATTCCATAAATAGATAGATCATCTAAGGGTGTGGATCGAATATAAAAAGTGTGGTTTGATCTGATGTTTCTATTATTGGGAAATTACGATTAAAGTTTATGTGTAATTCGGGTAATCGTATGAGCTCGGAATTTTTTCAAAATTTGAAGGAAGTCTTAAAAAGACCCGAAGAGCATAGCATCGAAGTTCGAATCATTTTTAAATCAGTCTAGATTCGATTCTATTCATTATTTTGTATAGGTGATGGAATGGAATTTTTGAAAATAAATTATTTCATTAATGGCATTTTTGACATTTCACATATACTTTTTAATGAAAATTAATTATGGAAGAAGATAAAGTGTAGGTGTTGAATGTTGATTAGCTATAATTAAAGGGTAAAATAGTCATTTGACTATTTTAGAGATTTATATTATTATATAGCCAAATTTAAAGACATTAATCAAAGAAAGAAAAAAGTTGGAATTGTGTTCATCTTTCTCCAAGGCTACCGAAACCTCAAGGGGACTAGGTAAGAAATTTTCAATTCAATTTTTGACTTGATTTGTTTGATTTTTGGCTAGAGACATGAAACAAGAAATTGATCTCCCTTCAATTCTCTATCTTTTGACATAAGTTTTGCTTAGTTTCTATATCTCTAAGTTGAGTTTGATGATTAGGGTGGTTGAAGAGCATGTTAAGATTTCATGTTTTAAGTCTTAATCAAGTTGGAATGGTGTTGTAGTGTTGTTTAGATGCTTGAAAAGATGAAAACTTCTTGGAAAACCTATAGGGACCATTTCGGCAAAATGAAGAATATTATAGGAAATTTTGTAAAAAATACTTTAATGATGGATTTGATTAGAATGATGTTTTCTAAGTTGAATTATGTTGTTGGATTGAAGAAAACATCATTTTAGGACCAATTTGTGAATTGTGTAAATTGAGTGAAATAAGTGAAAAATTGGAAAATATTCAAGAAGCATGGGTATGTTGTTTGCTATGATACAATGATCATTTTGGTATTAATATTTTTGAAAATGGAGATGAAATGTGGAAGTTTCCAAATTTTTGTTTAAAAACCCTAAGAGAAAGAATTTAGGGTTTAAAGGGAGATTATCAAACTATTGGTTGTAATGTGTAATTTGAGATGAGATTAAAGTATTGGGAGCATGGTGGTTACAAAGAAGTACTTGGTTGAAAATATTAATTTTTCCATATTGGTATGTACATGTATTAGTAAAGGTTGGACATGTACTTAAGGTTGCTTGTGTCATGTATTTAATGTACAAACATATAACAATCGAGTTCGAGTACAAACAAGTGAAGAAAGAAGATAGAAAGTGCAATCGAGCTTAGTGAGGCTAGTATAAATTATAACCTTGAAAGTGTCAAGGTGAGTGCAATGCATGCATAGCATGATTTTTATGTCATTCATTATATAATTAACATGTTAAAAATATGTCCAGAATTGAGAATACATGCATGGATCACTACTTATCCATGAAATGTTATTTTACGTATGAATTGCTTAATATGTATATATGTTGCCATGTTTGAGATTATGATTGATATAAAGCCCAAAGTATGAGATAGGAAATTAAAAGTATAGTTCGATATCCATAGAGTCATAAACAGCTATATAAACATTTTAGCACTCCCAGTAGAGTGCAATTTATTATAAGCACTTCAGGTAAAGTGCAAAATAATTAATAATTGTATACTCTGGTAAGTATACAAAAACACTTCGGCGTTAAGCACTTCCAATAAAATGCACCTAATAAACTATACTCAAGTAAGTATAGGGGGATGACTCGCGTACCAAAAATTTCCTTAATTCAATACTTAGGCTAGATGAATTGAAAAACAGGTTAAAAAGGCTTGAAAGCTCGATGATGAATATGGCAACAGTATTGGTAAGAATCAAGGTTATTACCATGTAATATGTTACTATATATATCATGTCATATATGTTAAAATGCATAAAATGGGAGGTGATCATATGCATTGTCACTATAATATATTGATACCTATGTTAAATTGCATTTGAATTAAATGTTGTTGCCTAACTAAGTATATGCTTAGCGTATGATGACTTTCATGCGTAGGTTTTAAAGGAGCTTCTAGTGTAGAGTAGCCGAGCATCACTTTCATATTTTGGGAGGTATATCTCCATACTCTTAGTAATGTAAATGACATCCATCCTTTCTTTTGGAAATGTACTAGATGGCATGTATAATTAGTGGGGTTGTAATAACTTATCACTAAATATGGTGGGTTAATAGTTGTTGAATATGGATGATGAACCTAGTAAGTCCTATTATGGTTATAAATGGTAATGAACTAAGTTTTTAGTAAATATGGACTCTAAGATAGAAAGTTTAAAAATCTGCCCAAAAATGTATGCAAAAGCAGTGTGTTCGAAAAATCAGAATAAATTCCACAATTGGAATTAGAAAGTGAATCTTATATCTATGAACTAAAATTTTTGTCTAGTTTCTTAAAAAATTAACAGCGACTGATTTCGAGTTGTATGTAAAAAGTTATGAATTTTTATTCGACGGAAGGTCAGAAAACAGGGTTGCAAAATATTTGAAATTCTGGGTTGTGACGTGAATCTAAGGATTTATTTGAATTTTTTTGTAATGAATTTAGGATAATAATTTATATGGTTAGAGATCTTAATGAATTTTCGATGTCTATAAATATTTTTATAAATTTTTAAGTAAAGGCAGTGCAGGCTGCCAATTTTCTATATTAAGAAAATATAAGGGTTTAATCTTTGTTAGTAACATCACTGACTCGTATTTGGTGATAAATACGGGAAAAGGATGTTACATTTATTGGTATCAGAGCCTCAGGTTTAATCGATTCTGGATAGAAATTAAATTTAAAAATGAGTGGGAATTGTATACATGCCACTAGGATGTCATAATTACTAATGATTATGTGCAGATACTCTGGTGCTCTATAATTAGTAATGCTACTCTATATTAAGAAACTTGTTGAAAATGTGTTATGTTCAGATGTCGGAGCATCAGGGTTCTAGACATGCGTTTGAACAGGAGGTTCCTGTGCAGAGTAGAAGTAACGAGGTATATCAGAATGTACCTCAGGAGCAATACCAAGGTCAGGCACCTGCACAAGGACAGCAAAACATGCCAGTTTAGGATCGTGGATTGTTCCTACAGGCATTAGATGATATCTTATTAAATAGACCAAAACTAGTATCGGTGCCAAGGGAGTTGAGAAAGTTGAAGGCATCAGAATTTCAAGGTGATTCTGATGTTAATCCGATGTCTGTGGACTTTTGGCTAAATGATATTAAAATTATGTTGGCCTCTATCTGGTGTGATGATCAAGGAAGAATGGAAGGTGTAACATCACTTCTGATGGGGCCTGCTCGAATTTGGTTGACCACCATTACTGCTCAGATTCCTCGGGAACGAGTTACTTGGGAATTCTTTTTAAAAGAGTTCCAGAACAAGTACATTGGTGATGTTTTTATTGAGGATATGAGGACTCGGTTTATGAATCTAAAGCAAGCAGGCAGATCGATATATGAATATGATTGTGAGTTTAATAAGCTTAGCCGATTTGCTATAGAGATCATTCCGACTGAGAAGCACAGAGTTAATAAATTTGTGGGAGGCCTAGATCCAGAGTATAAGAAAGTCTTGGTTGCTCTTGATTTGTTTGAATTTCAAGTGGCGGTTAACCGAGCTAAAGGAATAGAAAGGGTGGAACAAGAAGAAGCTTCTGAGAATAAAACACAGTCAATTAAGTGACCTGGAGGCCCCAGTGTTTTACCCTGGTCTAAACAGGGTAAAGGTTTTCAGCAGCAAGGATAAGTTAGGTCGATGTCGTCCGTAAAGAAGAATTCTTCTACGGGTAAATCCAAGCAAGTCCACAATAAAACTAGTGAAGTAAAGGTGATGGACTTTGGAATAGACCTGAATGCAAGACTTGTGGAAGAAGACATCCCGGTCGATGTTGGTATGCACCAGAGACAGTGTGCTATCAATGTGGGAAGCCGAGTTATTTCAAACGAGCATGTCCAGAATTACATGAGAATCAATCGGTGGCTGCTTCTTAGAGAAATAAAGGGATCCGAGGGTGGAATTCCCATCAAGGTGCATCGGAAGTTGCATCAAATCTGAAATGCAAAGCTCCTGCTCTTGTATATAACATCAAGACCAAAGAGAGTAAAGATGATCCTGATGTGATATCAGGTATGCTTGAACTCTTTAATAGACCTAATTTTGCACTAATTGATCCTGGTTCCACTCATTCATATATTAGTTCTAGAATCATACTAGAAAGAAACATTCTAGTAGAACTGATTAAGAGTGAGGTGGTAGCAACCAATCCGTTAGGCCAAAGTGCTAAGGTTAAAAAGATTTCCCGTCAGTATCCTATTAAAATTCAGAGTGTGGATTTCCCTGCTGACCTTATGGAATTACCGTTTTGTGAGTTCGAAATAATATTGGGGATGTATTGGTTATTTATATATGATGCTGTGGTGGAGTGCCGATTAACAAGATTAATTTTAAAGGCACCAAATGGATCACGAATAATATTTGTGGGGGAGAAGGTGAATTATCGTAGTGATGTTATTTCGGTTGTTGTTGTGAATGAAATGTTGATGGATGGTTGTGAAATAGATCCAACTCTTGAAATTTATACCTTGAAAAAGGGAGTGAAAATAGAAGATATAACTTCGGTGCGGGAATTCCCATATGTATTCCCAGAAGAATTACCGGGACTACCTCCAGATAGAGAGGTAGAATTTGGAATTGATGTGTTACCTGGTACAACACCCATATCGATGGCATTGTATCATATGGCACCTGCTGAACTCCGGGAACTCAAATCACGGTTACAAGAATTATATAATCGAGGTTTTATACGACCAAGCATATCACCATGGGGAGCACCTGTATTATTTGTAAAGAAGAAAGATGGATCGATGAGATTGTGTATCAATTATCGTCAACTTAATAAAGTGACGATAAAGAATAAATATCCATTGCCAAGAATTGATGATATATTTGATCAATTAAAGGGGGCAGCAGTGTTCTCTAAGATTGATCTTCGACCGGGCTATCATCAATTGAAGATTAAAGAGCAGGATATTCCAAAGACGGTTTTCAAGACTCGATATGGTCGTTATGAATTCGTGGTGATGCCGTTTAGATTAACTAATTCCCCAACAGCATTTATGGATTTGATGAACCAAATTTTTCAGCCATACCTGGATCAGTTTGTAGTAGTATTCATAGATGATATCTGGTTTATTCTAAAACCAAGGATGATCATGATGTTCATCTCAGAATAGTTCTTCAGATTTTGAGGGAGAATAAATTATATGCCAAATTATCTAAATGTGAGTTTTGGCTTTCTGAGGTGACATTTCTTGGACATATAGTATCGGCTGAAGGAATTCGGGTTGATCCTTAGAAAATTCAAGCTATCATGGAGTGGAAACCTCCTAAAAATGTTGTAGAGGTTAGAAGTTTTCTCGGATTGGCAGGATATTACCATCGGTTCGTGAAAGATTTCTCAATGATTGTTGCACCTATTACCAAATTGCTCAGGAAGAATGTACCTTTTATGTGGACTAAAGAATGTCAAGAAAGCTTTGAAAGATTGAAGAAAATCTTGACAGAAGCTCCGGTGTTAGTTCAACCTGAATTGGGTAAGAATTTTGTGGTGTATAGTGATGCATCGCATAATGGTTTGGGTTGTGTACTTATGCAAGACGGGGAAGTGGTGGCTTATGCTTCTAGGCAGCTTAAAACTCATGAGAGGAATTATCCTACTCACGATTTGGAATTAGCTGCAGTTGTCTTTGTTTTAAAATTTTGGCACCCCTACTTATATGGTGAAAGATGTTATATATACACAGACCACAAAAGCCTTAAATATCTTTTAATGTAGAAGGAGCTGAATCTAAGACAAAGGCGATGGATTGAGCTAATTAAGGATTATGATGCAATTATTGATTATCACCCGGGAAAGGTTAATGTGGTGGAAGACGCACTTAGCCGAAAGATGTTTTCAGCCCTGCGGAAATCGAATGCTCAATCATCAATATTGGATGATGGTGCTCTACTTGCTGAGCTGAACATCAGGTCTACTTTGATAGACAAAATAAAAGAATCACAGGAAACAGATGAAAATTGTTTAGAGAAAAAGAAGAAAGCTGAAAGGGGAGAATCATCAGACTTTGAAGTAAAGTCCAATGGATGTTTATATTATAAAATATGTGCTTATATTCCTGAAGATGATGAATTGAAAAAGGAAAATCTTACAGAAGCACATTATAGTCCTTTAACGATGCACTCAGGAGGAAATAAAATGCATCAGGATTTGAAGAGCCGTTTTTTGTGGCCAGGAATGAAAAGAGCTATAACAGAATTCGTGTCTAAATGCTTAACTTGTCAGCAAGTTAAAGTAGAACATCAAGTGCCATCAGGGTTACTTCAACCAATTGCTATTCCATAATGGAAATGGGAAAAAGTGAATATGGACTTTGTAACCGGATTACCATTGACACCAAGTAGAAAGGACTCAATTTGGGTGATCGTGGATCAATTAACCAAATTAGCACATTTCCTGCCCGTCAGAACAGCTTTCTCTTTGAATAAATATGCAGAGATGTATATTCAGGAGATTGTTAGATTACATGGAGTTCCTATTTCCATTGTGTCTGATAGAGATCCCAGGTTTACTTCTAGATTCTGGAAAGCACTACGGGAAGCATTGGGTACTCGATTGCATTTTAGTACTGCCTTCCACCCGCAAACTGATGGACAATCAGATAGGACAATTCAGATTTTGGAAGATATGCTAAAAGCGTGTGTCATTGAGTTTGTAGGTTCGTGGGAAAAGTACTGATAACAACAGTTATCAGTCAAGTATTAAAATGGCACCGTATGAAGCTTTATATGGAAGAAAATACAGGACACCGTTAAATTGGTTTGAGTTAGAAGACCGCAAGATTATCGGGCCTGACTTGATTCAAGAGGTAGAAGAAAAAGTAAAGATAATTCGAGATAATCCAAGGGCAGCTTCCGATAGACAAAAGGCTTATTCAGATTTAAAAAGAAAAGATATTGAGTATCAGGTAGGAGACAAGGTATTTTTGAAAGTTTCACCATGGAATAAAATAATGAGATTCGGAAGAAAAGGGAAGCTTAGTCCCAGATTCATTGGTCCGTATGAAATCTTTAAAAGAGTTGGACCGATGGCGTATCAATTGGCTTTACCACCAGAAATGAGCAAGATTCATGATGTTTTTCATGTATCGATGCTTCGCAAATATAGGTCGGATCCTTCTCATGTCATTTCACCTGCGGAAGTTGAGATGCAACCTGATTTGACATTTGAAGAAGAACCAGTAAAGATTTTAGCTCATGGGGTGAAAAAATTGAGAAACAAATCGATTCCATTGGTTAAGGTGCTCTAGAAAAACCACAAAGTGGAAGAAGCCACATGGGAAACTAAAGAACGAATGAAAGAACAGTACCCGCATTTGTTTAATCGAGGTACATTCTAAAAATTTGAGGACGAATTTTTTTAGGGGGAGAGAATTGTAATATCCCATTATTTGATTAGTGACCAAAACGTAAAGAATCAAAAGTTAGTGGTTTTAGTTTAGTGACTAAAACGTAAAGTTTTAAAGTTTGGTGACAAAAGTGAAAAGTTGAGAAAAGTTTAAGGACCAACATGGTAATTTTCCCAATAATTATTTTTATTCCATAAATAGATAGATCATCTAAGGTTGTGGATCGAATATAAAAACTATGGTTTGATCTAATGTTTCTATTATTGGGAAATTACGGTTAAAATTTAAGTGTAATTCGAGTAATCGTATGAGCTCGGAATTTTATGAAAATTTGAAGGAAGTCTTAAAAAGACCCGAAGAGCATAGCATCGAAGTTTGAATCGTTTTTAAATCAGTCTAGATTCAATTCTATTCATTATTTTGTATAGGTGATGGAATGGCATTTTTTAAAATAAATTATTTCATTAATGGCATTTTTGACATTTCACCTATACTTTTTAATGAAAATTAATTATGGAAGAAGATAAAGTGTAGTTGTTGAATGGTGATTAGTTATAATTAAAGGGTAAAATAGTCATTTGACTATTTTAGAGATTTTTATTATTATATATCAAAATTTAAAGACATTTGGCATTAATCAAAGAAAGAAAAAAAAGTTGGAATTGTGTTCATCTTTCTCCAAGATTACCGGAACCTTAAGGGGACTAGGTAAGAAATTTTCAATTCAATTTTTGACTTGATTTGTTTGATTTTTGGATAGAGACATGAAACAAGAAATTGATCTCCCTTCAATTCCATATCTTTTGACATAAGTTTTGCTTAGTTTCCATGTCTCTAAGTTGAGTTTGATGATTAGGGTGGTTGAAGAGCATGTTAAGATTTCATGTTTTAAGGCTTAATCAAGTTGAAAATGGTGTTGTAGTGTTGTTTAGATGCTTGAAAAGGTGAAAACTTCTTGGAAAACCTATAGGGACCATTTCGGCAAAATGAAGAATATTTTGGGAAATTTTGTAAAAAATACTTTGATGATGTATTTGATTAGAATGATGTTTTCTAAGTTGAATTATGTTGTTGGATTGAAGAAAACATCATTTTAGGACCAATTTGTGAATTGTGTAAATTGGGTGAAATAAGTGAAAAATTGGAAAATATTCAAGAAGCATGGGTATGTTGTTTGCTATGATACAATGATCATTTTGGTATTAATATTTTTGAAAATGGAGATGAAATGTGGAAGTTTCCAAATTTTTGTTTAAAAACCCTCAGAGAAAGAATTTAGGGTTTAAAGGGAGATTATCAAACTATTGGTTGTAATGTGTAATTTGAGATGAGATTAAAGTATTGGGAGCATGGTGGTTACAAAGAAGTACTTGGTTGAAAATATTAATTTTTCCATATTGGTATGTACATGTATTAGTAAAGGTTGGACATGTACTTAAGGTTGCTTGTGTCGTGTATTTAATGTACAAACCGATAACAATCGAGTTCAAGTACAAACAAGTGAAGAAAGAAGATAGAAAGTGCAATCGAGCTTAGGGAGGCTAGTATAAATTATAACTTTGAAAGTGTCAAGGTGAGTGCAATGCATGCATAGCATAATTTTTATGTCATTCATTATATAATTGACATGTTAAAAATATGTCCAGAATTGAGAATACATGCATGGATCACTACTTATCCATGGAATGTTATTTTATGTATGAATTGCTTAATATGAATATATGTTGCCATGTATGAGATTATGATTGATATAAAGCCCAAAGTATGAGATAGGAAATTAAAAGTATAGTTGGATATTCATAGAGTCATAAACATCTGTATCAACATTTTAGCACTCCAGTTAGAGTGCAATTTATTATAAGCACTTCAGGTAAAGTGCAAAATAATTAATAATTGTATACTCCGGTAAGTATACAAAAACACTTCGGTGTTAAGCACTTCCAGTAAAGTGCACCTAATATACTATACTCAAGTAAGTATAGGGGGATGACTCACATACCAAAAAATTCCTTAATTCAATACTTGGGCTAAATGAAATGAAAAACAGGTTAAAAAGGCTTGAAAGCTTGATGATGAATATGGCAACGGTATTGGTAAGAATCAAGGTTATTACCATGTAATATGTTACTATATATATCATGTCATATATGTTAAAATGAATAAAATGGGAGGTGATCATATGCATTGTCACTATAATATATTGATACCTATGTTAAATTGCATTTGAATTAAATGTTGTTGCCTAACTAAGTATATGCTTAGCGTATGATGACTTTCATGCATAGGTTTTAAAGGAGCTTCGAGTGATGAGTAACCGAGCATCACTTTCATATTTTGTGAGGTATATCTCCATACTTATAGTAAGGTAAATGACATCCATCCTTTCTTTTGGAAATGTACTAGATGGCATGTATAATTAGTGAGGTTGTAATAACTTATCACTAAATATGGTGGGTTAATAGTTGTTGAATATGGATGATGAACCTAGTAAGTCCTATTACGGTTATAAATGGTAATGAACTAAGTTTTTAGTAAATATGGATT
Organism: Hibiscus mutabilis; assembly: GCA_019671005.1. Classification (NCBI taxonomy): domain Eukaryota; kingdom Viridiplantae; phylum Streptophyta; class Magnoliopsida; order Malvales; family Malvaceae; genus Hibiscus; species Hibiscus mutabilis. The sequence continues at coordinate 43,737,885 of CM033756.1, forward strand.
CTAAGATAGAAAGTTAAATATCTGCCCAGAAATGTATGCAAAAGCAGTGTGTTCGAAAAATCAGCATAAATTCCACAATTGGAAATAGATAGTAAATCTTATATGTATGAACTAAAAATTTTGTCTAGTTTCTTACAAAATTAACGGTGACTGATTTCGAGTTGTATGTAAAAAGTTATGAATTTTTATTCGATGGAAGGTCAGAAAACAGGGTAGCAGAATTTTTGAAATTCTGGGCTGTGACGTGAATCTAAGGATTTATTTGAATTTTTGTGTAATGAATTTAGGCTAATAATTTATATGGTTAGAAAGATTAATGAATCTAGTTTAATTAGAAAATTTCGGAACGAATTTTCGATATCTATAAAAAAAATTATAAATTTTTAAGTAAAGCCCGTGCAGGCTGCCAATTTTCTATATTAAGAAAATATAAGTGTTTAATCTTTGTTAGTAACATCACTGACTCGTATTTGGTGATAAATACGGGAAATGGATGTTACATTTATAGTAACATCACTGACTCGTATTTGGTGATAAATACGGGAAAGGGATGTTACAATGGTAGCACCACATGTTTATTTATCTTTCCTTATTGTTCGTACTAGCTTGCATGCTTAAGTTTATGATTAGCATGAAGTATAGAGAGTATATGTGTACCACTGAGCTTTGTAAGCTCAACGCTCGGAATCGTTTTTTTCGTGCGTAGGTTGACCGTTGGATTGTGGGATCGTGGAGCACTATTAGATCGGGATTCTAGAACATGGTGATCTTCAGAGTACGGTATTCAAGTCTAGTGGGCTATGTGTTCATAGGACCTTACTTGTGGAGTTTATAATTATTATTTGAAATTGTATTATTTAAAATTGTACCTTAAAATGTTTCAAATTTAAATTGGAGCTCTTTTGTAATATTTTATTTACTTATATTTATTTATTTATTTATTTATTTTGATCATTGGTTTTAAATGTTTTTGCAACTTGATGGGTTGATCCTGTTTGAAAAGAAAATTTTATGGTTTGGGGTTTAGGCTTGAGGCCCAAATGTGACACCCGGGTCGAGGGTGTTACACACCATGTAGCCACAAATATCTTCTTCTTATTTCTTGATCCCGTCTTGTTGAACCAAGGGCAATCATACTTGGGGTGCCCCGGCTTCTTGCACTCAAAGTATATGATGGGATCCTTCCTCTTCATTCTTGATTCATGTCTTGGTTCTTCTTTTTGCAGCTTCATGAATTGGGTGAACATCTTGATGAGTTTGGCCACCTCTTCATCTTCATCCTAAATCTCCTCTTCACTTGATTCTTTTTTAATTCTTAAGGAGGATTTAAGAGAAACATTCAATTCAATGCCTTGCTCTTCTATCTTTTTCTTCCCCTTTGATATCATCACTTCATGGGTAAGCAAAGATCCCATAAGCTTATCAAGCTTGAGCTCCTTCAAATTCTTTGCTTCTATGATTGCGATCTTCTTTGAATCCCTTGAATCGAGAAGTGAGTAAATCAACTTCCTCACAAGCTTGTCCTCCGAAATTACTTCTCCATAGCCTTTGAGTCTATTCACAGTGGTGTAGAGTTGAACGGACACAGCTTTGATGTCTTCTTCCGAATCTATCTTGAATTTTTTGTACTCAAGGTTGAGAAGACCAATCTTGATCTCCTTTACTTCATTGGTTCCTTCATGGGTGACTTCAAGCTTGTCCCAAATTTCCTTGACACTCAAGAAAAAAGATGTCTTTGTATACTCTTCGAGTCCAAGTGCACAAAATAAGATGTGCATGGCTTTATCGTTGAATTGCATCTTCTTTCGATCTTCTACTTTCCATTTCGCCTTGTGTCTTTATGGAACAAATGGGCCATCAAGAACTACATTCCAAAGATGATAGTCAATGGATTTGATGAAGAACATCATCCTATTCTTCCAATAGGAGTATTTGACACCGTTAAAGTAAGGAGGCTTGTCGATAGATTGACATGATTTCCGATTGATGTAGAATGGTTGATCATTTCAAGGATCAACTCTAGGATGTTAATCCAGCATAGATACGAAGCTCTGATATCAATTGTTGGGAGGCTCGTACATCAACCGAATAACTAAGGAGGGGGTGAATTGGATTTTAGGTGTTTGTAGTGGAAGCTATGGAAAATAAATTAGACACAAGGATATATAGTGGTTCAAGCTTCTAACCAAGCTCTACATCTACTACCTTAGCTTCACACTAAGGATTTGCCAAATTCACTATGAATTTCTTCCCTTTTTCTAGGCTTAAGAGGAAACATTTACAACCTCAAAGCTTATACCCCAAAGCTTTGAGAAAATACTCTTTTACAAAGAGAAAACAAGATAGCAAATTAGAAAAACCTCACAAGGCTGTGTGTTTGCAAATTAAGCCCTCACCCAAATCCTAACACTTGAGCATATATAACAATTTAGCTCACAAGTGTGTTCTATAAAGAAATATGACAAAATTGAGCACTAAAACATTTTCTCTATTATTGAATGTTGGTGGTTGGTTTCTTGTTCTTCCATGGATGCTTGATGCTTGTTATTAAACCCTCTAATGTGTTTGTGGTCGTTACTAGCCGTTGGGGTTGATTTGGAGCCGTTGGGGTCTTTATTTCCCGCAATAAATATAGTTATGGACTTGTCAGTATCGGTATGCGGGGACTGGTATCGGTACCTGTTCTTAAGAAAAATAGTCGTTGGAGTACTTAAAACAAAGGGTATCGGTACTCGATACAGAAGATTAGTACGCACCTTAGGGTATCATTACGATTGAAGATGTTCCAGTACTCAATTTGACTACTAGAATTTGCTAAAACATGGGGACAAAGGGAAATATCGATACGTGTTTGGCCGTATCGGTACGGGTGACTGGTGTCGATACCGATAAAAGGGTATCAATACTCAAAGCTAGTTTTTAACACTTTGGCTATTTAAAATCATTTAAAACATGTCAAAAACCCTTTGAAAACATTTCAAACATAGTTTTCAAGTTTATGGACTTTTGAAATATTTTTGCAAATTATTTTACGTCTAAAGACATTTTTCATTAAGTTATATCAAAATAACATTGGTTCTGGTACACAGGTTCGAGTACTGATACGCCCTTGCAGATTATAAGCCCCATACCGATACGTAGGGTATCCTACTTGTATGTCTTTTTTCTACTGGAATTTAGGGGGTTTGACACAATAAGAAAGGGATCGGTACTCAGAAAGCCATATCGGTACGCCACCATTTTAAGTGTCGTATCGGTACAAGAATGTACTGTACCGGTACGCTAGCGGTTATTTTAGTTATCTGTCTACTGAAGTTTGTATTTAATGCATTTTAGTCTCTGTTTAACTGTATTTTTAAATCGAGGTTGCAAATGAACTCCGTTTTTTTATGAAACTTGACATCTTAGCATGAAATAAACTGAATTAAGGGATTGTAACATTAATTTGGTAATTGGTCCTTAATTAACCTAAAATTGCATTTTAATCCCCAAATACTTAAGTTTCTTTTTTGGCTCGATAGATTACACCATACATGATTGTTGATTTTTCTCCATAATATAATTTCACCCTAGGATTTAATGTGCATCTAGTCAAGAATAAAAGAAAAAATGGAGTGGTTTACGTGGAATAGATCTGATTTGCTTCGGTAAACCTAATGTAACCTTATTGGCTCGGTTTCGACTAGACCGGTGTTGACTTTGCTAACTCTTGGCAAAAGATTAAGGATTCAGTGTAAATATGCAAGTAAATAACACCAAGTGTAGGTCTATTGCGTGCAAGTATACACAGTCAGCAAGTAATACATCAATAAGTTGAGTATCGTATCCATAGGGACTGTCCAAGAATTAAATGCCATGATTTTTACTTGTTAAAGGGAACAAAAGTGTTGGATTTGATCCAGAGTTTTGATTTAGAAAATAACTAAAAAATACAGTAAAAGCGTAAACAATTTGGCAAACAAGAGTATTCAAATGGATGATGAGCGTTGGTAAGGGATGTCTGGATTTCACGCCAGTTATATTGGTTATGAATAATTTTTAGCCTTGGATTTATTGTCGAGCAGATTTTAAGGGTATTATTACCTCTGTTGATGGCAATACCCTAAGTTAACCATGATTAACCCCTATATGTCTATAGTGAAGTTTTTCATAAATTATCTTGATGAAGTTTTAATCTATACTCCTAAGGGGTAGATTTATTTCTGAAGTAAGCTCGTCTACTTGAACATCTTTTGTTGAAGTTTTTCTCCTTAGTGCCTGGCAACTAATCGTTACCCCTTAAGTCTATTAAGATATTAAAGCATAATAAGAATATGATGCCAACTATCGTATGGAAAAGAATTTAAGGAAATGAAGTGCTAGCAGGATAGAAAAAGTTGCCAAGGCATTCAATTATTAAAAACTTAAAACTAACTGAGCATTCATCACAAAATATCCCCAACCAACTTAAAAGAAATTAGTTCATGGTTGGGGGTCTATCCATAAAATATCGTATATTAACATCACCATTTAAAAGAAAATTAAACTGATAGAATGGACAAAGAAAGAGATCCGTTGATATATCATTTCAATGGCTCCAGAACTCTCGGACTAAGCTGGTCGAACCATGGTTTCCCTCTAGCTTTTTTTTTCACCATGGTGCAACCTCTCTTTAGTCTCAATGATCATCTTGCTTTAAATAGACACTCTTGGAAACCCTAGATTGGGTTTGAATTTAAAAGTCGGTTAAGCACTTGAGATAAGCTCATTATCCTCTTATCCTTTTTGAATTTTAGGGCTGACCTGTACTTGGTTCAATGGCTACTTTGACCGACCATCAGACATCATTTCTTTGCCACCCGAGCTTGGCAACTTTTGGTCCAACTTTGCGAACTACAACTCGGCTCTGTTTTTCTTGCTTCTTGTTTCTCAGCTGCTTTGCCAAGCCTGCCCTATTCCTAACCTGCATCAAAACCAATAAAACAATCCTTCACCCTAGCAAAATAAACAACTCCTAACTCCTTAATGCAAATACATGATTTTACTAACTAAATGCACGAATATACACCTAAAAACAAGCAGAAGCATGGCAATGTATGCATAAAAATCAATTCTTTTGAGGAGTTAACAACCAGGTTAAGAGCTTTACACTTACCGCCGTAAGTTGTTACCACCACTATGATCGTTGTCGCCTAGAGTGTAGATATAGAGCTCGTCGTTCACGTCTGACCACTGGAGGCCACCGCATGTGCCATACATGATGCTGCCTGTGCGTGGGCATATGAAGCAGGCTCTAGCACACTCTAACAGCTTGGGCTGAGCCAACCCAAGCCGAGGATTAAGCTAGTCCCCAAGTCAAGCCAGCCGCCACCATCATCGTTGATCTGTGTTGACTTTTTTAGATGACCCTACCTAGGGTTTCTTGATATTCTGAGTTTATTGGAGTAGTCTGTTTTACCAAATTTAAATCGGTAAGTATTTTTTCACATTTTATCCCTTAAAGTAGTATAATAATGTGAAATGGCTTATGTAGTCGTATTTGTTTTATTCGAAGAATTTGTGGACTTGAATATTGGAATTAAATAGATGATTGGAGGATCTTGGATTGGGATTTATTTCGTTGGCTTAAGGTTAGTACACCTCGAACTCTTATTACTTCATGACCATCATACTTGTGATTGCTTTGCGTGATAGTACTGCAAAATAGGTAGACAATAAATATGCATATTTGGTGAATGATCGTATGAGAGTTGATATCTATGAGATATATGATGATTGTTGGATTGATTGGTAATCGTGATGCCTTGTATGCTTGTTCGAATAGATCAACGTGATTTGATGAGAATTATACCAAGGGATAAATACTCGATTAAATAATTATGAAGTCGGTAATTAATAATAATTGAATGAATATGTTAGTAAACAAACCCTAATGACTTTCATAATCGTTAGGGATCGAATAAGCATGTAATATCATAATTTAAGGTAATGGTATGAATTCGTAAATAGGGTATTGGAACAAGCTTTTACCGTACCAGCATATGATTAAAGGTCGTATCAATATGGGTCGACCAGTACCAATACTTGTAGAAATCTAAGATTTCCAGTAAACAATGTTAGTATCAGTACGTATGTTAGTACCAATACTCAGGGGTATCGTATCGATACTCGTGTTTGAATATCTAAACCCAATGAATAGAATAATCTAATTGCTAATAAAATATGTAAATTGATGTGGGATATTAATGAGATAATATAGATTAATAAGATAATTAATAAGGATGATTAATGTACACTTCTATAATATATTAACAAGTTGGTAAACTTAATTAGGTGACTTATGGTAATAGAAACCATAGGAGATCCTTGGTGGATCGAGTGATGTTGTGTGTTGTATTGGTAGACGTGTCCTTACTGTGTGCTGATATGGACACCTTGGTTGGTTGAGTAACCTTTGATTGATAAAATCTGAATACACAGTGAGAGAAAAAGTGTGTTGTAACACCATGGTTAAAGATTTTTGAATGTATGATCCCGATGCTTAGTGGTTACGAACCTCATTTGAATATACTTGATGAGAGATCTCGAGCATGGGTGTATGATCTTGACGCTTAATGGTATCAGGCCTCTCCCCAAAAGTTTATGATCCTGATACTTAGTAGAATTGGGCCTCACTCCATATTATGGTATATTGCGTATATACTATGAGAAGCTTATGCTTTCTTGTTTTTCTATATGGTTAGGTGGCTAGAGGTAGTGCAATATTTATATGGTGTTAAATTGCCATGTTATGAGTATAGTTGGGCCTTGTGTGCCATGTATGATGATTGCTTTAATGAGAGTATGTGTTTAGGCGACTTGTGCTAGTGCCATGTGTTTGTTTATGTCTTCTTATTTCTCATACTAGCTTGCATGCTTATCTTTATGATTAGCATATAGTAAAGTAGATGTGTACCACTAAGCTTTGTAAGCTCAGCGCTCAAAATCATTATTTTTGTGCTAGGTTGATTGTCAGATTGTGGGATCGTGGAGCACTATCAGTATTGGATTCCAACATATAGTGATTTTCAGAGTACGATACTTGTGTTTAGTGAGTTGTGTATTCATACGACCTTACGTGGTGGAGTTTGTAATTTGTATTTTTGAAATTTTTTTAATCAAGTTGAACGTTTAAATGTTTTAAATTAAAGTGGAGCTCTTGTATAATGATTTAAATTGTTTATCTATGTTTTTTAACTATTGAGTTTACTATTTTTGGAGATTAACTTGTTTGGGATAAACCAAATTGAGAAATTTTATGGTAATAGGTTGGGCTTAAGGCCCAAATATGATATCTGGGTTTATGGTGTTGCATTTAGTAGTATCAGAGCTTAGGTTTAGCCGATTCTATAAAACCCATGGTGGTATAAGAGTTTTAGTAAGGTGTCTAGTAACTACAAGCCCTTAAATCAAGTTTGTACTCTTTAAGAATAGAATCTTGATGGTGCATCCAATGTTGCGATGCTAAGAAGGTTACGGTCGTGGCCAAGAAGGTCAAGTTAAGTGTTGATCCACTCATGGGAGTTATTCTATGGGCAAAGTTACCTTGGATTGTTAAGATGCGAGTTAGTTGAATGATGCCAGAGTTGAGGATGTGTCCTCCTTCTGTTACTTAAATAGTGTCTTCATTGTGTGATGTAGTCGTTTTGAAGCCTTCGAATACTTTATGAGATTTTGCGACAAAGAATCTTCATCGTTATAAGTAAAAAACATTTATGTTGAGGGTATGGATAACCCACTTTTGAAATCAATCAGTGGATGTACATTGGTTGGAGACTCTTTGTTCACTTAAAAGGAGTCTTGTTGATACTTGGGGAGTATCATCGCCCTTCTCAAAGGTAATTCTCAGGGATAATTGATTTGGGATCCACTAGTTCAATAAATTGTGACCGAAATTAGATGATTCTACAGGTTTGATAGAGTTACCTTCTTGGGAGTGGTTGTACCTTGGAAATTGATGTGATTAATCAAGCACGACGCTAGTCTATAATGTTAAGATTTGTGCTCAAGGCTTTGAGACCTCGAGGAACCCAACCTTTGGTAATGAGAATATTGAACCGTTTCTCTTCTACATTGATTTTTATGGTGGTTGTTTGGAGAATGGCACAACGGGTCTGTGGGATATGTTTAACCATTTGGCAGATGCCAATGTATGTAGTTCAACGCTCGAGAGCTTTTAGGCTGATAGAGTATTTGTTTATGCTTATTTTGTCTGAACGTTCCACCCAAGGGAGAACTAGGCTTGATCACTAGTAATAAGTTAGTTCGTTCAAGCGATGCTGGAACCGTTGATGGCTTGTTAAGTCACAATGAAAGATTGTTACTTGTCTCCTAAGGAGGATAACTTGTTTAACCGATAATAAAGTACTTGTGTTTTTCTGAGAATGGTTCGAGAATGAGATGCTTATGGCTAAAAAGTTGGAGGCTAGCAATTTTGAAATAAATTTTGGTATAAGGATTTGTTTCTTTAGGGGGGTCATGGTAATGTTTGATGTCTTCAGTGACGTTTGAGGTGTTTTAGCGATGATAGGGTGGGTACCACCATATTGTCTCTCGAATATCCATGTCTTAAGAGTTATTTCATCCCCCATATATTGCTTGCTATATGAAAGGCCCTATTCCACATAGGCATTTTACCGAGTTGAATCTTCTTCTGTAATTATAATGCTTTACATAACACGAGTGAATGTATGAAGAATATGAAAATATAAACATTAAAAAGATAATTACCGTAATGACCTTGTGTGTGGGGAAGGTTAGTTATTGTGTGATCAGTTAAGAATGCAAGGGTTTGAGACTTCGCAAATGCTTTTGGTTTCTATAACAGTTTCCTTGGAACGAGCCGAGGAACATTGGTGGGGATCCGAGCTGCGAGAGACTATTTTGTTGTGATAGTGGTGTTGACTCGATTAGAGTCGAATACGATTTGAAGGTCTTCAAGGATGTTTTGTTGTATTGTTAGGGCTATTATTTTTGTGCTAGATAAGGGAAGAGTGTGCTTTCCCCAACAAAGAGAAATTTTGGGTACTTGATCTTTAAGGAATTTGATATTTGGACAATGATGTGATTCAAATTAATTAAGAGTTATTGATCGTGTGATCGATCGCCACCTAAGTAAAGTGAACTTGATAAGTGATGGATTATACAGAGTTAGTTCGGGTTAGAGTATCATGCTGCCCATGTGGGGCGATCAAGGATTGTATATGATGGTCATGTAACGGAATACTGGTACTAGCTCCATGCGGTATCAGTACTCAATTTTTCTAGTGTCGGTACTAATCGGTCAATACCGGTACCCATGTGTTTCGTTAGTTAAGCACCAAGTTAAAGATTGATTTACTTTAGAAGTCGCAGAAAGTAGCATCTAATTTTAATTAAGAAGACACGTGGTTGTGATTGAATTTGGGTTCAATGATTTATGATGGACCTTGAGATCTTACCTAGGGGTTTCTCGGTGTTCTGAGTCTATTGGTGTAGTCTATTTCACCAAATTCGAACCCGTAAGCCTTTTTTATGCGTTTTATCCCTTAAAGTAGTCTAATAATGTGAAATGGCTTATGTATTCATATTTGTTTTAGCCGAGGAATTTGTGGACTCAAATATTAGAATTAAAGAGATGATTGGAGGAGCATAGATGGGGATTTATTGTTTTGGCTTAAGGTTAGTACACCTCGAACACCTACTGCTTCGTAAGCATTATAAATGTGATTGTTTTGCATGACAGTATCTGCAAAATTGGTAGACGATAAATATGCATGTTTGGTGACCAATCGTATAAGACTTAATATCTATCAGATACATGATGACTGTTGGATTTATTGGTAATCGTGATTCCTTGTATGCTTGCTCTAATTGATCGTCATGATTTTATGGTAACTATGCTTAAGGGATAAATACTCGATTAAATGATTATGAAGTTGGTAATTAATAATAATTGAATGAATGCGTTAGTAAACAAACCGTAATGACTTTCATAAGCTTTAAGGATCGAATAAATGTGTAATATCGTAATTCAAGGAAATGGTACGAACCCGTGAGTAGGGTATCGATACGAGCTTTGGTCGTATCGATACACGATTAAGGGTCGTATCAGTACGGGTCGACTCGTACTGATACTTGTGGAAATCTAGGATTTCCAGTAAACAATGTTAGTAACGGTGTACGTGTGAGTACCGATACCCAAGGGTATCGTATCGATACTCATGTTCAAATACATGTACCCATTGAACGAAATAATCTAATTGCTAATAAAAAGATGGGAATTGACGTGGGATCTTAATGAGATAATATAGATTAATAAGATAATTAGTGGGGATGATTAATGTATACTTTCATAATTTATTAACAAGTTGGTAAATTTAATTCAGTGACTTGTGGTAATAGCAACTATAGATGATCTTTGGTGGATCGAGTGATGTTGTGCGTTGTATTGGTAGACGTGTTCTTGTTGTGTGCTGATATGGTCACCTTGGTTGGTTGAGTCACCTTTGATTAATGGGATCTGTATACCTAGTGAGAGAAAGAGTGTTGCAACTCCATGGTTAAAGATTTCCGAATGTATGATCCCGATGCTTAATGGTCATGGGCCTCATTGAAAGATGATTGATGAGAGATCTCAAGCATGGGTGTATGATTTCGATGCTTAGTGGTACCAGGCTTCACCACAAAGAGTGTATGATCTAGATGCTTAGCGGAACCGAGCCTCACTCGTAGTGTATATTGCTTATATGTTATGAGAAGCTTATGCTTTCTTGCTATGCTATATGGGTAGGCAGGTAGAGGTAGCGCCACAATTATATGGTGTTATATTGCCATGTTTTGAGTATGGTTGGGCCTTGTGTGCCATGTATGATGATTGCTTTGATGAGAGCATGTGTTTAGGCGACTTGTGGTAGCGCCATGTGTTGTTTATCTCTCTTTATTGCATGTACTAGCTTGCATGCTTATGTTTATGATTAGCATGAAGTATATTAGAGTAGATGTGTACCACTGAGCTTTGTAAGCTCAAAGCTCAGAATCGTTGTTTTCGTGCATAGGTTGATCGTCAAATCGTGGGATCGTGGAGCACTATCAGTACGAGATTCCAGCATCTGGTAATTTTCAGAGTACGATACTTGTATTCATAAGACCTTACGTGGTGGAGTCCGTAATTCTTATTTTCGAAATTGTATTAATCAAGTTGAACGTTTAAATATTTTAAATTAAACTAGAGCTCATGTGTACGATTTAAATTGTTTATCTATGTTTTCAACTATTGTGTTTAATGTTTTTGGAGATTAACTTGTTTGGGTTAAACCAAATTGAGAAATTTTATGGTAACAGATTGGGCTTAAGGCCCAAATGTGATATCTGGGTTTAAGGTGTTACATATGCATAGCATTTTACTAGTATAGTGAAGATTGAAACTTAAAACTTTAAATTTTAAAATTTCAACATTTTTTTAAAATTTCAACATTACCGTTAACTCATTAACTTGAATCAAAACAGTGACATTTATATTTTGCTAAAAATAGTTTTATACTATAAAATTATTTGTCTATAGAGTGTATGTGAATTTTATAAAGAAATATTATCATAAGACCACATTAAAAATATTAAAAAGTAATAATTTTATACGATATTCATAATATTATGTTTCAAACTATCGATATAAAGTTGTGCTAAATTGTAAGGTTGAGATTTTGGAAATTATAAGATCTCATGTTTGAATATGCAAAACTTTATTCAAACACATAACCAATAACTTTTGAATACATATTTTTATCATTCCACCTATAATCACTTGTTGACTTAATTTTAGGGATCGCAGCGGGGCGGGACATGGTGGATTTTTGCCTGTCTCGAACCCGTCCCGATCTATAAATTTCTAAACCCAATTTTGCCCCACTCTGGATTAAAATATTAATTTAGCAGTGTCGTCTAATGTACCAACTCTTAAGCCTAATCCCGACCTGACCCAAAAAATTTTTAAAAAAATCTTTACCGATAATAAAAGTTAGATCCGATTAATCCACCATCACAGCCACAAAATATAGTTTCAAAGGACTTTAAACTATATAAAAATAAAATAAAATAAAACTAATTTTAAATTACCACATGAAAATTACATATTTAAAAGAATAAACTTGAACCATTGACCGTCAGAATCGAATATATTAAAACTTAAACAGCATCTAAAAAATTACGGTAAGCACAAACCCCCAAAAAATAGCTTAGCGGCTATAAAAATATTTATATATAGTGATATTTTCATAAATATAATATATATTAGGGCGGGGCGGGGCGGGGAAATTCTAGCATATACCCGAACCTTTGCCCGACTCAACACTTTCAAAAACCCTCCCTGCCTCGATCCCCGAAATTCCAGGCTAAAAAACCGATCGAGTCGGGTTGGGGCATGCCAGGTCAGGACCGGGTAATTTTGCCATCCCTACTTAATTTTCACAAACATAATTTTTGAACAACCACGTGTGGTCAGTTGGCCAAGTTGCGCATCTTTATTCATTCATAATCCTTTAGGTCATGAGTTCTAGACCCACTGAGAGCATCCTTTTTTTCCCTAGAGTCTCCATTTTCCTCCCCTCTAAATAGGATTAGGATTTGTCAAAAATAATTTCTACATAAAAAACTTCTTTTTAATTTCAATATATTGTACTTTATATAAATTCATTCACTAAGTTGGTGTGTGAGTCAACTTCAGGGGAGAAGCTAAAGGGGGCAAGGTATGTCCCATGCGTCAGTTTTTATTTTCTTAAAGTTCACTTAAGTTTCTGTTTTTACAGTTTATTAATTTTTTTGTTTCAAATTATAGTTTATTAATTAACTCTTTATCTTGTTTCATGTTAGAACTTTGATGCCAATTTAGCTGCTTCTAGGAGTGGAAAATTTGATGTTGACTCCTTCATTAATTTGCCCCTTCTCCCTCGTACTGATGATGTTGAGTTTGATATTTTAAAGTATTGGAAATCACAAATTGTTTCTTTTCCCGTACTTTCACAGATGGTGAGAGATGTTTTAGCCATTCCAATCACTTCAGTTGCTTCCGAATCTTCATTTAGCATGAGAGTCGGATTTTGAACAAGTTGGGGGCTAAACTCTTGCCTAAAAATGTTGAGATATTTGTAACAACTTGTAATTGGTTGTATGGTTTTGAACCGGAGGAAAAGGATGAAGATTATCTTACTATGGTAAAAGATTCTTTAGTATCTAATCTTAATGAAGAATCACTTCACGTTTAAGGTAAAGCATTTAAATTAGTTTTCTAATTTTTAATGTATTAATTTTTCAAAATAGTTTGTGATTCTGTTTTCTTTTGTAGGGTTCCTTCACAGCAAGCAAGCACATTAATGCTTAGGGGGTCAGTTAAGTTGTGAATTATGATGTAAAAACAGGTATTTTTCTTTTCTATTCTCTAAATTTAAGTATGTTAATTCTTATTTTTCTATTCATGATTTCTTTATTTGCTTAACTTTGTAATGTTTATATGCATGTTATAAGCTGTTTTATCCTATACTTATGGATTGTTTCTATTAATGGTTATGGTATTTTATATGGACTGAATTTAAGTTGTTTATTTCTATTAATGTTTCTATTCATTTTCTTATGGTATAAGTTAACTTTATATGTTAATATTTATACCATAGTTAACTTTGGACTGAATTTAAGTTGCTGCTGTTGTTGTTGTAGGGTTCTTTCACAGCAAGCAAGCACATTAATGTTGTTGTTGTTGCTGATTGCTGCCTGCTGCTGGTTGATGGTTGTTGATGATTGTTGGTTGACTTTTTTTTTATTATCTAAGTAGTTGCCCTTGTTAAATTATGTTGGTTTCTTAGCTGAGAAGTTACCCATAGTTTAACCATGATGGTAGCATTTAGATCTTTTGAGAGCTCGATGAGGAAATTTTTGGTAGCAAAGTTGAGCATTTAGCCTCGTTAAACTATTGCTATAAGATCTGAGAGCTTAAATTATCACATAACAAAACTTTATGTTGTAATCAATTCAGTATTATCTTGTTTTTTTATTAGCACATTAACAAAACTTCTTTTTTATTATTATCTAAGGAGTTGCCCTTGTTAAATTATGTTTTTTTCTTAAATTATCACATAACAAAATTTTATAATTTCAGTTTGTACATTTGTAATTTTACCAAGTTGTACTACTTTTTAAGTTGTAATAAACTTATGTTTTATTTATTTTTTAAGTTTACTAAGTTCTTATCAAATCAAGTAATCAACAAAGAGTTTCCAATCTTCCCCAATAAATTTTGGTCAAGTTAATCAATAAAATTTGGGCAAGTTAATAAGAAAAAAAGACATTCATTCATGAATCATGTTAGGTTGTATTTTACCCAAAAGATAATTAAAAATGAATAGAAGCATTAAAAATGAATTTAAGTATGTTCATTCTTATTAACTTGACATTATATATATTAAATGAGTTAGTATTAAGCATATTGAATTATTACTAAGCATTGAATTATTTAACAAAATTTTAAACTTAGTAGTGTCAAATGAATATCTAAATTCACTTATATATATATTAATTATATATGTATATATAATAAAAAGATTATTTAACACTTTAAATTAATTTAAAAAATTAATAGTTTACATTTATCAACACTTAATACTTTATATTTATCAACACTTTAAATTCATCAAATAATCAAATCATAGCCTTTCTCAATTATATATCAGGTAAATATCAAGCCAGGTCAAAAACAGGTCGGGTTCAAAACAAGTAAAGTCAATTAACAGGTCGGGTAAAATCGGATCTCGGGTCAATTCAGTCGGGTAATATCGGTTATCTGCCAGGTTAGTCTCGGGTTCGAGTTCGTTTCAGTCGGGTGCAGGTCGAGTTTCGGGTCCACAGTAACAAGTTCAATTCGAGTTCGGGTCATTCTCGGTCGGATGCAGGTCGGGTTCGGTTACTACAGTAACAGGTCCAACTCGGGTTCGAGTCAACAACAGTCGGTTACAGATCAGTTTCGGATCATCGCATCCTCGGGTCAAGCCAGGTTCTGACTCGAGCAGGTTTCAGTCAAGTTTTTTGGTTGGGTCAGCTTTTTACATCCCTACTTGTGATCCTTACATAAATGTTTTTTTTTTTGTTTTTTGGGGGGGAATTGTTTGAAGCTGTCCAATGGTGGTACCGTCAACTTATTGAGTAGACCATACGGAGTGTATAACATTAATGAGCTTGGGTTGCAAAAATGCACATCTTCACCCGTGGAAGATACGGATCAAGGTGAAAAGACGTATCAGTGTGCGTCTCATGAGATGTGGATATTCAGGGCAATAGGTAGTGGTGCAAGCAGTGTTGTTCAAAGAGCTATGCATATTCCCTCTCATAGAATTCTTACATTGAAGAAAATTGATATATTCGAGAAGGTAATTTTGCCGCAAAGATGTACTTGTTTGTTGCTTGAAAGCCAGCTAGATTTATTACGATGGTGAAGAGCATCATTTGGTTTGTAGATTTGGCTTACATCCACATTAATTTTTGCATATTAGGAGAAAAGACAACAGCTTTTGACGGAAACACGAACGCTTTGTGAGGCACCTTGTTCTGAGGGCCTTGTGGAATTCCATGGAGCTTTCTATTCCCCTGACGGGGCAAATAAGCATAGCTTTAGAGTACATGGATGGAGGGTCACTGGCAGATATATTAAGACTTAGGAGAAGTATACCGGAACCAGTCCTTTCATCTATGTTTCAGAAGCTCCTGCAGGTAAATAATATCTCGCATCGTTCCTGTTTTGGTTTTCCAAATGGAAAAGGTTGTGACTGGCCTATATATGCTGCATGTTTTTAAGTTGAAACCCCATCTCATATCATCTAGGGACTGAACTACTTGCATGGAGTTAGGCATTTGGTTCACAGATCAAGCCTGCAAATTTGCTTGTAAATCTTAAAGGGGAGCCCAAAATAACAGATTTAGGCATAAGTGCTGGCCTAGATAATTCAATGGCAATGGTTAATCATCTAATAAATTTTGCTTGCTTTTTTCTTTGCTGTCATTACCTTTGGTTATAACTTATAACTGCTTCGGACTTGTTGCTAGTGTGCTACCTTTGTTGGAACTGTTACATACATGTCACCCGAGCGAATTCGAAATGAGATTCTTATCCTGCTGATATATGGAGCCTTGGTCTTGCTCTCTTTGAGTGTGGCACTGGAGAATTTCCGTATACAGCCAATGAAGGACCTGTTAATCTCATGTTGCAGGTAATATACCAACTCCTTTAATACAGATCTTTCAACTTTGAATGTTGCCTGAAACTTTACATTTTTTAGTTAATTTATTCTGACATTAAATTTTTCGAATTCCCATGGAAGATCTTGGACGATCCATCCACATCACCACCAAAAGACAAATTTTCACTGGAGTTCTGTTCATTTATTGATGCTTGCCTGAAGAAGGATGCAGATGCCAGACCAACAGCTGAGCAGGTAACTTGTACTCGGTGAATATATGACCCATGTTACCTGGACTCATTTGTGAGTTTCAGACATGGGTATGTATCTGACTTGGATTTGTTATAAAAAAAATTCTAAGATTTCTATGTATTTGGAGAGTCCTTGAAGGATCATATCCTCCTATCTGTGTCGGGATGTGTTGGATATGGGTGTCGGACATGGATACTTCAAGAAAAAAAGAGTTAGAACAAAATAGTGTATGGCAGTTCAAACTTAGCATATGCTAAACTGATATTGTCTGATTGCAGCTTCTTTCGCACCCCTTTATCAAAAAGCATGAAAATGCTAGAGTCGACTTAGCAGCATTTGTTCGGAGCGTTTTTTATCCAACGCAAAGACTGAAAGATTTGGCTGATGTGAGTATATCGATTCTTATTTTACATTACATTTGGACAGTTATGTTTGAGCTCAAGTGCATAGTTCTTTTCTTTTTTCCATTGTCACATAGGATGTAAGCATGGAATTTTAGATATTCTTTTAAGCTTCAAATATGGTCCAATTTATTTAAACTCTGCTCCTGATTAGATGGGCAAAGTTAGAGAATATCAATCATTATTTATGGTGGTTAGCAGGTTGATATCTGTTTAAAGAATTTTCTGTTGCTAATAGTTGAAAGGCCTGCCACCCAGAATAGAAAATCAGGTGTATATTGTCACGGGCCGCGAGCCAAGGTCCGAGTCATTGGCATCACAGGGTGTACACCAGGGTTCCCAATAGGTTATGATAGAGATTTTGGGCCCAAAGAGACCACCAGACTTAGCCCGATCCGTGGCAGATTCTAGAAGGCTTATCCATCTACTTTGACCTATGTAAACTTGCCTTGTATACATAGGATTTGTTACCATAGATAGAAGGGAATATTCCCAGGATTGTACCATTGTAGTTGGTGGGCTTCGATCATAGCCGTCGATGTAAATTTGTATAGACCGTCGGATTAGGGGGAACTCAACTATAAATATAGGCCTCCCCCTCCTCATTTCATGTATCCAAGTTTCCAAGGAATAAAGGCATTTACTCTAAATCCTCTGAGTGTTCTTGTGTTCTTTTATTTGTTCTTGAGCGTTCTTTCGAAGTACTTCGCTCATCTCGTTTGATCCGATTCCGCGTAGAACGCTTTGCGTTTGTCGGTGCTTGGGAAGTTTGATCTTCCGAGAGGGTTGAAAAGGCTTACTTAGGCGTTTGTCTTGAGTTACATCGCCTAAGGTCGCACGATGTGCTGGTTGGAACTCTAGCCACGTGACAGTTGGTATCAGAGCGAGGTTCGAGCAACGTGAGCTAGTTCGAGGCACGAAGCATCGAGTTGAGATGGGATCAAAGAAGGGAGAGAATGCTGCTGCGAGCCAGAAGGGTGTGGAGACCCAGGCTAACAAAGGAAGCCGAGCAAACTCGAGGGACAAGTTGTCGGCGCTCGAGGAAAGGGTCACCAGGCTTGAGGGATCTGTGAAGGATTCTATAGAGCAACTCAACGTAGTGGTTACACGGCTCGAGGAGCTGGATGATCAGGGTGATCAGTCAGAGGGAAAGAGAGATGCTCTCGAAGCCATGTTGAAGGCCTTGAGGGTGGAAATGGTGGATCTAAAGGCGGAAGTGATGGTTTATCAGGCTGCCATGCGAAACGGTGTGTTAACCACGACAACACCTAGACCAATGAAAGACATTCCAAAGCCAAAAGAGTTCAAGGGGAACCGGTCGGCGAAAGATTTTGAGAACTTCATTTGGTGCATGGAGCAGTACTTCCGGGCAATGAGCGTCATAGATGATGCCGAGAAGGTAAATACTGTTATTGTTTACTTGATTGACGTTGCTTTGTTATAGTGGCGACGTAGGTGCCTTGATGAGAATAGTGGGGGCATGGGCGTTGGAACCTGGGAGGAGTTCCAAGCGGAGTTCAAGCAGCAATTTTGCCCGAGTAACACGGAGAGAGAAGCCAAGACCAAGTTTAGGAGGCTTCGACACGAGGGATCCATTGCGGATTACATTCAGGAGTTTAGTGAGCTACAACTCCTTATCCCCGGCTTGTGTGAGAATGATGCGTTTTTCACGTTTATGGATGGACTGAAGCCATGGGCCATGACCGAGTTAGAGCAGAAGGATGCGCAGGAACTTTCCAAAGCCCTAGCCATTGCGGAGTCCTTGACCGACTATAGTTTTTACAAGTTCATGGAGTCCAAGTCTTCCAAGCCCTGTGGCCAGGGCAATGGTGAGAGAGGCGAGGACGAGTCCGGAGATAGCAGTGATGATGGCAATGAGAGGCCATCGACCAAGCCCAACCGGTATGCAAAACTAGATGATCGAAAGGATCGAGGATCCATAATATGCTACCATTGTGATGGTCCACACGCAGTGAAAGACTGTCCCAAGAAGAAGAGCCACCTCGATGCCATTGTCCTTGAGGACGACGAGTCAGATGGAGAACCCGGTAGAGTTGGTGCAATCGCCAGCGTCAATGGAGGGAAGCCGAGGGTAGAAAAAGTACATCGAAAGTGTTACCGATGTAAGGGGCCGCATTTAGCGCGATAGTGCTTGGATCGAGTCAAGAAGTCCAAGGAGGATGAGCCTGAGAGTGATGAGGCTACGAAGCTTGGCTCGATGATCTTGAATTCTGCCAAGGCGAGGAAGGGCCAAAAGCAGAAAGGGTTGATGTTTGTCGACATCAACGTGGCGGGGCAAAGATGAGTGTTTTGGTGGACACCGGGGCAAGCAATCTATTCATGTCTAAGAAGGCTGCTGAGAAGCTTGGTCTTAAAGTTGTGGATTCAACCAGTAAGATCAAGGCTGTGAATTCAAGGGAAGTTCCAGATGTTGGAACAGTGTGGAAGATTGAGTTGCAGATTGGGGATTGGAAGGACCATGAGAATTTCAAGGTAATCGAGTTAGATGACTTTTATTTTATTTTGGGACTAAACTTTCTTGACCGTATTGAAGCTCTCGTCATTCTGTTTGCCGATGTCGTGTGCATCTTGGATCCGAGACAACGGTGCGTTGTGCTTGTGTGCCGAGACAACGGGCGAGGAACCAAGAAGCTGACAGACATTCAGCTTGTCGAAGATGGTCTAAACCAATGAGACATCGAGTTGGAGGTGACAGTTGGGGACACTACCTTGGATGGGCGAGAGTTGCCTGAGGTAGTTGGCGTAAAGGCCGTCGAGGAGCCACCCATGAGCGAGGTGGTTGAGGCATCGAACTTCAATGGGAGAGAAGTGTCGATGGGTTTTGCATTGCCGAGGAGCAGTGGGGCGTCAAACTTCAGGAACGAAGGATCGATGCGTAGAGTAAATGCCGGGAAAAGGAGTGAGGTACATCTTGAACACAGTGTTAGTGTTTTACAGTTTGATTTACCGAATTTGTTGGGTGTAGGGCGCAGAAAACCTAACCCATCAGATGGAGTTGCCAAGACTTGGTGCGGGCCGAAGCAACCTTTCAGAGTTTCGAGGGTTCGTTCGGTGTTCAACGTGAAGGCATCCGAGTCTGTGCACAAGGATCGGGAAAGTCCATATCGGGGCAAGTCAGAACTGGTAGGAAAGAGTTCCTATGATCAAGATGCGCCTGGGACGGGTAATTTTGCATGGCGGTACGAGCCAAGGCGAGCAGTCCTTATGGGGGGACAACCGAATCAGAGTTCGGTACTCTTTATGGGGAGAGCGGTCCTTATGGGGGGACAATCAAGCCAGATTCCGAGTTGGGAGCAAGCCAAGGTATGCGAGAGGAAGCTCCAGGATCGAATTCAGCTTTGTTCGAGAGGCGCGACAAGGGCGTCGCCAAGTTTGGTGGGGGAGAATGTCATGGGCCGCGAGCCAAGGTCCGAGTCATTGGCACCACAGGGTGCACACCAGGGTTCCCAAAAGGTTCTGATAGAGATTTTGGGCCCAAAGAGACCACCAAACTTAACCCGATCCGTGGGAGATTCTAGAAGGCTTATCCATCCACTTTGACCTATGTAAACTTGCCTTGTATACATAGGATTTGTTACCATAGATAGAAGGGAATATTCCCAGGATTGTACCATTGTGGTTGGTGGGCTTCGATCATAGCCGTCGATGTAAATTTGTATAGACTGTCGGATTAGGGGGAACTCAACTATAAATAGAGGCCTCCCCCTCCTCATTTCATGTATCCAAGTTTCCAAGGAATAAAGGCATTTACTCTAAATCCTCTGAGTGTTCTTGTGTTCTTTTCTTTTGTTCTTGAGCGTTCTTTCGAAGTTCTTCTTCGCTCATCTCGTTTGATTCGATTCCGCGTAGAACGCTTTGCGTTTGTCGGTGCTTGGGAAGTTTGATCTTCCAAGAGGGTTGAAAAGGCTTACTTAGGCGTTTGTCTTGAGTCACATCGTCTAAGGCCGCACGGTGGGCTGGTTGAAACTCTAGCCACGTGACAATATGGTCTAGCCTGATTTATCTATTAGTTTTTCCGTCCGAGTACGTTCACTAACAAATATTGAATTCTTTTTGCTAAACTTTGTAGATGGTCTGGTTATTACTATGATTAGGCATTTAAGTGTGAATTTTTTCGATTTAACATAGTAAAGTTACCGGAACTTGGAATTCACATATTATTTATCTTTTTATTTATTTATGCTTACCCCTAACAGCAATATTTACATGATCAGATGTTGACATTATACTATTACTTACTATTTGAAGGACCAGACGAAAATTGGCAGCATGCAAGGACCCTGTACAATGAAGATTCAACTTTTAGGTAACAAACTACCAAGTGTCTTCCTATCATTGTTTCACGGTACATCCCCCTGCTTGCATATTTCTTCCTATCATTATTACACTATTACTCACGATGTTACGTTTTTTGTCATATATATTTATGATACTATGCATCCATAAACTCAATTTATCCAAGATTTGTTATATATGTGAAGAATCATATCGTATATTTATCTCGAAACACATACATTAACATAAAATTCCATAACTAACCAATCTGCAGGCAAGTTTGGTACTAGTTCAGTTGTTATCCTTCTGGAAATGTACATTTTTGTTTCCCTGGAGCATTTAAACCTTAAATTTATGCAGGTTTCCTGGTCTACACCCATGGTTTTGCCAATGTTTACAGTTGGCTGTTGTGATTAATTCACCACCGAAGATTTTGTGTGTGTATATATAATATACATGCTTCAAGTGAAAATTTTGAAGGACTTTGAGTTGCCCACCTGAGCTCAAGGTACTTTTATACAGCCTGCTTCGGTGTGCCGTCAAGTATGATTGAACTGTTAGAAAGTAATCGCTGATGGTTTTCCGTTTCAACGAGGAAGGAGGCTTCAACACTCTTCATTGTAGATTTGGGTGTTTTCTCAAAGGTCTCGTCCGAGACTGAAATCGATGAGAACCTTTTCTTCTGGGCTTCAGGTGTTCTATGTAAAGATGCAGTGGCAGGAGTTCGAGTTCATTTGGTGCAGTGCTTCATCTGAAGAATATGAACTACCAGCCCCAGGTTGCTTTATTTGACCCATTGGTTCTTCATTCTTATTCATCGATAGTTTACTACTTTCGGAAGTTGGCGTTTCCGTTACTATTCGTCGAACGGAAGATGGATCTTGTGTTCGATGTTCCCTAACCGAACCTGAAAAATTCATTTAAAACAGCCTGTGACAGCATGGTGTGTGAAGAATTGCCTAATATGGCAAAACACTACTATGATTCGAGCAAGACGAAATCCGAATTGGTGGGAATGATTTTGGCAGTGGCAAATAAATCTTCCGTCAAACATCCCATTGATGATCCTAAGAGTTCTAGTTCCATTGCTTCACCGGAATATGAAACAACTGTGCATGGTGTACGTTATTATGATTCGAGTAAGGCGGGATCCGAATCGGTAGGGAAGAATTTGACAGTGGGAAACATATCTTCCTTCAAACATCCCATTGATGATCAGAAGAGTTCAAATTCCATCGGTTCACTGCAATCTGTAAAAACTGTGGCTGGTGAACACTATTCTGATTCGAGCAAGGTGAAATCTGAACCGGTGGGAAAGATTCCAAGAATAGGAAGCAATTCTTCCTTCAAACATCTCATTGATGATCATAAGAGTTCCAATTCCATTGGTTCATCGGAATATGAAAAGCTTGTGCCGGGTGTTATGCAGTTGAACAACCTCATTGTACCCCAGTCAGAACCAAGCATTTGTCTGAGTTGTTCGAGTAGTTACCGCACAGGGTCGCTCTATGCCTAAGCAAAACAAAGTTTCACAAATACAGAAAGCAGTAGTGATGAAAGTGATGATGTGAGTCGGAAGATAAGCATCTGTAGAGATAGCAATTACAGTTATGTTAGTGATGAAAGCGGCTCAAGTTGTTCGATCAATACCAATTACAATCCCCACAAGCAAATGATATAAGATGGGCTGCTATCCAAGCTGTTAGATCAGTGAAAGGAGACTTGGACTTTAAGCACTTTAGGGTGTTGAGGAGACTGGGGTGTGGGGATATAGGCAGTGTTTATCAATCTGTATTGAACGGCACTAACACGTATTTTGCCATGAAAGTTATGGATAGAGCTCTTTTGGCAAAATCGAAAGAAGCTTCTTCGATCCCAAACAGAGAGAGAGATTCTTCAATCTTTGGATCATCCTTTCCTCCCCACCTTGTATACACATTTTGAGACAGAGAAGCTTTCTTGCTTGGTTTTGGTATCATTTACAGAGACCTTAAACCTGAGAATGTTTTGGTCCGAGAAGATGGACACTTAATGCTTTCAGATTTCGATCTATCTCTTAGATGTACCTTCTTACCTACACTGGTTAAATCATCAAACGCGACCCTGGAATCGAAAAATTCAGCATTCTGTACTCATCCTGCATGTTTCGGACTATTGGAAAACCCTAACTTTAAGAAACAAGAACAAGCTATACAGAAAGATATTGAAACTGTAAACTTCTTGTATTGATAAACTTGATGATACACTTTACAAGCAAACGCAGCTTTATATACACAAAACTTAGAGACTTAATAGCTCGAAGTGAAACGGTTACACAAAGCTGAATTAGTTAAGCTGCTGAAACTGCTTAACCGTCTAGCAGCTTCCAGACTTATCTGTCAATATGCTCCCAGCTTCTTCTGCTCCTCAACTCATCAAGCGACACTACTCCCAGCTTTTGTCGAAACAGCTGAAAATAGGCCTTAGATAACGGTTTTGTTAGCCCATCAACCACCTGGTTCTCAGCAGGAACATAGTTCACCTGGATCTTATTGGCTGCAACTTTTTCACGCACAAAATGTACATCTAATTCTACATGTTTACTCTTGGAGTGGTAAACGGGATTTGCACTCATAGCAAGAGCACCTGAGTTGTCACTCCAAATTACAGGCACCGCTGTTGTTTAAACTTCCATCTCTTTGAGCAAGGCGTCCACCCAGGTTACTTCCGATGCAACATCTGCCAGACTGCGATACTCGGCTTTCGACGTCGAGCGAGAAACTGTCTTTTGCTTCTTAGAGCACCACTGAATCAGATTCCCCCCAAGATACACACAGTTGCCTGATACTGATCTTCTGTCATCAACGCTACTTGCCCAGTCTGCATCAGCAAACGCAACAAGCTAAAATGCATCAATTGTTGGCGAAAACACCAATCCATAGTCTAAGGTCCCATTGAGATATCGCAATACCCTTCGAGCTGCTGCTAGGTGCTGTTCACAGGGGGTATGCATAAACTGTGCAAGTTTATTCACACTATACACAATGTCAAGTCGAGTATGACACGCATAGAGAAGTGCACCAACCAGGCTTTTATATTTCTGTGCATCTGTGAGCGGGCTGCCAGCATTTTGAGTGAGCTTGAGAGCAGAAACCATAGGAGTGGGCATTGGTGTAGCATTGCTCATCTGAGTTTTTGCCAAAAGCTCCATAACAAACTTCTTTTGACTCAACACAATGGATTCTCCAACTCGCACTACCTCAATACCCAAGAAAAAACTGAGCATCCCCAAATCTTTCAACAAGAACTCTACTCCCAGTTGATGAATTACATTTTCAACTTCTTCACTGGAACTGCCTGTTACTATAATATCATCCACATACACGAGTACATACGTTGCTGTGGCTGCCGTAACCTTGATAAACAAGGAACTATCTGCCTGTGAACCTTTGAAACCATTTGAAATGAAATGATCCTTCAGCTTTGAATACCAGTTTCGAGGTGCTTGTCTCAAGCCATACAACGCCTTGTGAAGTTTGCACACCAACTTAGACCCATCAGGTGCCTTTTCCTCAAAGCCTGGAGCCTGCTGCATGAAGACATCCTCATGAAAATCTCCATTTAGAAATGCGTTGTTAATGTCAACCTGCCGGAGTGGCCACTTTTGTCGAATAGCCACGGCAAGTACCACATTTATCGTCGAAGCCTTGACCACAGGACTGAACGTGTGCTGGAAGTCCTGACCAGGGATCTGCGAGAAGCCCTTGGCGACAAACCTAGCTTTGTAGATCTGAACTGAGCCATTGGCATTCTTCTTAACCTTAAAAATCCACTTGCAGCCAACCGTGGTTCGTCCTTCAGGAAGTGGAACCAAGGACCAAGTTCCATTGTTCTTTAGAGCTTCAAATTCTGCATGAACAGCAGCCTTCCAATTTGGTGATTCAAGAGCTTGCTGGATAGTAACTGGCTCCTCTTCTTCAGTTCTCTGTTCAGCGAGATAACTCTTGGGTTTGAATATGCCTGATTTGCTTCGAGTAATCATGTGATGACCACTGCACCGAGGTTGATCCTCCCTAACATTGGATGACGGTACAGAAACCACGTCATTTGCACTTGTAGCCCCTTGAAGAGGCTCAACTGGATCCACACACGTACTCATGTTCTCCTCATTAACGACTCTCTCTGGTACACTAATCGACATATCAACAGATTGTTGAACCACACCATTCTGCACATCTTCTGTCACCCTTCCTTCTTGAACATTACTATGAGAAGCAGCCACTCTTCTCGATCGCACATTTTGTATGGCACCTCCTGACACAGACCCTTGACCACCACTTTTAGATTGGTGACCTGCTGCACCATCTTGAGCACTACCCGAGGACTGAGAGAAAACCTCCACCCTGGGCACAGACTTTTGCTCACAACCATTCATGCAAACCCTAGTAGCTCCATCAACCACAGGAAGAGAATCTGAACGAAATGAAGGAACAAATTCATCGTGTTTAGTGCCAGACATTCCTGCAAAAGGAAAGTGATTTTCATCAAAAACCACATGACGTGAAACGTAAATACGACCATCAGCTGCCATGCATTTGTAGCCCTTGTGCTGAGCACTGTAGCCAAGGAACGTGCATGGTTGCGATCTAAAACTCAACTTGTGATTTTGATATGGTCGTAGATGAGGAAAACATCTACACCCGAACACCCTCAGGAACTTATAATCTGGTTGCTGACCAAACAATTTCTCAAACGGTGATTTTCCTGACAAAACCCTGGTGGGGAGCCTA
Source organism: Hibiscus mutabilis (assembly GCA_019671005.1). Taxonomy (NCBI): domain Eukaryota; kingdom Viridiplantae; phylum Streptophyta; class Magnoliopsida; order Malvales; family Malvaceae; genus Hibiscus; species Hibiscus mutabilis. The sequence goes on from CM033756.1 coordinate 43,763,817, forward strand.
TTTATCAAATGTACTGCAGTGCTAACAGCATACGACCAAAACTGAAATGGTAGAGCAGCCTGAGCAAGTAACACAAGTGCAAGTTCTATTATATGGCGATGCTTTCGCTCAACAATCCCATTTTGCTCGGAGGTATGGGAACAAGAGACTCGATGTTTGATACCCAAAGACCCTAGCACTGTTGAGAGAGATCAAAACTCCCCTCCCCAATCACTTTGAACCTCCTTTATAGTGGTTTGAAACTGGTTTTTGACCATACATTCAAACAGTTTAAAAGCATGACATGCTTGATCTTTCGATCTCAACAAATACACCCAGCAATGTCTCGTGGCTGCATCGACAAAAGAGATATAGTACTTGAAACCATCTGATGTTACATGAGCAGGACCCCAAAGATCAGTAACTACCAACGAAAAGGGATTAACATACTCAGTTGTTGACTCAGAGAACGGTAACTTATGACTTTTACCCATACGACAAGCTACACAAACACCAGGACCAACTTTATTAGCATTCAAAGGAATTACATCATTCGAGTTTTTACAGATTTGCACAAGCGTTGAATGAGCAGAATGCGCCAAACGTTTGTGCCACAAGTCATACACACTATTACACCTATCGACCAGATTAGCCTCTATCCTTGGACTTCTGTTGGGATTGTTGTTGTTGACCTTTCCTACTGTAGAACTACCAGTGAATTGATGCAGCCCATCATGCTCCTTCCCTTGTAGAAGCACTTCATCTCGAACTAAACATCTTGAGGCATGGAATTGGAAGAAAACTTTGTTATCTCTAGCAAGCTTGGAGACAGAAAGCAGGTTCTTAGTAACCGAAGGAACATGAAGCAGATCATTAATCATTAGCACACGAGAGGGAGTCATTGAAAAAGAACTTCCAGACTTACAAATATCTAAATTATGTCCACTACCAACAACAAGCTTACCTGGACCTGTGTAGTCCGATCCTTGAATCACCTTTGCTGCATCATGAGTAACATGATGTGTGGCCCCTGTGTCCACAACCCAAGCATCAGAACTACTAGACTGACTCGAACCTTGAGAATGTGTGCAGGTGCAGCACGTGGCTGGAGCATCAACTAAACTAACAAAAGCATTTGGAGCATCATAGGCACTTGGAGGCTCATTTGCCGTGTCACCAGTATTAGCCAACACACCTGCAAACGACTGATCAAACCGCCTCCAACAACGATTAGCAGAGTGACCAAGCTTCCCACAAAGCTGGAACTGAATTCTGGCATGACCCCTTCCACGAGCACCAGTCCTTCCACCTGAGAACTGCTGTTGTCTGCCAGATCTGGTTTCTTGATTAGTAGACACAGTATTGTTGTTTTGAAATCGAGCAACATTTACACTAACAGGTAACTGAATCTGAGCATTATTAAATCCTCTAATCTGAGCCTCAGCATCAACCAAAACTAATTTTACACCATCTAAAGTATAAGGTTCCTTGCTAGCAGTTATAACTGCCATAAAAGGTTGACATTCAACCGGTAATCCATTCAAGATTGTAGCAATTTGTTCCATTTCTGAAATCGAACTACCACAAGCAGCTAAAGCATCGCTTACCTCCTTGATTTGTGTGAGATACGAACGCATGCTTTCATCTCCCTTTCGAATCGATCTCAACTTACAATGAAGACTCATCGCACTGGTCGTGGAACGGTTTGCAAAGAACTTGACAACCGTATTCCACACATCTGCTGCCGTCTCAGCACCCACAAATTGGTAGCAGCTGAGCACTGATTGTTGAAAGCAGCCACGAGGCTAGTGCACTATCTTGTGCAACATAAACCTCATAATCCTCGTTGAGCACCTGTTCTCCATTATCACCATGCACCATTTTTGGATGAGGCTTGAGTTTCCCTGTGAGCAGTCGTTCCAACCGATGACTGCGAACCGTCAGTAAAACCTGTTGCTTCCAGAGCAGGAAGTTTATATCATCAAGCACAATGTTAACCTTCTTGTTTGTAAACATCTTGCCACCTTTCGACGTTAAAGACGACAGATCGGGCATCTGATCCGTAGTACTACTGGGCATGTTGAACTTTGACCAGGAAAGGCTGAAAAAAATTTACAGCGGAAACAAAAGATCACCAAGAACGATGGCGATTGATACCATATTGGAAAACCCTAACTTTAAGAAACTAGAACAAGCTATACAGAAAGATATTGAAACTGTAAACTTCTTGTATTGATAAACTTGATGATACACTTTACAAGCAAACGCAGCCTTATATACACAAAACTTAGAGACTTAATAGCTCGAAGTGAAACGGTTACACAAAGCTGAATTAGTTAAGCAGCTGCAACTGCTTAACCGTCTAGCAGCTTCCAGACTCATCTGTCAATACGGACCGCCTTTTTTTTCCAAGCAAGCCTAATAAAGAAAAGAATAGCAAAATAAATAATGAATCGAATCATCAAGTGAGTCCTCTCCCTGAGCTAATTGCAGAACCTACCGATGCTCGATCGATGTCCTTCGTTGGCACTCACGAGTACTTGGCACTCACGAGTACTTGGCACCCGAGATCATTAAAGGTGAAGGCCGTGGAAGTGCTGTCGATTGGTGGACACTCGGGGTTTTTCTATACGAACTTCTGTTCGGAAAAACCCCGTTCAAAGGGGTCGAGAACCGGTATAATCGGACAGCCATTGAAATTTCCAGATCATCCCAATGTGAGCTTCGCAGCGAGGGACTTAATCCGAGGCTTACTTGTAGCATCGGCTTGCATATAGGCGTGGGGCTACCGAAGTTCAACAACATCCATTCTTTCAGAGTGTCAATTGGGCACTCATTCGATGTGCAAATCCGCCGGAGGTGCCAAAGCTATCAACGAGGGACTCTTTCGCCAGAACCGGCATGACGAAAGTCATGGTTCCAGGTTTACTTATTTTGAGACTGATTTCTTTTGATTCTTGTCGTTAATTTTCTTTTTGGTTTTCTTTCTTAGAAACAATGCTGTAAACATCAGTTTGAGAAATGCAAACGAATAGAAATGAGGAATCAAGTTTTCTTCTCATAATCTTTACTCTTAACGGATAAAATATATGATTTTTGAACATCGTTTTAGTTCTAATTGATATTAATTTCCAGATTCGAACCCAAACAATTCATCTCCTCTCCCCTACTTAGGTATGACGATGAATGTTTTTTTAATTCGAGTTTAAGTATTTACGTTTTTCTAAATTCAGAACTTTAAACCCTAAAAACCACTAACCCTAAATTATATTCTTAAACTCTAAATTTCAGACCTTATAACCTAAACATCTAATTTCTAAAACCTAAAAATAAATCTCTAAATCTTTAAATAATCTCGTTTGTGAAATATTTTTTCACTATTAGTATATAAAATAATAATTCTTAGTCGAATTAACTAGAATATTCAAAAAAGAATCTTAAACCTTATAACCTAAACATCCAACTCCTAAAACCTAAAAATAAATATCTAAATCTTAAAATAATCTCGTTTGTGAATTTTTTTTTCACTATCGGTATATAAAATAATAATTTTTAGTCGAATTAACTAGAATATTCAAAAAATATCTTAAAATTATTTTTAACCCTTTGAAAATACGCATACACCTTACAAATAAAGCAATTTGAATCCGGGTTTACTAAGATTAACATTATCTATTTTTTTACTGAAACTACCTGTTAAGTTCGATTTTAACCGAATAATATTGGATACCCTACTTTCTTTTTTTAAAAATCAAAATTGTATACCCTACTTTCGAAGCAAGTGAGCACTTGATAATAAATTTCCATTTTAATTGTGGACAATAAGATTTTTTTCCAATTTAGTCCAAACTTAATATCAAGTGGGGCCCAGAAAAACCAGAGAAGAGTGGTTACATTTGAATCTAACAAGTGGCAAAGATGGAAATCTCCCTATAAAATTCCACGTGTCAATAACTAAGACATAACCAAAACAAAAAGTACAAAAATCAAAATTATCCATCGATTAATTTTTATTTATTTATTTTTAAATTATAAGTTTGATATTTCCTTAGAATTTTTTTAGTTTAACAGATCCCACAACATACTAATCATTACCGAGTAAAAACATTTAATTCAAACATCATTTGAGAAAGAAAAAAAAAAGTAAAAACTTTTGATCAAACTAATTGGTCGATTGGAGTGAAAAATCTAAGCTTCAACTTGGAAGTACTCTGGCAAAACAGACAACATTGTATTTCCGGCGAAGATAGGTAGGAATCAGGAAACGATGTCGTCTCCGGACATTGCTTCAATCTTGGAAAACTCGAGGGAACTCGATCGGTTAAGGAAAGATCAAGAGGAGGTGCTCGTCGAAATCAACAAGCTTCACAAGAAGCTTCAAGCTAGTAAAATTCTCAGCCTTTTCTCGTTTATCTCCAAATTTCATGATCCGGGTCGATTTTTTCGGTCCCTAAGATTAATGGGTTTGTTTTAGATTATTGAAATATGGTCTTTATATCTCTCTGGGTTCTTATTGTTTCATTCAAAAAATTGAATTTTCAGTTGGGTTTGGTTTAAAAGAGCTTAAATTTTGTTGTTGATGGGATTTATTGGATAAATAAGCCGACTTTTTTGCACATTATTGCTAATTGCTTAATTCATGAATATTTTTTTTCGTTTTTAGGAGAAAAGAAAACTAGAGAGTAGAGATAATCAAATAACAAAAGATAGGACAGTTTGACTGTTGACTTGCTTTAGAACTTAGTTGCATTTTTTTGGGGGGGGTAAAGAATCTAAGTTCTTGTGAAGTGGTTTACTAAGTTTAAGTTTTATGATCAAAATTGTGGTTTAATGCTAAGTAGGGTATCCGTGGATGTAAGTTTGGTGTTAAGGATTTGCCTCTAGGATGATAAAATATGCTATTTAGCTAAAAAAATGGTTTCTTCCGTGGCCGAGTTCTCATGGAGAATCGAGGTTATGTGATTTTCTGACAGTATTCGTTATATGTTTGAAATTCCAGTGGTTAAATTTTCTTGTAGACTAATGGTCAAAGCTTAGTGTATAATTACCTTTTAAATAGTGAGCCTCGTAATATTCGTTGAGCTGTTTTAGTTCAGAATTTCATTATTCTAGTATCACTTTGCTCCTGGTATTCTTTTTCACCGAAATGTTTTGATTGATTTGAGAATGGTTGCACGGAAGATATAAAAAATCAGAATATTCTACAAATTAACAACTAATTCTGTGTATTGGAACACTAAAAATAGTGCTGTTAATTTGATATGGTTTAAGTTCATTTAGCAGTTTCTTGGATGCGCATAGTCAACAACCAGGAGTATAGAAGTAGCATATGGGAGGAATTTTTAGATCCATTATTTATTATTTAAAAACTTTAACTGAAAGGCTTCCAGCTTACCGTTGGAAAGGGTTCCGGACTTGAAACGAAGACTTACAAGAGTTTTTGGTTCTTCTTCTATGAATGTTGCTCTTGAATAATGCCTTGAGGTATAGAGATTTCGACAATGCGTTAAGTAATCAATTTCTGGATTGTTGTCTTGTATCAAATAATTTATTACACCTTTAATGGATTGAAAATTTACTTAAGAATCTTGGATACTAATGGTTAAAAATTGTATTCTTTAAGATTCGAGAATCGATTCTCTCTCTTCTTTTACTTTCTTTGTCCTTATTCTCGTTTAACCATTGCTGACAGTGATAGTTTATACTTTATACTAATCCTGAACTTTTGTATATAAATGCAGCTCCTGAGGTAGTTGAGAAACCTGGAGATTCTTCATTATCGAAACTGAAAACTTTATATATTCAAGCTAGAGATCTTTCAGAAAAAGAAGTAACGTATGCTCACTATCTCTAGCAAAGTCTTGTACAATTTGCTTTTGTATTTTCGAGTACTGTTTCCATAGTTTTGACCAACCTGTGCTTTGGCATTGATACAGGATTTCCAACTTGTTACTAAGTCAACTCGACGCTTTCTTGCCTTCTGGACCTCTGGGACAACAACGAAGAAAGATGGGTGTGTGCTACCAATTATGTCTAGATTAGACATTTCAGTTGCTTTTAATCCCATTGCACGATAATATTTAGGTTCCGTTTGATTGGCACTTTACTTTTTGTTATTTGTACCTCGTTTTCATTTTATTTCTGCTTTTCACTTTTTATTGAGGAAAAAAAAGGAAAGCAAGAAGCAAATAGCAAAAGTATAGACCAAATGAATCCTTGCGAATCTTAAAAACCCATTATTATAAAGTTAAAAGGTAAGGTTATATCTAGACACCATGGCATTTTTATCCAACCGTGGAAGGGTTAGCTGCAGCCTGCGGTTATATAATAATGAAGGAGATGTTCAGATCTGTAATTTTCTGCAATTTGATTTTCTCAATCTTATACCTCTCTTTCCCTTTCTAAACACCACAGTAGGCGAGTCGTTTACTGAAACATATAGTGATATAACCCCGGGTTCCGAATTTATATCGTGATAGTTGAAAGTTGAAATTCTTAAGTTTTTGTGTTCTTTCTGTTCTTCCAAAGCTCGAATGTTGAATTTATGAGATATACCAAAAGACAAAACTCATTTCTTTGTGTAGATTTCGGATACTAGTATAAGAGTATCGGAACTTCCCTATTTATGTAGCTGACATTAAAAAAATTGCAGATGGTAATGATCAAAAAAGGAAAAGAATGAAATCTGATTCAGATATTTCTCGCCTCTCTCCTTCTATGCGGAGTCATATTGAGGCTTGTGTTAGTCTCAAAGATGAGCAGGTAAATTTTTGGATTATGTAGCAAACATGAAACCAGATTGCATTAGTCTGTTGTAATCAATCATTGGTATTTTGTTCGTAGACCTAATTTCTGTGCTCTTATACTCAGGTAGCTGCAAGAGTCACCTCGGATGCTGAGAAGGACGAGTGGTTCGTTGTGAAAGTGATAAATTTTGACGAGAAAACAAAAGAGTAAGTACATTTCCCGCAAGACATTAAATTTTGGCTTGTGACAATTCCATTTGGGATATTCTTTGTTCTCGGTTAAGGTTGCATCTCCTTATGCAGATTTGAAGTACTCGACGAGGAGCCAGGTGATGATGAAGAAGGCGGTGGCCAAAGGTAAGCTTTTATGCTTTATTTTCTATTGTTTCGATATATTGAGACCAGGATTGAAATCAGTAAAGTGCTTGTACTACTAGATTTGGTGCATTTTTTCTTTGATATTTTATAACATAAGAAATTGGTGGCTCAATTATTTGTCTTGACGGCACACTTATGTGCAACTTTTGTGTTATACCAATTGGACCCTTGTGTATATTGATACGGATGTGTCTTGACACGAATACATTCAATTCTTTCTATGCATTTTTGTGTACTTGGAGGATTTTTGAAAGGTCATACCCATACACCAATGCCTGGTTGTTTCAGACGGGTGTCGGACAAAGTTGAAGAAAATTGATTAAAAAATGAGTTGGAGCAATATAGATTTTGAGAACACTTGAAAATTACAAATAACTTTGGTTTTTGTTATTGCAACTTCAGGAAGTACAAGCTGCCTGCATCTTGCATCATACCGTTCCCCAAACGGAACGATCGATCTAGTACTCAAGAATTCCCTTCCGGAAGACAAGTTCTGGCTGTTTATCCTGGAACAACCGCGCTCTATAAGGCGACTGTCATCAGTACTCCTCGAAAGGTAATGATTCCAGTCATCTCCAAAATCAGTACACAAATAATTCCGGGTTAGTTGCTCCTGTTTCTATTTTCCTTTCTTATATGTTGAACTGACTACTAATTTCTTGTGTATATCTACGGGGGCTTGCCAATCATTTCTATCTTTCCAGAGGAAATCTGACGAGTAAGTAACATCCTCGATTCTTTCCCTAATGTAGCAGATAAATAGGTCACATGTCATCATACGATAACATCGGTGCCTAGTTATATTAGTCTTCTTCCATGAACAATAGAACGTAACCGAGCATGAACTTTTCATTCCGAACTATCTGTTTGTTGCTTATCGTTATTATTAGTTACTTAATTGTTGCTTGCTGTCTAGGTATTTACTGGAATTCGATGATGACGAGGAAGATGGAGCCTTGCCTCAGCGGACGGTACCATTTCACAAGGTGGTTCCGTTGCCGGAAGGACATCGGCAATGAGATGTAATGTGTATAATCTAGAGCTATAGCTGGCCTTTAAACCTGTGAATCTTCACGTGCCTTGTGTTGTTGGATTAGTAATGAAAGATTGCCACTGATAACCCTATGGTTACTTCAGTTCATCATTACCTGTAAATGGCTGCCATTCGACTTGGTTTTTATTCGCCGGTTTTATTTATTGGTCAGTTTATTTGCAGTATTTGTTATGTCAGATTTGAAACCGAACCGACCGATGTAACGGTCGGTCAGTTTAGTCGGTTTTAACCTCAAATCAGTTTGTTATTAGTTTCCCCAAATGGTTTGGCTGGTCTCATTGGTTTTCGGGTTTTCCCAATTGAACTGACTGATTGCACACTTTTGTTTGTCACCTTCTTTACCTCGTTATCGTTGGGTTTCGAAATAAGATACTCCAACGTCGTAGAATCAAAGAGAATCTAAAAAATTAGGTTTGAAACTTCGGAAGGAAATTTCAGAAGTTTTTTCTACAAGAAAGCTTCTGATTTTTTTCCCCATTAAATCCATAAATTTAAAAGGAAGATGCCCTATTCTTTAAAAGAAAGTTTCTAGGTTACTGATTTAAAAGTAGGTTTTAATTAACGGCAAAACGATTAAATAAAAATAATTTTAAAAGTTAAGTGACGAAATTAATATTTTTTTTTAAATTGGGTAACCAAACGTGAGTAAATTTGAATGACTAAAAAGGTAATTTATCCTATTCTGAAATAGACAAATATAATCTATAAGTTTACATTTATTTTAAGAGATAGCCTGAACATATATATGAAATTTTTTCATAAGTGGACCTCTAATTCTATCAAAAATTATATTGAAGTGACTTTATATCATAAATTTTAAACATTAAATTCTAATTATAAATATTAGAATTTAAAATATTAAACTTTAAATCTTAAATAAAATATGTAACAATATTAAGGGTCTATTTGTGAAAAAAATTAATGTCAGAACATGAAATAATTTCTCATATATATATAACCCATTTAGTTGAGATATGATCCTCTTATAATATGTAAAACTTGAAAGTTTTACACCTTGTTTGAACCGTTGGATGAAGGTTAATGGATGGATGAGATTAACAATAGAAAATGTGAAGATTATCACTTGAAAAAAAAAAGAGAGATAAGAAAATAATCTTAGCCATTTATTACTATTATCCAACGGTCCAAAAAATGTGTAACAGTAATTGAGTTTCACATTGTGTAATTGGATCCTAACCCATTTAATTGAGATGAGATCCTCTTACACTACGTAAAACTTAAAAGTTTTACACCTTTTTGGACTGTTGGATGAAGGTAAATAGATGAATGAGATTAACATTAGAAAATGTGAATATTACCACTTGAAAAAATGAGATAAGGAAATAATCTTAACCATTTATTACCATCATCCAACGGTCAAAAAAAATGTAAAACTAATTGAGTTTTACTTTGTGCAAGTGAATGCTATTCCTAATTGATTAATATTATAGATATTAATATATAATAAATTTAAAATGTATTATAATGAGCTATTTTTTCGAATTTTATTGGCCTTTCTGTTTGAGCCTATACCAGTTTTTCTAATTATTAGAACTAAATAACTCTAAAATAAAATCCTGACCTCTAAAAAAATATGGAAAATATATAACTTTTACCATGAAAATCGGTAATTTTTCCAAATATGTTATAAGTAATTCCTATATAAACCCACTTCCTTTGCCTTCAATTCAAATCATTCATCAGTTTTGCAGTGTTTTTTCTCAAGGGAAACAGTACTGCATTTCTTTCGAATCATATAGTAACAAACAAAATTATATTTATATATCCCTTCTTTTCAAATTTAACAAAAGATGGCTCGCCTAGCTATCCTTGCCATCGCCCTTGTTTCCTTGGCTGTCGTTGGGGCCTATGCGGCCGGCGATAAGCCGTCTTCGGCATCCGCTTCGACGCCTTCGGCGTCCTCCGCCTCATCTCCAACCTCCGGTAGCGGCAGCTCCGCCTCTTCCCCCCTGGGCAGCAGCGATTCTCCTCCTACACTGTCCGTTCCCGCACCGGTTCCATCGGCTGCCGCTTCTCTCAAAACCTCCGGCGTCGTTGGCGTTGCCACCGGTGTTGCCGGACTCTTCTTCTTCTAAGCTTTAATACGGTACGTGCACCGCATGGAGCATGCACGCACGTTACGTACGGTTTTTATATGATTAAAATGCAAATTTTTTTGTCAACATATGATTAAAATGTATTAGTTTGCGAAAAGCTGAAAGTCGATATACTATATGAAAAGTCTCGAATAATACTAAATAGTATCACAAGACTTTGGTGAGTATTATTTAATTCTATTTCCCCCATTCTGTTTCCCATTACTTCATTGGGTAAATAGTTTACCCGTATAATATAAATTTTGTGTACATATAATTAATTATTTTCTTTGATATATATATATGTTCATCTTACTATCCATATTTGAAGCGCGAGACTGTCTCTCCTAACAATGTTATTTCTAATGTTTGAACTTGTGTTCTTTTCTTAAAAATACAACGTGCCTTACCAATGCACCCAATAACCATTAGTTATAATTAATTAATTATTACTTACATGTTTAAATTGTTTTACACTTAATATTTAAATACCAATACAGATATTCTATAACTATCATCCTATAATTTTGGAGAAAAAAAATAATTTTCTCTTCTCCACTTCCAACCAGTGGCGAATCTAGAAAAATATTATTGACTAGGCCAATATAAATAGAATTAGATGTGAACAAAACTCGACTCGAAAAAATTAAATTTTTTGAGTCGAAAAATTTAGTTTTTCAAACAACTCAAAAAAATTGAGACTCGAATAACTCAAAAAAATTAGTAATTAGTGGATTGATTTTCATGTTCGAGTCGAATCCTTTAACTTTGTATGATATATATAGCGTATATATTTGTAGAAGGTCGTTTAAATTGAAACCAATTAGTACCATAATATTATAGATATTTACAATTAAATTTGAACAGAAACTCAACTAGAAAAAAATCAAATAAAGTTTGAGTTATAAAATATGATTCGTTAACTTGAATAACTCAAAAAATTTTGACTCGACTTCATTTGATTAAAAGTTCACCCCTAAATAGAGCAAGAAATTTATCTAACCTAACTCATATATATAGTTTTAAAATTTCATTCTTAGCAATTTAAAATTTTTTATCATCTACATCTTTATTTAAATAAAATTAGAGTATTTTCCTAAAATAAGTCATAAAAATATGAATTTAAATTTATTTATTTAAATATTAGCTTCTCTTGTAAATTCAATTAAAATAATTGAAACATATATTACATTTTTATCCTCTTTTAAGTTATTTTTAAAGATATTGGAGATGAGCTACATATTTTTACTAGGGTAAAACTCTAACTACATTCGGAAAATTTAATTTAAAAACATATTTAATTAATTAGTAGCAAACTATATGCTTAAAATAATTTTTATTAAAAATGTAACACCCACAACCCGGATGTCGCATTTGGGCCTCACGCCTGAAACTCAACCAAACAATTTTGACCTAGTTTAGCCCAATCCACTAATCCATTATGAAAATCCATTTGATTAGAACCCAATAAAACATAATAAACATTCGAAAACATATACAGTGGAGCTCCTTTTAAAATTACATTATAAACCTTTGACTCGATCGTTTGAAAATCCAAATACGATTTACAATATACAATCGTTTGAAAATCCAAATACGATTTACAATATACAATAGGTTCCTACGAATACATAGCCCAAGGACCTAAATACTGTACTCTAAAGAGATGTGGCGCTGGAATCCTTCCCTGATGGTGCTACTCCAAGAACGAGCCAAACCTACTAACCTGGGAATGGAAACAACGATTCTGAACGCTGAGCTAACAAAGCTCAGTGGATACACCGCCACTCAACCATGCTTCATGCAAATCATAAATAAAGCAATGCAACATGAATGATATCATGACAAGATAACGATGGTGTTACCATATCCGCCTAAACACATAGCATTATGAATGCATGATCACGTACACAACTCATTCAAGCACCTCATACGTTTACCTAGCATCACACAGATAACACCAACAACATTAAGTGAGGTCCGCGTCCATAAAGCATCAGAATCCTACACTTGAATGAGGCACGCGTCCACATAGTATCGAGATCCAACATTCAGGAATCTTCAAGGTGTAGCAACACACTTAAGGTATCCAAATCCCAACAACAAGGGATGACTCGACTACTTAGGCGTCCCATCAGCACACAACAAGGACCTTAGTCACCACACAACACTCAACCTCGACACAAGGGTCTTACCGCACATAGCTCTAACACCCTTACCATCCCCCTTATGGTTTCTATCAGTTATTATACCACCCTATTGAGCTTATCTATTAATCAGTGTGTTATGAAGGTACACATTAGCCGTTCTCATTAATTTATCTAATTATTCAATAAGACTTAACCTTATAGGTGCCCCTTCCGCACACAGCAAGGGCCTAGATTACCACACAATATCAACGATCCACCTAGGATCCCTATGGGTTACCACCTCACACAGTTTACCAATGTATAACGAGTCATTAGCCATTTATTTTATACACGTGGTTTAAATCTCTATTTTTCAGTTTTAATATTCATTTTACACCTTAACGGACCCCAGAGCCCTTTGCCTCGAATTATAGCACCTCCGAACGAAACCTCAAAATTCTTGGGCAGATTGCCTAGCGAGTATCGATACTCTAAGGTGAGTATCGGTACTCTTCTATAGGTATCGATACTCCTTATGAGTAGCGATACTCCAATTAGGTTCGAAAGAATTATACCTCAAGCCGTACTGATACACTTTATGTCGTACTGGTACTTATACCGATCTACCCTCGTACCGGTACTCCCATATACGCGTACCGGTACGTTAAGCCTCTCCCAAGCAATGCAACAGTGCGTACCGATACACCACTTACGTACCAGTACGCGAAAGTGTTACTGGAATCCTTAATATGCAAGGGGTACTGATACGCAGGAAGGCGTACTGGTACTCTTCTCACAATTTTTCCCTCATTTACACTAAGGCGTACCGATACTCAAGTACCTGTATCAGTACGTGAGCCCATTTTTGAACTCTAGGTACTGGTTTCATCTAGAAACCCTGTTTAACCCTCATGGTTAAACCCTAAATCGTTCCTACAAGTTATGTTGATAATATTAGGTGGATTACTACCGAATTTAAGCCATAGCAACATCAATCCCATGATTTACCATTAACAACCACTCAAGGTATAGCCAAGCCAAAAACACCAATACATGCATCAAAGCTTAATTTCATGATTTCTAGGAAACTATAAGAGTTAGTAGCGTACTAACCTCGAATTAAAGCTGATAAAGAAGCCCTCAAAGACCCATTTTCGTTCATCCTCTTCCACCCCCTCCAAGATATCTTGCTTCTCCAGTCTCAACAATATTTACCTTGGATTAAAGATCCTTTGATGCTGATCGAACTTCCCTCTTCAAGCAAAACGAGATTTCCCCCAAAATTCTCAAAGATCAAACCTTTAGGTTTTGGTTTTGGGATGGGAGATGAGTTTGGATGAGAGAAGAAGACAAAGAAACATAATGAGATCATCCCCTTCTTTTCTGCAGAGAAAAGCACAACACCTCCCCTTTCCATTATCAAAATATGAAATTACTATTCTAGCCTCATGTCATCTACCTAGCTTAAACCCAAACCATCAATTCAAGCCCAACAACCAAGATCAAGCCTAAAAAGACTCCCAAGGGCCCAACATCACGCCCAAACGTGAAGCCCACGTCTCAGGTCAACTCAACTCTTGGATCTAAAATTCGAGTCGTTACAAATCTTCCTTCCTAAAAAAATATTGTCCCTAAAATTTAAGCATGGGAAGGAGAGCAACTGCCAATACTCCAACCAGCCTCACGTTGATAATTGTCTATGTGGCTCTTAGGTTCGCCAAAAACCTTCCTAACCAAAACTCTCGACACAAACTCTTCACTTTCTACAAGCCTTCTCAACAGGACATTCCCAACGTCTAGAACAACACTCATATTAAACCTAGAGACGGGTCAACCAACGATAATCCCATCAGCATTATCAAACATTGATATTATGAACTCACTTCGAATGAGTCACAACTCGATGAACGAACCTCTCTACCAACACTAGCATTCCCAAAGTCTTGAGCTCAACCCTCATCTGCGTCCATAACACGACACTTCTTCAAGGTATATCACAGGGCACTTCCTCATATATAATCACCATAACCCACGTGTTTAGGAATAAAAAACCCTATAATCATGTTCTATCATCCATCTATATGAAAATACAACATTCTTTCACAACTTGGTTAACTAATACAGAATATAACACCTCATTTACTTGAACCCACTACGATATAAGCATATACGAATCCACGATCAAGCGATTCTACTAGCCAAGCCACTTCGGTTCTAAAAGAAAATTGTTACCACAACCAAGCTCTACTAGGGATCAAACCACCAAATAGTCCTTAAGGGTTCGAACACTCTCTTTCACCCTCAACCACCAAATTCTGACAAGCGCTGGTGCCAAAATTTTAGCAAGCCTTCAAGATTCCTAATGATTCTCCCAACACAACTTATTACAGTCCAAAACTCGAATCCACATAACTTTAACCAAAACACACATTTCTCCGAATCCATTCAGAACATCTTTATACTGTCGTCATGCATGAAAACAATCCATTTATAACCCAATTAAGCAACCCTCTATTCATCGAACTTAAGATTACCTCGACACGTTCGTAAGTCTAAAATACTCTTCAATTTGCCCTTAGAGTTCAAACATCATATCAAACCCTAAATTTTAACATTAATTCTCATTAACCTTCAACTTACGAGACCAACCTCCTGAACGATCTTACGAAAATCTCAAAACTCTTCAATACTAACAAGATCATCAGCCTCAAAAAACAAATATTGACCTTCCATTGTTATACATCGACCCACAACAACTAACACCACTATATCTCACTATACCAACATAAACACATCCCGAGGTGAACCTCTTGGCGACATCGCTTGCACCTTCTCCTCTACCAAAGAGTTCTCACATGAGGGTTTCGGTAAATGTCAGACCATAAGGTAATGAACGCTTAATACCGAACTCAACATATCCCTTATCCTGGGTATTACTCTACGGTCAAGAGGTTATCCCACTCAACCCTCGAAGAGTACCTCGATAACCACTTGTATGTCCACCGCTCAAAACCGCATAGTATCACTCTTGTGTTAACTATGTGAACCAAAAACATTTTGCAACCTATAAGGTCCTCTTTAACTAGCATCACATGAGCACAACACATAAGCTAAAGAGATAGGATTTATTCACGCACAATACTGACAAACTGGTTCATTCTGAACCTCAACTTGAGATTCTTGCTTGGAAACTAAGGCACCCCTCACACTCACGCGACCAACCTGTACCAAGGTAAGTCTAACAAGTCCATAGAGACTGTTATATCAAACCATACACACCACTCACGATGGAACCTTTATTTACCAACACTTACCAATCCATTAATTTACCAAACCAATATCAACCTCGAGGAAACTTATCACAGAGCCCGCTCAATAAAATCTTTACCAAGGTAAGAACAAGAAATCAAATTGCAATCAAGAAACGAAAAATCACAATGGGACCAAATCATTTAACACACTCTCGGCAACAAGCTTGTTATTTCTAGAATGAACAACATATTGTCTAACAAAAGTTCGTATAATGACTCTAACTGTAGATCTCCCTGGTCTCTACTCTGATACTTCGACAATGACCCAACACCACTTCTCGAAGAACCTTAACTATGCCCAGAAGAAGTCAACATCAAAGACTGAACCGATAAATATTCATCCATAATTGAGCAGTCATTTTCCATGTGACCCGATGTTTGGCACTCATAGTAAATTTTCCAAGCAAGAAACATACCTCAAGGTGATGTCAACCACAAGGCTCACAAACCGGTGGAAAGACGCTAGGGATGAACCATCAACACTCTCCATTCTAGCAAAAATCAAGAAGCCTATTACGAAACCCTCAATTTAGATTTTTGACCAACCCTCAGCTGATCTAAAATAACTCTTTTTGATCCGCTCAAAGGTCCGCTCAAAGCACAAACCCTCCCCTCTTCAGGGCCTTAGAAGAGTCTTATGAAGTTCTGATTCTCCAAAACACGGTCTACAGAATCCTGAACTAACTCAGTGTTGGCTCTAAGGTTATTCGAGTGCTTGTCCCGTGTACCAAAATGTTAACTTTAAATCCACATCTAATATCAACCACCTTTACTCTTCGATAGCAACAAACTTTGGGCATAACAGCTCAACCGTAGAAAAATCTTACTCATATCCAACATTGTTTGACACCTTAAACCGACTGCAAGAACTGATCCCTCATCTTCTTAATAAGAGCTTCACTAACATACTTTTTTTCTTGATTCACCCAATGAACATCCCATGTTGAGAAAATAGGCTGTAGTCCTAACTCTACGGTCTCTCATCATTCGTATATATTATCCTTAAGAAAAGACGATACAGTCAGGATCCCCTTAAGACTATTCCATGTCACCCTCAAATCCCTCTAAGTGTTTTTTATCCATGAATTCGATTGATCCGTTCATCCTTTCTCAACCCTTTTTTACTATACTTAGATTCGTAACAACAATGCTCCTCCCATTAAAAGAACATGCCTCTTTTTATGACTCTCCTTGGGCGATCTCGCACCGTCAACTCAACTGGTCTGAATCGTATTCAGAAGGTGGTAGTTTATCTTTCCCATACCCTAGTTTGGTTTCCCGAAACCTCGAAGCTTCCAACACTACACTTGTCGTCTCAAGCTGGCTCATGACCGGACAGCAACCAGTGGCCAAGATCATATCAATTTATTTATAAGACAACTCTATTATATCTGTCAACTACGTATTCTCAAGCCTTACTCAAACATCGCCACGCACAAAACCCACGATATCCTTCCAGCCATTACTATAAACAACCACAACAAGCATACCTTACTCGATATCTCAGGGCATTCAGCTTATTAAGAGCGTACTTGGGACCTCACAACCATCATGTACCTCTTCACGTTAGACGAAAACACATATCTTCCAGACGTACTACATCCCCATCATATGTACCCACCATTAAGGCTCACTTACTACGAATGATGGGACCACCGATCGACACTCTACTACGGGCCAATCAAAAGTAATTTCTCTTATCTATTCCATAAGGGTCGTCTACCAACACGTAGAATCTCACCACAGGAGGTTCTCACCATAAACTCAAGGCTTTAAGGTAACTTACGACATATAACCATGATTATTTCTCAAGTGATGGGAGGAGGGCACACCCTTAACTCCTTCATTCCTTCATAAGCCCAAACTTAACATCTGAGATAACTCTGATCTCAGAATCATCCTCAAAGGAATCAGCCAATATCACGACCCTCATGACCGTGATCGAATCTATCTTAATGTCACAACCAGTGACACACGTGAACACCGGACATACCATCCAGATTCTAGTCTTGAAAGAGTACAACTTAGACACAAGAGCACGTATTCGCTAGACATCTATCCACGACTCCTAACCACCATGGGGTTTTCTAAGAACTGGCTAAACCTAGGCTCTGATACCACTAAATATAACACTCACGACCCGAATGTCACATTTGGGCCTCACGCCTGAAACCCAACCAAATAATTTTAACCTAGTTTAGCCCAATCCACTAATCCATTTGATTACAACCCAGTAAAACATAATAAACATTTGAAAATATATACAGTGGAGCTCTTTTTAAAATTACATTATAAACCTTTGACTCGATCGTTTGAAAATCAAAATATGATTTACAATATACAATAGGTTCCTACGAATATATAGCCCAAGGACCTAAATACTATACTCTGAAGAGATGAGGCGTTGGAATCCTTCCCTGATAGTGATCTTCCAAAAACGAGCCAAACCTAATAACCTACAAACGGAATTAATGATTCCGAACGCTGAGCTAACAAAGCTCAGTGGATACACCGCCACTCAACCATGCTTCATGCAAATCATAAATAAAGCAATGCTACATGAATGATATCATGGAAAGATAACGATGGCGCTACTATATCTGCCTAAACACATAGCATTATGAGCGCATGATCACGCACATAACTCATACAAGTACCTCATACGTTTACCTAGCATCACACAGATAACTACGTTTACCTAGCATCACACAGATAACACCAGCAACATTAAGTGAGGTCCGCATGCACAAAGCATCAAAATCCTACACTTGAGTGAGGCTCGCGTCCACATAGCATCGGGATCTTACACTACGAGTAAGGCTCGCGTCTATATAGCATCGGGATCCTATACTCTAGAGGATGAGGCTCACGTCCACATAGCATCGGGATCTTACATTCATGCTCGGGATTCCTCATCAAGCATCTTCGAATAAGGCTCGCATCCACATAATATCGGGATCCAATATTCATGAATCTTTAAGGTGTTGCAACACACTTAGGGTATCCAAATCCCAATAACAAGGGATGACTCGACTACTTCGGCGTCCCATCAGCACACAGCAAAGACCCTAGTCATCATATAGTACTCAACCTCGACACAAGGGTCTTACCGCACACAGCTCTAGCACCCTTACCATCGCCCTATGGTTTCTATCAATTATTATACCACCATATTGAGCTTATCTATTTATTAGTGTGTTATGAAGGTACACATTAGTCATTCTCATTAATTTATCTAATTATTCAATAAGACTTAACCTTATAGGCGCCCCTTTCGCACACAGCAAGGGCCTAGATTACTACACAACATCAACGATCCACCTAGGATCCCTATGGGTTACCACCTCACACAGTTTACCAATGTATAACGAGTCATTAGCCATTTATTTTATACACGGGGTTTAAATCTCTATTTCTCAGTTTTAATATTAGTTTTACACCTTAACGGATCCTTAGGGCCCTTTGCCTCGAATTATAGCACCCCCGAATGAAACCTCAAAATTCTTGGGTAGATTGCCCAACGAGTATCGACACTCCAAGGTAAGTATCGGTACTCCCCTCTAGGTATCAATACTCCTCCCATGAGTACTGATACTCCAATTAGATTCGAAAGAATTAGACCCCAAGTCATACTGATACTCTCCATACCATACCGATACGCATCATCAATACTAGAATCGCCCCGTACCGATCCACCCTCGTACCGGTACTCCCATATATGCGTACCAGTACGCTAAGCCTCTCTCAAGCAATACAACAGTGCATACCGATACACCACTTGTGTACCGGTACGCGAAAGCATTACTAGAATCCTTAATATGCAATGGGTACTGATACGCGGGGAGGAACACCAATACTCCCCTCACAACTTTTCCCCTATTTACAGTAAAGCGTACCGATACTCAAGTACCCGTACCGGTACGCGAGCCCATTTTTGAATTCTGGGTACGGGTTTTATCTAGAAACCTTGTTTAATCCCCATGGTTAAACCCCAAATTGTTCCTACAAGTTATAGTGATAATATTAGGTGGATTACTACCGAATTTAAGCCATAGCAACATCAATCCCATGATTTACCATTAACAACCACTCAAGGTATAACCAAGCCAAAAAACATCAATACATGCATCAAAGTTTAATTTCATGATTTCCAGGAAACTATGGGAGTTAGTAGTGTACTAACCTCGAGTTAAAGCTGATGAAGAAGCCCTCAAAGACCCATTTTCGTTCATCCTCTCCCACCCTCAAGATACCTTGCTTCTCCATTCTCAACAATATTTACCTTATATTAAAGATCCTTTGATGCTAATCGAACTTCCCTCTTCAAGCAAAACGAGATTTCCCCCAAAATTCTCAAAGATCCAACCTTTAGGTTTTGGTTTTGGGATGGGAGATGAGTTTGGATGAGAGAAGAAGACAAAGAAACATAATGAGATCATCCCCCTTCTTTTCTGCAGAGAAAAACACAACACCTCCCCTTTCCATTATCAAAATATGAAATTACCATTCTAGCCTCATGACATCTTCCTAGCTCAAACTCAAACCATTAATTCAAGCCCAACAACCAAGATCAAGCCCAAAAAAACTTCCAAGGGCCCAACATCACGGCCCAAACGCGAAGCCCACATCTCGGGTCAACTCGACTCTTGGATCTAGAATCCGGGTCGTTACAAAAAATAATTACTATATATTATTTGTAAATTGTAATGAAAATATAAACAATCTCATTTTTTCAGTTTTTATTTTTATTTTACTCAAAATTTAATATTTGAAAATTAAATCAGACTTTTGAACCCAACAAGTGTTCTCAGTGGAAAAGATGATGATGTTCATCCTATGAGACTCGATTTTAATTCGCTTTATCTGCAAGATGTGTGCGCATTATTAAAGTGTTAAAATTTTGTATGAACAGATACTACCTTGTAATCACCTTTAGACATTTCAAAAAAATTAAATCAAATTTTTATATCGAACCATCTTTTCTTTTATTACCCAAAACTCAAAGTATATTATATTTTTTTAGGAAAAAAAACCCAACATATATTATCTTTTAATGAAATAGGGAAAAAATTGGCATGGGGAGGGCCAGGGCTAGGTAGGCCTAGGCCTGCATTTGCCACTGCTTCCAGCTAAAAGAGTTTTCCCACTCTCTCAATAGATCTCTTTCTTTCTCTCGAGTATTCTTCCCTCAATAATATTTTAGAGGAAAATGAACCTAAAATAAAAATTTCGAATCAATTTTCGCGGAAAAAATTGAATTCGTGTGTTATGTCCTTTGAGTGCCGTATTTTGGCCAAATTTATTGTACCTCCAACTCTTATGTTATGCGATCGTAATATTTTATTACGTTTCACCTCTGTACACCAAAGGTAAAAAGTTCCACATGAGCTCTTGTTTTGTAGCATGGTGGTAGATTGATAAAATTCATATTATAATATCTATTATTGTTTTTAATGGTTACTATCATCGTCAACGACTCTTCACCCAAATCAAAATGAACAAATAACGATAGACAGATGAATCCTATATTATCATCAACCCTTTAACCACCCGCACATTAAGAACATCACATTCTTTATGTTCAACTATATGATGATTATATTTATAAAGAAGTAGATGGTAAAAACTTGGTTCACTTTTTCTTTTAATTTTGGACAGAAGAATATATTTTAGAAGAATTATAATTGATATTAGATTTTGTAACTCAGACAGTAGGGCAAGATTGAGTGATAAAAATATTATATTAAATATGATTTTGATTCTTAGATAGATAATTTTTAATTATTTTATTTGAAGGTTGTATATATATGAATGAAAAGACAAAGTACCATTACACTGATAATTGAATCAGACTGTTCTATGGTTTCTGAGTGGATAAATAGATCAGTCCCTGTCCCCCCAATTTTTCAAAATGTTATGAAAACAATATTGCAGGGACTTCTCTTGGTCTGTGCGGGATGTTCCTCGTGCTGAAAATATTGTTGCAGACTCTCTCACTAATATAGTATTAAACTGCGGCCGTAACGCAACGTAACAGCCGTATCGTAATAGTTTTGGAGGTCCCTGCGGCACCGCAACCGCATCTAAAATTATAGTTATATTTTAGAAAAAAAATCACGCCGTAACGGCCGCAACGTCCATAACCACGACGTTACAACCACGAGTGCAATCGCAATTTAATATTATGCTCGCTAAGCAGGGGATAAGTCGATTGCCTCCTTTGCTTTGGATAGACAACACTTATGTTATCTCCTAGCTGGATGGAAGCTTAGATTTTCTTTTGAGTTTTGCTATGTAATTTCCTTAAAGCAGTCAGGGGCTAGTGATGCTTGTGTAGTTAGGTTATGTGGCGTTGTGTGCTGTAGGTGTGTTGCCTCTTTCGGTGTTCGGATTTAAACTTTTTTAAATCCGATTACGAGAAGGTTTTAATGATGTCTGTTTTTTGTTAAAAAAATGTTATCATTTTGTTGTTGTTGACTAATAAAATCATTATTATTAGTTGTTTTTTGTCATGTTAGACACTTTATCATTGAAATAATTAACGTCTGATTTAACATGTTCATATCTAATTTTCTTTAACAAATTAATGTCCTTAAAACTAATGTAGATTTTTGTATAATTTACATTCGTTCCGACGTCTACAAATGTTTGCCCGGGTATATTTTTAATATTTTTACTTTTTTTGGTAAAGAATATTTTTACTCTTTTTATTTTTTATGATATTATATTTTTCTAATTGTCTAGTTTTTAAATATTTTATTACAAATTATAATTTTCAGTTTTATTTAAAAATAATAATTTTTTATCATTTAATTAAGTCCTTAATAATCAATCAAGCATTTCATGTATCATAATTATAGAGTCTTTCAGCCACATCATAAAAAAATAACTTTCAATGAAGGAGCTTGATTGATTAAATTTGTAATTATAAAGCTCAATTGGTTGCAAATTTTAAATGAGGACTTAATTGATTTTTTCAACTTTTTACTTTGGGCTTTTTTACAATTAAGCCTATTTTTATGCTATAAAAAACTGAACGCTTTGATTTGATGACAACTACAATTGGTGGAAAAAGCAAAGAGTGAACGTATGTATCCCCAAAGAAGGACCAGATACAGAAAGAAAATATCTTCTTTGGGTATTTCATTTTCCTTCTCTGATTTTCTCTGCCTCCAATCAACCGGGGAAATCAGCCAGAAAAGATGGCTTCTTGGAATTCATTTCCACTGGAAATCACATATGAAACTTTTGGTTGGATTGCGTTTTTTTCGTGGTCCATTAGTTTCTATCCTCAAGTCATCTTAAATTTTCGAAGAAAAAGGTACCTTTGAAATCCCAAATTTCTAGTTTCAATTTTTTACTCCGATCTTACAGTTTCCAAATTTTGATTTTGTTTGTTCCAAATCTCAGCGTTATTGGGTTGAACTTTGATTTCGTGCTGCTGAATTAGACAAAGCACTCCTCTTATATGATCTACAACGTTTGTCTCTACTTTAGCCCTGTTATTCAGCAGCAATACTTTGACAAATATGGCTCTGGACAGGTTGTTTTTTAGTATTCCCTTTCCAGTTGTTGGGTTTTTATTATTTCTGATTTTCTTCTTTATGTTTTATTTGGTGAATTAGTATAGCAAACTATCAAAATAATTGAAAACAAAAATCATTTCCCAATAGTTGATTTAAGTTTGAGAAGTTAGCTTACTGTTATCAAGACCAAGAATTATGATGAATTAAAACCACTTGTTAATGAGAATTTGTGTTTTTTTTTTTCATTTATCTTTTGTTTTGTTGACTTTATGCTTGATGCAGATGATCCCGGTAGCTGCTAATGATGTTGCGTTTTCGATACATGCTGTTTTGTTGACAGCTATTACTTTGTTTCAGATTGTGATTTATGAGGTAAGTTTCGGTAGCTTCGTCGTTGCTATGATGAGTACTTCCCTAGAGTTTGTAAGTTGAAAATCTATGTTTCATTGATGGATCGGTTTTGTGCAGCGTGGGACACAAAAGGTTTCCAAGATTTCTATAGGAGTTGTCTCTGTTGTGTGGTTAATCTCCGCCATTTGTTTCTTCGTAGCATTGCCTAGCCATTCATGGCTTTGGTTAATCTCCATCTTTAAGTAAGTTCCTTTTTTTTCATTTTAAATCATTTGTATCTATGTGAGGAACCGAAGGTAGATAACATTTTGGTTTCATCTTTGTTGCAGCGCAATTCAAGTTTTCATGACAGTGGTCAAATATATTCCCCAGGTTAGATATCATCCGGTTTGATATGTTTGAAATCATTGGTAGAATTGCTGCTATTAGATTGATGCATCATGGTTTTGATTATGAAAAAAGTCCATTAGCACATAAGGCAGTATATTTCCTCGAGCTGTTAAGTTTTGGATCTTATTGAGGAAAACGAGAAAAGAAAGAAAGAACAAGAATGATCTCGAAAATGGAAAGCTTCTTTGTTTCCTCGAATCACATGAGGGTACATTGTTGTTGCCCATAATTTAACTAGTCTCTTCTATCAACCAACATCGTTGAGTAGTGTCCTTGGTTGCCCTTATAACACATGAAGATTCTTGGTGTCTTAATTGCCTTATAATTCATGATATGACTGAAGGACTTTGCTTGATCAGATCTTGATGCTTACAAAGTTTATGCCACATATAATTTCAGGCAGTCATGAACTTTGCACGAAAGAGGACGGACGGGTTCAGCATTGGAAACATTTTGCTGGATTTTACTGGGGGAATGGCAAATTATGCTCAGATGGTTGTGCAGTCTATTGATCAAAGTATGATTTCCCTTTACCAATTAACCTGATGGTCCAAGATTATGCTTCATATAATAATAAGATTAATCGTGAGATTAATTTCTTTTTCAGATTCTTGGGTGAACTTCTACGGAAATATAGGGAAGACATTGCTTTCTTTGGTATGTCATATAGATATAGTCTCCACCATCCTGATTTGCATGTTTCACCATTGTTGTATAGCACTGCTCTCTTAATGATTTTTGCTGGTCAATATGTAATACAGAGGATCTGCCATTACTGTCGTTTATTTTCCCCGAGTTTTAATATTCCTTAGAAATGTGTATGAAAGGGTTGCATGTAAAAGTTGAACTCTGCTTGTAAAGTGATTCATTGCTTCAAATTTCGTCTGTAAATTCTTTGATGTTCTTTACCACGATTAACTGTGGTGTAACTTTTTTGCAGGTATCAAT
The DNA here is from genome assembly GCA_019671005.1 of Hibiscus mutabilis. Taxonomy (NCBI): domain Eukaryota; kingdom Viridiplantae; phylum Streptophyta; class Magnoliopsida; order Malvales; family Malvaceae; genus Hibiscus; species Hibiscus mutabilis. The sequence goes on from CM033756.1 coordinate 43,788,725, forward strand.
AATCTTTGACATTATTTTCATGTGTCAACATTATGTGTTATATCCTGATAGGAAAGCAACTGTTCCTTCTAAACTCGAACAAGAGGGCAGGGAGCCTCTTGTCAAGTCCATTGACGAATCCGCCTCCGAAAACGTGTAAGCCTTAGCAACTCGCCCCGCATCGAACAATGTTATTCTACATGCAGGGAAAACAATTACAATCCCATATGTACAATTCATATTCCTTGTTTTTCTTTTACCCTGTTGTATATAGAAAGAGCATACATCTTGTAGCGATGTCCCTCTCGCTAAAAAAGTGGTGGTTCTTTTGTTTTATTTTGTTTTATTTTGAAAATATTGTCTTCCGCGTGGGAGTTTTGCAAAACTCGTGTTTTATTTAAAAATGGAGTCGTCACCGGCCACTCAAGGTGGACCGGACACCGTAAAAACCAGAGATTTCAAAATGTCGGGTTCGGGAGTTGGTTACAGATGGGGAAGGATTAACACCCCCACACCGTCCAAAATTGGTACTTTAATAATTACTGCTTTATTAATATTAAACTTTTCGGATTAAAGTGACGATTAAATTAAAGTTTGATTATAAGTGAGTAGATTTTAAAGGCCGGTATCTAAAAGTAAATGCCTAACCACCATCACTACGCCTGATACTGGCCTCGTTTACGCTCGGATAAAAGGGCACCGCATTGATAATAATATATCTGAAATGCAACTCAAAATATGGCAACCATAAATAAATACAATAAGATAAAAATATAAATAAATACTAACATAATAACCTACTAATCCAACATACATAAACATTAATCTAACACATAAAAATGCATTCTAACATAACAAAAAACACTACTCTAAAACATGCACGAATATTAATCTAACTTAAAATATAATAATAATAATAATAATAATAATAATAATAATGATGCTAATATGAATGCATGGAACAATATATAATATATCATGAAACTAGATGTTTAGGGCTAAAATGCACAAATATAAAATGCATGGCTAGAATAATATAAAAAAGACTAACATGAAGCAAATGTGAAGTGTAAGAAAATAAATGTAAGTTAACATAAATAATATGCTGGAAATTAAACACTAAAACACGGTGACCAAATTGAAATAAAAGAGAAATAAAGATGCAAAATAAAAATGAAAACGGGACGGAAACAGAGGTGGGAAAGAAGAATAGGGAATGAAAGGGGAATTATCCCCTGGACATGAGTAAAGGCGGGAGAAGAGTCCAGGGACCTAAAGCATAATTTGCCTATAAACAAAAAACGCGGATCTTCCCCGGGTTACCGGATCACCGCGTGGATCGGGTCTGTTCAATACGCCGTCGTTTTAACTATGGCTGGTTAAAACAAATATCAGAGGTTAACATTTTTTGGTTAAAACGATTCAAATAAAAACCCTAATCTATCATATCTTTCCTTTTCTCTCAACACAGACCCCGACGGCGCTGCTCACCCATGTTTGTCGTTCCTCAGCCCTGAAGCCTCACGGCTGTGGTCACATCACTGGCGGAGAGACTAGACCAGCAAAATATGAGATCCACTACACCACCAACGAAGAGATAGGATCTGAATGGAAAATTCGATCTACAACACCACCGACGAAGGCAAGATCTAGATTAAGTTGGCATACCACCACTGATGGAGGCATGATTTGCAAGATGTGGGATTGTTGTGCTATTGGCAGCGAGATAATGTCTGAAAAACTTGCTCTGCTTCTTTATCGGCAGAGGGTAAGATCTGGAATGAGTTATTTCTATTGGCGATAGTAGGAATCGGGAGAATGTCGACGTCCGTCACACCATCGTTGGAGGAATAAAATCCTACAAAAGAAAAACATTGGTAAGTAATTGTCAAATATTTTGTCGCTGATAGCTTTTATTTTGGGTGTTTCAGCATCTTCTTCGTGTTTGGCCCCCTTCAAGACTAGGGTTGGCCCTCTTGTAATTACCCCCATGTTGAGGGTACTCGGTCTTTTCGTAGACCTGTTATGTACAAGCGAAAATGCATGAATGCATCTAATTTTATGCCTAAATGCATGTGTTTATCCTAAATGTATGACGACTTAAATGTATGCACCTAATCTAAATGTATGATGTATGCAAGAATGATTCAATGCAAGATGGATGCAACTAAATGCATGAATATGACATGATTTGAATTTTTTTGTCCTCAAAGGGATGCCCCTGACTTTCCACCGGTCATGTCAGGATCTTGGTCTTTTGCATGTGACGGTGCCCCAACCTCGTCTTGAGTTCGATCAGCTTTCATCTGAGTGGATGCCCCAAAATTTTGTTCATTACATGACATTGTCTGAAAATATTCTTGTAGCCAATTTGAAACCCTGGAGCACATTTTGTTTCCCCCTAAGTTGGGTTCGTAAGTTGGTTCATGGCATCTCATTTTTTGGATCAAGTGAAGTTTTGCAGACTGTGGTCGAAGTAGACATTTCAGGGGTGTAAGGGTTTGACTCGACAATGAAGGCTGGACCTTGGCAAAAAATACCCCTAGACTGAGGCCTTGTTAGAGGCATAATGTTTGTAAAAGATGTGGGGGTGCTTTTGGACATGCCCCAAGACCAAAATTTTGTAAGAGGCTCTGTAAGGTGCTAGATCGACCAACTTCGTTGTATTTAATGGGGGCAACCCGAAGACCGACTTTAAAATTTTCAAAATGTATGCATGTAAATGTGAGGTGCATGTCTTAGATGCGAAAGTACTGATTCAAAAATGGTTCTTGTTGCTCAACTTTTTGAACTCACGGGATTCATTTGCAACTTTGAATATTGCCTTGATATCTAGAGTGTTAGATTTTCTCCCAATGATAATTTTTCAAATTGAGAACCAGTCGTGAATCAGCATTTCATGCTGGTAAAATGCAAAAAATTAAAGTGTTATGATATACCATGCAGTGAATGCCAAAATGAGCAGATATGATGTGATCACAAAAATGGGTTAATTTGAAATTATGGTAAAAATGAAATATTTCTGATTGGGTAAACCACTTGAACCAACACCCCTATTTACATCTCGTCTAAAACACCTAGGTTATCCGCATGGCTATAACAGGTGGGTTTCTATATGTTCTCTACATGCAGTGTTGGTGCTAGGAGGTATCTGAATTGTCCTTGTTATCCTCTACTAAGAGTAACAAGGCCCCTGATCATCACCCATTATAGGCTCCTTTCAATCGGGTTCAATTCAAGGGGACCCATTCGCTTATGTCTGCACGAAGGAACGATATCCTTACGAAAGCATAAGGTACTCGAGCCCCGAAGGTACTTGCCAGGCCTACACGGAGGAACGATATCCTCACGAAAGCATTAGCGTTTCCCCCCACTTAAAAAGACGGGTTTATATGCCAATTTTTAAATGCGTTAAAATAAACGCGCAATTATAATCGAATGTTACTTTAATAGTCACTTTAATCCGGGACTTCTGATATTAGTAAAGCGGTAATTATTTAAAAAGCTTAACTCTCATTTGTTTTTGAAAAAATAGAAATTGGTCCCCAGTGGAGTCGCCATCTGTAGCGATGTCCCTCTCGCTAAAAAAGTGGTGGTTTTTTTTTATTTTGTTTTATTTTGAAAATATTGTCTTCCACGTGGGAGTTTTGCAAAACCCGTGTTTTATTTAAAAATGGAGTCTCCACCGGCCACTCAAGGTGGACCGGACACCGTAAAAACCAGAGATTTCAAAATGTCGGGTTCGGGAGTCGGTTACGGGTGGGGAAGGATTAGCACCCCCACACTACGCCCAACCACCATCACTACGCCTGATACTGGCCCCGTTTACGCTCGGATAAAAGGGCACCGCAATGTCGGGTTCGGGAGTCGGTTACGGATGGGGAAGGATTAGCACCCCTACACCGCCCAAAATTGGTACTTTAATAATTATCGCTTTATTAATATTAAACTTTCCGGATTAAAGTGACGATTAAATTAAAGTTTGATTATAAGTTAGAGTAGATTTTAAAGGCCCCGTTATCCGAAAATAAACGCCCAACCACCATCACTACGCCTGATACTGGCCATGTTTACTCTCGGATAAAAGGGCACCGCATTGACAATAATATATCCGAAATGCAACTCAAAATATGGCAATCATAAATAAATACCATATGATAAAAATATAAATAAATACTAACATAATAACCCACTAATCTAGCATACATAAACATTAATCTAACACATAAAAATGCATTCTAACATAACAAAAAACACTACTCTAAAACATGCATGAATATTAATCTAACTTAAAATATAATAATAATAATAATAATAATAACAATAATAATAATAATATGAATGCATGGATCATATTAAAATGCATGGAACAATATAAAATATATCATGAAACTAGATGTTTAGGGCTAAAATGCACAAATATAAAATGCATGGCTAGAATAATATAAAAAGGACTAACATGAAGCAAATGCGAAATGTAAGGAAATAAATGTAAATTAACATAAATAATATGTTGGAAATTAAACACTAAAACACGGTGACCAAATTGAAATAAAAGAGAAATAAATATGCGAAATAAAAATGAAAACGGGACGGAAATAGAGGCGGGAAAGAAGAATAGGGACCGAAAGGGGAATTATCCCCTGGACATGAGTAAAGGCGGGAGAGGAGTCCAGGGACCTAAAGTGTAATTTGCCCATAAACAAAAAATATGGATCATCCCCGGGTTACCGGGTTACCGCGTGGATCGGGTCTGTTCAATACGCCGTCATTTTAACTATGGCCAGTTAAAACAAATATCAGAGGTTAACATTTTTGGTTAAAATGGTTCAAATAAAAACCCTAATCTATCATATCTTTCCTTTTCTCTCAACATAAACCCCAACGGCGCTGCTCACCCATGTTTGTCGTTCATCGGCCCTGAAGCCTCACGGCTATGGTCACGGCGGCACCAGGTAACTTCGAAACTTTCTCTCTTTTTGTTTTGAGTTTTACAAACAAAATCGATGTTTTGATTTCTGAAAACTAAGATATACTTCAAAAAAAATAAACAAACTTTGCTTTAGATTCTTAATAGAAAGATGAACTCTGAAAAAAATTGATTTCAAATTTCTTACACTTTTTTTTGAAATCGAAACCCATTTCTTTCTATTTTTTTAACTCCGACCCCCTAAATCTCTTTTTGGATTTTTTTTAGATCCCCCTTTTACATTTGCTTATATTCGGTTTTTATAACCGATTGGTTACAAATAAAAAATTTTCCTCTTTTGATTGCAGATCTCTGGAGCCAGATTTTAGGGGATATTTGACAGATTTGAGGGTATAGACAGTGATGGATTTGGTTGGGGTAGGATATGGTAGAGGGTGGTTGATAGGGTTGATAGAGTGTTTAGGTTAGATTTAGGGATTAGGGTTATTTTCAGGATTGGTTTGATTTAATTTAGGTTTAATTTAGTTTAGGGTTATTTAGGATTTTAGGGTTGGTGGCCGGAAATGGTGATGGTGGTAGCGAAGGAGAACGGCGACGGCGCGGCAGATTGGTGGCGGCTAGGGTTAGGGTTGAAGTTTGGATCCGGGTCGGGTTTTGAATCTGGTCGGGTGAAAACGGGTTATGACACATCTGAATCAATTTGCTTTAAGATAATGAGTCAAAGTTAGCTCAAATGCATGCATTTATCTTAGATCAACTCTCTTGAAACTAGTTTATCAAAACCCTTTTTCTTGGATGAGTTGTTTAATAAAGAAAGCACCCTTGAAATAATAAGAACAAGCTTAGTGAATGTCGTAAATAAGAATTTTCAAACTTTGGATCGTTTGGCTCATTAATTTTAAAAATATATTTGTATATAGCATTTTAGATTTTCTTTTCTTAAAGATCTAGAGTGAAATTGATAAATTTTGTAAACATATGAGACAAAAAGTTATTTTACTTTTTTTATAAAACAGATAACAATAAAATTGAATAGAAATTTGGGATAACCTGTTGGTCTAGCGGGATAATATGCTAGATCCCTTAAACATTGTCAAAGATTTAAATCCTGACACTGTGAATGAAGAAAATTAGATTGAGTGGGTTACCCCATGTTGGGCTTTTGCACGATCTAGATTAGTTGGCCAATAAGTTGAATATTGGTGATTAAACAAAAAATAATATCTTTGTTTTATATAAATTAAAAATAAAATTCTACTTTGTTAAAATAATTAAGGGTTTTAATTTAGAACAAAAAATAGAAATATTTAATTATTACCGAATTAAAATCAAGCTTTAAGGCTTAAATTGTTGCCCTTTGAATAGAAAAGAAAGGATAAGATTCAAACTGGTCAACACTGAACAGCTGAAGTAGGAAACAATCATCGACTCTTCTACTTTGAAACCAAGCTACTTCTTGGCCACTTGCCAAAAACAAACTTGGTCAACAAGGAAAATGATCAGACAAAACTCCCTGCTTCCCAAGCATATATGCTATGGTCCCAGTTCTATGCTCTATAAAGACATTAACAAACAAGTGAAATAATCAACCCCATTTTTCATACTCATCATTCCATTCCCAGCCTACATTTTCCAGACCAAAAATGAAGAGGGAGGCTCGCCTACATGGTGTGTTTCGGACTTACCCGGTCCAACCATCTCCACGGAACCCGAAACCCAAAACAGAACATGTTCAAATATTCGATCCGGTCCCGGTTGCCGGATCATTTTCCAATGTGACATCAAATGTCAGCAGCCATTCCAAGTTCACTGGAAAATGTGGGAAGTCACAATGGGTCCAGTGTCATTTGAATCCGGTTAGTAAGTCCAAGGACAAGACAAAGGGTGCTCAAAAGTTTAGGACAAGTAATGTGGCCGGTTTTAAATTCTCGGGGCTTTCAGCCACTGGGGTTTTGGATTATTTGGATAGTTTTAACGAAGAAGATGATATTTATGATCATCAAGCAAATGATCCTGACAATGATTATGAGAATGGCGGTACACGTGTTCTTGTCGATGATGACGATGATTATATGGCGAAGTTTTGGTCTCTACATGACAAACAGAATGATAACGACAACGACGAAGATGATCTATCTTTACTTGTATGAATTTGTAAGAATCACAAGGGGCTTTCTGTTTCCATTTTGCATCCGATCAGAATGCAGAACTTTCGCAGATGTTGTGCTTGATCTTATGCATGCTGCTGCTGGATATTTGGAGACGTATTCTCATGAGCGGCAGCCATTGCAAATCGTGATTCGAGAGAAGCAGCTGAAGTTTGGTTGTTAATTGAAGATTTCTGATGATTAAATGATTTTCTGCTTTGGCCAATGCACAATAGAAACGTAGTTTATGTTACTCGGATTCATGTGCAAATATATGTTCAATTTTTTTTTCCTAAGGTTTTATGTGTTTCACAATCATATCTTTATATCTTTATATTCATGTCTCGAATACTTGAAAGAAACATATAGAGTTAGAGGAACATTGTAATCACTAATTTTTTCCGAATTTTTTGTTATTATATAAATATTATTATATGTATGTGTATGTTTATTATATGATTAAATGTATTGTTTTGCATACATGCATGTATATGCATGTGAATATATGTGTATATTTATGTCATTTATATGTATTAATATTTTATGTATATCGTATATTTATATGTGTGTATAAGATGCATCTATTGCACCTATGTTTATTATTGTTAAGGTATTAATATTATATTTAATATCGGTAATATATTATAAATTAATAAAAAACATATATAATAAACTTTTAAATCCAATAACAGTCCAATGTTTAATTACAATCCATATCCCCTTTTATTACAATGGCCCGTTTTGGCCCAAACTAAACCTAAAGAAAACCCTAGAATAATAGCTGATGACCTAAATCTGACTCAAATTATTTTGCAGCCGCCCAGATCTGACCGTTGGATCAGATCTGATCCAACGGTCCAGATTGCACCCAAGGAGTCTCACGAGCTCGCCTTACTAGCGCGTGGAGTCCACCGCCGCGACCTTCCAACTCGGCCACGCGCCCACGCGCCCAACCTTTCGGATCTCCGCCACGTGACCGTTCGGCCGCGACGCCGTACTCCTCCGTGCACCCGCTCTCAGTCACCAGGCATGCGCAAAACCAAAAACAAGTAAAGTCAGATCAAAAGCATAGGCCTCAAGATTCAACAGAGATTAGGTCTCTTTTTTTTCATCATTTCATGTACTACCAAACGGATCTATAAATCCGAAAAAAAACCTCAAGCTTTCGAGGTAAAAACTCGGTCTTTTTCTCCTTTTCAGTTCGAATCAAAAGCTAATAACAAAAAAATAATAAATACAAAGTTCAGGGTTTACCAGTGCCGATCTCAGGCCGCCGTGATGTTTAACGGCTGAGGGCGGTGCGCCGATGAACAGCACCCGTTCACCTTCTTCTCTCCTTTTTCAGATCTATGGTCTTTTTTCTGGTTCGATAAAAAGAGGTTTTCATCTAGATTTTGTTTTTTTTTTAAATAGTATAAAAAAAATCTGGGTTTTTCCAGGTTCCGGCAGATTCCGGTGCCGGTACGCGGCGGTGCTCGGCCGGAACCTGGAGAACCATGGCGGCCATGAAGAACACCAGTGTCTATGAAATAAAAAACCAGAGGTTTTTTTTGAAGTTTTTGTTTTATAAAATGGGTGAAATGGTTTTAAAAAAAATTGTTATTTATACTGACCCTTAAAAGAAAAGGGGTTAATTAGGTCATTTAAATCTCTCCGCCCCTTTGATTTTTGCTCCGCATTCCCTCAACTTTTCATTTCAGTCACTAGTTTTAAATCAGTCTTATTTCTTCGAAATTTCGTCCTAGATTTTGGTTTTAATCCATTTTAGTCCTGAGATCCGTGGGTAAAATTCCCCTTTTGACCCCTACCTTTTTATAATTAATGTTTCTTAATTGTTTTATTTATTTAATTTATGGCTTGAATGTTTTATTTTATTTTATTTGGTCCCTTTTTTATTATCTAATTTATTGCCATTATATGTATATATTATATGTTTAATTTCTACATTGTATAGTTTATATATATAGTGTATAACAATATTCTTTTCTCTCAAAAGTTATATGTTACGTAATATTTTATACCATATAAATACCTCATATAATTTTCTGTTAATATATATAGGCCGCATGGTAGAAATGTTTTTAATGGACATAATATGTAGTAATATACAGTACAATATGTAACTTTTTATCATAATATATATGTATATATACGAAAGTACCCCTTTTATGGTAATATGTTATACTATAGTTTACATAATATGTATGTATTTTATGCATCATATAATACGATATATTGTATCTTGCCTTGATGTACATAAATGTATGTATTTTAATTTTCGTATGGTTCATTGTTGTCAGAATTTAATATTCATGTTTTATTGTCCATGCTTTTAGCATTATATTTTTGTTCATGCATATTATGTATATCTATATTTTAAGTATAATTTATACATTGTATATTGCAGTTTGTTATTTTCATGTTTGTATATATTTAATCTTATTCACATTTATTTGCCTTTTTTCTTGTACATGCTTTTTTTTTATCTCATTAGTTTTTTTAACCTAGTCTTCATTCCGGTAGTGGGAGTGTCATCCCGGTTTCCGGGGTCATCTCTTTTGGTATCGTGAATCGAGATATTTTTAAATTGTCATTTTTTTAATTTTTAAATTAAATTTTAATTATTTTTAATAAATACGATATGAACCCATTATATACCAATTTTTGGGCATAGCGGGATGTTAACCCTTCCCCGTGCGTAACCGACTCCGAACTCGAATCTCTGGTTCTATTTTTTGGTGTCCGGTCTACCTTATTCAAGTGACCGGTGGCGACTCCCTCAATTTTATTCCAAAATAATAAATTTTCAAACTTTCCCCTTTTTTAAAACATTTTCCAAAACTTTCAAACAATAAAAAAAGGAAAGACGAAAATTTTATGTTTCAAAAGGGTCGCTACAAACATAAATGTTGTAGCATATGTTGGATACTAGTATAATATATTATATGTGTTCTTGCAAGTTTTACTTCCACCTACCAACCTAATCTAAGAGAGCTAGACCATCACAATCATAATTTATATTTACCCGGACTTTGAACATGTTTTGATTTCATAAGTGTTTGATTATTTTTATTCTTTCATATATTTGAAGGATCGTATATCATATCTATATCCAAATACGCATTGAATAAAGGTATTTAAAAAATATTTGAAGAAAAATGCAGAAACCGGGAACCATACATCATCATTCTTTCACTGGTTGACAAACTTCTGTACACCAAGAATAGATAATACTTTATCTATAAATAAATAAATAAAAACTTCGTATAGTAATTTGATCTTTTCCGACATTCGATCTTAACTTTATATAAAAAAAATAAGTATTCCAATTACAAACATATTGCGTCCCCAATAACCAGCATTGTGTCTGAAATTCAAAGCAAAATCTCGTAAACCAATAGTTCTAAGCAAGTGTAACAGTATAACCGGGCACGGACTTAATATGAAGCAATCGCCGTTAAAATACCGGTAAAAGCAAGGCGTTCATGACGTGAAGCTATTTTATGTAAGATCATCTTCCTCCATTTCTTTAGCTTTCAGCTTTTCCTTCACCCGAAGTAAAAGGCTTGTCTTCCAAGAATCCTGCAATGTGTATTGCGTAAACAGAAAACACACTATAATTCTAATTTCATCCGAGAAGCATTTGTGGTCGAAATTGGCATACCAATGGGGTCATGCTGTCAAACTCCTTGACAGCATCTGTAAACTTCGTGACATCTTCCTCGTCCATAGCAGAAGCAATGTCCTGTCACGGAAAGCATAAGCTCATTACCATATGAATTTCAAGGGTAAGCACCGGATTCTCAAAATTACTACCATTCGAAGTAAATGAATCGTAGTGTAACAAGTTTTCCGGTTCGGATGTAAGTCAGTAACCAGATGTATCACCAGCCAATGCGCATGAAAGGGGAAAATAGAACAAATGGAAAAAATGCAACCATTGAATAGGCATCTTTAAGCAATCAAAAAAACTAATCACATCAACTCCTTTAGCAATAGAAAAATAAATTAGAAAAAAATTATAAACTGTTTCCTTGTGATAACTTACAGCCAATAATCTACACTCTCGTGTTCCAGAAAAAGTTGGATCCAGATCCTGAAAAAGCAAATGTAGATTGAGGAGAAAGTTCAATAAACTAGAGGTAAACATGTTTTAACGATGCCAAAACGTCAACCTGATACCGTTCTAATGCATTGGTGATTGCAACGACATCGCCTTTGCAGAGTTGACAAATGCCAGCATTGAGGAGATGCCCTTTAACTCCATACTTCAGCAAGTTATTGGTAATTGACTGTCGTGCTATATCTTCATAGATCTCAATGGCTTTCTGGTATCTGATGAAATTCAAAAGTAGAGCTACAAAAAATTCTCAAATTTTACATGGGTAGTTGTATTTATCTGACCAGACAACACAAAATCCTAGCAAGAACAACATCTATTAGAAATGAATATGCTTACTGTTCAATCTGAGCAGCAAATTGTGCAACTTTCTGCTTGCACTGATTGGCAGAAGTAGATACTTCTTCACTTTGGAAGAAATCGGCAGCCTTTTCGTAATAATCCATGGCCTGTTCAATGTTTTGTTCAGACTCGTATAATTCAGCAATTTCCTGCACATGAAACAGGCATCCGTGTCTATCAATAACCGTAAGCAACATCATGATACAAAGTTGTGGATATAGTGGGGAAACGGTAACAGTACTATGGAAAAACATGAATGCCTAACACACTCCAACAGAGAGAAAATTTCAACAAAAAAAAGAAGAAAATGAAAAGTTCCCACTATAAAATTATGCTTGCACATGAATGAAGAAACAGTACCTTATAATACCTTGCAGCCATACTGATCCTTCCAATATCACAGAACATCTTCACTGCCTGCTGCAAGCACGATATAGCCTCTGTATAGAAGCAAAAATTTAGTACCCGGCAACGGTTTTCACTAAGCGAAACTATGCACAAATCACTTACCCTTCGGCGATGTTTTCTTATAGCAATGAGCAGCACTAACATACGCTTGAGCAGCTTCATGGTGGCTTTCTAGCTGGGGGGGCAAATAAAAGAGTCAAATTCAATCTTACAAAACAGTTAATTACTATGAATTAAATGCTATTTTGCTCAACTGCTTACTTTCAAATGACAATTTGCTAACTTTACATAAATTGATCCAGCTCTGTCCCCTTGTGAGAAGAAAATATACAGAGTAAATTAAACAGCTTTATTTTTAAAAAAATCAATTTCATCACACTTCAAATATCCATTGAATTATAAAGTAATTAATCCATAATCTGATTCCAAAAGAATCTTAAATTTGACATTCTCTAAAAGAATCAAAACAACTACATTAATTCTTGACGCAATCGGGATTATCCGGCAGCAATAATCAATAAATTGAAACATAATACAAGAATTAAAAGTTAGGAACAAAAACAGCAATAAAAATCTTTGATCGCCATAATGTTTTTTTCTTTCTGATTTTGATCGCCTCGATAGAAACATTAACCATAGATTTTGGATTGATATTTCTGCGTCGCGAACTTAATCAGAAGATCTCGAATTTTTATTTTTGATCCAGCAATTCTCGAGAAACAAACAGAACATAATATTTAAAAGAAAAAACGAATAAGGAAAAAAGGAAAGAAATACAGGATTTGGCGAGCTTGAAGAAATTGGCTGCTTTCTCAAAGAGATCGGCGGCATCTTCATATTTGGAGCCAAAAAAGCCCCAACTGTTTAGCTTTTTCTCTGCGTTTTTCTCGAATTCTTCTCCCCTGGCTGATTGATCTCCCATTTCCCCCCTTTGTTTTGATCAAAAATGAAATTGAAAAACTAAAACATAAAATAAAAATTTAGAAGCCTTATGATTTATTGGGAAAATAAGATATTTATGAATTTTCCTCTTTTCTTGAATGAATTTTCTACCTCTGAGGTAGTTGAAAAATATATTTAACTACTATACTCATATTATCTATAAAAAAAAAAACTATTATATTCATAAATCTAATATTAAATAAATATTTAATAAAAACTTTTTTGAGATAATAAATAAAAACTAAAAATAAAGTTAATTTTAAGAAATCATTTCTGGCCCATATAGTATAAGATTTGAATCCAATCTTTGCTAAAGTTATTTTAATAATTAGAATTTTAAATCAATAATTTGATTTTAGCTTATTAAAAACAATTTATTTATATTTATAAAGCCGAAACATTCTATAGTTTTGAGTGTTTCGGTTTTCTTAATCATTAAGTATTTTTAATATTTTTTTATTAACGTGAGTCGAGTCGAGTCGAATTGAATTTTTTATTTTTTTTAATTATTATTAATTTTAAATTCATTTACTCCAATCATTCATCATCGCACCTACCATATATTAAATTTTTTAATTTTTTTATCCAAATCAAAATGAAGACATGTTCTAGTAAGTAAAAGTATTTTTTTTCTTTTGAAAAAAGGAAGCCGGCTTTTATTAAACAAAAATAAAAATACACGATATAGAAGAACATGGGAAGAAGAAGAAAACCAGAATCAAGAACATAAACAACAATAACAACAAAAATAAAACAAGAACAAATCGGGAGAACAAAAATAAAACATAACCACAACTATACAAAAGGATAAAACTTTGATACATAGGCTGTGTAAAACTAATTTTACACAAGCATGAGTTTTTAATAAAAACTCAAATCTTAAATTTCTAACCCTAACCTTAAAAACTAAACCCTAAACTTTAAATCCTATACACTAAATTATAAACACTAACCTTAAATTCTAAACTATACAACATAAACCCCTAAACTTTAAATCCTAAACTAAAATCCTAACCCCCTAAAAATAAAGGCACATGAGAACAAATCTCAAAGAAAAAACAGCATAAGAGGACCAAGCAAAGGCCCAAAGAGACAAACGGAAAAACCGCAGCAAAGCAGCCAACAACACAAATCTTTCATTGCATGTCATTCGGTGGGTCAACCAAGGATCGATCTTGGGTAGTAACGCATCTGTCGAGCAGACGTGGACCGGGACATCGCTCCTAGATGAATGGATCGCTGACGTCAAAAAAATTGAACTTTTATGATTTGAATACCCCCAATATTTTACATGAGATAATTAAGTACTCGATCTAAATTCGTTAAAATGTTAAAAAGCGAAGAAACAAGAAGAGCAAATTGATCCAAATAAGTGGAATCCACCTTTAAAGATTATGAATGGGAAAGATGTCTACTTTACAAACCAAACCCAGTTGTTTTCACTGTCCCCCAATCCATTATATATACAAATTTTTTTATGCAGATATGAGCAAAAGGGGCTTTAGATTTATCCCACATAGAAAAGCGTCAATCTTGATGAATCCAACTGATACATCAAAATCCAAGCAAACCAAAATTTTCAGAAGGTGGAACACTTACTATGATGGAAAACTCAGCTTCATTGTCCCCAATCCATCGGCCCACGGTTTGCATACAGATCTCGGCACGAAACATCAACGGCTAAAATGGTGATTTTTTTGTCCTAGCAAGATGGCTTGAGAGCAGTTGCTTTAGGGGGCACGAGCACGGGTTCATTACTTGCAGCTTTCATTGCAGCAATCTCTTCTAATCGTTTCCATCTGGCTTCACGTTTCGATTTAACCTCGTCTTCTCGTGCTTCATCTTCTTCAAACTTATGCAAGCACTCCTCAAAGAGTTCAGGGTCAGTGTCGGAGAAAATCTTGCGGACGTTTAGTGTCAAGCTTTGCACTGCTTGATTCCAGTGGTTTCTAGCATTCTTTTCCAAGGAAGGGAAGATAATGGGAAGTATAACGTTCCGATTCTGTTTTATTAGGTTCTCAATATGATCATTGTTCCATAAGAACAAAGCCCTCTCTGCCACCTGCAAACAAAGTTTGAGTTTTTAAAGCTAGAAAATACAAAGACATCAAGAAATTAGCGCATCATCTTCAAACTTTCAAAATGCTAGTTCTCCACGTATTTTAAGTTTGTGTATTCACTAGTAGCAAAACCGACTCAGTGCATTTTCACACTGTAACTCCCTATATTACTCCAACTCTTCATTTTTCTTCAAGTTCCCATGTCCGGCGTCCATGTTCAACATATACTCGGAAATAGACATAGGGCATATGATCCACTAATGACCCTCCAAATACATAGGAATCTCATAACTATACCGGACAGATAGCCTTAATAGACAGTTACACCCGAATCCAAGTAACATAGATAATTACAACTACGATTGAAATAACTATAAATACAAGTATATCTTGACATCTGCAGACAACATAGCTTTCATTCATATAAAAAAAAAAACAGATACCATGGAGAAACCCAAGTGTTATAAAACAAACTGAAGTTCAAAACCGTCCTCTTGTCAAGGCTTTGCAGACCAACTAAATTAAAGGGGACATCAGCCAAAAGTTTTAGAGCTATTCAAATAGTGAACACACATTTGATCACAAACCATGAAACATCGTTTTAGCAACTGCAAGTTAAGATTATATGATAAATTTGATAATAGAGTCAATTACTAAAAAAACACAAACATTATATCAACGAGGACACTTGGATTTTCAGTTATTCGTGATCATTTCAGTCTCATAATCTTTAAAGATCTGAATCAAAATGAAGTCCTAAATAGAGCACGATGGCACAAAAAGATCCATTTAGACAAACAAATAAAGTGGCAAAAGGCACGTTTATCTTAATCTAAACCATTAAACCGTTCTTTCATTTTTTTCAGTTTTTAACTAGTTATGCTTTGTCAAGAGAATTTTGTAAAGAAAGAAAAGAGCAAAGTTGCAAGTAATGGACCGATGGAATTCTTACCTGAAAATGCGAGCTACTCAAGCAACGGCCTATCTGGCAGAATAAGGGAACCATGCAACGTTGAAACTCAGCAAGTTGTGTGGCTTCTAAAACTTCCTCCAGTTCACCCAAGAACATGACTTCTTTGGAGCTATTTGTAATCGGCCAATACTTTAGCAAGCCCCGAATAACAGTATCAGCAAGCTTGCAGTCTTTCTCCACAAATTGAGTAATGCAATAAGATAACTGCTGATGGTACATGGGTATGCACTTCGGTTTGTGAAGTGGTATTAATGCACGGACAAGAAAGAGCTTATGTTCTTCTTTTAGTGGCAAAGCAAACCCATTGATTATACTACAAAGTATTTCTAATAGCTCCGCAATTCCATTGAGTTTTTCAGTTTCAAAGATAAATCGGTAAAAGATGTTGTTTATTGCTTTCCGGATGAAAGGACGATGGACCATAAATTTCCCGTAGATGCGATGCAACACAGTTTTCAGGTACTCCCTTTCTCTGGGGTCCTCTGAATCAAAAAGGTCTAACAACCTTAGAACAAAAGAGTGATCGATATACCGCTTGGCCAGTTTTGCATCCGTCTCGGGTGATGCCACAAACCTCAAAAGAAATTCATAAACAACTTGCAAATGAGGCCATGCGGAATCCATAGAGGGCTCCTCCTCTTCCAAATCATATGCTTCGAAGACCTTGTTCTCGCGTGGTGGAGAAGTAAGCGTACTAAACAAATTTACAGACACCACCTTTACAATTTCTACCATAACAGTCTCCGAAAATTTCCCATTAGCGGATGAAACATAATCCACAAGCTCTAACAAAGTTTGCCGCTTGATATCCTTATCATTGATGTTTTTCGTTGGGTCAGTGAAGTCAAACACGACGCAACACATGTTCAGCTTTCTGATAAACAAGTTCTGCTTCTCGGAATTCGGAACATCTCTAAAACTAGGCAATGCCTCAAAGGAAGCAGCAAAAGTATTCCCATTCAACTTTGCATTCACCACTTGAGAAATCTTATTCCCTTGATTCAGCCCTGAACTCGGAGTAGATTTAAACCCAGAAAACGATGCACCACTCAAGTTTGCAAAGCGATTACTCGCCAAATCGCTGTTTCTCGAACTGGTAGAAGCATTCGACGAGGAGGTAAAGGTTCCCCCCTCCCGATTGTCACTCGACTTAGATGGTTTACGAGGGAGCCTATTAAGTATTTGTTTGATCATCCTTACTTTGAACAAGAATCTCTTCTAACAAACTCATCAACGGGACACGAAAAGAAAACCCTTTAAAGCAAATGCACCACCAAATACCCAGAAACGAAAGAATAGATGCCGAAATAGCAAGCCATCCATGAGTCAATTCACCAATAAATGTGCAACTCCATCCTCACTAAGATCAACTCATCAACGGGACATGAAAAGAAAACCCTTCAAAGCAAATGCACCACCAATACCCAGAAACGAAAGCATAGATGCCAAAAACTTGTTGACTCATAATCCGAAAGCCATCCATGAGTCAATTCACCAATAAATGTGCAACTCCATCCCCACTAAGATCAACTATTCATTCAATGCCAACAGAGAAATTCCTTGTTTCTTTGAACATCAACATAAACCCAGTTCGATTGTTGGAAGACAAAAAAAAAAACTAAAACACAGAAAACCAGTCCAAGCTTAAGCACATCAATCAAGTGTATGACAAAAGGCCCCAATCAGCATACACAACCTCCATATTAACCCCATCCACACCATAAAATTGAACTCCAAAAGCTTTAAGTTTTTAGCTGAATTACTTTAAAATTAAAGGAACAAAGAATATTCACCTGTTGTCTCCTTGAAATTAATTTTCCTCAGCTTTCAATCTTCAAAGATTGAAAAGAAAAGAAGAAAGCATTGAGCTAAATCAAAAGACATAGATCTGGGTTTGATCTTAAAAACCCAATCAGCAATTCCCACCAAAATCAACCTACAAAATTATCAAAAACAACATAAGAAAAGAGTCGGCTTTAGTCCAGAACGAAGGTAAAAATCCTATACTTACAAACAATCTTTTCTTTCTAGAATCTAAAGTAATGGATTTAGAAAGAAACAGCATCGAACAACCTTTAGATGTAGTTGTGATTTGATACTTTGTTTTTTTAAAGGAAAATAAATGTTCGAATAAATCCAATTTCCTTTTGTTTTTAAAAAAAAAAATGGTTCTTCTAAACATCCTCTTCGAGTTAAAGCTTTTTTATTTGCTCCGGATGAAGATGGAATCCAATTGACTAAACCACCCTTCGAACTTTTGAAGGAAACCCGCTTTTATTTGCTTCGGGAGGGGATGAGATGAAGGCTAAGAATGGGAATGGAGAGAGTTTTATTGAGTTACTGTTCTCACGCGCCGATTAAGCGCGAGTGGTATTTTGAAGAGTTAGGACAGATCCATTTCCACGTTCTGTTGCCTTGTTTAACAATAATAATAAATAATTATTTTAGACATAATATTAATTTAAATTATGATAAAATATAAAAAATATTTTTATTATATTTTAACATTTTCACATATTTTGATGAAAATATATAAAATTTTAAATATTTTTTATTTAAAAAATTGACATAAATATATATATATATATAATTTTTAAATTAATAAATAATTTATTAATAGAATAATTTTGTCTTGATGAAAAATTATAAATTTATCAACTATAAAACAAACACACCATAAGATAACAAATGAAGGTTAAAATAAATTTTGACACTCAAAAGTACTTTTCCAACCGTAAATGTTAGAATCCTGTCGAATAACAAACAGAACTTGAACATAGACATAACCTTTGAAAATTTTCACTTCCGGAAGACATGGACGGATGTAGGATTTTATGTCAGATGGTGTGAACTATTAGGAAGCTATATTAAAATTTATTGATATCAAAATAAGGGAAGTGCAAATGAAAGATCAAAGTGATTATGGCAGACTCAGACGGTTCAGCCGCATAGTCGAAGTAAAGAAAATGAGAGGAGAAAGAGAAGGGGTACTACCCTCTAAATTCAACATTGCCCAGCGCATTGTGGTTGTTCTCAGACCTCATTTTTTCTCTCATAGGAGGCGTGGGTATTTACTTTTTTACACTGTTGGTGATTAGATGACGTCAGACTCTGTGACAAATTATGACGGGTTGATAGAAATAAGCCAACTTTCAAATATCAAATTTTGCATGTTGGCCACATAGGCAGAGTGTTGTAGCGTCTGACATCATCTGTTCCCAAGGTAATGCGAGGATTTCGATAACATTAGCCTCCGAAAGTGCTTTTCTCCGGAGGAGTTGAATTTATGAGTTATTTCAAGAGTTTACCAAATCTAGAGATATTAAAGGGTATTTTCAAGATCACACCAAGACGAAGAAAACAAGTGTAACCTAAATGTATGTATGAATTATAAAATTTTAAGGGGTGCGAAATCATATCATCATTAGAAAATAAAAAATATCTAAATTATATAAGAATTTGAAATTTTTAGAAGTATAAATGCCTTCTCTCGGTCCATTCTGCTTGTGGTTTATTTATTTATTTATTTATTTATTATTATTATTATTATTATTATTATTATAAAAGCTAGTGAAGTAATGATTTTCTATCGCCAAATGATGCCTGTAATTAAAGATGTTTTAGGTTAAGTACCACTATGGCATGCAACTTGCAGAAAGAATTGACCTTTTCTCCATCGAAGATAAGATAATTTCTCTTTGGTTTCAAAGTTGTAAAAGATAAGATTTGGACTTTAGACGACCTATATGTTCAAAAAAAAAAAAGACTTTAGACGACCTACACTACTCATATTACTTGGCAAGCTCAACTCTATTAGGATCAAGTCTTTTTAGGTTGTGTTTGTAGTTGTGGTAGCTGTGACAAACGATCTTTTATCGACCACAGCAATCCCAAATAACTTTTAGTTTGGCTCCCAACGAGTATTTGTTCATCTTTTTTAGTCCTCAAACGGCGTTCTATGAAAGTTGGATTTTTTAGCTTCTTAAAGGCAAAGGAAGCCTTAATATTTTTCAGTTCGAATTATTGAACAGAAATTATTAATTAATAAAAAGTAAAATTAACTATAAAAATATTTTATTGTTTTTGAATTGAAAAAAGATATTTAAAAAATATACTAACCCCAACCCAACTCATGAAGACTTCTAAATTATAACCAACAAACTATATTAAATTCGGAATTCAATAACTTTGAGTCTCCATTAATCAAAAGGCTTAAATGAAAAATAAGTGTCCAAAGTATATTATTTTTGAACTTTAAGTTCCTAAAGTATTTTTTTTGTAAAAATAGGTGCCTAAAGTTTCTAAAGTTATAATTTTAGGTGCCACAAGTTAACTTTTCGTTAATTTTTTAAAAAATATATATATATTTTTTATTTTATTTTTTAAACTTATTTTAAAAAAATCCTAATTTTCTAAAATTTGCAAAATTGCCCCTAAATTCGAAATCTCTAAGTCACCAAAACTCAAATCAAGATTTGAGTGGATTTCGTCGCCGATGGAGCAGTCGTCGACGACCACATCCTTCGTCGGACCACCACGGTCGTTTACCCTATCATCCCATCACCGAAAAATGGACCGAAGTCATGCAAAACGTCGAACGAAAAGCCGTAACATTCAAAAATTACATTCGAACGATTTGCGACGAGCGGCGACTGAACAACGATGATTAGTGCATGGGTATTTGGGAGAAGGGAAGACACTCCATTTCGTCGCAGAAATAGTGGCCAACGGCAGCGGAAGTGGCCGGATTGGGATTTAGGTATTTCGGGATTAAGGAATTTGGGACTTTTTGGAATTTTAGAAAAATGAGTTTTTTTTTTTTTGAAAATTTTAATTTTTAATTTTTTAAAAAAATAATTAAAAATAAAAAAAATAAAACTTGCCACATGTCACATTATCATTGGCTACCAAGATTTTTTTAATGGCAGTTAACCCGAAGCACCTAAAATTATAACTTTAAAAATTAATGAAGTCTGCCGACATCTTCTAGCACCCAGTAAAAAAAATGAAAAATTAATTAATCAAACGGTCAAGATTCAAAGTAAGAAAGTGATTATGAATCTTAACCATTTAACTAACTAATTTTCTACCCTTCTTCTTTTCTATCCTTCCTAGCAAGCAAAGCCTAAAGAAAAGAAGAGGTCGAACCCAACAAATGGCTCCGGAAAAAAAAAGATTATGTTCATCCTAAGAGACCCGAGTTCGAGTACTTGTTTATACCTTGTCAAAGGGTAAAAAAATATAAATAGATATTACTATATAATCACACCAATATATTAAAAAAATAAGAAAATGTCAAAATATATCATATTTGAAGCCACAACCACCCCAAAGAGATCAATTCTAAGCTAAGCTAAAAAGATTGTACAAAAACTTTCTTTCTTTGAGAGCTTGCGTTACCTTATAGAATGATACCAAGCAGTCTTCAAGATCTCAGTGGAGGGGGTAGCTGCTCTCATTGTAGATCTGTCGCTTAAAGTACATACAAGTATCGTGTCAAGCAACAAGTCAATGCGAGAGTGCTGCACATCCCAACCAAGGACCAAAAGCAAAACCATCCGAACAGAATCGTCTAAACTCAAACCTCAATGCTCCATCAAGGCTGTTTCTGTTTCTGAAAGTGGAGCTGCACAAAAAACCTCCAAATCAAAATCGATACCGCAAGGTAGAAAATGAGCCAAAACCATGGTAAAATTCTCAGTTTCAGACTAGATCTTGCATTGATTTGGTACATGCGATAATTAATGGATAAACAAATTAAAACATTAATATAAAGAGTCCTATACTACAGTCCCTACATGGATGCCTTTTAATAGTAATAACGTGCAAGAAAACCAACATACCGAGCAAATCCTCATAAGAATCGACTAACAGGGATGTGTCCATCAGAAGAGGAGAGAAGACCTGATCCTGCGCCTCTTCCAAATTAAAAAGTGACTTTTGCCAATCAGCAGCCGCACAACAAGAAGCAGTGGCTGAGTGAAATCCATTTGCTTGATCTAAATGATTAGGAGAATCCAGATTGTTCAACATGTGTGATAAGTTGTCATAGTTATTCCCAATGTGACCATCACTGGCATAGCTTCGAGCAAGGAATTTTCTGTTTGAGTTGAAAATAATCTCTTAGTCCTTATAGAGATCAATTTAGTTTCTGGTCCCACATGAAAATGATTAGTTGATGAAACAGGTACAAAGAAATGCTCAGAGCTTTCATCAGATTGCCTGTCCCGAAACGACTCTACATTGCAGGATGGCACTGACAGTGCAGCTTGCCTAACAGATCTCTTTAGGTTCTCAACATAAGAAATATCACTATCTGCATCAAGAATCAATTTATTCAGCTAAAGGAGTTAAATCACCCTCTTTCAACTGATAGAAGACGTTAAACCAATAACATGTAGAGAGCCAAATTGGGAATGAAAAGCAACAAACCTTGAGGTGAGTTATTCAGGTGATTGTTTGCTAGAGGCAGTTCCATAGAGTTCCTTTCAGACAAAGAGTCAATTTGGTTGGTCTGAGGAGCTAAGGTTTGTCGCTTTTGAATGCTTCCACCCTTTCCAGATGAATTTGGAGTTAAACTAAATAACTGTGGGAGCTTTAAAGCAGGAGGGCTGGCTGAATTCTTCTCAAGCTGAACGGTAGACATTTTTGAAGTAATGTCACCAACATCATCAGAACTACTTTCCGGAATGGTACAGAAAAATATCTTAAAAAATGAGTCATATGTTCTACATTACACAAATATTCAGATGTTCCAAATATTATCATTATTTGCATTACATGAACAAGGAGTGAACATTTACCAAGGTCCTACTGCTCTGAGCTTGAATAGGTGAGGTGGTTTGACCACGATGTTTGGCCATTGCAGGTAAGTTGGAGGAAATGCTATGTACTTTCTTCCTTGCACTCTGATATTGACTTCTGGATTGATGGAGCAACTTTTTCTAGTTGGTTGATAAGCACCTGCATTTGAAATCTATTAGAAATTAATAGTAGTATCTTGTGAACACAAGAAAGTGCCAGAAAGACCCTTAGAGAACTAAAAACCATAACGGCAATTTATGGTTAGGAGAGGCACATGTGCAAACGTACTCCTAAACAAACATGCATGTAAGAAGCAAGTTAAGAAGAGAACAGAACTCATATTGTCAAAAGCCATGAATTTTATTGTATATCTCACCCACATAACATACAAGAAAATTTCAAATAAATATACAAGCCTGTGTCTTAACTTAGGTAACTTCTAAGCTAGGAAAGAGACTAATTCTAGTAATAAAAAACAATCCCTTAGAGATAGGGATCCTAACAAATAAAAGATATTTACAAATCCTAGTCAATCTCCTTAATTTAGGAATCTAATCTCTGACACTCCCCCTCAAGCTGGGGCATGGATGTCTTCCATCCTCAGCTTGTTTGTTAACTTCTGAAAACACTTACCAGGTAGCCCCTTGGTAAGTATATCTGCAACTTGATCTCCATTGGTTACATAGGGAGTACAGATCAAGCCACTGTCAAGTTTCTCTTTTATGAAATGTCTATCCACTTCAACATGTTTTGTTCTGTCATGTTGAACTGGATTATGAGCAATGTTGGTTGCTGACTTGTTATCACAGTATAGCTTCATTGGTCCATTCCATTTTACCTTTAAGTCCTCTAAAATCATCATCAGCCATAATAACTCACAAATTCCCAATGCCATAGCTCGAAATTCAGCTTCTGCACTGGATCTAGCCACCACATTCTGTTTTTTGCTTCTCCAAGTAACTAAGTTTCCTCCAAAGAAAGTGCAGAGAGCTTTGAGGTTGACCTTCTATCACTTATGGATCCTGCATAGTCTGCATCTCTGTATGCTTCAGTCAAGTTCCCCCTCTTCTAAACAAAATTCCTTTGCCAGTGTGCCCTTCAAGTATCTTGCAAAATTTGGACTACAACCCTTAGGTGCGATTCCTTAGGATTGTGCATGAATTGGCTCACAACTCCAACAAAGATATGCTATGTCCAGTCTGGTGTGTGACAAATAGATAAGCCTTCCCACGAGTCTCTCAAAATGAACTCATCATCAACCGCCATATCATCCTCCTTTGTCTCTCCAAGCTTGTGATTGACTTCTATAGGAGTTTCTACTGGTTTACATCCTAATTTTCCAGTTTCCTTCAGCAAGTCCAAAGTATACTTCTGCTGAGATATAAAAATTCATTGTTGTGAGTGTGCCACCTCAATACCAAGGAAGTATTTTAATCTTCCAAGCTCCTTCACCTCAAACTCTTTATAAGACACTTCTTTAAACTATCAATTCCTTCAAAATCGTTTCCTGTAACAATTATATCATCTAAATACCAATAGTACAGTTACTCCCCCTGAAGGAGAGTGTTTCACGAACAGAGTATGGTCACCCTGACTTTGTTTGAAACCTTGTCTTAGCATTACTTTAGTAAACCTTCCAAACCAAGCTCTTGGAGACTGCTTTAGTCCATATAGAGCTTTCTTCAATCTGCAAACTGGCTGTCCAGTATTCGAACCAAATCCAGGTGGAATATCCATGTACACTTCCTCTTCAAGGTCCCCATGCAAGAAGGCATTCTTAATGTCAAACTGCTGCAAACTCCATCCCTGAATAGCTGCTATGGAAAGTAGGACCCTCACTGTGTTCATCTTTGCAACCGGGGCAAATGTTTCAAGATAGTTGATCCCATAGGTTTGAGAGTACCCCTTTGCCACCAATCTTGCTTTGTACCTTTCCAAAGAACCATCTGACTTATACTTGACAGTAAACACCCATCTGCATCCTACTGTTTTCTTCCCTTCTGGCAGCTTCACTAAATCCCATGTCTTATTCTTCTCTAGTGCCTCCATTTCTTCTTTCATAGCCTTTCTCCAGTTCTCATTTTCTAATGCCTCGGATACTGTTTTAGGAGTAGTAATGTCATTTAGGGTAGTAAGAAAGGCTCTGTGATTAGGAGATAGGTTTTTCTAGGTTATAAACAAATAAGATGGGTGTTTGGTGGTGCAGGTTCTTTTTCCCTTTCTAATAGTAATGGGAAATTCAAAATCAGAAGCAGATATAGCATTTTCTGCCTCATTTTGTTCAGAGAGAGTTTCAGAATGTACCTCAAATTGTATAGGAGCAGGAGAAGGAGTTTCAGAATGTACCTCAATTTGTATAGGAGCAGGAGAAGGGGATGATTGAATCTGCATAGGTGTCTTCCTCCTCGAATAAGTCCTTAGGGGACAAGTAGTGCCTTGAATATTGGGTTGTGGGGTATTAATGTTTGTTTGAGGAGTAAGAGTATTAGGTTCTGACTGAGGAGAATATGGAGTAGGGGAAGATGGAGTAGAAAGATCAATAAGGGGTTGAAGTAAAAACAAATCTGCATCCTTATCTTCCCTAAATGATATCTCCCCCTGAAGATAAGGGACTGTAAAATAACTCTCTTTTTCAACAAAAGTGACATCGGCAGAGGTGTAGTATTTCCTTGTAGGTGGGTGGTAGCACTTGTAGCCCTTTTGAGTTGAGGAATAGCCAATGAATATACATCTCAAAGCCCTTGGATCAAGTTTACCTCGGCTTTGAGAATGGATGTGAACAAAAGCAACACACCTAAATACCCTCGGTTTTAGGTTAAAAGATGGGCTGAAATTGGGAAATAAATTTGTAAGGGTTTGAAGGGGACTTTGGGATGCAAGGACTTTAGAGAGTAGTCTGTTTATTATGTAAGTGGCAGTTAACACAGCCTCTCCCAGTACCTTTTAGGGACCTTGTTTTGAAATAAAAGGGCTCTAGTCATGGCAAGGAGATGTCCATTCTTTCTTTCTGCTACCCCATTCTGTTGGGGAGTATTTACACAAGAGGATTCGTGGATAATACCTTTTTCTAAGAAATAAGGGGATAGGACTTGGTTAAAGTAGTCCTTGGCATTGTCTGATCTGATTCTCTTTACTTCAGCCCCAAACTGAGTCTTAACCATGGTGTAGAAATTTTTAAAGGTAGAGGTAACATCTGACTTTTGTTTCAGTAGGTAAATCCAAGTAACCCTAGTACAATCATCTATAAAAGACACAAACCATCTAGCCCCGGTTATGTTAGGGATAGTGGAAGGCCCCCAAACATCACTGTGAATAAGAGTAAAGGGACTGTTGGTCCGGGTATTACTTGTTTGGAAAGAAGAACGTTTATGCTTTGCAAGTTCACAAACTTCACAATGAAATTCTTCAATATTTAAGAATTTACACAAGGAGGGAAACATAGTTTTTAAGAGTCTAAAAGGTGGGTGACCAAGGCGAAAATGATGTAGCCAGATTTGGTCTTTATTGGTTGTAGATTCGGATAAAAAAGACAATGGTTGAGCATTCAAAACTCTAGCTGGTCCACCAAGATCTTCAAGGTAGTATAGGCCGTTTATTTCCCTAGCACGCCCAATCATCCTCTTGTAGATAATTGTCATGTAAAT
This sequence comes from Hibiscus mutabilis, assembly GCA_019671005.1. Lineage (NCBI taxonomy): Eukaryota > Viridiplantae > Streptophyta > Magnoliopsida > Malvales > Malvaceae > Hibiscus > Hibiscus mutabilis. Next base: position 43,815,074 of record CM033756.1, read on the forward strand.
AGAGATAATTCTTTTGTAAAAATCTAAGTAATTTAGATATCTTACAACTCTAATCTCTTAAAGTAGTTTAGATAGCATATAACTCTTATCTACTAAGTAGTTTAGATAACCTTTATTTCTTATCTTATAAGATCATATTTTATCTAGACTAGTTTGAATTTTATTAGAACTCCCTATACTAAATCTATAAGTAGTTGGCTTGTATGTACTCTTCAAATCAATTCAAGGAAAAACAGTGAATCAGATTTATCACTGACCAAAATACTTTTCCCTATTTTCTACATGGTATTAGTCTAGGTTTTTCAGATCCTATCCGAAAAAATCCTTGGTTAATGGCTGGCGAAAAAACATTCGAGATTAGCTCAAAAGCTAGTCCATCCCCACGGCCACAGAGGGACAATCAATCACATTTGGTCACCTATGTAAGAAATATTAGCGGCCAATTTAGCAAGCAACATGGAGGTAATCTTTCTTTTTGCAAATATCTTGTTGACAACACAAACTTCACTACTTGGATTGTCGATAGTGGAGCCTCGACCACATGACAGAGATCCGAGCTTATTTACGAATTCAACCAGCTTGGGGCCCAATCCAATATAAAGACGGCAGATGGTTCCTTAGCAGCCATTGAAGGAAGTGGAACAATTCGAGTAAATCAGGATATCGAATTGAACTCCCTGCTTTATGTTCCAAAATTAGCTTGCAACTTGTTATCTGTTAGTAAATTGTCTCGTGACTTGGGATATTATACTAAATTTGATTTACATGGTCGTGAATTTGTCTTGGATTCAGGAAAGATAATTGGCAATGCTAGGTTGCACTGTGGACTCTACATTCTTCAAGGTTCTTTGCCTTCACCAAAACAAGCCTATTCCAAATTTGTATCTCCAATCTATTTTCACATCAGCCCTATTTCGGTCAGTTATGTTACTACACTTTAGACTAGGTCATCCCAGTTTCTTTTATTTGGCCAAGATGTACCCAGATTTGTTCACCAATAAAAAGATCAAATCCTTTCATTGTGACATCTGTCAATTTGCCAAACATCAAAGAACTACCATCCATCCACTTATAAACCTTCTCACCCTTTTTCCATCATCCATAGTGATATTTGGGGCCCTTCCAAAGTTAAAAATGTTAGTGGATCTAGATGATTTGTAACCTTTATAGATGACCAGAGTAGGACTGCTTGGACCTTTCTTATGAGGGAAAAATCTAAAGTTAGTGAAATTTTTAAAACCTTTCACAATATGGTCGAAAATCAGTTTCAAAGTAAAGCCCACATTTTTAAAACTGATAATGGGAGTGAATATTTCTCCAAGAGTCTAGGATCATATTTTAAAGAAAAGGGCATTGTTCATATTAGCTCTTGTGTTGATAGTCCTCAACAGAATGGGGTTGCCGAGAGAAAAAATAGACATCTTTTGGAAGTAGCTAGGTCTCTTTTATTCTCTTCCAATGTTCCTAAATATTTTGGGGGAAAACTGTCCTAACTGCCACCCACCTTATTAATAGGATGCCTAGTCGAACACTAAAGTTCTAGTCTCCTAAAGATGTTTTTCTTAAAAAATTTCCTTGGTTCAAACCTGTGTCATGTGATCTTCCACTAAAGATTTTCGGGTGTTCCACTTTTGTTCATGTTTATCAACAACATAGGTCTAAGTTGGATCCAAGGTCACTCAAGTATGTTTTCTTAGGTTACTCATCCACTAAGAAGGATTACAAGTGTTATTCCCCAATTACAAAAAAGACTTACATTACTATGGATGTTACCTTCCTTGAAAATAAACCTTATTTCTCTAAAACCGAAATTCAGGGGGAGATTCAAGATGAATTTCAATTTTAGTTTTTTGATAACTTTCAGAACTCGTCAAGTTTATCATCACAACCGACTTCTAATTCACAATCCATTTTTATCCCAAAACTCGTGCTTTCATCTCCTTTACAACCATCTCTACATTCTTCTCCTACTAGACAAAATTCCAGCCCTGTTAAAACTCCACAAAGAATCTATCCATCACCTTCCAAAACTCCTTAAAAGACCCAACCAGAAGGGAGAGAACTTGGCGTCTACAAAAGGAGAGAGAAGTCCACCTTGCAACCTAGACGCTGCCAAGAATTGGAACCGAGTCCAATTACCATGGAAAACTTGGAAGGTACCAATTCTCCTCTTAATGAAAATCCTATTCCTTTTGTTAATACTGATGATTTGCCGATTGCTCAAAGGTAAGGTGTGAGGAAGTGTACTGCTCATCCGATAGAAAAGTATGTTGCTTATAGCCGTTTAGTGCCATCATTCAAGGCATTCACGACAAAGATTGATGACATTCAGATTCCAAGAACAATAGAGGAGGCTTTAGATGATCCTAGGTGGAAGAAGGCGGTCGAGGAAGAAATAAATGCCCTTGAGAAAAATGAGACCTGGACTCGGCGGATCTATCTCAAGGAAAAAAGCCAAATGGGATGCAAATGGGTTTTCACAAGAAAAAGTACAATTCGGATGGCGGCATTGAAAGATTCAAGGCCAGTTTAGTGGCTAAAGGGATTCACACAGTCTTATGGTATAGATTACCAAAAACCTTCGCTCGGTTGCAAAACTAAACACACGGTAGAGTTTTACTGTCTCTTGCCGTGAACTGAGATTGGCCACTTCATCAATTAGACATCAAAAATGCCTTCTTGAATGGCAATTTGACAGAGGAAGTGTACATGGAAATTCCGGAGGGCATCAAGAGAGATTCGACAGCTCACAAAGTATGCAAATTGAGAAAATCCTTGTATGGCCTAAAGCAGTCCCCAAGGGCTTGATTCGATAGATTTGCCAAGGTAATTATTGGGAGTGGTTATAAACAATGTCAAACCGACCATACCTTGTTTATTAAGGTAAATCAAAATGGTAAAAGAACAATTTAATTGTTTATGTGGATGATATAATAATTACTGGGGATGATGTTGAAGAATTAAAGAGGCTAAAAGATTCACTAGCCAAGGAATTTGAAACCAAAGACCTCGGTAGTCTTAGGTACTTTCTTGGAATGGAAGTGGCAAGATCAAAATCCGGTATAGTTATCTGTCAGAGGAAATACATCCTTGATCTTTTGACAGAAACTGGCATGCTTGGTTGTAAACCAGCCGAAACCCCAATGGAGCCCAACTTAAAGTTCAGAAAAGATGATGGAAGTGTTCCAGTAAGCAAAGAGCAATATCAACGATTGGTTGGTAAGCTAATTTATTTGTCCCTTACGAGGTCTGACATTGTTTTTTCTGTTAGTGTTATTAGCCAGTACATGAATGATCCAAGAGAGGAGCATCTTGATGTCGTATATAGAATTTTACGATACCTTAAAATGACTCTGGGACATGGCTTATTATTTAAGAAAAGTGAAGAAAGGTCAGTAAGAATTTTTACTGATTCAAGTTGGGCTGGTGAGTTAACTGATAGAAGATCAACTAGTGGGTATTGTGCTTGCGTGTGGGGAAACTTGGTCACTTGGAGGAGTAAAAAGCAAGTCGTGGTGTCTAGGAGCAGTGCAGAAGCCGAGTATCGAGCACTAGCACTTGGGATTTGTGAAGGCATGTGGTTACAGAGAATGTTGACCTAAATGGGATTAGATCACTACAAGCAGTTTGAGTTGCAAACTGATAGTCAATCTGCTATTAGTATTGCGAAAAATCCTGTTCAACACGACCGTGCCAAACATGTGGAGATAGATAGACACTTTATCGCTGGAAAAATCAGCAATGGAGTTGTCAAACTCGGCTATGTTCCTACAAAGAAACAGTTAGCTGATATTCTTACCAAGGCTCTTCCAAGAGTGGTTCTTGGCGATCTTAAATCCAAGCTGGGAATCTACAATATGTATTCACCAGCTTGAGGGGGAGTGTAGATAATTGTCATGTAAATAGAGATAATTCTTTTGTAAAAATCTAAGTAATTTAGATATCTTATAACTCTAATCTCTTAAAGTAGTTTAGATAGCATATAACTCTTATCTACTAAGTAATTTAGATAACCTTTATCTCTTATCTTATAAGATCATATTTTATCTAGACTAATTTGAATTTTATTAGAACTCCCTATACTAAATCTATAAATAGTTGGTTTGTATGTACTCTTCAAATCAATTCAAGGAAAAACAGTGAATCAGATTGATCACTGACCAAAATACTTTTCCCTATTTTCTACACCTCTTCGTTTCTTGCTCCTGAAAAATGCATTATGTAGGATGAAACAAAACACTGCAGTTAGTATCTTTGATAAGCTTCGGAATAGAAATAAGGCTAGTAAATAGTTTTGGCACATGTAGGACATTTTTAAGCGGAGGGTTTTACTAATGGCTATATCTCCTTGACTGCAATAATACCATAGTACCATCTGCAAATCGTGATTTTCTTGTTGCTAGGGCGGGTGTGTAGGTGAGGAATTTTAGTGATGAATTAGTCATATGATCGGTGGCTCTGAGTCAATTACCCGGAGTTTTGGGTAGGTATGTGGGTGGATGATTCCAAGGCATTAGAGTCCCGAGAAGAGGAAGAGGATATACCCGAGAAAACCAGATTGCATGTACACAGTAGAGGATGGTTTTTCTAAAGATTCCAGTAGGTTCTTCAATTTTTCTACTTCTTCTCGGTTGAACTCAACAGTTGTTCATCCGACTCCTTAGCCACCTGTTTGATTGCATAAGCTCTGCTCTGTCCCCCTTGCAAAGTTTCCTCTCTCTGTGAAGTTCCTACTTGTCGACCGAGGCTTCCCATGTAACCTCCAAAGATTTTTCTTTGGTGTGGCGAGGTTTTTTGCAATAAGTACACCATAAAGAGTCCTTGTTCACGATCCTTGTTGCTTCCGGTCCGCCTTCAATATTCTTTGTTCCAGACGTGTTGGTCCTTCGAACCGCCCCTAGTAACCAAGGTGAACTTTCTATTTGATTGTTTTCAACCACCATCACTCCTCTTCTTCCTTCTTCAAAGACGAATGATAGCAATAGTTTCATTTAATGAAGGCGGATCTTCTTTTCCTAGAATCGGCCTCTCACCGCATCAAATTCTATATTTAGTCCAAAGAAGAAAATCATAAATCCTATTTTTTTCGACAAACCTCTTTAGAAATGCTGCATCCTCACCGCATTTCATCCGAATACATTGATAGTGGTCCATTTCACAAAAGATTCTCGCAGTGATTAGAATATTTTGTAATTGATTTGTTTCCCTGTTTGGTGGCAGAAATCTTGCTCTTGATTTCATAAATTTGGGCAGCATCTCGAACCTTTGAATAGGTTTGTTTTACAGCCTCCCATATCTCCTGGGCTGTTCTAAGAACCATGCAGGTATCACTAATTTCAGGCACCATTAAATTCCACAACCAAGACATAACTAATGAGTCTTGTTCATCCCAAGCCTCGAATCTGGAGATGACTGAGTTCACCTCTTCCTTTTAGGAAGGTTCAAACCAATTGTAACCACTTAAGGTAGTTCTTACCATTCAATCTATAGGCAGCTTGTATGTTTTGTAAGTCACCTATCGGATTAGAGTGACTTCCCTCACTCATTGTGCTTCCTTGAGCAGTTTCAGTACTGCTTTAATTAACCCCATCGACCATATTTTGTCGATCAGATACCTTTCTCTCTCAAGGGATGATACGAACTAAAAGAAAACTGTTCAACAAGAGAATTAAGACCCAAAAACGAGTGGCTCTGATACCATGTCAAAAGCCATGAATTTAATTGTATATCTCACCCACATAACATACATGAAACTTTCAAATAAATATACAAGCCTATGTCTTAACTTAGGTAACTTCTAAACTAGGAAAGAGAATAATTCTAGTAGTAAAAAACAATCCCTTAGAGATAGGGATCCTAACAAATAAAAGATATTTACAAATCCTAGTCAATCTCCTTAATTTAGGAATCTAATCTCTGACACATATCCTCATTCAATCAGCTCTCAATCTCCAAATAATTTTAACCACAAACTTTCTATACGCATAAGTTGTCAGATTCTTAGGGTTCGAGATCATCAAGGTTTGACCACACTTTAGAGGTTGCCAAGAGAATTCCCATTTCTCGGCTGTAAAAAAGGGGGGATTTCGTCCCTGTGTCTACTAAATTCTATACCAAATACCAGACATAGTTAAGAAAACCACATCTAGCAATATTAAGGGCTTCTGAAGACTTTAAAAACCTACTCACTTGCCAAATACTATTTATGTTTCTAAGACTTTCATCCCAACAATTAATTAGGTAAAAAACCTACTCAATGAAGATAACATACACAAGACGTACAATTGCCCCAGATGTCAATCAAACTAGAAAAAAATTGCTCAAAACTAGCTCTATTTCCAGTACTTAGTGTTAGTACATAGCTACTTAATGGACAATAACTATTCATTACCTGAAAGCTAGCCAGGTGTTGCTGATGCTCAGTAAGAGTTGCAGCTAATGCCTCAGCATGACCACTTGTCCTCCCATCATGTGCACTTCGTAAAATATCAAGACCCTCTCCATCATTAGCTTTTGGCTGCAAAGTAATAGAAATGCTATTACCACATAGTAGCATCTTCAACACTGACGAATAGCAACATGCAACCCATGATTGCATGGAACTACGAAGCATAATTTCAAATTGCAAAGTTACTTTTAATTTAGAAACTGCAAACAGAAATATATTCATTTCTTACATACCATAAACATATCTTATTAACATCTCCAAAAGATGGAAAATATTAAATGAAGGGTTCACTTATAATAACTAATAAAGATTCGGCCCACAGAAATAGAACACGGTGAATATTTCACTGCCACAACTTCTAACATAATGGTGAAAAATATTTGGTGGATAAATTTACAATGCCACAAATTAAACAAATATCATATTCATAATTAGTACTACATGGACATTATGCTATTCAGAAGTTGACTCACTAACTGATGGACAAATATTGGTACAAGCTAAGACATCTCACTTAACAGAAAAATAAACAAATAGCTAAAACGGCATACCAGCTGAAGTGACTGTTTATGAATACGTTGTAATGCATGCGTCCAACATCTGATAATTTCTGCCACATCAACAGTCTGGTGGGCTCTTCCACTTCTATCATCTACTCGAGAAAGTGTCTCTCCGTTGACATGTGTGTCATTCTGTTCTTTGTTATCCAAATCACCAGAGTGGACAGATAAGTCGTCCGTGTAAGGAACTTGAGAACTCTGATCCATAGCTGAGAGGAGAGATGACCCAGATATGTGGTACCTGGAAAATAAAATTATGAAAAAGGAAGAAAAATGTCATATGCACCGTCTAAAAAGACCATAACGACATGTGGTGGCAAATTACCTATGCTCCCGATGAGCAATCAAATCCTCAATAGGGCCTGAAGCAAGAACTTCATGCTGACCTGGACATATAGTTTGGTTACAAAATCAAACAATATAATGAAGAGAAAAATGAACATAGTTGATTCATTTGTACTTACTTTTACGAGACAATATAGAGTCCCACAAGCGAGTGGCCTTTGAAACCAAATGAGAATTCTGACTTGAAGTGGAGACAAGATCATCCCACAGCTCCCCTTCCAACTTCACTTTGTTCCTCAAATCATGTAGTTTTTCCAGCTCTTGCTGCAAATAAGCCTAAGATCCAGGTTTTACAAGGTAATAGTTAAATATATTGAGTCAAAATCATCCCTTAACAACAATGTAAAAGGGGCAAGAGAATTATATTGATAATTTGAAATAAATACTCAAAAGGAGCTCAAGATGAGTGATCTAAGTTCTCCAAGATATTAGTTAAATATATTAAGTCAAAGTCATCACTTAACAAAAAGGAAAAAGGAAATTATCGGTGTGGTTTAGGGGAAAAAGAAGCAGCAAATCAATAATTAAGACTAAAAATCTTGTAGGATAAAAGTTGAAATTCTTGAAAACATAGAGCTATAAAATGCTCCAGGTTCTGAAGTCTATTAATTCAAGGGGAAATAATAAGGTTGTGGCAGTAAACCTATTTTACAACATAATTATGACCATACGTTTTCAAGAGTTCCCATTTCTATCTTACACATTTTTTAGTCTTAATTCTATTGATTTAATGCCAGTTTCTCCCTAAACCACACTAATTATATTGATAATTTGACATAAATTCTCAGAAAGAGTTCAAATGAGTGATTATTTACTTACCTCCTCAGCACAAAGACCACGGAACTCTGGAGTCATTTCATAAGCCAAATTTGACCACATAGCCTGTCTCTGCACTGCTGTTTCTACATTTTCCAGAAATTTCCTCCTTTCAAGAGCAATTCGAGCCTGTTTATAAGCAATTTTGAAACTCATGCTGAAATTCTAAATCAAGTGAACTATGATATGAGAAGGAGAAAAACAACAGAAACTACAATTGTCCTTCATATGAATGAACAATCAACAGAGCAGCATTACCTTTGTTACAGGGAGAAGTGTAGCAGCATGAGAAAATGCAACATCGGTCAATGGTGCCGGCAACGGGCTAGAAGCAATATCTGATGCAAAAGTCCGTCTATGAACCTCTCTCAACGCATGCAATGAAAGTTGCCACAAAAGTTCAACAAATCTACAACCAAACACATAGGAAACCCCAATGTGATAACAAATTAACAAATTTCATCTACCAAGAAAACCTACATGTACATAAAACAATTCAAACTTTACATTACAGTAATGCTCAGTGATATTATAAAATACACTGTAATGAGCCTAGTGCAGATAGAACTAAGTTAAAGAGTCAAGCCAATTAATACACTTTTCCATTGTGCTTAACTTTCTTGAATTTTCTTGGCAAGCAAACAGAAATTATCGAGCTAACCTTGGGCCACAGCAAGTAGCAAGCGAAGAAACCCTCGAATTACTCCTTGGTAGAGCTCCTTGTGCTTCCAGCTCACTAATTATCCCTTGCACAACCTAAATTATCAATAAGTAAACAATAATTCAAACAAATACGAAAATGAAAAAGAGAAAAACGAAAAGAAATAAATCGAAAAACCAACCTTCCGAAAATCACGAGACTGCGCTGAGTCGAAAATCGGCCAAACTCTATCGAAATCCTTAAAAGATCCAAAATCAAAACTAAACTCAAAATAAATACAGACCAGATCAAAAGTAAACTGAACCGGAGACAATGATAATTTACTCTGGCGGATTGAGTGGGGCCACGAAGAGAAGAGAGGATGAAGTAAAGAAGCTGTTCGCCCAATTTAGGGTTGGAGTGACGGAAGAGACCGACCCGAGGGGTTCCATTGGATGATCCGAGACCGATTATCGACGGATCCAAACCTAAAAGCAAGCAATTCGTGTACATTGCGCTCTCGAGCTCTAGCTCCCTCTCCTTCTCTCTGTCCATTGTCATCTCCCCCTTTCTTTTCTCGGAAAATCTTTTGTTTTGGCAGAAATGGAAATTTAGAAAATGGTTTTAAAGGGGTCAAATTTTAATTTTAAGAAAGTTTGAGGGCTTTTTTTAATTTGGGATGGAACAGTGGAGGAGGATAAAGGAAGTCATGTTGGTTTGCCGTTTGAAATTTTGACAGATGGAAAACGAAAGAGTTGACGCTAACATGCGCTTGTGAATGGAACAAAAGGTAAAATTCACAAATGATCATTAAATTATCTTTAAATATTTATTTTAATTATTTAATTTTTTAATGTTGTTTTAAATAGTCATTATATTTTAATTTTTATTATAAAATAATCATTATAATTTAATTTTTATTACAAAATGATAGCATTAATAAATTAGATATAGTAATGTATTGGTGGTGAGGACAACATGGTAAGAGGACTAGAGCGACTTGGCGATAGTTGGAAATAGTTACTCTCAGTATAGGGTTCGATAATGATTAAGATTTAGGATTAAAATTATAATTTTTGATAAATTCAAGATTAGAATTAAGTTTACGATATATGTAGGTATTTCATATTTGGACCATTGGTGGACTAACGTTTTTATACGGGTCATTTTGTAATCGTGCTTAATTAGGTCGTTTGTATTTTTTAATAAGAAATTGGGTCTCGTAGAAACCCCTTCACAATTGAGTTCGGAAAAGAAATTCAAACCCAAGTAGCGGAAGAATAGTTGATGATGTAATTGTGTCATTAATTTGAGTTATTTGAGATATTATATTTTTAAAATAAATGTTAAGATTTAAATTTATATAAAATAAGATAATATAAATAGTTTTTATTACTCGACTAATTAATAAATCTTATTTGTAATTGAATTTTGATATTCGTACTAAGTGCAAAAAAAGCCATCTAAATGATGAAATGCCCCAACGGCCTACAATTCAAATCAAATCAATTTAGATGAAATAGTGTCGTCAAAATTAGATTGAGTTTTGTCACATAGATTTTTTAATAGTCTAAATGTAATTATAATGTAGTATCTGTTTATATATTTTTAATTTTTTTGTCAAATAAATTTATTTGAACTAAATATATATACCATATTACGATAATATGACTAAATTATAAATTAGTTAAGACCATATGCATTTCAAACTATTTCAAAGCAAAATACGAGGATAACAACATACTTTAATATGACAGAGACTATTTATCTTTTGATAAAAGTAGAGGGAAAACGTATAGGATTACATCATACTAAGAGTATAAATGAGTCGAGTCGAGTCTGAGTAATGTCGAGCTCGACTCGGATCATTAAAAATTCAAGCTCGAGTCGCTCGAGTCGAGTCTAGTAGTTTTAAGCCCAACTCGACTTGTTAAGAACTCGAACCGAGTTCAAGTTGAGTCCAATTGTGTCGAGTGTTGGCCGAAGCTTTGACAGAATCAGACTCGAGTAGCTCGCAGTATGTCTTGTCTCATTTACAACCCTAATTATTATTATTCAACAACATATATTTTAGTTTACTTTAATTCTAAAAAAATTAAATATTTAGTATATTATATTTTCGAGTAACTCGCGAATTTTTCGAGTCGGTATTAAGTAGTTCAGCTCGGCTCATTCAAAATTCGAGCCGAGTTCAAGCTTGAATCGTGTCCAATCAAATTGAATATTGACTAATTTTTAACTAAACCGAACTTGAATAACTCGCGATCTTTTTCGTCTCATTTAGAGCCCTAATACCAAACCCGAAGCTACCGACATATCTATATCATCACCGAGAAGCCTATTAATTTCATTGAAGGATTCGTAAAGCAAGTGCAACCAACAACACAATTTGTGATCAATGCCGTATTTAGATCAACAATATATTTTCTTCTCGATAAATATGTTGTATTTATGAGTAAGCATTTGATCGAGGTGAGGTGAGTAAAAAAATTTTGAATTTTTCAAATTGACGAGTCTTATTTTATTTTATGACTCAAATTTTATTTAATTTTTTTCAAGGATAAATCACACAGATCATCATTGAACTTCACTCTCTAACCTATTTTAGTCACTTAATTTTCAAAACAATCAATTTACTCACTGAATTTTACTTTTGGCCTATTTTGGTCACTCTAAATTATTTTATACTACATATTTTGACATGACTTGACATATTTTATTATTATTAAATATAAAAAATAATTTAAAATAAAAACAGATTATATTTTATTTATTATTAAATAAAAATAATTTAAAATAAAAACCTTAAATCTCTTTCATTCTCACCGGCATCACTCACCCATTCGCCCGCACCATTTTTACCGGCGTCACCCACCTTTACCGACGCCACTCACACATACAAGATGACCCCCATTAGATGCAAGTTTTTTTGGGGTTGAATGGACCCTGTGTGATCGAATTTACTCTCTCAACTGCTTTCCCTTTGATTGGTATTTTTTTGTTTTCTTAAATTTAAGGAATGGACTGAACAAATGAGTGTGTTTTAGTTCATTTAAACTTCAATCCCTGAAATGGGTATTTTTCCTTTCTCCATTTTTAGTGAAAATTTGATATTTTTCTTGGGTGGATCCAAAGGTTTAAAATTTAGGCGATGGAGGATATAGTTTTTTTAAGCTGCGTTGGAATATCATAAACATGTTTATTCCAAGGCGGAAACAGATGTAGCTTGGTGTAGGGATAAAATGAGATTGTTAGTGGAGAGGCACTGGCCTATGGTTTGCAGTGGATGGGTTGGTTTTTCGAGGTTGGTCTTGGTTTATTGGAAAGATTGTTTGGTGAGAGGGTTTCAGTAATGTATCCAATAGGGTCTAGCGCTGCTTTCCTCAGCTTGACTTCCATGCTTTGCTTTATGTGCTTTTGAGTACGGTAATGTATCAGTTTCAGTCTATTGAAATTTTTTCTGTGTGGGTGGCGCCGGCAAATGGGTGGATAGCGTCGGTGAATGGGTGGATGATAACGGTGAGAGTCAAGGTGGTTTGAGAGTTTTATTTTAAATTATTTGTTTATTTAATAATAAATAAAATATAATTTGTTTTTATTTTAAATTACTTCTATATTTAATAATAATATATGCAAAGTCATACCAAAATATTAATAAAATAATTTAGAGTGACCAAAATAGGTCAGAAATTAAAATTCAATGAGTAAATTTATCGTTTTAAAAGTTAAGTGACCAAAACAGGCCAGAGAGTAAAGTTCAGTGATGATCTGTGTAATTTATCATTTTTTCAATTCGAGTCGAGTTGTCGAGTTTCTGTACAAATTTAATTGTAACAATTTATAATGTTATAGTATCAATTGATTATAATTTAAACGATTTCTCTAATCAAATATACATATATATTTCTTTATATTCTTTTTCACATGTGTGCGTAAGATTGTAATATTATTTAATAAAAAATATCATCTAAATTTCTAAAATATATTTATAGTGTTATTTTTAAAGAATGTACTTTTGAGGATAAATGAGAGTATAAAGAAGTCAATGAATTGATGTGAGAAAAGAATTTAAAAATATTATATTTGTATAGTCAAATTGAATAAAATGCAAAGTTAATGAATTAAATTGTAAAAAGATTTTTTTTGTTAAAAATATGAATTGAAGTTATATAGATAGGGGCAAAATTAGATGGATATTGTATCAACAAAAAAAAATTAAATCTATATCAACTCTCATATTATTTTTGAATCTATAGCATTTTTTACAGTACATTTTGAAGTCGGATTGCTTTCAATCCGTCTTCATAAAGAATATTAAAAAATGATGAAGTTTAGCAGTCAATCCTACTTCATCAAAAAATATTAAAAAATGATAAATACCGATATTAATACAGCTAAATTGTTGCTTCAAATGAAAAAAAAAATTAAATGATGAAGTCGGATTGTAAGCTGTTGGTCTTCATCATTTTTTTAATTTTTTTATGAAGACGGATTGAAAGCAATCTGACTTCAAAATGTACTGTACAAAATGCTATAGATTCGAAAATAATCTAAGGGTTGGTATAGATTTAAAAATATTTTTCATGGATGCAATATCCACCTAATTTACCCGATAGATATTATATAATGGTAGTGGAACATGTGGTTTAATTTTGGAAAAAGAAATATACTTAGAATGAGAGAGGAATTGAAGAAATGAAGAAATCATATAAAGTTGAATGGCTAAATTGAAGAAAAGGAAATTTATTTTTGAAAAATAAGAACTGAAGCCAAATATGTATTCTACTGTGATTTAGAAGTATGTGGTTTAAATTTGATCAAAATGGACTTAAATGAAGGGGGAATTGAGAAAAATAAGGAAATCATACAAAATTAAAGGGCTAAATTAAAAAAATATCTTAAAAATATGAATTCAAGCTAAATATATATTCTACATTATTTTATGAAACATGTCACATATGATTCAAATTTAGTCAAAAATCACGAATTATTTGTGTTAACTCGAATAACTCAATTCAAATTGTAATCACCCGAATTCGTCCGGCGCTCTTTTTATTTGGTTTTAATTTTTTCTTTTGATTTATTTAATTTTATTTAGAAAACGCCCGTCCGGTTTTAAAATTAAAATGTGGAGTCGCCACCGATCATTTTAAAAAATGGTAGACCAGACACCAAAATAAAACCAGAGATTTAAAATTCGAGTCCGGGAGTCGGTTACGGATGGGGAATGATTAGCACCCTCACACCGCCCAAAATTGGTACCTAGTCGATTATTTAATGTCTTGGTATTGGAAATTACGAATTCGAATAAAATTTAAAATACAATTCTTAAATGCCAAAAATACTGAGAGAACTATGCGCCCAGGACACGGTTTCTCGTCTTTTTTTAAAAAACAATTCGAGGAAATCACATCCCTATACACACAGGACATGATTCCTCAAAGTTTTAAAGTTTAAAATTGATTTATTTAAAAATGTATTTTTTGATGATTTTAAAAACATATATGATGCAAAATTACAAGATAACATGTAAAAATACATACATACAAGTATAATACTTAAGGTAAAATATATTTAATATTTATATTTTAAAAAGAACTATATATATAGTTAGTAGTTTATATATGTACATATATATTCTTTTTATAAAAAAAACAAGTCTTTATTATTATTTTTATATGGTAATTTAAACAAAATATTTTGTATTATTTTAAAATACATAAAAACTTATATATATATATATATAATATGTAAAATATATATATATATATAAACATTATACATAAAAATATGAACAATAGATAAAAACATAAATATACATGTACATATACATATATCTTATATGATATTAATATATATATAATAAAATACTTTATATGATAACAATATATGTATACATATAATAATAATAACAATAATTAAAAAAAATCAGTGACCGAATTGTAAAAAAAAGTTCAAAACTGGAAATAGGGATGGACTTGAAATAAAATGAAAACTGGGAGGTTCGCAGAGTGAATTAGAATTGAGTGAAGGGACTATTAGGGTAATTATCCCTTTTAAAACTAATTAGATTGAATTTCGGGACCAGATTGCAAGATTTTCAAAAATTATAGGAACCTAAAGGGTGATAAAACCATACGGCAACACCGAAATGAAAATAATTTTTATGCGGGGGGACTTACCGTGTAATTAAACCATTAAAACATGATATAATTCAATTTAGTGACCGAATTGAAAATAAATTAAAACTTCCAGGGACTTAATGAGTAATTATCCTATGGATAAACTGAAAAACGAGTTAAAAAGAGGGACCACTTGCGTAATTATACATTTAAAAAAAAGCCAGATTCTTAGCCTTAAAACTACGTCGTTTTAAGGGTTGCCAGTTTAAATCATATAAGGTTGGTTATTATTTCATTCAAACCGAAATAAAACAAACCCTAACATTTTGTTTCAAATCTCTTTCAACCCTTTTACTCTCAACCAAAGGCAGTGGCGGTCGCTCTTCCTCATCGTGTCGTTCTCCCTTATCGTGCCGTTCATTGGCCGATTGGCCTCGCGGCAGAGCACAACGGCGATGATCACAACTGCCGGTAAGTTCTCTAACCTCTTCTCTCTTTTTTGATTCGAATAAATAAAAAACAAAGGGAAATCAAAATAATTTGGATCTGAAGTTTTTATTCTTGATTTTTCCCTTCTACAATTTTTAATCGAAATACCCTTACAAATTTTTTTATCTGAAAGCTCCCCCTCTAAAACTCTTTTTTTATCTAAAGGCCCCTATTTTACATATTTTTTTTCAAACTCCGGCCCCCTTTTACATCCGATTCATATAGGTTTTATAACCCTAAAATAAAAATAAAATACATGTAATTTGGTTGTTTTTTGAGATCTAATATGATGTTTATTTCTCTTTTTGCAGGTCTGTTGTGGCGGCTCGTTGGGCGGCGGCTCAGATGTTAGGCGGCGGCAGGTAAAGGTGACAGCGGTGGCGTGCGTGGCAGCCACGAGGCATTAAGCCGCCGTGCGTGGCGGCCACGCGCTGGGAAGGCTAAGGGGCAAAGGAGCGGCGGCTAGGGTTTAATCTTTAGGGTTATGGTTTTTTTAATTTGGGTATTTTATGGCTTTTGGGTCGGGTCGGGTTGTAAACGGGTTTAGGGTTTGGTTTGGGCCTAGGTGGATTGGGTAGGGATAATGGGTTTTGGTTTTGGGTTCAGTTTGGGTTTTTGGTATGAATGGTAAACAGGTTATTACAGCTGCCCCTCTTTGTCATTATTGTGTAACGACAATGGAGCAAAGACTAAAAATGACTCGTTTTGTCCGATTCGTCTGAGCTCTTCCATCTTGACACATGACTTTATTCTTTAGGGTTATTAACCCGCCGTGTGTGGCGGCCACGCGCTGGGAAGGCTAAGGGGCAAAGGGGCGGGGGCTAGGGTTTAATCTTTAGGGTTATGGTTTTTTTAATTTGGGTATTTTATGGCTTTTGGGTCGGGTCTGGTTGTAAATGGGTTTAGGGTTTGGTTTGGGCCTAGGTGGATTGAGTAGGGATAATGGGTTTTGGTTTTGGGTTCATTTTGGGTTTTGGGTATGAATGGTAAACAGGTTATTACAGCTGCCCCTCTTTGTCATTATTGTGTAACAACAATGGAGCAAAGACTAAAAATGACCCGTTTTGTCCGATTCGTCTGAGCTCTTCCATCTTGACACATGTCTTCATTCTTCGACAAATCTTCTTTCTTTTTATTGCATGTCTTTTTTCTTTACTTGATTGATCTACTTTGCCACTCTTAGGGAAGCAAAATCATCAAAATAGGGGTTGTCTGTCGGGGAAACAAAATGAGTTCAGCTTGCTGCTTCTCTTCTTCGGCGTCGATCTTCGGTCTTCAGTCTTTGGTAGGTCTTCGATCTTCGCTCTTTGAGGATGTTTGAGTCCTTCGATCAATTCACTCATCTACTTCCTAGGTTGAGACTTACCAAAGTACAATGATGCTTGGTCGAAAACAAATGCCTTCTTGCTCGTAATTCTCTATTTTATTTTATTTTATTTTCTTGTTGTTTTTCTTTTTTTACTTTTCTTTTTTTTTTGTTTTTTGTTTTTTTTGTATGAAGCTTCATCTTCTGTTGAGTGACTCGTTCCATTGGAAGTTCAAGGAGATAGAGTCTGCTGTTATGGCTTCGTCTTTTTTTGGATGGGTGACCCGCTCTATTGGAAATTCAAGGAGATAAGGTTTGAGGTTATAGTTTCCTTTTCTATTGTATGTGTGACATGCTCCATTGATAGTTCAATGAGATAAGGTATAAGGTTGTATTTCCTCTTTTATTGGATGGGTGACCTGCTCCATTGGTAGATAAGGTCTGAGGTTGTAGTTCATATTCTATATTGGAAGTTCAAGGAGAAAGGTTCAAATGTTGTAGTTCATCTGCTCCATTAGAAGTTCAAGGAGAAAAAATCAAATGTCGTAGTTCATCTTCTATTGAGTGCTCTGCTCTATTGGAAGTTCAAGGAGATAGGGTCAGATGTTATAGTTCATATTCTATTGGGTATCCTACTCCATTGAAAGTTCAAGGAGATAGGGTCAGATGTTGTAGTCCATCTGCTCCATTGGAAGTTCAAGGAGATAGGGTCAGATGTTGTAGTCCATCTGATCCATTGGAAGTTCAAGGAGAAAGCTTCAGATGTTGTAGTTCATCTGCTCCATTGGAAGTTCAAGGAGAAAGGTTCAGATGTTGTAGTTCATCTGCTCCACAGACTTGTGTTGGTACTCATTCCGCTGCCACTATAGGGAGATGAGACTAACGTATCTTTATTTTGAATGTCAAAGGCCTCTTTATGGGTTCGTGCCTTAGAGATGTTTGAAAAAGACCTTTTTCAAGTCGCCTGTTTGGGTTTTCACCTTGACTTTCATTTTCTTTTTTTCTTTTTTGATTGATTTTTTGTTACAAAATTGATAAAAATGTAAACTTAAACATCAGTAAATTTTGACCAAGCTACCATATCACCGAAGAGACAAGGTCTAAAGTTTGTGAAGTCAATCCAGCTACGATACCGACAAAGAGACAAGATCTGAAGTTTGTATTTGACCAGGCTACCATACAGCTGGGGAGGCAAGGTCTGAAATTCATAAGGTTGATCCATCTACGACACCGACGAAGAGGCAGAATCTGAAGTTTAATTTGACCAGGCTACCATACCGCCGATGAGACAAGGTCTGAAGTTTGTAAAGTTGATCCAGCGACGACACCGACGATGAGGCAGGATCTGAAGTTGAATTTGACCAAGCTACCATATCGCTGAGGAGATAAGGTCTGAAGTTTGTAAAGTTGATCCAGCTACAACACCGACGAGGAGGCATGATCTAAAGTTGAATTTGACCAAGCTACCATATCGCCAATGAGACAAGGTCTGAAATTCATAAAGTTTTGATTTGATTTGATGATGATTTTTTTACTCCTTCGTGTCAAGGAGGCTGGACTCTGTGAAAGAGTATCTGTTTCTTTCTCTTACGGATGCCAAACAATCTTCTTCTTTCTCTTAGGTTCCACTCCTTCATGTCAAGGGCATTGAAACTTGATTGAAGTGATCTTCTTCATTCTCTTTGTTTCTAAGGCTTCAGTTTGGATTCGTGCCTCAAACATTTTCAAAAAGGTTATTTTCAAGGTGCCCTTTCGGTTTTTCACCTTGTTTTTGAATTTTTTTGATTTTTTCTATTCATTTTATTTTTTTTATTTTTTTGAATTTTTCTAAAAAATAGTATTAAGGATGCTGGAACTTTTCAAAAGTGATATGTTCCTTCGTGTCAAGGATGTCATACCACTTTTGCCCCACTCTTTTAGTAAAAGATGCTAGAATTTGTCGACGGTGATCTGCTCCTTCATGTAAAGGATGTCATACCACTTTTGCTCCATTCCTTTCTGTCAAAGATACTGGAACAAGATGGAACTTCATTTTGAATATCAAAGACGTCCCTTTTGGGTTCTTGCTCTCGATAAAAAATCTTTTTCAATGAGCCATTTCAGATCTCTACCATAATTTTCTTCAATTTCACATTGAGGTATAAGTCTCTTTGTGGTTAAGCTTTCTTTCTTGATTGAGGATTTGCCATATTCGATTCACTCCTGTTTTTATATATGGTAGAGTATATACACTTGTTGATGAATGTACCCTATTTTTATGGTATACGTATACAATTTAACCTAAATGCTTGATGCAGAGACGAATAACATGCAATGCAGTCGACCGTAGCTTGACTTTAAAAGGAATGCCTCGTGACTCTAGCTAGTCATATCAGGCTTCTTAGCATTATTCTCTTTATGCCCCAAGTTCTATTCTGTTGACTGATAAGGTCAATTTAGTCGAACGATGCCCCAACCTCTCTCAGGTTTGATTGTCTCTTTTGAAAATCACCTCTTCGGGCGAGCGTCAACTTTTGGATATTTTCTTTTCCTGAATCATGAGTTCTATTAAGTTCACTCTTCTAATTCTATGATGTTCGTGGACAACAATAACCCACCAATGTTCTTGTTCTTCGACCCAATATGTCGAGTTTGCCTTATTTTGGACATTTAGGGCAAGAAAGTTTTAAATGCAAAAACTTGTGAAAATAGTTTTTTATGCAAAAATCTTGTGCAGAGTTTAGAAGAAATAATTAAATTTTCAAAAATGTGAAATTTCAAAAATCAAAATTGAGCACTCAAATATCAAGTGCAAAAAGTGCTTTTTCTTCAAATTGACAATGAGCAACCCGAATGAAGCATATGTTTAGAGGATGGCAAGGGTTGCAGTAACACAAGCACATGTGAAGTCATTTCTGGGCTATTAGGCTTCTGAGAGAAACATTTCTCGTACCTAATTTCTACCTCATATAAGTGGCTCTCATGATCTCACTGACTCACCATGCCCCAAACTTCCCTCATTTGGTGTCGATCAGGCACTTAAAGTTTGACGTTCCTTGAAGAAAGGTTAACCCTTATAGGCGGAATATAGTCTGAAGACAAAACTCAGACATTCATATATGATTAGAATTGTCTTTATAGGCTTGTAATGTAGGCTATGGCTCATGGGTATGAAAAAATGATATACATGTCCAAATAAGTGTTTAAGGGTAATAAAACCAATAATCATTTCTTCTTGGCAAACTCTCATTTCTGCGCTTACAATTTGGATATACTTTGATGAAATACTCTTTTTTTTCATTATTTGGATCGCTCTAGACTGCCCATTTTTGGGTTTTCACCCTATAGTTCATTTTTTTCCTTTGTAGCTCTAGGACATGTAGCTTTTAACCGATTTGCGTCTTGGCTCGACATCAATCCACCAAAGTTGGTATAAGCTTCCAATTAAAACCTCATTCATGTGTTGCTTGATTTGGGTATGCTCACATAGAGTAACCTTTTTCTTTCATTCCTTGGATTGCTCTAGACTGCCCATTTTTGGGTTTTCACCCTAGAGTTCATTTCCTTCCATGTTTAGGAAAATGTAGTTGTAGAATAATCTGCCATCCCGACTAAACATTGATTCTTACTTCTGTCTGAGAGTAACCAATCCTTCAAGGCTCTTGTTTTTCCTTTATTGCACTTTTTGACTTAGCATTTTCTCCATTGATTATTTCAGCCTCTTTTGTCAGCAATTTCAACTTGATTTGGTCAGCTTCTTTGGGCATAAACTTTTCTTTCATTGGTCTCTCTTCTAATGTTTCTCTGACCCTTGCATTGAATATATCTGATCTCACATCTCGCCTTAATTGAAGTGTTATCTGTGTAGCATGATTAAGATTGGGATGTTTTTATTTGCAGACAAAATTTTTGCCTTCTTTGCTCCAGTGTGGGGTGATCCTTGGTTTGAGTTTTATTAGAAAGAAACGATCAAACTCAAAATGGGAACCTCAATGGATATTTTCTTATTTGTGAAAGGAATTGAAGGAATGCCATCGTCATTTCACATACAGACATCAGATTAGTCTTCAGGGGGTAGAAGTTTAGAGTCAACACTCGATTCAATGACCTTAAACAACAAATTCATGATAGGGGAATTCACTCAATTGGATCTGCCCATTTCCTGAACACTCATTTTGTTCATTCTATCTGCCTAAGTAGAACAGAAAATGTTCACATTTGCAGTATCCTTGCAACATTTTCTTTCTTGTAGACATAGGCTGTTCGAATTTGATTATTGGATTTGAATAAAAGGTACTCTTGCAATTGAAATTCAAGGACCTGATAAAAATGATATGTACATATGTTTGGGGAAACAAAAACCATATTATAGCAATGAATAACATGTTTAAAGAATCAAAGAATATGAATTGTTTGTCAAACGAGATGGAAAATAAAGTTTATTTTATTAAAACAAGTAAACAATAGTTTTGACAAAAGCTCTACATTTTTTTTTCTTTTTTCATCATTTTTTGAAGGAAACTAAACTTACACAGTGAATGAAATAGATAGACTTCTCTCGTCTTGAAGTTACAGCCAGTCCAAAAGCTTGCCATATTTTTTCTTCCAACTTCTTTCTAGTATGGACCTTTTCTTTTACTCTCTAACTATAAGGATCTAATCCTAAAATGATGGGTTTAATTGGACCTAAGTCGGATGTCCCAGGGCAAATTACCAAAATATGTCAATGAATGCAAATGCAATATATGTAATGAACATGTTATGTTGCTGAAAGTGCAAAATACAATAAAGATGCAATGCTGAATGTAAATATGAATGTAGAAAAGAGGTTGATTCTGGAGTGAACTTCTTAGAACAACTTTCATAAAATATCATGTTACACCAGACATTAGAGTTACAAATAATGTTGAGCTCTAGCGCCTAGCTTTTGTAACTTCTCTAAGAGCCTAGCCAACTTTTCATTTTGTTCTAGGAGCTCATTGTTTTGACTCAATTCTGTCGTTGCATCAGCCAAGTCTGTCATCTGTCGGGCAACTCTTCGTGCTTCAGCAATAATATCCTTCATGTAGTTGTCTTTTTCCTTTATCTTCTCTGAAGACTCTTGAAGTTGAAGGTTCCACTTCTCATTATTTTCTTTCTAGGCTTTCCTAAGACCATCTACAAGATCTTTGTACATCATTAAAATGTTGTTACGCTCATCCACTTGCTTCTTTAGCCTTTGAACTTTAGTTTGACTATCATTTAGGTCAGCAACGATGTCTCCGTGCAAACTTATACACATGTTCAAGGTCTCTATCTTGGCTTGAATCCTTCTTAGGTCTTCTTTGAGGGCAAGGTATTGATTGTTCATTGCTTGCAGATTACGAGACAAGGTACTAACTTGTTTTTCGTTGGCCTTAGAATTCTTTTTCCAAAATTTGGCATATTTTTTCGGGGTTTCAATTCCTTCTTTCCATTGATCAGGAGTGTCACCCAAACCAATATATTTAAAATCTAAACAAAGCTCTTCGTAGTTGTCTTGCAAGCTCTTCAGTTTATTTTTTAGACAATCAATTTCTTTTTTCGATCCACTGGCTTGAGCATCACACCTCGAATGACTCTTTTCATCTTCTTCTATTTTGGACTCATTTGGCTCCATAACTACTGGGTGAATGATAGTTGAACCGTATTGATTTTCTTTCTTGAATTTCCATATGTTGCACTCCAAGAGGTTCTAAACTCGACGCTTGAAGGCGATACAGTTTTCAATTGAATGCCCCTAATTTTGGCATGATACTCACAACGAGCTTCGACATTATACCATTTAGGGTATGAAGGTTGTAGAGGTATGACGTAACTTGAGACCACCAATCGTGCCTCCAACAATTATAAATATAGCTTTTCATACGATATGGGTATAGGATCAAAGGGACCATTGGTTCTTGGCTTATGGATGTCGACCGACGATGACTCAAAAAGCTAGCCATTAGAATTTGAACTCTGCCCCGGGTACTGGACTACGAGTGTTGGTAATTGGCTCCTCTTCGTATACTATGATGCACTAGTATTGGTTAGGCTTTTGGAAGCTTTGGGGATTCATTCTTCAAAACTCAGTAGCCCTTCTTCGACAAGGCTTATGACTTTGTTCCTTAGAGCCCCGCAATTTTCGATAGTATGACCCGTACCTCATAAATGATAATTACATCTAGTTTTGTTGTTATACCCTTTAGAAAAATGATTCTCTTTTGGCTTGGATTGGACTAGAGTCACAAGACCCTTCTTGAACAATATCGGGAACAGATCTGTGTAGGCCATCGAAATTTGAAAAGCCTTCTTTTTATCTTTTTCTTCTCTGGCTTTTCTTTGCCTCACCTCTGTTTTCTTTGAAATTGAAGCCTTTACATCTTCGGGTGTCTTATTGATGTTGATCGCGATAGTGCACCGACATTTGGGTTTACTAGAATCATCTTGTTTAGATATGAGGTCTTGATTGGTGGCCATCATACTTTGGCTTTTATTCAGTTTATTCTTCTCTCCTTGTATATCAGACTTTTTCTCTATAGTGGTCAGCATTCTCATCATTTTGGCCATCTGTCTTTTCAACTCTTGCACTTTACTCATCTCGGTATTGGTGTAGGCATGTTCTAGTACGTCTAACATGAGAATCTCGGAAGGAAGATTTCTCATCTATTCTGGTATTTCTTCAAGGCATTGCCCTATATCTTCGGTCTTGTCTATCTGGTCACTTGACCCTTTCATTATGAAAGCCTTCTTAACAGTAGATCATTCGTGAATCAACGCCTTTTATGTTATGCACATGCAATGCAAAAAAGACAAAAACATAGAAAATAGAAAATTGGTCAGTACACATGTATAAAAATGAAAACAAGAATAAGCATGTAAGTACTGAAGAGTAAACATGTACAACCTACCCGAGTATAATTTTCTACCCGGCATAATAAGTAGATTCCTTCTGGCATGATTTCTACCCGGCATGCTTTTAATGGCAAAAAAATAGATCCTACCCGACATAATAAAATTTAAACAAATTCCTACCCGGCATGTTTTTATTTACAAAATGAAAGATCTTACCTGGTATGATATCTACTCGGTACATAATGAAAGATTCTACCCGGCATGGTATCTACCCGGTACATTATTATTTACATAAAGAAAGATCCTACCCGACATGATTTCTACCCGGCATGTTTTTATTTACAAAAAAAAAAATCCTACCCGACATGATATCTACCCGATACAGAATGAAAGATCATACCCGACATTGTATCTACCCGGTACATTATTATTTACAGAAAGAAAGATTCTACCCGGCATGATTTCTACCTGGCATATGAAATAAATCTATAGAATAGACAAAAGGTTAGAAGCGTTTCTCCTTTGGACATTTAACGGGTTCCATTTCTAGAGCAAGACTTCTATGGTCCGTTACATGAGGTTTGGTTCTAGGGAATGGTACCCAAATTGTCCTCGTTGTCCCTTACTAAAGGTAGCAAGGCCCCTGATCCTCACCCATTATTGGATTCAAACGGACCAAGTTCAATTCAGGGGGATATATTACTTATGCCTATACGGAGGTAACCCACACGAAAGCATAAAAAATATACCCGAAAGCGATTCACCAACCTATACGGTGGTAACCCACACGAAGGTGGTATCACGCTTCCACTTAAAATGGACGGAGCTCGGGTATAAAGCTCATGGAATGCAATTCAAGCGCACTGTGTGTGAGGAAAAACTCTCAAACCTTTTGACACCCTATGTATATATTCACTTATGCTATGCAGTAAAAGTAGAGCAGTTATATTTACAGAAAATAAAATGCATGTCCTATTAACTAAAGACAGAATCATATTTTAAATTAAAATCGAATTCGTTAATTTCCAACTACCAATACTAGAAGATAATCGAATTGTGGCTTGACTCACTTTTTATTTAAAAAGCCCCCAGTGGAGTCGCCAGCTGTAATCACCCAAATCCGTCCGGTGCTTCTTTTATTTGGTTTTAAAAATTTCTTTTGATTTATTTAATTTTATTTAGAAAACGCCCGCCCGGTTTTAAAATCAAAATATGGAGTACCCACCGATCATTTTAAAAAATGGTAGACCGGACACCAAAATAAAACCAGATATTCAAAATTTGGGTCCGAGAGTCGGTTACGGATGGGGAAGGATTAGCACCCCCACACCGCCCAAAATTAGTACCTAGTCGATTATTTAATGTCTTGGTATTAGAAATTACGAATTCGAATAAAATTTAAAATACAATTCTTAAATGCCAAAAATACTAAGAGAACCACATCCCTATGCGCCCTTGACACGGTTTCTCAATTTTTTTAAAAAAAATCGAGGAAATCACATCCCTATACGCCCTTGACATGATTCCTCGAAGTTTTAAAGTTTAAAATTGATTTCTTTAAAAATGTATTTTTTGATGATTTTAAAAACATATATGATGCAAAATTACAAGATAACATGTAAAAATACATACCTAAAAGTATAATACTTAAGGTAAAATATATTTAATATTTATATTTTAAAAAGAACTATATATATAGTTAGTAGTTTATATATGTACATATATATTCTTTTTTTTAAAGTATTTATTATTATTTTTATATGGTAATTTAAACAAAATATTTTGTATTATTTTAAAATACATAAAACCTTATATATAATATGTAATATATATATAAATATTATACATAAAAATATGAACAATAGATAAAAACATAAATATATATGTACATATATCTTATATGATATTAATATATATATAATAAAATACTTTATATGATAATAGTATATATACATATAATAATAATAGTAATAATAACAATAATTAAAAAACCAGTGACCGAATTGTAAAAAAAAGTTCAAAACTGGAAATAGGGATGTAATTGAAATAAAATGAAAACTGAGAGGTTCGCATAGTGAATTAGAATGGAGCGAAGGGACTATTAGGGTAATTATCCCTTTTAAAACTAATTATATTGAATTTCGGGACCAGATTGCAAGATTTTCAAAAATTACGGGGACCTAAAGGGTGATAAAACCATACGGCAGCACCGAAATAAAAATAATTTCTATGCGGAAGGACTTACCTTGTAATTAAACCATTAAAAACATGATATAATTCAATTTAGTGACCGAATTGAAAATAAATTAAAACTTCCAGAGACTTAATGAGTAATTATCCCATGGATAAACTAAAAACGGGTTAAAAAAGAGGGACCACTTACGTAATTATACCATTTTTTTAAAAAACCAGATCCTTAGCCTTAAAACTACGTTGTTTAAGGGTTGTCAGTTCAAAGCATATATGGTTGGTTATTATTTCGTTCGAACTGAAATAAAACAAACACTAACATTTTGTTTCAAATCTCTCTCAACCCTCTTACTCTCAACCAAAGACAGCGGCGGCCGCTCTCCCTCATCGGCCAAATGGCCTCACAGCAGAGCACAACGGCGATGATCACAACTACCGGTAAGTTCTCTAACCCCTCTCCCTTTTTTGATTCGAATAAATAATAAAACAAAGGAAAATTGAAATATTTTGGATATGAAGTTTTTATTCTTGATTTTTCCCTTCTACAATTTTGAATCGAAATACCCTTACAATTTTTTTATCTGAAAGCTCCCCTCTAAAACTGTCATTTTTGATCTAAAGCCCCCTATTTTACATCTTATTTTTTCGAACTCCGGCCCCCTTTTACAGTCGATTCATCTAGGTTTTATAACCCTAAAATAAAAATAAAATGCATACAAGCTGGTTGTTTTTTCAGATCTGATATGATGTTTATTTCTGTTTTTGCAGGTCTATTGTGGCGGCTCGTTGGGCGGCAGCTTAGATGTCAGGCGGCGACAGGTAGAGGTGACAGTGGTGGCGCGCGTGGCGGCCACAAGGCATTGATCCGTCGTGCGTGGCAGCCACGTGCCGGGAAGGCTAAGGGGCGGCGACTAGGGTTTAATCTTTAGGGTTAGGTTTAATTTGGGTATTTTATGGCTTTCGGGTCGAGTCGGGTTATAAACGGGTTTAGGGTTTGGTTTGAGCCAAGGTGAATTGGGTAGGGATAACGGGTTTTAGTTTTGGGTTCAGTTTGAGTTTTGAGTATGAATGGTAACGGGTTATTACACAAATAACGTAAAATTAGAAGATCAATTTATTCTACTCGAGTTTTTCTTCCCATTTGTACTCGTATAATTCACGGCCTTTGCAGCAGCAACATTTTCATATAGTGCAGAACACCCCAAATGACTTTGTGCCACTACGTTATAAAAAAAATAAAGATTTTTTGATAATTTATTTATTTAATGCCCTAAATTTATTATTTTGAAAAAATATATATACATAATCGAAGATTTATTTAGAATTTCATCCCGCACCAATACCATTTCCACATGTAACCAACCAACTAATCGACACTTACTATTTTTTGTGGTCCCTACTTTCCCGTAGAGATTTCCGTCAAATCTGCGCTTCCTCCGTTTAGGTTAAAGTCCTCTTCCTATATAAACCACCCTTCTCTATTCATTTCCTACGGTCATCACTATTCACTCACTTCGGCTTCACTCTCGGTTTGTCGTCGTCTTTTATATTTGCTCTGGTTTCTCCGTCATGGCTAAGATCAAGATCGGGATCAACGGTATTTGTTTTTATTTCTATTTTTAATATTTCTCATTTTCTTAAAAATTGTGATCTGATTTCTCTTTCTTTGTTTTGTGAAGGATTTGGAAGGATCGGCCGTTTGGTTGCCAGAGTTGCTCTCCAAAGCGACGATGTTGAGCTCGTTGCTGTTAATGATCCTTTCATCACCACTGATTACATGGTTCGTATACGCACATTTGTGCATTCCTTTGTATTTGATAGCTTGCATTTGTGTAGATCGCTTCGTTGATTTAATTCTTGTGTTGAATTTTTTTAGTGGAAAAACAGGTGATCTGGTTTTTAGTTGAGGAAAGTGATTATGAGTTTGTTTTTCCTGATCTGATTTTTACATTTTTTTTCATATGTTTTAGCTGGAAATAATTTAAAATTCAATTGTTACAGATTATTTACATGTAGATCTATTAGAGATTTACTATAAACTAACTTAAAAACAGAGAATCAAATTGACTGCTTTTGTTAATTTAATAACTTGATTTTTGATACGATTTGATGATCATATTGCACAGACATATATGTTTAAGTACGATAGCGTTCATGGTCAATGGAAGCACCATGAGCTCAAGGTGAAGGATTCGAAGACCCTGCTCTTTGGTGAAAAGCCTGTCACTGTTTTCGGCATCAGGTGGTTATAAATCTTTCTTTTGAAAGAGATTTTGTAATTGACTTGAAAAGCATTGCGATTTTGCCACATATAAACTATTTTATTGATATGTTTTTGAATGATGTTAGAAACCCTGACGAAATCCCATGGGGTGAGGCCGGAGCTGATTACGTTGTTGAGTCTACTGGTGTCTTCACTGACAAGGACAAAGCTGCTGCTCACTTGAAGGTTTGTGATAGTGGCTTGATAATAGGTTCATTTGATGGCCATATGAGAATTTATTGGAATTATCATGTCCGTATTTTATTCAACCCGGGGAAAGTTCTCATGTTTGGTATTCTTATCTAAAATGCTTTTCAGGGTGGTGCAAAGAAGGTGGTCATCTCTGCTCCCAGTAAGGATGCTCCCATGTTTGTTGTGGGTGTCAATGAGAAGGAATACAAGGCCGACCTTAACATTGTCTCCAATGCTAGCTGCACTACCAATTGCCTTGCTCCATTGGCTAAGGTGAGTAATACCGAGTTCTTTTATTTGTGCGGAGCATTGGAATAATACTGTTATCTTAATGTAGTACTTGATCTGTAAACATGGTTACAGGTCATCCATGACAAGTTTGGCATTGTTGAGGGTCTTATGACCACTGTCCATTCCATTACTGGTAAGTACATATTGTGTTCTATTGCTTCTTGTTGCAACCTTATGTGTATTGTTGAACTAACTTGGTGATTATAATTCAGCAACTCAAAAGACTGTTGATGGTCCATCAATGAAGGACTGGAGAGGTGGTAGAGCTGCTTCCTTCAATATCATTCCCAGCAGCACTGGAGCTGCCAAGGTATGTTTAGATTTTTACATTCTAGTCCCTGCATTTTTCCATCAATGAGTGATTATAACCATGAGGTCTCTGTAATGGTTGTAATTAGTTGTTGGAATTGAAGTGGGATGTTTGATTGTGGTGGTTATCTTGTAATTGCATAGGCTGTTGGCAAAGTGTTGCCATCATTGAATGGCAAGCTCACTGGAATGGCATTCCGTGTTCCCACTGTTGATGTCTCCGTGGTTGACTTAACGGTGAGACTTGAGAAGGCGGCTTCTTATGAAGATATTAAGGCTGCCATCAAGTAAGTATTAGAATGTTTTTAACTTATGATGATAATGATATTTCAAACTTTGGGTTTCATGCTTAAGTTGTCCCAATGTCTTTTGTTCGTGTAGGAATGAATCTGAAACCAACATGAAGGGAATTCTTGGTTATGTAGATGAAGATTTGGTCTCAACAGACTTTGTTGGAGACTCCAGGTGCGAAGCTTCATTCCAAGTTCTCTTTTTTGTTGTTGTTGACAATGTTGATGTTTTTTCTGGCACAAGTTTTACGAATCTGAACTTCATAAACTGCAACTGGGACTAAAGATAAGATTCTGTTGTGTTTTAACAGGTCTAGCATTTTCGATGCCAAGGCTGGAATTGCATTGAGTGACAACTTTGTTAAGCTCGTTGCTTGGTACGACAACGAGTGGGGTTACAGGTATAAATTTATACATTTCCTTATTTCCATAGCTTGATAATACCATAAATGCTGCTCGTCTAATTCTCAATATTTTGTTTAGTTCCCGAGTGATCGACTTGATCCGGCACATGGCTTCTGTTAACTGAGTGATTTTGGCGTACTGGTCTTTGCATTCTGGGATTGTTCTTGAAGGTTTTAGGAAATCTATAAGCGGTTGTCAGAGAAATAATATATTGCATGGGACATTTATCAGTGAACCCTTTTGTATTAGGGTCTTTATTTGAACCCCCATGCACTTTTATCCGAAAACAATTTTTATTTCGTTGAAATGAGTATTTTTGTTTTGATTGTTTAAGTTCTCTCAACTTTTAAAGGCCGGGGATTTGAGGCTGGTGACTTTAGTGTCAATAAGTTGTAGGAGACAGTGTTGATCCAATCTTTCCCATGGAGAGACTGTAATGATGCAGCTGAATCACATCAATCAATTTGATGCATAGAACAAGAGATGAAAAATATCCCAAACTTGAACTATTGACCGTCAAAATTAGATGTGTTAAACCTCGAACATCTAACAAAAATGTATGATTAGTACAAATTAAAAAAACAAAAAAATAGCTTAAAACCAACCCCTAAAAGTGTTTATATATAATAGTATTTTCATAAATATAAATATATAATTAAAAATATATCGGGACAGAGAATTTTTATCTTATACTTGAACTTGCTCCGGCTCATTACTTTTTAAAATCCAGCTTGCCCCGATCTTCGAAATTCAAGAAAAAAAAATCTGATCGGGTCGGGTTCGGAAAATTTTGACATCCCTATTATGACTAATACATGAATGTCTATTAACTTTCGAGCCTAATATGTGTACTTCATTTGAATAATTAAAAAATGGAAATAAGGCAAAACTCAAATGTTAATTCTAAGAAGTAGATTAATTATATTCAATCTTTAAATTTATATTAAAAAATAAATGATGAAAATAATCAAATGGAACTTGACAAATTCGGAGCGAGTAAGGCGTCACCTCGATTCTAGTGATCGGTGTGGTGTTTTTTGATGGCTGCTGAGACGACTCAACACTTATTTCGAGACTGTGTGCGACCCTTGCTGTATGGGGCGGATTTATCAAGAGGGATAAATTGGCCGAGTTCATGGCCATGGATGTTAACGATTGGATTCGGATAAACCTAGTCTCCCCTACGTATTTCGCAAGGGAGTCTAATGATTAGGAGTTGGGACCTTCTCTTTGGGGCATTCTATGGTCAATATGGCTCCGTCGAAACACTCTAGTTTTCGAGCCTGATAACTTGGATGGCTTGTCGGTTATGGATCGTAGTAGTAGATTATGTGAGGATATGAGGGCCGCTTTAACTGCGGCGACTCCTAGTCCAAATATAGCCACTGTTGATTCGGGAGGACAGCCCTCGGTTTCACGAGCAGCTGCGGTTTGGTCACCTCCTCCTGTGGGGTGGTGCAAGGTTAATGTGGTCGGAGCACGGAATCACTCATCGGGATTTGCTTCTTGTGGCGGTCTGGTTCGTGGCCAAGTCGGGATTTGTTTTGCGGGGCTTTGCTCGCCTATTGAGGAGCTATGGCGGTTCATGAGGGACTGGTTCAAGCTTGGGTGTTTGGTGAGAAACAAGTTTTAATGGAGGTTGATAGCACAACAGTGATTCGTTTGATTTCCCAACCTTCGCGTATGGGGGCGCCGATGTCTATTTTGCATTATATTTTTAAGTTGCTGGACCGAAATTAGACTATTAAGTTTATTCATATTTTTAGGGAGATGAATGTAGTTGCCGATAGATTATCTAAATCAGTTTTATTACATTCTTTAAATTATCGAATATTTATTGATCATCCTTCTTTCGTTTTAGATTTGTTACAGACTGACTGTGCAATCTCTTGCTAATAGTTTTTGAGTTAATAAAGCCATTAGTCATAAAAAAAAAAAAACTTGACCCCTTGGCATATCCATGATACTAATTCATTTTTCCCCTACGCCTTAGGAAATTATCCTATTTTATATGTTCTTATATAATTATATATCAATTTTCTTTTTGTTTAAAATTTATTTTTGGTAATTTGTTTAAGTTTTATGTAATCAAATGAAGTTATAACATTAATTTTGGAATCAAAAGATGCATCTCTCTTTATTCTCAAATCTCACAGAATTTCGTTTGGATTTTACTGATTAAATATTATCGTAAGTTTAAAATTTAAAAGCATTTAAACATAATTATCTTTTTTAGAGGTTTAGAGCAATAATGGATAGTTTAGATTTTGTATAAAAATATCCAAACTTATTTCAACTTCTTTTCCATTATACAATTATTGACATAAGTTTTACAAAAACACATGAAATCAGATCGGATCATATAATTGAAAAGTGTGGTTATTTGGGCCTTGTTTTGTATTGTTTTTTAATCAGCTTTTGGAGTTAAAAGCTAGTTTAAGATAAAAAACAATAAAAAATAAGTAGTTTTTCAGGTTAAAAGTGTTTTTCAGCTTAGTTTGAAAAGTGTTTTTTCAAAACTTAAAATTTTTAGTTTTTAACTTTTCCAAAAACACTTTTAAGTAAAATTATTCATATATACTCGTTTATATCACAAATTCTTTTATATTTTCAAAAAAATGTCTAAAATGGATATTTTATCTACTTAAAAGCACTTTTGGAGCCAAAAGCTAGTTTGAGACCAAAAGCAATAAAAAACATATAGCTTTTTAGGCTAAAAGTGCTTTACAAAAGCTGAAATTTTTAGCTTTTCCAAAAGCACTTTTAAATAAAATTACTTATATATTCTCGTTTATATTACCAATCCTTTTATATTTTTAAAAAATATTTAAAATAAACATTTTATCTAATTAAAAAACCTTTTTAACAACAATACCAAACACTCACGTTTTAAACCAAACTAATTATCAGCCAAAGAAGTCAGCCACACTGGTTGCCGGTTGGTTGGTGCAAACATAATCTAGGCAACGATGGGGCAGATCTAAAACGACCATACGCCCAATTCTAAAACCATCCTCATCGGTCACGGTCGAAAAACACCTGATGCAAAGATTGTTGCATAACTCTACCATGGCATTTCTTCTATTTAACATTGCATTTGAGTTAAAATGCAAATGAACATAAATTATCAGATAAAATCAAATCAAATTTACCATCTGTGTTGTTAGACATTTCAAGGAATCAATTGGTTGATCCATTCCTCTGTCTCCTCTACCCAAATCACACTTTATCATGTGCGGATGCTTTCCATGTGCAACTGAAAGGTTCATTGCATCATTCAGTTTGGTCCCCAAGTCTTTAAATATTGCCATTGTAACTTCAAGTGGAACCCGGAATTTCGTTTGATATACAAGTTTGTGCATATTATGTTTGTTAAATTTTGTGTTATGGTTTTAGTTTATGGATTGTGTAAAAAAAATTACACAGCTTGTGTATCAAAATATAACATTTAAGATAATCAGTTTACAATTTTTTTATTAAGTAGAAATATATTATATTTTCAAGACAAATTTCGAGATTCGAACTCATACAAAATGAGACAACATGAACATCCTTGGTCACTCGACCAATTAATGGATCTATAATCAGTTTACGGTTTAAATCTTAATATCTATGATCGTTTCCTTACAAACAAAAATCTTCTGCCATTTTTTAGGTTCCTTTATTCATGCCCCAACGTTAAAAATTCTAAATCGTGAGCCTTAAACCCAAAAAATGAATCTTATATCCTACTCCTAAATCCTAACTTTAAACTATAATCTTAAAACCTAAATTTAATTTTTTAGTTTGAGTGGCATAACTAAGGTACCGAAAAGAAGAAACTTTTTTTGTTCTTTTGCTTAACTCCGAATTAAGATCTATTTTGTCTTTAAAAATAAAAATAATTTCAAGTGGAAGTCACCTCTTGCTCTGAATTTTAATATCTACAATCTATTTTTTTATCCGAAAGTAAGTGTGCGTTTGGTTCTAAAAAAATAAGTCATTTTTATTTTTACTTTTTTAAAAAATAAAAAATGTTGAAGAAAACATGTTTGGTTGTAAAATTTAAAAATGATTTTTAGAAAACTAAAACAAAAATGAGTGCAATTTTAAAAACATAAAAAAGATGTTTTCACCATTTTCGTTTAAAACATTTTAAAAAAATGGAAAAGATAAAAATAAGAATTTTTTAAATTTTAACTCTATTTAACCTGGGTTCGAATCTTTCAATTTTAGAACTTTAGTTTATTTAATCATATTTTATTTTTATTATAATAATATTTTTATAATATTTTTTAATTTAATTATTTAATGAGTAACTATTTGTTTATTTTTATTTGGCTTAAAGATCAAATTAGTCCTCAACGAAAAATTAAAAAATCAATTAACCCATTATAGATTTTTTGCTCCCAATTTAACCATCATTAGCCGAAACACACCCAATTTAAACCTTCCGTAATGATTGACCAAATTTTGACCATTAGCTCATTGACAACCAATAAGATGATAACATGTGACACACTCTGAAAAGTATCACGTCATTAAATCATAAAAAATATTTAAAAATTTAAAAATATTTTCTAATTTGACCCTTTATTTCAAAACAATCATAGTTTTGATTTTTTTTTTTCAATTTGGTCTTTCAAAGAATTTTTTAATTCAAATCTCAAGCCTCATTGTTATCGTCACTGTGAAAACTACTATAGCTGTTATAGATTCCTTATCCCATATTCTTCCTTCAATCCATGCGAATCAAAATTTTCACTGGGATTTAATTAATTTTTCAGAGAATAAACAGTCCTTAACAAACAAACCACGGGTTTGAGAAGAAAATGGATGTTGAGACCTATAAATGTCTTATTTAACTTCAACCCATGCGAACTCCACAACGTTCCAATAGATTCAAGTGAAGACAATAGTTGTGGAGGGGAACTAATTAACAAACTATTTTAAGGTGGGTAGTTGTGGAGGGGTTAGTTTTAAATATGTTTTTATAGATTTTTTATAATTTAAATATATTTTTATAGATTTTTTTTATAATTTTATGACGTAGCACTTCAGGTATGCCACATGTCATTATCTCAATGATTGTTTGTGAGTTTATAGTCAACTATAACGGTCAACATTACAAGATGGCTAAATTGATTACAATTTAAATTGTAAGGGTCTTATTGACTACAATTTGAATTATGAGAGTTAAACTGGGTGTAAAAAATTTATAAAGGCTTAATTGATTTTTAATTTTTCGTTGAGGGCTAATTTGACTTTTAAGTCTTTTTATTGTGAAAAACTAGATACAAATACATTTTTACTATTTTTATTTTTAAAAATAATTTGTTTTATTAATCAAACATTAGAAAAACTAAAAATAAAATCATTTTTTAAAAATAAAAAATAAAAATAAAAATTAGAAAATATTTTTTAGAACCAAACGAATTCTAAAGTTTTAAAGAAAACAATAATGCAAGGGAAAGGGCATGAGTTTTGACACATCACATGCATTATTGTTGATAAAGCAAGGAACCCACCCTTCTTTTTTCACATGCCATACCTTTGCTTGTTGACTTGAATAGCCATTACATAGTTGAACACTTTGTTATTCGGATTCGGATACGAGTGTTGGACATGCATATAAGTTGGATACGAGTATATTGGATTTCCTGTTCAAGATTTTTACGTATTTAGAGAATGATAATTGGCTATTTCCTTTCAATCAAAACTAGAAAGAAAGCATTTATTCTCTGCACATGCTTTCTTCTGCTGCATTCTCTTTTCAGGGCGTTTCAATGGGTTTTGATGCATGCAGTTCAACTGTCTGAATAAATAACAGTTAACAATTTCTGGGTCTTTTTAGTTAGGCATTTAACTGTTATCTTTATTTCTTTCCATGTGATTGCATTGAATCCAATAAGGCCTTTGTTGAGATGCTGGATATTTAGACTGCAAATTTCTCTGGAATTCATATGAACATAAGCTAATGCAAATTACAAACATCTTTTGAAATCTTAACTTGTTCTAGACTTTATTTCTGTTGTTATTCGTGTTCGAAATGCTTCCGACGTATTTTCCTCTTCGATGGGAAAGCACCGGTGACCAATGGTGGTATGCTTGTCCTATAGATTATGCTGCTGCTAATGGCCATTACGACTTGGCCCGTGAGTTTCTTCAGATTGATGGCAATCATCTGATCAAGCTGACATCTTTGAGGCGGATCCGCCGGCTCGAGACCGTCTGGGACGATGAAGAACAGTTTGATGATGTTGCTAAGTGTCGTTCTCAAGTTGCTAGAAACTTTTTATCGAATGTGAATCGAAGAAAGCGAAGAATTCCCTTATCAGGTGTGGCTACGGCGGATGGCTTACGTACACGGCTGCTTCGGCCGGAGACTTGGGATTCATTCGAGAGCTTCTTGAAATGAACCCTTTGCTTGTTTTTGGAGAAGGAGAGTATGGTGTTACTGATATTCTTTATGCTGCAGCCAGGGGCAAAAGCTCTGAGGTTTTCACGGTTATATATGACTTTGCGGTCTCACCGCGGTTTTCGATCGTGAAAGGCAAAGGGTTCGAAGAACACATCGGGGACATACCTCCGGTTTATAAGTGGGAGATCACAAACAAAGCTGTTCATGCTGCTGCTAGAGGAGGGAATTCAAAGGTTTTAATGGAGCTTCTTAATGGCTACTATGAAGATGTTCTGGCTTATGGAGATAAGCGCGGTTCGACCGTGTTACATGCCGCCGCTGGAAGAGGCCAAGTTGAGGTTAGGCTCAAGTACTCTGCTTATGCTAGACTGCTAGTGGTTGAGCTTTATTACCGTAACTAATGCAAGCAACGTTTTGTTATATAGGTGGTTAAGAACCTGGTTGCATCTTTCGATATCATTGACTCTGTCGATGATCAAGGCAACACAGCGTTGCACATCGCTGCTTACAGGGGCCAAGCAGCCATAGTCGAGGCTTTGATTCGGGCGTCTCCCTCGTTGATCTCCGTACGAAACAACGCGGGGGAAACGTTTCTCCATTACGCGGTGTCTGGTTTTCAGACCCCTACTTTTCGAAGAGTGGACCGACAGATCAATCTTATGAAGCAACTGGTGCACGAAACAAAGTTCAACATGGAAGACATTGTTAATGCTAAAAACAATGATGGAAGGACTGCACTTCACTTGGCCATCATGGGGAATGTTCACACCGATCTAGTCGAACTCCTGATGTTCGCACAATCAATCAATGTGAACATCAGCGATGCAAATGGAATGACTCCGCTCGATCTACTCCGACAAAGGCCTCGT
The DNA here is from genome assembly GCA_019671005.1 of Hibiscus mutabilis. Taxonomy (NCBI): domain Eukaryota; kingdom Viridiplantae; phylum Streptophyta; class Magnoliopsida; order Malvales; family Malvaceae; genus Hibiscus; species Hibiscus mutabilis. The sequence continues at coordinate 43,851,843 of CM033756.1, forward strand.
TCCGCTTCGTCGGATATGCTCATTCGACAATTGATTTCAGCCGGGGGAATGTTTGGTTGTAAGGACTACACTGCAAGAAGAGCCATTGTTTCACACTTGAAGATGCAACATGGAAGCAGTCCTGGAACTTCTTTCCGGATATCCGACACCGAAATCTTCTTGCATACAGGCGTCGAGACTACATGGGATGGTTACCATTACGACAGTAACGATCCTAGTAGCAGATGAAGAAGTCGGTCTTCCTCGATAGATTTCGACTCTGGTGATGAAAACAGGAAGCCATCGGTTGCTCAAAAACCACGTCCGAAGAATAACGCGGCGCAGAGATTGAAAAGCGTTCTCCACTGGCCTCGGATGAAGGGGACAAAGGTTAAAAGAATGAAGAAGTCAATCGAGTGTTGCTCGGAAGAAACTCCGATCCCACTTAGACAAAGATTTTCGAAGCCTTCGTCACTAGCTAACAACAAGAGAACACTGTCTGTGAGGAGTAACCAGTCCAGTCCAATTGCAAAGAAGAAACTTGCATCAGGTGCTATGCAGGGTGTCATGGAAGCCATGCCGCCGCAGTTAACGGTTCCGGAACGATCTCGGGCGAGTTCGTTCTCCAAGTCATCCGTTTCTTCTCTGTGCTCATTGGATAAAGAAAAGGGAATTTTGATCGAGAAGGATATCGTCGGACCATCTTGCTTCAGTCCAAGCCTGGATGATGAAAAACCAAATACAACTAAGAAACAAGGATCAACCAAGAAAGGGTTAAAGAGACAGTATTTCTGTTTTGGAGGCTCAGGCCTGTCTGTAAAAACAGCAGCTAGCCGGCCGACGAGACTGCCGTAAATCGAGCCATGGTCTCAATGGCTTGATTTGGTCGTGTCGGGTCAGAACCTATATCGAAGGCTACTTACAAAGAAGATTAGCAGTATCTGTTTGTTGCTGTCTGGTTCATAAAGATGAAGGTTCTTTGCTTATTTCGAAGTTTTAGAAACCCATCATCCGTTGCTCATTTGAGTCGAATTTTAATGTTTTTTCTAGTACGAAGTTTGTACTTTCACTTGATATATTTGTCTAAGTCTTATGAGTTTTGGGTTAAAGAGAAATGAGCCTCAAAGTTGGCTAATCGAAACTGTTCACCCAGAAATTTTAGGCATATTGTGATGATGGATACTTGGGCTTGTATTAACTGATTTTGATGAAACAAGTTTCTACATTTTACAATTCCATGTAAGCTTTAAATATATGGTTTACAACCCCCACAATTTCTAAGGATTTTTGATTTTGAATGGTTTAAAGTAAATCAAACGGTCATTGAAAATCAATATTTTAGAATTTCAAAAGTTTCGATTTAATTATTTTTAGTCTGATTACATTTTTTTGAACTAATAATAATCATTATTGAATCTAAGGAATGATCCACTAAAAATAGTATACTGTTCATTTTAATAGACTCAAAGATTTTAAATAATTTTATGTGCAAATATCTTCTTAAAAATTATAAAATATTATCGTATACTATATTATAATCCCTTTAATAATCACATTAATCCCGTCACTATCCATCTTGCTTTCACTTATTTTTTTTACTTTTATTATTTTTGTTTGTTTTTGTTTCGTTTTGTAATTTCTTGACGTGTCCTTTCATGTAATTGATAAAAATCTGTTTAAGGATAGTTAGGCTTAGTTTACCGTTGAGGTTGGAAATTAGTTTTGAGGGGATAAACGCTCGTTCTAAAAAGTTAGAAAATTTAGCTTTTATGAAAGCCGTTTAAAGGGTTGATAAAGATGGGCAAATGCCTGTTGGAAATTAAACCTTGGTGTGTTTGCCGTTACTTTTTTGTTTGTCTGGTGAACGGACGTTAAAGAAGCAGTTGCAAACAAACCCTTAGTGTTGTGTTTTGTCGCGTTGAGGATATTTTCTCATTGAAAAATATCCGAAAACAGAAAATTCTTTGACATAATATAAGATTTCGTCTCAACAATCCAAGTATAACATTTCTCTCTCTCAAAGTACGGTTACAAGCTTACCACACATATCAAACGTTACTAAAAATGTTTAATGTATAAGTTTTAGTGACAAAAAATATTCATAGTGTAAATATCAATGAATAAGTTGAACGCTTTAAAATTTTAGTAACCAAAATAGGGAGTATGAGTAAAGTTGATGATTTACTTAAGGATAAACTACACGAAATGTCATTTAACTTTAATCTTTGTATCGAAAATGCCACTAAACTATAAAATGATACTATTGTACCACTGAACTTCATTTTTGGCTTCAATCCAAGTACTCTGCCGTTAAATGCAAAACGACTTTGTTTTGATATAGTTGCTTTAGTGCCTAAGATAGGTCAAAACGACGTCGTTTTGTTAGAAAAATTAAGAAAACAATACGTTTGAGGAAGCTTAAACCTAAAACCTCTTGAAATTGGCCTAGTGGATTAGTGTAAACCATTCATCCTGACGTTTTTGGTTCGAGCCTTCTCAAATACAATATTTTCTTATTTTTCTTTTCTAACAAATCGTCGCCGTTTTGATCTATCTTTTCTAACAAAAAGACGCAGTTTAACGGCGAAGTACTTGAATTGAAGTCAACAAACAAAATTTAATGGTATAATTGTATTATTTATAATTAAGTGATATTTTTAATACAAAAATTAAAATTAAGTGGCATTTCGTGCAATTTACCCAGCATCAAAATATGGACTCTTTTTAAGGAGAAAGTCGACAAAGATGGAAGCACCATCTACTGGTCCAACCACACACATAGAAACAAACCCCCAGGATTTTTGTTTCCCTCCGGTTCAGATTCCAATTCATCTCAAATCATACTCACCAGTCTTCTTTCTCTTATCCTTTCCCTTCTTCAATGGAGTTTACCTGTTTGCATAACAAATTCAATTTCCCTCCTTTACCTCACCCATCACTTCCTTTCTGCAAGAACCCTAACCCCAGAATATTTCCCAGAAAAAGAAACAATATTTTTCTGGTTTCGGCCTCTGATACCGTTGTTGCCTCCTCAAGAAACGAACTTGGCAGCAAGAAAGATGATGAATTTGGGGACTTGAAATCTTGGATGCACAAAAATGGCTTGCCTCCTTGTAAAGTTGTGCTCGACGAGAGGACTTCCCACGACGAGAAGCATAGCCCTATACATTATGTCGCCGCCAGTGAGGATCTTCAGGTACATAAAAATGGCTTACAATTTTTTGATCCTTTTTGTTTTTTTATTAATGGGGTTTGTGTTGTTGGTTTTCTAGGCAGGTGATGTTGCTTTCTCGGTGCCGAATTCATTGGTTGTTACGCTTGAGAGAGTGCTGGGAAACGAGACTGTTGGTAAGGTGTACTGTGTAAATTGTTTTAACATTTTAGGAACCACTGAATATTTTTTTGAATATTGGGAAATTATTCATATGGTAGACATTGGTATGCTTATTTTGTGTACATTGATTCAGTGTTGTTCTCTATTTGATTTTTTTGTGTAATTGTGTTTACTTGCCTGGCCTTTTTGTACAGCTGAACTTTTGACGACGAACAAGTTGTCCGAATTGGCATGCTTAGCTTTGTACCTAATGTATGAGAAGAAGCAAGGGAAGAAATCATTCTGGTATCCGTATATTAGAGAGCTTGATAGGCAACGAGGAAGGGGCCAGCTGGCTGTCGAATCTCCCCTTCTATGGCCAGAAGATGAATTGGCTTACCTAACGGGTAGCCCCGCAAAGGTAGCATAGACAACACAAATGTCTTTTAAGTTTTAATCCCCGATTTATTGTTTCGCAGATCATTGAGTTCCATGACCGTGACTGTATCTCTTGTTTACAAGCTAGGCTGAAGTGCTCGAAAGGGCTGAAGGAATAAAAAGAGAGTATAATGAGCTTGATACGGTCTGGTTTATGGCTGGGTCTCTCTTTCAGGTATTGCCTTTAATCCTTCTTTTCCTTTCTAAAGCTTAGTGCTCAGAGTGTGATCATGAATGTTTCTTTTTATCTTTTCATTGCAGCAATATCCGTATGATATACCTACTGAGGCTTTTCCGTTTGAGATTTTCAAACAAGCCTTTGTCGCTGTTCAGTCTTGTGTGGTGCATTTACAGGTGATTTTTCTCTTTAGCTGGTGATAACCTTTTCTGATTTTCCTTTAAGTTCAAGAAATGTATTTTCAACCTTGAGGACATGACCAACTTATTAGCTGGTTGTAGTCTTTATGACCGACTTGTGTTTGAATGATAAACTGAGACTTATTTTTAACTAGAAAGTACCTTTGGCTCGGAGATTTGCATTGGTTCCTCTTGGACCCCCATTGCTAGCTTACAGGAGCAATTGCAAGACAATGTTAAGTGCTGTTGGTGGTGCTGTTGAACTAGTGGTTGATCGCCCATATAAGGCCGGGGAGCCCATTGTTGTCTGGTATAAATATAAACACACAATGCTTTATTTGTCCATAATGTCGATTTCTCTCAGTCATGCTTTAGTATCAAAACAACAAAAACTTTGCCTTCTAATTATCAGAACAAAATTTGACATTGGTAAATTGCTTGTTTTTTTCAGGTGTGGACCACAGCCTAATTCGAAACTGCTTATAAACTACGGATTTGTTGATGATGATAATTCGTATGACCGCCTGGTTGTTGAGGTAAAATCTAAATTTTCCAACTCCTACCGTGCAATATCATGGTAAAATCTATTCTCATGAATGAATAGAGATGTATGCTTCTGTGCTCAAATATCTAATATATTTCGAAAAATTGGTTTATTGAAGTGATGAGATATGGTATGAGACTTATAAGTTGATCACATCAATGAGATTTCGTGTTTTTCTTAGTCAATTTCGTGTTGAGCTTTATTTACTGTATGTTCAGGCAGCTTTGAATACCGAGGATCCTCAATATCAGAACAAGAGATTGGTTGTTCAAAGAAATGGCAAACTATCAGTGCAAGTTTTTCATGTATTAACTAAAACCTCGAATTAATTGGATTATGTTGTCAGAATTCAGATATTATCTCCGACTTATTTTGTATCTGCTGCAGGTTTATGCAGGGAAGGAAAAAGAAGCTGTTTCAGATATGCTTCCATATTTGCGATTGGGCTATGTTTCTGATCCTTCTGAGATGCAATCTGTTCTTTCTTCTCAGGGTCCAGTCTGCCCGGTGAGTTTGTTTATTGCAAATTGTGAGAAAGGGGCCATGGTGGCCGAAGAAGATGAAAGCCGGTGAACAATGAACAATAAAATATAAAAAGCTACAGTTTAACGATAGAACAAAAATAATATTTTCAACAGAGAACAATGTGTTTCTCTGTATTTTCTCGTATTCTTCTTAATCAAATGTGTATAAGGTGAGCCTTTAAATAGGCAATTACAGAGTTTTAATATAACTAAAATTATACTTTTATCTATAATTTAAATAATATTTATCCATAATTTAAATAAAACTTCTAATAAATCTAAACTACTGACTTAGAAATAAACTCTAATTACACATTAAATTAAACTCTAACACTTCTCAACTTACATTCCCCTCAAGCTCTAACACTTCTTGGATAACTTACACTCCCCCTCAAGTGGTGAGCAAACGTAGTAGAGCACCGGCTTGGATCTTGGATGTGACGCCCTACTCATATTTCTTCATTTGTTTCTTAGAGAAAGAATCTCCCCTTTTTGGGAGCCATTGCGTTGAACAACTATGACATAATCATGTTGTTCTTTGAACGGCCATTGTTGAAAATTTGCAAACGATGTTCTTGGTTTCTACATCATTCTTGAGATGTCTACCAACTTTACTTTGTTGTTATTGGTTTCTCGCACCCTCCTTAGATGTCTTCCACTTTTCTCTGTCGGTGATGATCTTTTTAGGTTTTTGCATCTTCCGAGATGTCTTCCACTTTTTTTCTCATTCACGGACTAAGTAGTCGCTTCCATTCAACAATGATCACAGGAATCTACACTCCCCTCAAGCTGGTAGTTGCACAAACTAGAATTTCAGCTTGGATCTTTGATGTAGAATCCTTTAAAAAATATTATATAGTTTTTAAGGCTAAACTAGAACCTTTTCTCCTATCTTTTATAATTGATGGCTGAGATAGAACCAGATAGTTTTTAAAGCTAAACTATAACCTTTCCCTATCTTTTACAATGGATGGCTAAGATAAAACCAAATAGTTTTTAAGGCTAAACTATAACCTTTCCCTATATTTTACAATGGATGGCTAAGATAGAACCAAATAGTTTTTAAGGCTAAACTATAACCTTTTTATATTTCTTTTTGATTGGCTAAGATAGAACCATTAAATAGAGAAAAAAATAACAAAATTAAACGAGTAGAAATTTCACCATAGATGTAAGATTCCAACGAGAGAAAAGCCGAGGAATGAGTGTGGCCTAATGATAGCAGCAGAAAAGAAAAACGACGTGCATATGAAAAATTAGATCGTCGATCTGTTTCAGATTAGAGATGACATCAGTGGTGACGATATCAAGATCGTTGTTGGCTCATGATACCATGTGAGAAAGGGGCCATGGTGGCTGAAGAAGATGAAAGCCGGTGAACAATGAACAATAAAATATAAAAAGCTACAGTTTAACGATAGAACAAAAATAATATTTTCAACAGAGAACAATGTGTTTCTCTGTATTTTCTCGTATTCTTCTTAATCAAATGTGTATAAGTGAGCCTTTAAATAGGCAATTACAGAGTTTTAATATAACTAAAATTATACTTTTATCTATAATTTAAATAATATTTATCCATAATTTAAATAAGACTTCTAATAAATATAAACTACTGACTTAGAAATAAACTCTAATTACACATTAAATTAAACTCTAACACTTCTCGTCGACTTACATTCCACTCAAGCTCTAACACTTCTTGGATAACTTACACAAATTGCTATTTGCATTATTTAGATACTGCATCACTAAATCGTAATTGCAATGTAAGATTTGTTGTAATACTGGTGAAATACTTGCCATAATAGGTGAGTCCATGCGTGGAACGAGCAGTGCTAGACCAGATTGCTGATTATTTCAAAAGACGCCTGGCTGGCTACCTTACTACGCTGGATGAAGATGAATCATTGGTAACATTTGTTCTCTCGACCAAGTTGACGACTAGACCTGAACTCACGGACTGTTAGTTTTAATTTAACATATTTTTTTTGTTATGTTAGTTGTCAGATCCGAACTTGAATCCCAGGAGGGGAGTTGCCACTCAACTTGTTAGGTCGGAAAAGAAAATTCTCCATGCTTGTCTGCAGGCAACAACTGAACTGATAGACGAGTTACCTGATCACGCCGTGTCTCCGTGCCCTGCACCTTATGCCCCCTTGTTGAAATGAAAGGTATCTTAGTTGTAACTTAGCAAAATAGTGCTTGTTCTACAAACCTATGTCGCTCAGACTCTTCATTTTTCTTCAAGCATGAGTGTTCAACATCTGTGTCCAACACATGTATCTGACACTTTAAGTTGAATTAAGTTCAAATAGTGGGGATTCTTGAAAAGTTTTAGACTATTAGAATGTATTCTTTATTATTTTTTTTTAAAAAAAGTAAAGAAGCATTTTAACCCTTAATTTAACAAGGAAAATCATTTAACGATGGCGCGATTGTACGAATACTTTATTATTATCATTGCATGAACAATGTCACTTTCTTGATTTCCTGTTCTGAAGGGCATCTCTTTTTTTTTTCTCTTATTTTTCTTGGGATATTTTGCAGGTAGATTTAAGAATTGGCAACTCGAACAGAGCGTTGTAAGTTTGTTGCGGGATCAAATCGGGCTTTAAGGAGAATCACGGTCATTCTTTTCCGAGTCATCGAATGCCACGATGTTCCTTAAGTGAATGGTTCTTCAACATACATATTAACTCCAAGAGTGTCTTCTAACTGTAGTCTTGTAAATGCAGATTTGGATGACCCTTTCTTTTTTATTAAATTGAATCTGATTTCTTTCATTTGTTGATTTTCCCAGCGATTCTAACTCTGTATTAGAGCTGGCTCGTACTTGATAATTTGTATATTCGCATCGTGTTCGTATTAATGACTTTAAACTTCAGAAATATTTTAAATCCCGACTCTAATACCAAGTGATGGTAATGAATCGTATCATGTTTGTTTTAAAGTATATCCGTGTTTACCACTCCACCCATAAGTATTTTTAAATGAACATTCAAATTTATGTTTAATAAAATTTATATATAAATATGCTATCACTTTAAAATATTATTTTTTCATATAAATTATTTTCTTTCAGTTTGATAATATCAGATTTAATGTGGGAAATTGGGAACTTATATCCAAAACAGGAACCGAAGAAGACAAATAGGGTGCAAATGAATATAACGTTTGATGAACTATTTGTAAACTGTATGTATAACGTTTGCTTATTAAGCAAAATAAACGAGTACGAAGAAAGTTTTGATAATCATTTAATAAACGAACACGAACTTAAGTGTGTTCGGTTCGTTTATGTTCACGAACAAGCTCGTTTTATCGGTTCTCATTTTCCTTTTTTTACATTTTAAATATTGTTAAAGGTAGGAATTAAATTGAACATATGGTGAACTTGGAATTCAAATGTGAAGCCTAAAAAGCTTAAGGACTAGCGGGTACTTTCATTATTTTGACGAAAATATAAATGAACGTATTCGCAAACGCTAAATAAACGAATACGAGAATCTTCAAAATAAACAAACGAACACGATATTAAAAATTTAAACGAACACGAACTGAACATTAACATCTTCACAAATAAATAAACGAGTACAAACAGAACTTTATTCGTTCAAACTTGGTTCATTTACACCTAAAGACAAAGCAATAGGTTGGGCTTTTAATTGGCTTGGGTATTGGGCACATGGTTGGAATACATATCTCATCTTCTCTCTTCATTCTGAGAAACCCTAAATTCTACTGATTTACACATTCTGGTTTGAAGTTTGAACGCAACGTGCAACTGAGAAATCCAAGAACCAGTGCTATTCTTTAGTCTGATCAAATTGCTTTGGGGTTTCTTTTATTCTTCCATTCAGGTATGCTCCTCAATTCCCAAACAATTTTTTCTTCCGTTTCCAATCTTAAAATTAATTCCAAATCTTTCTTAAACCCTAACTTCACATTCCAATTCAATCCCATTTCAAGCCTCAAGGTCGTTTGGAAAAAAGATTTGAACTTGGACCGAGCCATTGAAAACGATAAACGATACAAGCTCTGTGCCCGGGTCGTCAAGGAAGTCTTAAACGAACCGGGTCAAGTCATCCCTCTTCGTTACTTGGCCAAAAGGCGGGAGAGATTACGCCTTAATGTCAAAGTTCAAACCTTTATTAGCAATAACCCGGGTCTTTTCGATACTTACTACGATCGGATTCGACCCAAATCTGATCGTGTCCCGTTTTTGCGGCCTAGTAACAGGCTGAGGAATTTCCTGGAAGAGGAGAAACGAATTTATGATGAAAATGAGGAATTAGTTGTTTCCAAGCTTTGTAAATTGCTGATGATGTCTACGTATAAGGTGGTTAGTGTAGATAAATTGGTTCATGTGAAGAGGGAAATTGGTTTGCCAAATGATTTTTTGGTTAACTTGGTGCCCAAGTATTCGAATTACTTTCGGCTAACAGGTTCCCCTGGAGAGGGACAATCGTTTTTGGAATTGGTTAAGTGGAATCCTGAGTTTGCTAAATCTGTTATTGAGCTAAGAGCAGAAGAGGAATCAAAGTTAACAGGGATTCGGGTTAGGCCGAATTTTAGCTACAAGTTACCGCCTGGGTTTTCTCTTAGGAAAGAAATGAGAGAGTGGGTTAGGGATTGGTTAGAGTTGGATTATATATCTCCGTACGAGGATGTTTCGCATTTGGATCAAGCCTCGCGAGAAATGGAGAAGAGGATGGTGGGTGTCTTGCACGAGTTACTTTCCCTTTCGTTGCTGAAGCGGGTTCCGGTGCCGATATTGGGAAAATTCACCAACGACTATAGGTTCTCGAATGCTTTTACGAGTGCATTCACAAGGCATTCAGGGATATTCTACATGTCGTTGAAAGGTGGAATAGAGACTGCAGTGCTAAGAGAAGCGTATAAAGGCGACAAGTTGATCGATAAGGATCCGTTGCTTGAGATAAAGGATAAGTTTGTTGAGTTGTTGGAGGAAGGATGGCGGGAGAGAGCCGAGATGTCGAGGTTGAGAACATAACAGATTAAGAAGGATATGGAGATGATGGCTACAAGGAATGAGGAATTGAGTGAACAAAGTTGTGGAGAGGAGCTTTGAGTTTGAACGAATAATGCGGTCTAACTCTGAGTTGGGGTTATTGATGATGCTGAGCTCCTAATATTTGGCTTGAAAGGATCTCACTATCCTGATAGAACGTGTCTGAGAATAAATTGTGTGAGCTGGTTTTCTTTTCCGAAGTGTACACTTATGTCTATGTGGTGAAGCTGTTTTGCTAGTTCACAACTGATGAGGATCCATGCTTTGTAGCTTTCCTTTGGAGAAGTTAGTCCTTATTGTTTCATTCAAAAGAAATACAGAAGTTTTTAGCTGCTATTGTGTGATCCCCTTTCAGATACAAGAGAATAGGTAACCTATAAACTTAGCCTTTATTTTTTTAATAAAACTTTGATACACATGTCGTGCAGTCTAGTGTTTAAAAAGGCGCATTTGAGACACGCCGCTAAGACGAGGCGAGGGTGAAACGCCTAATTGAGTCTAAGCGAGACGATTTTAATGAAGCGCAGCAAGGCGCGCCTAAGGCAAACTGGTGCCAAGGCTCAGAAAGGCTCCGCCTGTTCAATTTTTTTGATCTTTTTTGTCTTTTTTATTATGTTTTACATACTAATTTGAGCCAAAAGGTGGGGACTACACAAAAATATTATTAATCAAATGAAATTTAAATTAACCTAGTCGAGTTAATGTGTAATTTGAACTTAAAGCATAACGCACGATATGTACAAACATTAATTAAATTGGATCGAATTTAAGTTCAAATTAATTTGGTTGAGTTTTAAAACTTGAATTAAATTTAATTGTTTTAGGGTTTAGGGTGTAAGGTTTAGGGGTTTAGATTTGTAGTTTAGAATTTAGTTATTGTGAATAGAATTTTGGGTTTAGAGTTAGAATTTAGTGTTTATAAGTTAAAACTTAAATTTTTAACATATTATATTAAACCCTAAATTTTAACTCTAACCCTTAAATTTTAATCATTACCCCTAAATTTTAAACCTCTATGCCTTACGCCCTAAATTGAGTCCCTAAAATTAAGATGCTTGTTTTAGTTTCCACAGCTAATGTATTGAATATAAATTTTTAATTTAAATTATATTATCATATATCCTTTTGAAATTATCATATAACTAGTTTTGTCTATATACAGTATAAAAAATTTCATATTGCATGATAAAATGTAATGTCATGCTTTTTGATTGAAAATTGAAAAGTTAAAGGTAAATAAAATGATAAGCTTTTGTTAAACTTATAATCTTTTGTTGAACTTCAACATGAACCAAATATTTTAAAATATATATATACAATGTTCGAAACATTTCAAGAATATAACTTTTTTAAAAAATATATTATGAAGTACGCCTGCTCTGCCATTTTTTTCCTTTAAAAAGCGTTTTGAATTTTTTTTGAAAGATTAATGGTCAAATTTAACCCTCTTGAAAAATTAAAACCCAAATTTAACTAAAAAATCACAAAATAGAAGATATGAGTTCGAGCACTTACATGTGCATATGTGTATGCCTTGTTAAAATGTTAAAGAAAAAATATATACTTGTTTTACGTTCCGATAAAGCTGTTTATTCTATCCTCGTATAACACAATATTTATGTATCTTCATGAGAAAAAGGCAAGTGTTACAATTAGAACTTATGCCGAAGATCAAGGTGTAATGATCAGTTTACTATTGCACTACTGGTCATCTTTGTTGCTGTTTAGGGTCTCGGTTTCATCTTTCACCTGTGAATTCCTGTGCAAAACAACCATAAATTAGGACTTGGTTCGAGTTCGTGTGAATTTCGATATAATGCGTTCATCTCTATCTAATATTGCTAGGTCTGTGAATGAAAAAAAAGGCCTACTGTTGAGCATTAATCCAACGGGAGAGCTGATAAAGCTGCACGGTCTCGTTTGCGGCATGGCAGACAAGAAGATGGAGGTTGCGTGGCTGTACCATCCATGCAAACCTCATGAACAACGCCAAGTATCCGCACATTACTTCAAAAAAAAAAAACACATCAATCACATTAATCTAGCAAAACATGTTTTACCAACAAGTTATGTTACTTGGACACTCGAGTGGGAGCGTCGGATTCGATCTAAGAATATATAGCGATCTGTCGAATCTAGAGATCGACTGACCTGCAGTCATGTTGACTGATATCATCTCTGGGGGTTTCTTTGTGTCTACAAATGCCTTTAAACAGCCGTGTTAGTTTTCAAGAATAAATAGAATTGACATTAGAGGGGGAAAATGTAGTATTTATCTAGCAATACTGCAATAGGGCGGCTCCAATTGAAAACAGGGCCCCAGAAATGAGTTGTTCTGGGGCCAATGGGACTTCCAAAAAGCTCTCAACATCTCCATTCTCCAGGAATCTGTCAGCAACAAATGGAAAACTCTAGTTAGTTTGGAATCAAACTATTGCATTCACAGAAACATAAAACCGATGATCTCGATTCGAACCCCGGATCTTCAATCTCTTCTCCAATCCCCGATCACCGACCTATCTTGTTCGAAAAGGAAAAAATGAAAAAACTTACCAAATCCTCGAGATAAGCTTTCATGGCTGCTGACTAGAGAGATGTTTCTTTGTCAGCTTATCTTCGGAATTCGGAGTGAAAGAGAACAACAGTGCACCTTTTGTTGTGCTAAATGAAAACAGAACCTTCCCGGGATCGACATTGGAAGGCATGTTCCGTATGTAACAGATGAAAAGAGGTCAGATCAGATTTATGTTTGTTCAATCTGACTCTTGGAGACTAAACAATCTTGGGAGGCTGCTGCAGCTTCAATATGGTAACAGTGGATTTCGAGGCACTCCATGATTGAAGCATATTAATTAAGCAGGCATTGTATTTTAAGATGGGATCAAGAGACGGCTATATTCGAATTCGTTGTGCCAACAACAATTTAAAGACTGTTCTGTTCCTATGAGTATCAAAACCTATGTTACTATAACTTCCCAAAATCCATCTGTCATAGTTACAGAAGATCCAAATATGATTTTCTTCCACAATTCAAACCATCATTTCTATGGACAAATGTTAGCTATAGACGCTATTTACAAATGCTGCTGCCATCTCTATCTCGTCTACTTGCTCATCTGAGTTGCACGTTTAAGAAGACTTCCATATTCGCGACTTCTCGACCAATCGTCAATCTCATGAGCACGCAGAACAGGCAGTGGATGTGAAAGTTGTCGTGTTTGAGCATTTCTGAACATCATTAAGTAATTAGACAACTGAAAGGAAAGCAGAAGGCAAGTTTCGAATGCTCTACTCAAACCATTGCTCACCTTATATGCCACCCGATTGGGCTTGAAGAAGCTTTTTCATAAGAGTAAGCTTGCTCCAAAAATGCGTCCGCAATTAGCTGATCAGCCATTGATGGGCTGCCACCAGCTAATTTCATCAAAACAGAGATGACGACCTCTTGTATGTGCATCACAACGAAAATTAGATGATGAAGTCTCCACTATTCGATTACAGATTATGTTAGCTCGGAGATTTTCTTGCATACCTTGGGATCTTGTGCAACAAGAAGGGCTGCACGATCACAAGTTAGCTCTGCCGCCCTAAGCAAACGGATTAACTGTTCCTCTAATCTCTGAGCTATAAAACCACCAAGTCCTGTGAAAAACCAAGGTATTCAAAACCGTGTTGTTTATTAACTGAAAGTAGATTACTATTGCTGATATATGCCACCAAATATGCACTTATAGCCAAAATCCAAGGCTGTTTAGAATATATACATAGGAGGCTAACATGAAAATGTGCTATATAAATTCTAATTTGCTACAGCATCATATTGGGAATGTTATTCCTGTAACACCCTTAATGTATACTCGTAGACCAAATATATATTAAAGATGTTACGAAATCATTGGAAGAAATTTTGACTTGTATTTTTTTATACCAAAATTTAATTTGTAGTTTAACACTTTCTCAGTTTTAAATTTAAAACTATGTCGTCTAGGTGCAGCTAGTTTTGACCCTGAATTGGTTTACAAAGTTTATAATTGAATTATTGAAATAAAAATATAATTCAGGGTGAAATCTACGTAAACTGCCTAGACCCTTTCTTGATTTTAAAATTTTTACGCGATTAGGGCTAAACAATATTTTAACCATCCCAAAGATTTTGCTATTGTTAACAATTCATATTTCTAAAATTTTCAATCCATAAAAACATATAAACGTTGTAAACTTATGCTGTAGACAGTTCAACTTTAAAATACTTACATGCCCACTAGTCTATCAAATTATGGTAAAGACGTACTTACTGAACTTATTGTAGTAACTTGATTTTTTCCAAGTTTCTGCTCCTCCTCGATAGACGGTTTCCAGGAAACCTACGTGTGACATAAGACACACGCTAAGTACGAACTTAGTGAGGCAGTTAAACTTATTTATTTTAAAAACATGAAATAATGTAATACAATATGTTATATATAAAAGTGCATTTCGTTTTCTCTATAACATGACAAGTATATCACAATGTATATATGTCATGTATCATAACTATCATATAAATCATGTTATTAGTGCATAATATATTCTCTATCATGGACATGCTTTCATCATGTAATCATTATCATGTACTCTATCATGGTCATGCATTCATTATGCAATTATTTGCATATCATGTGCTCTATTATGGTCATGCTCTCTTTATGCCATCATTTGCATAACATGTATTCTATCATGTATGTCATGTGCTTCTCGGTCATGTAACATGTAACTTCTATTCATATATCATGTAATCATGTGACATATGTAGCAAGTAATATGTAACATCTAAATCATGTATCATGTAACCTCTGTATCATATATCATGTAACATCTGTATCATGTAACATCTTGTTATTATTATCATCGTGTCTGGCTAGAGGCCCATGGAAACCCCGTAACCTATTTGCACCATAGTGCCTTGTAGAGTACGTACTCGAGAGGACGCTCTTTGCTCCTCATATAAGGACGCTATTTGCTCCTTATATAAACACCTCGTTAATGCATTTTGCACTATGGGCTTGGATCCCCAGGGTGTATCTTATTTCATTTTAATCTTGTCATTATCCATATTTCATGTATGCATAATGCATCATCATTTATGCAAACAATAATTCGTACCTGGTATTCCATCAAGCTTGCTATGTCGAGCAATGTATCATATTGTATTATAGAGAAATGCAATGCCATTTTCAATGTAATGCAAACATTTAGAAATGCACTCACCTGGGCCATGTAATAGTATGGCTCACTAAATTTTACTCGATCCTTTCCTTTATAGTATCTCGAATCCTCTCTGATTCGTATTCAAACTTCATTAATCACATGAATATAAACAACATTTGTTAGATTCAAATCTAACAATTTCTCAAACATGCTATCAAATCTAATCATTCGAATATACAAATTTCCTCTTTCCTTCCTTATACTGTCCAAGGCTCATTTTAGTCCTTAATAACCATTTAGAACTTCCATTAATCCTTTTCAAGCTTACTAATTAACCTTAGATACAAAATGTATAAATTCTCATTTTCTTGCATATTGCACCGCCTTCAAAAAATATTTCTATAAAATAATCTACAACTCAAAGTTCGATTCCGTTTGTTCGGAAAGAAACTAGATTCAATAAGTTTTCAACCATATAAATTAATAGTCCAAATTCAACTTGTACGATTTATGGCGAATTTTCAAAGTCAATTACAATGCTGGAATTCGGAACAGGCTGGTGTTCTATTTTCTGACCATTCGTCACTTAAAAATTCATATCTTTTGACTCGAAACTCGAAATCAGTTTTCGTTTGTTGGAGGCAAAACTAGACGAACAAATCTTTAGATCGGTATAAAATTCACCTTCTAACCATTTTTGTAGAATTTATGGTGAAATTTCAAACTTACTGCCAAATTCAGTTTTCCTACACAACTTCCATAAATAACTTCAAACTTTATACTAATTTCTCCTTACTTTGCTATTTGTCAATTTGGTCCCCTTACTTGATTCAAACCACTAATGTATCACTTTCTTCATCAAATAATTATTCAAAAATATTTCCCTCTAATTTTTCGTTCTTTCTGAAATAGTAACTAAAAATGCAAAGATAAGGATTCAAGCTTCTTAACTTTGCAAATTAGTCCTCAAATCAACATTACTACTTGAATTATATTATTTCAACTAAAATCAGATTTAGTCCTTCTCTAAAACCTCATTTCCGAATTGGTTACTTAACTTTGACAATTTGTCAATATGGTCACTAACTCGATTTAACATCGGTTTTGCATTCTAACTTCAATTTCACATCTCCAACATCAATAATAACATAAATACACTTCAAAAATCATAAAAAATCAGATTAGTCCTTTAACTTTCAGAATTGCCGAAATGGTCCCTATACCTTTAATTTAGGCGTTTTGCTTCCAAATAACAAATTCAAGCTTACTAGATCATTTATCCAACATCATAAACCCTAAATCAAACTTGAATCCATAAACCCTAATCATCTTCATACAAACTAAAATATGTAGGGTTTAAATCTCAACTCAATAACATGATTTTAACATTATACTAGCTTGGTTTCAACTTGAATTTCATCATGAAATCATAAAATTCCAAAAGCCCAAACTTTTTCCATAAACCCTAATTTCTTCTCATGTAAAATTATCATCAACCAAGCATGTTTTCCATGAATTATTTACACCAAAAGATAGAGCTTGAAGAATAGAACAACTTTGTAGTTGAATAGATTACCTGAAAATCGAGTTTTGGGGCTTGAATCGAGCTTGAAAAATTTTCTCCCTTTTTTTCTCCCCTTAGTTCAAAATATTTCAAGAAAGATGAACAATTTGGTTCATCTTTACTTATTTAAATCCACATGTTAAAATTAAATGAATTTAAAATTCATTTAATTAGTGAAATTACTAATTTTCCCTTTTAATCCAATGGCCAAGACTTAATCTTATCAAAAATCAATGGCCATGATTTGATCCAAGTTTAATTTACCTTCCAAAATTTCCCTTACTATTTCAAAATTGCCATCATTGTCAAATGACCAATTTGCCCTCTAACTAGTCTTTATTTACTAGTTTGCCATTCTTGTAAAAATTTAACTAAATCTAGTTGGAATCCAACCAAAAATAATAAAATATTCATAAAATAATAATTTATGACTTTTCCATGGCTTTTGGATTTGCCTCTGAAATCCCAGTTCGATCCGATTTCCCGATATTCATAAATACTTATACTGCGATTTTACCTTTTTCAAGCTATTGGATTTATTCTGAAAATTCTATATTTCCATATTCTGGAAATAAACTCTATTATCCCATAAAACTTTCTTTTCCAAGGACTTAGACTGAATTTTCCTAACTCAGTCTATTATTCTGATAATCATCGAAAATCTTCATAGAATAAAATTTCTCTTAGAATTCCTTTATCAATAATCCATACGAATTTTCTCTACTCTTACTGAGTCCAAATTATAGGAACTTCCCAGAGGTCTCCCATCCTTATATTTCCCTGGCCTGAACACGCTTAACAATTTTATTCGATCCGAATTCAGTACCTTTTACTGCATCTTAATTCTTAAAACTGATATCAGGGTACTTATTTCGATCCGATTCACTCTTATACTAAATAAAATTACTTATTGGAAAAATTTATATTTTAGTCCCCAACTTTTCCAAAGTTTATACTTTAACCCTAAAACTTTCAAAAATTGTATTTTGGTCACTGACCAAAATTTGGGGCGTTACAATTCCTACTTCTTGTAAGGGCAATATCTAAGGCTGTTTTCTCAATAAACTAATGTAAAATATATGCCAGCAAATGGCAAGCAAGCCCATGCTTATGTGTGCTGCCAACACGTATGCAACCTCAACTATATAAAGTACTTTTTCGAAGGTCAACCACAATCATGGATGGAGTGAGGGGTGCTACGGGTCAGGAGGTAGTCACACTCCCTGAACATTTTAAATTCTAATATATTTTAGAAATTTTCTTTGTATTTTATATTAATGATTTAATCTCGCACCCTTGGATTTTCAAATTCCTATATAAAAAGTTGGCACTCTTTAACATAAAATCTTGGGTCCGTCTCTAACCACAGTGGTCTTGAGATAAGAATCGCTTCTCCTCAAAGTAACAATACATTATTTCAACAATTAAAAATTCTTATATAAATCATTAATTATCAAGGTTATCTACAACATAAGAATTGTGGTTATAGAAAGTGATATTATGAGATAGCTTATTTTTCATAAAGATATTAGAAGATAATTTATATTGCAAAAATATAATTTGCTACCATTGAGCTAAAAATGTATCAAAGTAGCAAAGTTGCCTCAACAGATGGACAAAACCAAAAGACATACCAGGTAAACTATAGGCTCCAAGAGTGAGAAGATTTGCAAAAGTAAGCCATACACCATGATCACATTTGAGATGACCTAATTTGTAGATACCCATTTTTGACCGGGCCTTAAAGCCTATTACAAAAATTTACTCAAATACCCAAACAACCCTTAACCCTAAAAAACCCTAGTCCTCCTAAACAAGTTTGCAGCCGTCACCCTTCATCTACCTTTTCACTACCGCGCGTGGCCGCCACGCGCAGCGGCCACCGCCCAAAAAACCTGCAAAATATGACAAGTTGTAATTTTTTTATTATATTCGGGTTATAAAAAACCCATACATGCATGTAATAGGGGGTTGGAATCTATGAAAAAAATGTAAAAGATTTCGAAATAAAAAACTAGAGGGCTTTCGGTTAAAAAAATTGAGTTCGAAACTTATATAAAAAGGATTTGAAGCAAGAACGAAAGGTAAAAAAACATAAATCGAATCTATTTTCTTTAGATCTACTCACCTAGGGGCTCCGGTTTGAAAATCCGGCCTCATATTCGGACTCAATGCAATGAAAGGGGTCGAAAAGGTGCGACATTTGCACTTCCGACCGCCGGCGGCGAGCGGCGGTGCAGGGAGAGCCGGTGACCGTGCCGGCAAAAGGGTTGAGAGGATTCTACTACTTTTTTTTTTGAAAATTATCAACCAAATGAAATATTTTATCTTTTTTTGGCTTATATATTTGGTTTAATAAATGGTTTAATTGCACCATAAACCCCTCCGCTCCTAATAAGTTTACACAAATGGCCTGATGCATGGGTTATTTGCATTCTTAGTCCCTACAACTTTTAAGAGCTTTGCGAATTGGTCACTAAATTAGTTTTAATCCGGTTTTGAATGGTTAAATTCCGCGTCTAGTCCCTCCGCCCCATTTTTTCTATCTCTGCAAGCCTTCCTCATTCATTTCTTTTCAATTTAGTCCACTTTTTACTCCTCAAGTTTCTTTTCCTTTAAATTTGGTCACTTTTTTGTTTCTTCTTCTTCTTCTTCTTCTTCTTCTTCTTCTTCTTCTTCTTCTTCTTCTTCTTCTTCTTCTTCTTCTTCTTCTTCTTCTTCTTCTTCTTCTTCTTCTTCTTCTTCTTCTTATTATTATTATTATTATTATTATTATTATTATTATTATTATTATTATTATTATTATTATTATTATTATTATTATCATTATTATTGTTATTATTATTGCATATATGTATACATATTTTTATTTTCCTCATTACATATAGTAAATTATGTGTATATATATATATATTATGTATGTTATATTTATACATATATGTATATTGTTTTTTAATACGTTTAATATATTATGTATATAACTTTATAGTATGTTAAATGTATGTACAATATTATTATCATTATTATTATTTACTCATTTATAGTTTCATACATATTTTTGTTTATTCGAACGTATATATATACATTTTATATTCATTCATTTTAAACGATTTTAAAGTTAAACTTTTGTTAGGCTCGTGAAAAACGTACCCTAGACGTAAGGGGTGCCGCATTCCGTTAGTCTCTATCATAAAATATCATTTTAAATTTTGATTTTTCAAAATAGGTTCCTTTTGTTCGGAATCTAACGAAAATTATGCCCCGGGTGTAGGGGTGTAAATTTCTTTCCTACAAAAAATATTCTTTTAAATATACATATGCGTGTATATATTTTGTACATTGTTTTGATCAAATTTTAAACTTTTGTTAGGGATTCTCGTGAAAAACGTGCCTCGAACGTAAGAGGTGCCGCTTTCCGTTAATTCTTATTACAAAAAAAATAGTTTAAATTATTTTTTTTGAAATAGGTTCCCTTTATTCGGAATCTAACTGAAATTATGCCCCGGGTGTTAGGGTGTGAATTTCTTTCATACAAAGGAATATTCTTTTAAATATTTTAAGGGATTACAAATTTTAAGTTAAATTCGAATTTAATTTCCTCGTTCAGACATCAAGTAATCAACCCGGTACCAATTCTGGACGTTGTGGGGGGTGCTCATCCTTCCCCACACATAACTGACTCCCGAACCTAATTTTTTTTGAATCTCTGGTTACCCTTTAACGGTGCCCGGCCTAGCAAAGTGGCTGGTGACGACTCCATTCTATTTTTCAACTAAAATATTTTTCGTAAGGACGCGTCGAGCTCCTACCCGGGGGTGGGGCCGTTGTTACAGCTGGCGACTCCGCTGAGGACATTTTTTAAGAGAGTCGAGCCATTAGTCGATTACTTTTTGTCTTAACGAATGGAAACTATTAATTCAGTTTGATTTATTTTGTGATCCCTTCTTTTTAAAATTTTTACAATTTTTTTAAAAATCTATTTTTCCTGGTTTTGCATATCATGAGCTCTGTACTCGAGCTCCATCTCTTTTAAGTGGGAGTGAGAAGCTACGCCTTCGTAAGGTATCGCCTCTGTGCGGGATAATGAATCATTTTCGGGATACATCGGTACCTCCGTTTCCGTGAGATCTTCATCTTCGCACAGGCTTAGAGAAATGTATCCTCCCGAATCAATGTCCTAGCGACAGTTTAGGTACCCTTTACTTTTAAATGGGAACGAATTGTATACTCTTCCATAAAATGTAACAACTCGATAATGCTTGATTGGTTGTAATAGCAACAATAGGGACCCATGGTGGGTCGTATGATATTGTGTGCCAGGTAGGGCACTTGTTTGGATCTTTGGTGGATCGAGTATGGTCATGCCATGTGTGGGCATTTGTTTGGTTATGAGTCTTTGTTTGAGATGGGATCCGGATACCCAGTGAGTGAGTGTTGTAACATATGAAGGCTATTCGATGTGAGATTCTGGATGACAAAATGAAGGCCATCCGATGCGAGACTTCGAGTAATGAAATTTACTTGATGCGAGATTTCGAGCCCCGCTTGATGCGAGATTCTAAGCGAAGACTCGATGTGAGATTTCGTGTATACCATTCGATGTGAGATTTCGAGCATGGGTGGGTTTCCCAGTGTTGGGTGATATTGGGCCTCACTCCTGGTTTCTTTATCTATATGTTATGTTGTTGTGATGCTATTTGTTCTATCGCATGTGTTTAGGCGGTTATGGTAGCGCCATATATTTATTTATCTCTTCTTATTGTTCGTACTATCTTGCATGCTTACGTTTATGATTAGCATGAAGTATAGTAGAGTAGATGTGTACCACTGAGCTTTGTAAGCTCAACGCTCGGAATCGTTGTTTCCGTGCGTAGGTTGATCATTGGATTATGGGATCATAGAGCACTATCAGATTGGGATTCTAGCATGGGGATCTTCAGAGTACGGTATTTGAGTCTAGTGGGCTATGTGTTCATAGGACCTTACATGTGGAGTCTGTATTTATTATTTCAAAATTTTATTATTTAAATTGTACCTTTAAGTTTTAATTTTTAATTAGAGCTCCTTTGTAACCTTTTATTTACTCATATATATATATATTCATTTTAATCATTGATTTTAAATGTTTTTACGACTTACTTGTTGGGTTGATCTTGTTTGAAAAGAAATTTTATGTTTTTGGGTTTGGGCTTGTAGCCCAAATGTGACATCCGGGTCGAGAGTGTTATATTTAGTGGTATCAGAGCTTAGGTTTAGCTAGTTCTAGGAAACCCCGGGGTGATATAGGTGTTTTAGTAAGATGTCTAGTGAATACAAGCCCTTAAACTGAATTCGTACTCCTTAAGCCCTTAAACTAAATGTCAAGATGGTTATGATCATGGCCGAGAAGACTGAGTTAAGTGTGGGATAGTTAATGGTAGTGATCCCGGGAGTAGGGTCGCCTCAGTTTGTCGAGATGCAAATTAGTCAAACGACACTCGAGTCGAGAATGTGTTCAATCTCATGTCGCACGAGTGACATCTTTGTTGTGCGTTGTAGTCACCCTGAAGTCTTCAGATTCATTGCAAGAGTTCACAAACAAATAATATTCATCGTTATGTGTGAATAAAGGTTTTGTTACGGGAATGGATAATCTGGCATCGAAATCGACCGGTGAATGCATGTTGGTTGGAGGACCCTTTTTTATCTATTTAAAAATGAGTCCTTGTTGATGCTGAGAGAGTATCATTGCCATTCTTAAAGGCATTCCTCGGAGATAGTGGATTCGAGATCCATTAGTTCGTCTGGGTATGGCCGAAGTTAGACGTTCTACAGGTTTGAAGGAAAGCTATCTTCTTAAGAGTTACGGTACCATAGGAATTATTCCGGTTGAACAAGTGTGGTACTGGCCAGTGATGTCGAGAGGGAGTTTGAAGCTTCGAGACCTCAGTGGGAGCCAACCCTTAGATATGAAAATGTTGGATCGTCGCCCTTTTATCGTGATCTTTGCGGTGATTGCTTAGAGGATGGTAGCATGATTATGAGATAGGTTAGACTGAATTGATAGGTGTTGATGTGTGCAGTTCGATGCTTGTGAGCTTTCAGACTGTCAGAGTGTTTGTTTCTGCTTTATGGAGGAGTCGTTAGGATCTATCCCTTTTAGGAATATGAGTAAATGATAAGATAAGACAGAGTTGAATGCTGGTGCCATCGTCGTTGTTGGAGGACATTGACCCAGTTGAGGGGTCAGAGGTTCAGTTGAGGAGGAACAACTTGAATAAGTTCTTTTTCGTCTAAGCGTTTCGCTCAGGGAGAGTCGGGCTTGTTCTCTAATAAAAAGTTGGTTCATAGAAGTGCTGCCCAAACCGTTGATAGTTTGTTAAGCGATCGTGGAAGACCATCACCCGTTTCTTAAGGTGGATAACCCGTTTAGCCAATGTCAAGTACATGTGTGATTTTCTTAGATTAGTTTGGAAGTGGGATGTTTTGTTAATGCGTTGAGGTTAGAAAATAGATTTTGGAAAGAAGATTCTCTTTTCTCTTTGAGTATGTCGTGATAGTGGGTAATGTTCGGGGTGACATCAAGGTGTTTTGGTGAAGATAAGGTGGGAGCCACTGTGTTGTCTCTTGAATATGAGTTGGATGTTGTGCGTGACAAGTGTGGATGTAAAGGAATACAAAAAGTTTGGCGTTGAAGAGATAATCATCTCATTGACCGTGTGTGTGAGAAGGGTTAATTACCGTACAATCAGTTAAGAAAGCAAGGATTTGAGACTTCGTAAATGCTTTTGATCGTATCACGGTTTCTTTGGAACGAGCCGAGGGACATTGGTGGAAACTCGAGCTACGTGAGGCCGCTAGATTATGACTGTAACACCCCGGATTTTTGCCCCAAATTTAAAACCTTAATTTTTGAATCCTTAATTGAAAACCCTAACAATTGAGAATTTTTTTAGAACCCTATTTTTTATGAGGGACTAAAAAGAATTTTTATCAAACTTGGAAGTCAATATGTAATTTCTTGTTAGTCTAAGGACCACATATGAAATTTACCCAATTACTAAAGCAAAACAACGTTTTCCTTTAATGTCGTGATTTTATTATATTAGGACATTCTTTTACTTTATATATTTATTAAAATAATTCATTTTAATATTTTTATTACCATTATTATTAATAAAACCATCCCTCTATATATAGTTTATTCTAAACCTAACTTGCTAATCGAACACCCAAATAAACCCCTATTGAATTCCAACGCCACCAAGCCAATTTTATCCGCTTCTGCTGTCATCATCTGCCTCACCTTCGATAACTCGTGATCCGTCCCAAACCACATCTCCCTTCACACTATTGTTTAGACGCATGTTCGTAAAATTCAAATACCATTTTGCCTAATTTTTTTTTTTAGCGAAAACCATCTCACCGAAGCCAATGACACGTCCGTGCTCTGCCGATGTCCATGCGTGTTGTTAGACAGCGTCGAGTCATAACCATGTACTGATTAGATCTAAGTGTGGGAGACATCCTCCAAAACGTTAAAGTTATTGATTGTGTTGTGATTTTAAATTATGTTTTTTCGTGCATAATATTTTTAGACTGTAAATAAAATTGAGATTTAAAATAAATGTGTTGTGAATCCCTAATTTATTACTGGACTGTGTTGAGACTGAAAAAAATGTGACATCTTTTTACTGTGTTATCATGGGTTGGGATTGTACGGAGGAAGTTCAGTGGTTTTATACCACTTGTGTTGGTGACTATGTAGTGAGGGGTTTTGGGGAACCTACTCTTGTTGGTGACTATGCAGTATGGGTGTATTGCATTGTGATTTTTATAAAACTATGTTTATACAAGATTTGTGCTTTAAAAATAATTTTGTGAAAATTGTGTGAAACTGAGTTTGTGATTGCTTGCACTTTAGAGACACACTGAGTCTTATAGCTTGCTCCCCAATAGTTTTTTTCTTACAAATATCTTGGACTCTAGGCGACTTGGTACCCGGAGGATCTCTTTGTTTTATCAATTTTATTTTATCTTCAGTATGGACTATATTATTTTTTAAGACTTGTTTATTAATATTATCGGGGAAACTTTGATGTAGTTGGGAATTGAGGTTATTTTCAGTATGCATGCATAATTTTTACGTTCAGATGTTTTATTTAAACTTTCAAACTATAAGATTATTGTTGGATTTTTAATAACGTTTTGAGATAGTTTATTTGGAAATTTAAATCCTTCTATATTGCCAATTTTTTATATATCATTTTAACGCTTGAGTTTTGACGAATTATTAACTATCTAATTATTTTACAATTATTATGGTTTATAATAAATAAAATTGGTTTCTTGAGGGTAAAGTTTTCAATGGTAACTTCCTAAATTCGGCCTTTTCTTCTGGCAGGGTTTAGGGGGTTACAATGACAGTGGGGTGGACCAAATCAGAGTTGAATGAGATTTTAAGGTTTTTGAAGATGTTTTGTTGTACCGTTAGAGTTGTATTTTGGTGCTAAAAGAGAAAGGTTGTGTTCTCCCCAATAGAGTGAAGTTTGAGGTACTTGATCTCTAAGGAAATTTGCGGTTTAGATGATGACATGGGATAAGGTATGTAAGAACTGATGGTGTAGTCGATCAACACCTAAGCAAGTGAGCTAAATAAGTAGTGGATCGTACCGAGTAACAAGATTCAGAGTATCATGCTGTCATATGGGGCTATCCTAGATAATGGTCATGTAATGGAGTGTCGATACTAGCTCGGTGTAGTACCGATACCAGTGAGTTCGTTAGCACGTTTTGAGTTAAGAGTTGATTTACTTTGGAAGCAACGAGAAGAAACATCTAATTTTAGTTAAGAAGATACAATGTTATGATTGAATTTGGGTTCGATGGTTGAAATCTTGTGGTAAGTGTTTTGGAAAAGACGTATCAGGGTAAGAGATTTTCCCCTATAATACAGTGGTTTGTATACGACGAATTTTGAGATCGACAGTTGGTACCAAGCTTTCGTCACGTGTTCAGGAAACAGTGTGGAGTTGTGTGTTTGAGATAGTGATAAATAGTGTCTTGCTATCAGTTGAGAGTTAAGCATTGAGTCCTCAGAATTTTAAGGATGCTTTGGTATTCATCGATGAAAATTTAATAGATGACCGAGGATTTTGTACAGGATTCGTGAGTGCACAGTTTCATTGAGTAATGATATAGTGCCTGGGTATGCACCGTTTGATAAGTTTTCAGCAAAGGTGAGCCACATTAAGCCTCATTGGTTTGTTTGCTAGTTGGGTTGTACGCACAACAAAGTGTTCATGTTACTTTTTAGCATAAGATTCGAGGTTGATGGAGTCTTTTTCTTTGGTGGGCTTTTATTGTGACGACAGATTTGAGTGGTATTATAGAGGATGTATTCTCCAGACACGTTATGATTCGAATCGTAAGACCCTTGTGAGAACCGTGTTGGTGAGAGCTATGTTAGTTGCCAATATGGGCTCCATGCAGAGTTTAATGTGAATGCTTGAGCCGAGTTGAGGTGTCGTTTGTTTTCAAAAGTTAGTGCCTGACAAGCGATATTTTGGGAAGAGAATGTCGCTAGAGTTAGAATCTCTATCAGGGAGTTACCACGAGAAGAGTTGTTTAGTTTGGATGCAACGGCTGTTTAACCTCTTGTTCTTTTTATCGCGTGTTGTAGTAGAAGAATTCATTTGCAACAATCTCTTGGTGTTCTACAGTGTAAGTTAAGTTTCTTTGATGAAGTATCTGTGTGACGTTTTGTCAAGGCACCGTTGAGTTTTAGCTTGTCGTTTGTAATGTACCGAACAAGGATGAAATTTTCCCATGGAAAAGAATCAATTGAGGTTTTGTTTGTACCATTAGAAGGCATGGCCGTGTTGATAAGTGCTGTGAAAGATCAGAGTAGCATGACGAGAAATCTTGAGGACGCCGAAGAGTTGTAATGTGTTTGGTATCTTTGCAGTTATGGATGCAAATTTTGAGGATGAAATTTCTTTAAAGGAGGGGAGAATTGTAACGACCCAAATGTCGGGTTTTCTAATTGGGCCTCGGATCCAATTATCAGGTCTTTGTGGCTAGAAGCCCATATCAATGATGGTTGAATTTGGGCCTTGTATTAGATAAATAATAGATAATGGTATTTGTTGTTTATGGATAAAAAAAGAAAAGAAAAAGAAAAGTAAGGATTTTAAATAAAAAGAAGAGTTGATGGTGATTTGATGGGGAAAGAGAAAAGAAAAAAGATAAGGGAGAGAGAGAAAATGGAGGGAAAATAGAGAAAGTGGGGGAGAAGCTTTGAGCTCCGATCTACGTCCATCAGAGTTGCTATTCACGACACCGCCACCGCCATCATCTTCAGCTCACCGAGACACTTTCTGCGGTGGTTGCCACGTCGTCATCGAAACTACCGTTGGAGGGGTGAGAGGAGAGAAGTTCGGCCTAGGGTAGGATGAAGCATTTTCGGCGGCCAAAACGAAAAATAGAGGTCGCCGACGTGTTTACCGACATCAGAACAGCCAAGAGGGAGCTCGCCGTCACCGTCCGGCCACCTGAGGGCCGCCCACCCGCCACCACGCGCCGCCCCTGCGAGTGGGCGTGCGCAGCTGCAGGCGGGTGCACCAGAATCCTTTGCACCGCGCCACACTGGATCCCTCACCCAGTTTCACGTGGGCTCAGCCACACCAGATCAAGGCACGCAGGTGCACGGTAGTTATGGTGCACCGTGTCGCACCTGATCGACCAGTTTGACCCGGCCGTTGACCGATGTTGACCGGCGTTGACTAGGCCGTTGACTTTTTTGGGGGACCTTACCCGGGGGTTTCTCGACGTTCTGGATCCAATGTCGCAGTCTATTTTTCCAAATTCGAACATGATAAGCTATTTTTAAGCATTTGACCTTTTGAATAGTATATAAGTTGTATAGAAATAATGTATGTTCGTATTTGTTGATATATGAGGGTTGCTCGGATATCAAATCTCGTGGAATATTTGGTAAGCTAGGATGAGGATTTTAGCGATGTCAGCATAAGGTTAGTACACCTCGAACTCTGAAATGCTTCATGAGCATCATAAGTATAATTGTCTTGCATGTTAGTGGTTGCAAATTAGGAGATGAGTAATAAGCATATGTTGATACTGATAGTTCGAGGCTTGATAAATATTGTGATGCTTGATGAGCTTGAGAATGTTCGATTTTGTTATGAGCTTTAGAGACCCGGTAGGATTGTTAGAATATCTGTATAATTATCTAACTGTATGATTGGTTGACTGTTTGATATATGACTGTGCCTTGTGTATTAGCTGAATAAATTAATATGTTTGAATTAATATTGGCAAGAGGAAATACTGATAAATATTCGATTAAATGATTAAAAATTGATAATTAATATTAAATAATGTAAACACGCTAACAACAAAATATAATGACTTTCATAAGCTTTAGGGGTAGGATAGGGCCACGTAATTAATATTGATGTTGTTTAGGCTTAGTGGACTAATACTGGAAAGTACTCGATAAACTGCTTATGAATTGGTAATCCAACACTAACTGGTTTAAAGGCCAGTTAAGGTAGAAATTGACGAATATGATTAACAAATATGATAATGTGGATTGTTGGAAATAATTAATGGGAACTAATTGTATACTCTTCCATAAAATGTAACAACTCGGTAATGTTTGATTGGTTGTAATAGCAACAATAAGGACCCGTGGTGGGTCGTATGATGTTGTGTGCCAGGTAGGGCACTTGTTTGGATCCTTGGTGGATCGAGTATGATCATGCCATGTATGGGCATTTGTTTAGTTATGAGTCTTTGTTTGACGGGATCCAGATACCTAGTGAGTGAGTATTGCAATACATGAAGGCCATCCGATGTGAAATTTCCGGTGATGAAATGAAGGCCATCCGATGTGAGATTCTGGGTTATGACATTTGCTCGATGCGCGATTTTGAGCCCCGCTCAATGCGAGATTTCGAGCAAAGACTCAATCTGAGATTCTGAGTATACCGCTCGATGTGAGATTTCGAGTAGCTCGATGTGAAATTCCGAGCATGGGTGGGTTTCCCAGTGTCGGGTGACATTGGGCCTCACTCTTGGTTTGTTTATCTATATGTTATGTTGTCGAGATGATGTTTGTTCTATGACATGTGTTTAGGTGGTTATGGTAGCGCCACATATTTATTTATCTCTTCTTATTGCTCGTACTAGCTTGCATGCTTACGTTTATGATTAGCATGAAGTATAGTAGAGTAGATGTATACCACTGAGCTTTGTAAGCTCAGCGCCTAGAATCGTTGTTTCCGTGCGTAGGTTGATCGTTGGATCGTGGAATCGTGGAGCACTATCAGATCAATATTCTAGCATGAGGATCTTCGAAGTACGGTATTTGAGTCTAGTGGGCTATGTGTTCATAGGACCTTACATGTGGAGTCTGTATTTATTATTTCAAAATTGTATTATTTAAATTATACCTTTAAGTGTTTTAATTTTTAATTGGATCTCCTTTGTAACCTTTTATTTACTCATATATATATATATATATATCTATTTTAATCATTGGTTTTAAATGTTTTTGCAACTTACTTTTTGGGTTGATCCTGTTTGAAAAGAAATTTTATGGTTTTGGGCTTGTGGCCCAAACGTGACATCCGGGTCGTGGGTGTTACAAATAATATGTTTAATGCTCATATAGTGGCACCTTACCACCAGGCTCTGATGCAACCTCCATTTCCTAAATGTTTTGACCCCAATGCAAGATGTGATTACCATGCCAGACAAGTTGGCCACACAATCGAGAACTGCTGGGGCTTTAAAAGGCTAGTGGAAAAGTACCTCAAGCTTGGTGTCGTAAGTATCAAAAACCCTCCAGGGCCGGATACGACTGGACATCCCCTACCGAAGCATGAAGGGTAACCAAAATTCTCGATGCACAGGTTTGTGCACACCTCATTTTGACTATTTGGACTAGGCTAGTTGTTGAACTATTTTGACTACAATAGGTCTTCTTGTAGTTTTTTTTATCTCTTTCAAAGAAATGTTTTTTGTGTACCTCACTTGCCTAAAGCCCAATGGCAGTGAGAGCTTTTTGTACGGGCCGGAAACTACAAGGTTCAATGGAAAATACATTTTGTTCACCTTAATTTGATCGTACCCCATGCGTAATGTGAGTCAAAATCTATATGACTTGCGCCCTAATTTAACCTGATCATAGGCATCATAATTTTCCAAAGTTTAAATCTGCTGCAAAGCATTTCAGTAAGGGGCATACACACAGAAAGATAACTCCATAGGGATATGATCAAAGCTGAGAAAAATTGGGGGGCATCTTCGCAATACAAGATCGAGAACTCAATCCAACCAACAGAGAGTCATGGGGCATCCCTTTGAGGGGCAAAAAAACAATTTACACATTTATTAGGACCATTTAACATCAAATGCATGCATCATACATTCATACGAGTTATCATGCAGTTAGGTTAAACATGCACATTAGGCATAAATTTAGGGGCATTCATTTTTGGCATAAACACACAAATAGGTCCAGGGAAGAGACCAAAGAACCTCAATTGTGGGGGCAACAACATGATGATTAGTTCCTAGCCTAAAGAAAGGCAAATATGCAGAAAAGCTCAAACATCCAGATAACAATGGCTAAATTTTGCACAATTAATAATTAATGTTTTTCTTCCTTTTCAGGTCATGATTCTCGCCACAAAGTAGCAGAGCTAATTTTTTTTCCAAATTTTTGCTTCCGACAGTGGTGGTAGACCAATTTAGTCTGGATTCAGCTTCCCTATTGGTGTGATGTAGTAGATCCATCATTTTGTATTTCGCGCGTTGCTTTCGACGGTACAACTAAGACCAAACTTCTTCCTCGAATATTATCTTTTTCTTACAGTTATAGCTCTCCAAAAAATTAAAAAAACCAAAAAAATAAAAAAATCATAAAGAAAAAAATAAAAAATTGAAAGAAAAAGATAAAAAATAAAAAATAAAAAATCAAAGAAAAATAAAAAAAATCAAAACTTCATCTTCCGATCCTCTCCTCCGTTTATGGAGTGGTTAGGTCCAAGTCATTGTTATTCAATCTGGTTCCCCCGTTGATGGCGTAGCCAGATCTAAGTTGCTCTCATCCGATCTTGTTCATCCGTTGATGGCACGACAAGAGTCCAAGTTGCTGCTGCCGGATCCTGTCTCTCCGTTGATGGTGTGGCTAGGTTCAAGTTGTTGCTATATGATCCTACCTTTCCTTTGAGAGAGTGGTTAGGTCCAAGTTATTATCCAGTCTGGTTCCTCTGATGATAGTATAGCTAGTTCTGAGTTGCTGATATTTGATATTGTCCCTTCGTTGATGGTGTGGCTAGGTTCAAGTTGTTGTTCATTCTTACTCCACCGTTGAGGAAGGTCCAAGTTGCTGTCTATTCATGCTTCTTCGTTGATGGTGTAGTAAGGTTTGAGTTGTTGTTATCCAAATTCTGCTTCTCCGTTGATGGTGTGGTAGCATCCAAGTCATCCAATTCTATCCCTCATTTGATGGTGTGGCTAGGTTCAAGTTGTTGATCGTTCTTACTCCACCGTTGAGGGTGTAGTAAGGTCTAAGTTGTTGTTCATTCCTGCTTCTCCGTTGATGGTGTAGTAAGGTTTGAGTTGCTGTTATCCAAATTCTGCTTCTTCTTTGATAGTGTGGTAGAATACAAGTTCTCCGATCCTATCCCTCCATTGATGGTGTGGCTAGGTTCAAGTTGTTATTCGTTCTTACTCCATCTTTGAGGGCGTAGTGAGGTCCTAGTTGTTGTTTAGCCCTGCTCCTCCGTTGATGGTGTAGTAAGGTTTGAGTTGCTATTATTCGATCCTGCTTCTCCATTGATGGTGCGGTGGAATCCAAGTTGCTGATATCTGATCCTGTTCCCCTGTTGAAGGTGTGGCTGGGTTCAAGTTGCTATTTATTCTTACTTCACCGTTGAGGGCGTAGTAAGACCTAAGTTGGTGTTATCTGATTCTGTCATTCCGTTGATAGGATGACTAAACTAAATTTCGATCTTGTCTCTTCATCGTTGATGCAACTGGATCAAAGTTTTTGACAAGTCTAGAAGAAATGTTGGAACAACGTGCTCAAACACGGTAAAGTTTAAGATAATGGATAATTAAAATGTCCATCGAAAATCAATTTTCGCGAATGGTCGAAGGAAAATAAATCCATTGAAAAATCTAATGTCATGATTGGTACAAACTGATTGTACCCAAGAGAGTGGTATAACTAGCCCGGAGCAAACTGCTACCGGTAAAGGCAACTCAAAACTGTTGATCCCTGTGCATTTGGAAAAAAATGCAAAAGAAGTCTACAAGCCAAGCTCTACACCAGAATTTACTGACTTCCAGTTTGGCCTCCTCGGTATTGTAGCTGGGCCAAACCTTCATCCTTCGATCCTGTGTCTTCGTCAAGGTGGCAGCTAGATCAAGTTTTGCAGACTTTGTCTCTTCGTCAATGTTGCAGCTAGGTCAAATTTTCTCCAGGCATTGCATCGTCCCAAAAAACCTGCAAAATAGGACAAGTTGTAATTTTTTTTATATTCAGGTTATAAAAAACCCACACATGCATGTAATAGGGGGTTCGAATCTATAAAAAAATTAAAAAAATTTGAAATAAAAAATAGAGTGCTTCCGGTTAAATTTTTTTTTGAGTTCGAAACTTATATAAAAAAAGATTCGAAGCAAGAACGAAAGGTAAAAAAACATAAATGGAATCTATTTTCTTTAGATCTACTCACCTAGGAGCTCTGGTTTGAAAATTCGGCCTCGAATTCGGACTCAACGCAATGAAAGAGGTCGAAAAGGTGCGACCTTTGCACTTCCGACCGCCACCGACGGCGGCGGCGAGCGGGATGTAGGGAGAGTCGGTGACCGTGCCGACAGAGGGGTTGAGAGGATTCTACTACTTTTTTTTGAAAATTCTCAACCAAATGAAATATTTTATCTTTTTTTGGCTTATATATTTGGTTTAATAAATGGTTTAATTGCACCATAAACCCCTCCGCCCCTAATAAGTTTACACAAGTGGCCTGCCGTATGGGTTATTTGCATTCTTAGTCCCTGCAACTTTTAAGAGCTTTGCGAATTGATTACTAAATCAGTTTTAATCTGGTTTTAAATGGTTAAATTCCGCGTCTAGTCCCTCTGCCCCATTTTTTCTATCTCCGCAAGCCTCCCTCATTCATTTCTTTTCAATTTAGTCCCATTTTTTTATTCCTCAAGTTTCTTTTCCTTTAAATTTGGTCATTTTTTGTTTATTATTATTATTATTATGATTACATATATGTATACACATTTTTATTTTCCTTATTAAATATAGTATATTATGTATATATATATTATGTATGTTATATTTATACATATATGTATATTGTTTTTTAAATACGTTTAACATATTATGTATATAACTTTACAGTATATTAAATATATGTACAATATTATTATTATCATTATTATTATTTACTCATTTATAGTTTCATACATATTTTTGTTTATTCGAACGTGTATATATATATATATTTTATATTCATTCATTTTAAACGGTTTTAAAGTTAAACTTTTGTTAGGGATTCTCGTGAAAAACGTACCCCAGACGTAAGGGTGCCGCTTTCCGTTAGTCTCTATCATAAAATATCATTTTAAATTTTGATTTTCAAAATAGGTTCATTTTGTTCTGAATCTAACGGAAATTATGCCCCGGGTGTAGGGGTGTAAATTTCTTTCCTACAAAAAATATTATTTTAAATATACATATGCGTGTATATATTTTGTACATTGTTTTGATCAAATTTTAAACTTTTGTTAGGGATTCTCGTGAAAAACGTGCCTCGAGCATAAGAGGTGTCGCTTTCCGTTAATTCCTATTACAAAAAATTGTTTAAATTATTTTTTTTGAAATAGGTTCCTTTCATTTGGAATCTAACAGAAATTATGCCCGGGTGTTGGGGTGTGAATTTCTTTCATATAAAGAAATATTCTTTTAAATATTTTAAGGGATCACAAATTTTAAGTTATATTCGAATTCTTAATTTCCTCGTTCAGACATCAAGTAATCGACTCGGTTTCAATTTTGGGCGTTGTGGGGTGCTCATTCTTCCCTATACGCAGCTGACTCCCGAACCCAATTTTTTTGAATCTCTAGTTATCCTTTAACGGTGCCAGGACTACCGAAGTGGTCGGTGGCGACTCCATTCCATTTTTCAACCAAAATATTTTTCGTAAGGACGGGTCGAGCTCCCACCTGGGGGCAAGGCCGTTGTTACATACTCATGAGCCAAAACTGCCTATTTTGAAGTTGCGCAGAAAAAGAAAATTAATGCATTTTATCATTTAACTCTACATCTAATTCGATTTAGACTTGTATAATCACATATATGAATATAGAAACATTTAACATTAAAAGGGAATAACAAAAAAGAAGGGAAAATAAGTTTTGGTTCAAGATGAAAAGAGAGTGAGAAAGAAGTGAAGACATGTAATTCTTTTTTTGTCAGAAGCTCCACAAGACTATTGTGAACAATAACTATCATAACCCGTTTTGGGTTTGGGTAACCAACCCAGATCCAAGCCCAAAATAACCCAACATTAGCCCTAAACCGACCGGATCCAATTACCCGACCCAAAATAAAAACCTAATTTTCAAAAACCCTAACCCTAAAAGTACATCTACCACCGCCGCCACCTTTACCAGCCACCGTCGTCGTTGTCCTGCTATCGTCCTTGCCGTCGGTGACACATCCAAAACCCTAAAATTGAATCCAATTTTAACCCTAAATTTCCAATAGTCCTCTAACCCTAAAACCAAACCAAAATACCTAAATATGTTATCCCTAAAATTCAACCAAAACCCTAAATAAATAAAATAAACCCTTTACCCACAACCCCAAACTGATCTCTGCCTCCACCATACCCTATCACCAACCCTACCCATACCTTATCTTCACCAAAACCCCAGAAAATTCGGTCTTCAAATCTGCAATCAACAGAAGAAATCATTTTTATTTTGTTTGTAAACGGTTATATAAGAACCAAAAATCACAAATGTGAGGGGGATCTGAGGAGATCGAAAAAAATCAGAGAGAAATTTAGAGGTTTTTCAGTTCAAAAAAAGAAAGGAAAAGTTATAAAAAATGGGATATTTTCGAAATCAGTTTGAATAAAGAGCAAAACTTTTGAGAAAATTTCATTTTTTTTCCAGATTTCTTCTATAGAATCAAAACAAAAATCGAGTTTAGTTCTTCATTTTGAAGATTAAAAAAAACCTAGTTCTTTTTTAATCTAAGATCCAAAACCTTTTTGTTTTTTAAAAATAAACCAACATAATCACATAAAAAAAGAAGATCGAAGCTTACCCGGTCTTGTCGCGACTAACCGTCGGCCGTGAGGCTTGCCGCCTATGAACAGCGAGAGTTGGCGATGTGAGCGGCGTGCCGTCAGTGGAGAGAGGAGAGGTTGAGAAACATTGGATGTTTAGGGTTTTTTTAACTTGTTTGGAACAAAAAATATCTAAACCCTTTAAATCGGTAAAAAAACGCATCATTTTTAAGGGTTAAATTACAGTACCAGTCCCCAAACTTTCAACCCGTTTCTACTTTTATCTATGGTCAATTTCGCTTCTAGTCCTTCTGCTTTCACTTCCTTTTTCGTCCTTTTTCATGTTCTCTTTAGCCTTTTAATTTTTGTTTATTTTCGATTTGGTCACTATTTTTATTATTATGTTTTTTTCCAGTCATTTAATTATGGTTATTTTCCTTTGCATCTCATTATTTCATGCATTTCACGTTTTTGCCCATGCATTTTTGTGTTTTATTTTATTTTAGTCCTATTGTTAGCTATTCATGCCATGTAATTTAATGTTTATGCATTTTAGTCCTTAATTTGTTCTTTCCATGTTGTTTTATGTATATTAGTATAATTCCATGCTTTATTATTATTATTATTATTATTATAGGTATATATTATTATTATCATATAAAATATTTTATTATATATTATATAGATTTATATATATATGTATACCTTTTTTTACTTATGATTTATATTTTATGTATTTTTATTTTCATATATTATATATATAGAACTTCATGTTTTTTTATTAAATATATCATTTTTTAAATACAACATATATAAATAATAATAATGAATACTTGTTTGTGCAAAAATAATATATATGTATATATATAAACTATTAACCTAATATATATAGGTTTTTTATGAGTATAATTATTAAATATATTTTAAAATAAATATTAAATTTTAAGTATATATATATATATATATATATTTTACCATGTTACCTCATAATTTTGCATCATCTATGTTTTTTAAAATCATCAAAACAATGTTTTTTTAAAGAAATAAAATTTGAATTTTAAATCAATGTTTTTTACCTTGATAAATCATATCCCGGGCGTAAAGGGATGTGATATTTTTCAAATTTTTTTCAAGAAAGCGAGAATTCATGTCCCGGGCGTAAAGGGATGTGGTCCTCTCGATATTTTTGGCATTTAAAAATCGTATTTTAAATTTTAACCAAATTCACAATTTTCAACATCAAGACATTAAATAATCAGCTAGGTACCAATTTTGGGAGGTGTGGGGGGTGATAATCCTTCCCCATCCGTAAGAATTTTGAATCTCTGGTTTTATTTTGGCGTCCGGTCTACCATTTTTAAATTATCGATGGCGACTCCACATTTTTAATTTCAAAATTGGGCGGGGTTTTTCAAAAAAGAAAAAATAAATTTTAAAAATTCAAAAGTGAGTGCAGGACGGATTTGGGTGCTTATAGCTGGCGACTCCGCTAGGGAAATTTTTTGAAAAAGAGAGTCAAGCCACGAGTCGATTAGTTTTTAGTCTTGGTCGCTGGGAATTGGCGAATTCGATTTTAATTTAAAATATGATTCTGTCTTATTTTACCATAAGTCATGCATTTTATTTTTTTGTAAATATTACTGATTTACTTTTACTGCATTCCATGAGCTTTCTACCCGAGCTTCATCCTTTTTAAGTGGAAGTGTGATACCGCCTTCGTGTGGGTTACCACCGTATTGGTTTGTGAATCGCTTTTGGGATATATTTCTTATGCTTTCGTGTGGGTTACCTCCGTATAGGCATAAGGGATGTATCCCCCTAAATTGAACTTGGTCCGTTCGAAACCTATAATGGGTGAGGATCAGGGGCCTTGCTACCTTTAGTAAGGGACATCGAGGGCAATTTGGGTACCCTACCAGAACCACATATAGTAAGCTGTAGGAGCCAACCTTTTAGAGCCATGCGAAACTCTGCCCGTTTAGCTGTTACCCTTTTAGGCTTTGATGCATCTTTCTATGTACATTTCTTTATCTGTTTTATTTTTTTACCTTAATTACCATTTAATTTGTTCATTCGATTATTTTAAATTCGAGCTGACCCATTTTTTGTGATTATATTAAATCTGTTCATTTTGCATTAACTACATGACATATCATAACATTTTTATTTTAGCATTTGACCAGCATGAATTGTTTATTCACGACTGGTTCTCAATTTAAAAAAATTATCATCAAGAGAAAATCTAGTACTCTAGACATCAAGACAATATTCAAAGTTGCAAACGAAACCCATGAGTTCGGAAGTTGAGCCACGAGAACCATTTTTGAATCAATACTTTCGCATTTAGGGCATGCACCCTACATTTACATGCATACATTTCAAAATTTTGAAATCAGTTCTCGGGATGCCCCGTGACACCAATATCAGATAAAGCGAAAGTTGGTCGATCTAGTCCTGTCCAGGGGTATTTTTGAGAATAGCTTCCACGTTCACACAAACGTCATAATTTTGCAAGGCCCTAGTCTGGGGCATCATCCGCCAAGGTCCGAAAACAAGTCTTCGCTGACGAGCCAAACTCCCGTATTCAAAAAATAGCGATATCACTGCTCTGCCTGTTCTGAAAGGAACGAGCTGCCATGAACCAACATACAACTTATGAACCCAACTTAGCGGAAATAGAATCCACACTCAAAGTTTCAAATTCACCACAAGAGCAGTTTCAAACGATGACATAGAACAAACAAAATTTTGGGGCATGCACCCAGATGAAAGATTTAAAACTAGGTGATCAAACCCAAGAAGAGGTTAGGGCACCGCCACATGCAAAAGACTAAGATCCTGACAGAACCAGTGGCGAGTCAGGAGCATCCCTTTGAGGACCAGAGAAATCATTTCACATTCATGCATTTAGTTGCATTCATCTTGCATTAAATCATTTTTGTATACGTCATACATTTAGATTAAGTGCATACACCAAATTCACCATGCATTTAGGATAGGCGCATGCATTTAGGCATAAAATAGATGTTTTCATTTTTGCTTGTACATACAAATAGGTTCGAAGAAGAGACCGAACATCCTCAAAATAGGGGCAACATCATGATGGCTAACCTTGGTCAAGGAGGAGGCCAAACAAAAGATGCTGAAACATCTAAATAAAAGGTACCAGTGATAAATTTTGTGAACGTTTACTAATAAATATTTTTCTCCTTTTTAGGATTTCATTCCTCCGACGATGGTGTGGCAGACACCAACATTTTCCAGATTCTCACTCTTGCCAACAGAAACAACCCGTTTCATATCTCACCCTCTGCCGATAGAGAAACATAACAATTTTTCCAGACATTATCTTGTTGTCAATGGCACAATAGTCCAACATTTGCAAATCATATATCCGTCAGTGGTGGTAGGCCAACTTAGTACAGATCTTGCCTCCGTCAGTGGTATTGCAGATCAAAATGTCAATTCAGATCCTATCTCTCCGTCGATGGTGTAGTGGATCTCACATTTTGCTGATCTAGTCTCTCTGTCAGTGGTGTAGCAGATCAAAACCCATCCAGATCTTGCCTCCGTCGGTGGTGTTGCAAGTTAAAATTTTCATCAGAATCCTATTTCTTTGTCGATGGTGTAGTGGATCCCATATGTTACTGATATAGTCTCTCCGTCAGTGGTGTAGCAGATCGAATCCTCTCCAGGTCTTGCCTCTTCGACGGTGTTGCGGCTAGACCAAAATTTTGCTCAGAATTTACTTTTTTTGTTATAGTTGTAGCAAATCAGTCAAAAAATCAATAAAAAAAAATAAATCAATCAAAAAATCAATAAAAGAGAAAATAAAAA
The DNA here is from genome assembly GCA_019671005.1 of Hibiscus mutabilis. Classification (NCBI taxonomy): domain Eukaryota; kingdom Viridiplantae; phylum Streptophyta; class Magnoliopsida; order Malvales; family Malvaceae; genus Hibiscus; species Hibiscus mutabilis. Next base: position 43,890,948 of record CM033756.1, read on the forward strand.
AAGAATTCAAAAAAATTCAAAAGAATTTTTTTTTTAAAAAAATCAATAAAAAATCAAATCAAAAAGAAAAATCAAGTTGTTATCATTCGTCGGTCCTGCTCTTTCGTTGATGGTGTAGTAGGGTTCCAGTTGATGTTCCGCTTCTCCGTTGATGGCGAGGTTAAATCTAAATTATCATTCGATCTTGCTCCTTCGTTGATGGCGTAGTAAGATCCAAGTTACTGTTATTCGATCTAGCACTTCCGTTAATGGTAAGGCTATTTCCAAGTTGCTGAAATCCAGTCCTGCTCCTCCGTTGATGGCGTAGTAGGATTCATATTGCCGTCATCCGATTTTGCTTCTCCATTGATGGTCTAGTGGAGTCCAAGTGCTGAAATTCGATCTTATCCCTCCGTTGATGGTGTGGATAGATCTAACTTGATTGACTTTCAACTCTGCCTCTTTGTCGGTGTTGTAGCTAAACCAAATTTGCCAAATTCTGATCATGCCTCTTTGTCAGAGTTGTAGCTTGATCGTAAAGAAACCAACTCTCCGATCATGCCTCTTCGTCAGAGTCGTAGCTGGATTAAATCCTCAGACCTTGCCTCTTCGTTTGTGTTGTAGCTGGGTCAAATTTAACTTTCGGTTCTGCCTCTTCGTCAGTGTTGCAGCTGAACCAAATTTACTAACTTTCAGTCTTGCCTCTTTGTAACGCCCCAGTTTTAGGGCTTAGCGGTTTAGTGGGTTATTAGACGGTCCGGTAGACTAGAGTAGAGATTCGAGTCAGTTTCGGGATCGTATATTTTTGGCATAGGAAAAATTATAGAAAATACTTAAAAATCATTATTAATTATGTATTTAATAATGGCGGAATCAATTTTGAAAAATGAGTTTTGGAATATGGACATTTTGGTTAGTGACCAAAATGAAAGTTTTGAAAAGTGTGATTTTCTATTGACTAAAATGAAAAAGGGTTAAATACTTAGAATCTTTAAGGATCTATTTTACCAATTGGTTTTTGATGATTTCTCCCTTAATTTAACTGATTTTAACACGTGTTTTAATTAATAATTAAAGAGGATTTTGTTAAAAAGTTAGTTATATTTTCTAAAACAAAAATCACATCATTTTCTCTCAACTTTTTCCTCTCCATTCTCTCCTCAGCCAAACACTCAGATTTCATCAAATTTTCAGAGGTGAGGTGGTTTCTAACTTGATTTTTATTGTTTCAAATTATTTTATAAGGATTGTTTACCCAAAATCTTACAATAATCTTGTATTTTCTTAGCTTTTCACAAATCAATTGAGGGAGAAACTTCATAATAGGGGTAAGGTCTGAGATCTCCTCTATTGTATGGTTCTTTACTGAAATTCCCAAGCATTTGATCCTTGTTTTTGTGTTTCTAATCTGATTTTGATGATTTTCAAACGATTTAATTAGTTCTTAGGGGAAAATGAGTTGATTCGTGAATTGGATCTGATTTCTAGTAAGTAATGGTGATTTGATTTATATTTTGGATGTTTAATAATATTGATAAGTGATTTTTATCAAGGGAATCCCAAAACTTAAGGGTCTCTATTTGTTTAGGTTGCTAGTTTTGAGGTTTTGTGGTTGTAAGGTTGCTGGAGGTAGTAGCTTATTTTGGATCTGTTTTTAGACGTGTTTTGATGTTGGAAATGATGTTAGATTGATAGATGTTGGCTGGGTTGTGAATTGAAGTGTTTTGGTTATGTTTTCGGTTGTTGTGGAGGGTTAATTGTGAGGGTTTTGTCGAAATCCGAGAAGGATTGTGGTTGCTATGTTCAGAATGCATTATGTTACATTAATCCTCTATTTTTTTTGTGGTAAAAATAGGGGAGGTTGATCCGGAAGTGATTGGTGAAGTGTTGGAAGCTTCGGATACTTGATATCGCGTCGGCAAATCAAGGTTTCGCGTGTCGGTGAGTGAAATCATGGATTCCAGCTTTGGAATGTTTAAAAGGTGGTTGTTGGGAGTTTAGGTAGAGCTTGAAATGCTTACCTAAGCTCGGAAGTAAGTAAAGTGATTTTACTCTCTTGGTCATGCTAGTAGGAAATGGTTTTATGCACTTGTTTTGATTTACATGATACCTACTATTTAAGCATGTTTTAAAGTATTTGATATACTGCTTTTGAACATGTAATGCTGAAGGATGCACATGGTAAGTGGCCCTTGTAAGTATGGTTTATATTTGTGTTTTAAAGCATGATTGTTTCTTGGAAAAATGGCATGGTTTAATGCTTGTTAAAAACAGTGAGGTAAATGTTAAAATGGTTAATTATATTGGCAAGTGATGTGGTTTTAAAATTGTTATCGGATATAGTTGGCCGGCCATAGGATTGAGTGCACTGTAAATAAGTCGCATTGGATGTTGAGGGGTTTATATTGTGTACCGAATACTCCATCCAAGTACCCTGACGGTAGAGGGGTTTAACGGTACCGAATACTCCTGTTTGTAGGTTAAGCATCTAACCGATAAGAGGGATTGGTATCCCTGTGGGTTGTGATTGTACGCGGTTGTTTTTGTACCTGATTGTTATTGTACCACGATTGTGATTGTATCGCTATTCCGGTTAAGATGGCTTGAAGTGTTGGGTTAACACTTGTTGAATCTATGTATCTGATGAACTCTTTTGTTATTGGACTTGTTAAATGATCACTTGAAAGCCAATATAATTGTTAATGTATCATTGAAATATTTTATGTTGTATAATGTGATTTATACATGTTTCTCCTTAAGCTTTGCATTTGGTAGTAATGCATGGGGAGGCTTAAATAGAGGGTTAGCAATGTGACTTGCTGTTGATTAATGATACATGTAGCATATGGTTAATATACTAATTTTTAATGATGTAAAGTGTATGTCTAAAATGAGGCATGATGTTTTAAAGGATGGTTTTAAATGCATTGATGGTGTTTGTTTTTGAGCATTTCTCACTAAGCCTAGTGTGCTTACGCTCTCATTGTCCATCAATGCAGATAATTGAAGTCCCAGAAGACAGCAAGAAGCAAGGGGATCTTGGCAAGACTTGTTTCTAAAGTATGTTAAAGACTAGACTATAATGAATAAGGGCAATGAGGTACTTGTTTTGGTTTTGGGAGGTGTTATGTTGAACTCCCTGTTTGAGTATGTTTCTTTTGGTTGCTCTTGGGTTGTAAATGGTCTTTAAGGATTGTTTTGATGCTGGTTTACCTTTTTGCTATGTTACTTGGATGGAAACTAGGAAGCATGCCTATAAAATTTCTTTTGATGCATAGATGCCATGTTAAGATGTTAAGTTATGTAGTTTGGATGCTTGTGGTATGCCTTGTATATTGGTGTTGTGTTTTAAGCATGTTGGAATGGTTTGAGGATGTTTTTGGATTGAAAAACCAGCAAGTTGTGACATTACAGGTCCAGGCGTACCGATACGCGGGGGACCATATCGGTACGACTGGGCATATCCTGGCATGAGGGATCGGTACGTGTAATGGAGTACCGGTACACCTAGGCAATTTTGGCCTGGCGTACCGATACGGGGAATAGGGTATCAATACATGTGTTAGCCTCTGGAATTCTACTTTTTTAATCCAAACCCGTGTACCGATACCTACATAAGCGTACCGGTACGGATGTTAAACGATTCAAAAGTTAGGTAAGTTCATTGTTGCATATCGGTACTGGCCGTGGTGTACCGGTACGGTGCGTCTTTATGCGTATCGGTACGGTAACACCTTTACCGATACTCGTGGATGATTTCTGTTAATGTCAGTTTGGTAATTTTGCTTTCTTTGCATCTTAGTCCCTGAAACTTGACAATGCAATTGTATACGATAGAATGATCGATTTGAGCTGAAATTTGGGATGAATGTTCAGAACCCGACCAATTAAAGGTTGGCAACTTAAAAGTGAGTTTTAATTCTGTAATTTTTTGTATTTGCATTTTTGTCCTTGAATTGCAAATGTGACCAATTAGAGTCAAATTGATGCCCAATTGAGATGAGGTTACTTTTGAAGCCTACATGAACATGTAGGATTATTAATTGGCATTTAGATAAGATAAAAGGAAAAAAAGGACCAGTTTTCGTTGTATCTCTCTGGTTTACTTCAGTAAACCTAATGTAGCTTTTTCAGTTCGGTTTAATGGCTAGGCCGAGTCAAGGGGGTTACATTTGGTGGTATCAGAGCCAGGCTTGGTTCGTTTGGGAGGTTGTTGTGTTGTTGCCATAAGTTATGCTCTGTTGTTTGATTTGTACGGTGATTGTTATATGTACGCTGGTTGCTATGCACGGTGATTAATATATGCACGTTGACCGCATTATGCCATGTTGGGGGGAAATTAGGGATACCCATTGCCTTATTATTATAGTCTTGAAAATTGATTTTTGAGATGAAAGTTTTAGATCCTTGCTTGAGGCTGGCCTGACTATTTTGTTTTGAAATGATTATCATGCCCTAGATATATTTTAGCATGATGGGGCCAATGAGAGAATTGAGATCTAGCGCGATTGCTGTCGCCGTTGGGCATGATGATGAAGGAGAAGTTGTATCTCCTGGAAGGTTGCCACCGCCCTCACCTAATCTACCGAAGGGAGTGGAGCAATTACCACCTGCGCCAGCTGGACCAGGGGTGGGTGATATGGCACCGTTGATACGAGCCATGACCAGTGCTTTTCAGGCAGCAGTTGCGGGTGTTCGTGTTCCAGCACCACCAGTTGATAGACAAGGTTTTCTGCTTGAGCGTCTTCATAGGTTGGGCAGAGTTGAGTTTCGAGGTTTGTCGCCTGAGGCTTCTAAGAGTTAGTTGGCCAGTACCGAGAGGATACTGGGCTAGATAGGGTGCACCGATGCACGTAAGCTGGGTTGTAATGTTTCCCTGTTGTAGGGTGATGCTTATACATGGTGGACTACCACGATATCCGGTATGGAAACAGATGAGGTGACCTGGGAGTTTTTTTGCGAGGTTTTCCGAAAGAAGTTTTTGGGAGTCCGATATCAGGACGAGAAGAAACGTGAGTTTATGGCATTGGTGCATGGCAATATGTCTGTTGTGGAGTATGAGGTGTAGTTTGTGAGGTTGAGTCAGTATGCACCCGAGTTGGTTCCGGATGAGCGCAAGCGATGTGATCATTTTCGTTATGGGCTGGTGCAAGAAGTTAAGACCTATATGCTCATTGCGGATTATACCGATTTTGATGTGTTGGTTTAGCGAGCCAAGGATGTGGAGCAAAATTTGGGGTTGGTTTCTGGATCGCGAGGTTCTAGCTCGGGTAAAAGATCGCTTATTCGGGTTATAGCGGTGGTCAGGCTAAAAGACACCATGATAGGAGGTTTCTCCCAGAGCCGAAACATGGTAGAGGTGTTGTGGGACGTGGTGTCCAGAGGCAGGGAGCCCAGGGTAGAGCACCGTTTAGCACATGTTGGGTATGTGGGTCCCAAAATCATTTGAGGTGAGATTGCCTGCGTTTGGCCAGGGAGGGTCAGGCACCTGCACCTGTGGTGGCTAATGCTTGTTGGAGTTGTGGGTCAGGTAACCATCAGAGGTGTGATTTCTGTTGTTAGGTCGAGGTGGGCAGGGTGTTACACCTGTTGTTGCTCCACAGCGTGGTCGTGGCTCATACTGTTGCTATCCAGCCTGAGGGAGGTGGATCGGCTAGGGTGTATGCGCACCGTGAGGGTCGCAATGACACTAATGTGATCGTAGGTACTTTTACCCTTCAGTATCTTTCGTTGTATTCATTGGTTTATTCTGATTCTACTCATTCATACATTTTGAGTGAGCATGCTGAGTTGCTTGATATATCTGTTGAAATTCTTAATGTGGGTGTTAGAGTAACTAGTTCTCTTGGGGAGACAGTTATGGTTAGGAGATTGTATCATAGGTATCCGCTGATGGTTCAAGAACATGTGTTCGTCGTGAACTTGATGGAGTTACCATTCCATGGTTTTGATGTGATTTTGGGTATGGATTGGTTAACCGAACACCTGCAGTAGTGGATTTTGAGACCAAACAGATATCCTTGAGGTTGTCGTGATGATTATGAGGTGGTGGTTGTTGGCGAGAATGCTAAGTTTTTGTCTAATGTTATTTTGGCTTTAGAAGCAATACGAATGTTGGATTCGGGATGTCAGTCCTATTTGGCCTATGTTATGAATCCTGGATCGAAGGAGTTGAGGGTGCAAGATGTTCACACCGTATGTGAGTTTTCGAGTATTTTTTTGGAAGAGTTACCAGGGTTACCACCTGACCGTGTGGTAGAGTTTGGCATTGAGGTTTTTGTGGGTATGGTACCGATATCGATTGCTCCGTACCGCATGGCTCTGAAGGAATTAAAGGAGTTTAAAATGTAGTTGCAGGAGTTGCTTGATCGTGGGTTCATTAGACCAGTATCTCACCGTGGGGAGCGCCAGTGCTTTTTGTTAAAAAGAAAGATGGTACGTTGCGAATGTGTATAGATTACCGGCAACTGAATAAGTTGACAGTAAAGAAAAAGTATCCCTTACCGCGGATAGATGATTCAGAGGAGTTTCTATTTTTTCCAAGATAGATTTGAGGTTGGGGTACTACCAGTTAAAGGTGAAGGAGGTGGATGTGCCCAAAATAGCCTTCCGTACAAGGTACGAGCATTATGAGTTTCTTGTGATGCCGTTTGGTTTGACCAATGCTTCAGCTGCTCTTATGGACATGATGAACCATGTGTTTTATGAGTTTTTGGACCAATTTGTGGTTGTGTTTATCGATGATATCCTTGTGTACTCTCGTACCAAGGAGGATCATGATAGACATTTGAGAATTGTGCTTCAGACGCTGTTGGCTAATCAGCTTTATGCTAAGTTAAGCATATGTGAGTTCTGGCTTAGAGAAGTTGTGTTTCTCGGGCATGTTGTGTCGGCCAAAGGAATTCGTGTCGATCCGCATAAGGTTGAGGCTGTAATGGGTTAGAAGGAGCCCAAGTCGGTGATGGAGGTTAGGAGTTTTCTTGGTTTGGCAGGTTACTACCGAAGGTTTATGGAAGGGTTCTCTAGTTTGGCGGCTCCGTTAACAAAGTTGCTACAGAAGAATGTTCGATTTGAGTGGGCGGAGGATAGACAACAAGCTTTTGAAAGATTGAAGGAAGCCTTGACGCGAGCTCCAGTTTTGGTTCAACCAAAATCGGGAAAAGAGTTCGTTGTTTATAGTGATGCATCGTATGTTGGGCTTGGTTGTGTGTTGATGCAAGAGGGTAAGGTAGTGGAGTATGCATCTAGACAGTTGAAGGTGCATGAGCGTAACTATCTACTTACAATCTTGAGCTTGTAACGTTGGGTTTGACTTGAAGATTTAGAGGTATTATCTCTATGGTGAGAAATGTGTGGTTTATATAGATCATAAGAGTTTGAAGTATCTGATGTCACAGAAGGAGCTGAATTTTAGGCAACATAGATGGTTGGAGTTGCTTAAGGATTATGATCTGACCATTGAGTATCATCCAGGGAAAGCCAATGTTGTGGCAGATGCTTTGAGCAGAAAAGCGGTTGTGGAGTTGAGAGCCATGTTTGCTCGGTTGAGTGTGACAAATGACGGGGGTTTGTTGGCTGAGTTGCAAGTGAAGCCGTCCTTGCCACAGATGATCAAGGAGAAGCAACTGTACGATGGGGGTTTGGTACCGTATGTGGAAGATATCAGGGATGGAAATCCTACGGATTTTGATTTCAACGATGATGGGGTGTTGTGTTTTAAAGGTCGAATAGTGGTGCCTAAAGATGAAGAGTTGAGGCGTACTATTTTGACCGAGGCACACGCTAGTCCTTTTGCTATGCATCCTGGTAGTACTAAAATGTATCGAGGGTTGAAGGAAGAGTACTATTAGGTTGGACTGAAGAAAGATGTGGCTAATTTTGTTGCTCGGTGCATGGTTTGTCAGCGGGTAAAGGCTGAGCATCAATTTCCTTCCGGGTTGTTGCAACCGTTGAGGATACCGAAATGGAAGTGGGAAAGAATCACCATGGATTTTGTGTATGGGCTACCTTTGACGCTGACCAAGAAGGATTCCATCTGGGTGATTGTGGATCGGTTTACGAAGTGTGCACATTTTGTGCCAGTGCATACTACGTATACCTTGGACAAGTTGGATGAGTTGTACATCTCGGAGATTGTGCGTTTGCACGGGGTGCCCAAATCTATAGTTTCAGATAGGGATCCGCGGATCACCGCAAGGTTTTGGGTGAATTTGCATCGTGCCTTGGGGACTTGGTTGAGTTTTTGTATATCGTATCATCCTCAGACGGATGGTCAGTCTGAGCGCGTGATTCAAGTTCTCGAAGATATGCTAAGGTGTTGTGTTATCGAGTACCAGGAAACGTGGGAGAAGCAGTTGCCATTGGTGGAGTTTGCTTACAATAACAATTATCATGCTACCATACAGATGGCACCTTATGAGGCGTTGTATGGTAGGAAATGCCGTACGCCTGTATGTTGGTCAGAAGTGGGGGAAAAGTTTGTGTCGATGCCCAATGTTTTGAAGGCACAACCGAAAAGGTAAAGTTGATATGTGAGCGCTTGAAAGCAGCCACCGATCGCTAGAAATTCTATGCGGATTTGAAGCGTAGGGATATAGAGTATGCTGTGGGTGATAAAGTGTTTTTGAAGGTGTTGTCCTGGAAGAAGGTGTTGCGTTTTGGGCAGAAAGGGAAGCTTAGCCCAAGGTTCATTGGACCATACTAGGTTGTTGAGCGTGTGGGTCTTGCTGCGTATCGTTTGAGGTTTCCTTCGGAGTTGGAAAAGATTTATGATGTGTTCCATGTTTCGGTGTTGCGGAGATATAGGTCGAATCCATCGCATGTTATGCCAGTAGAGGAGATCGAGTTGAGACCAGACCTATCTTATGATGAGGAACCCATAGAGGTTCTTAATACCAGTAGTAAGGTACTCTTTGGCAAAACAGTCGAGCTGGTTAAGGTGTCGTGGAAGCACCGCGGTGTTGAGGAGGCCACGTGGGAGCATAAGTCGGATATGCTGAATTAGTTTCCGCACTTGTTTCATGCAGGTAAATTTTGGGGATGAAATTTCTTAAGTGGGGGAGAGTTGTAACGCCCAGGTTTTAGGGCTTAGTGGTTTAGTGGGTTATTAGACAGTCCGGTAGACCGGAGTAGAGATTCGAGTCGGTTTCACGATCGTAGATTTTTGGTGTGGGAAAAATTATGGAAAAATGCTTAAAAATAATTACTAATTATTTATTAAATAATGGAGGAATCAATTTTGAAAAATGAGTTTTGGAAGATGGACATTTTGGTTAGTGACCAAAATGAAAGTTTTGAAAACTGTGATTTTCTAGTGACTAAAATGAAAAGGTTCAAATACTTAGAATCTTTAAGGATCTATTTTACCAATTGGTTTCTGATGATTTCTCCCTTAATTTAACTGATTTTAGCATGTTCTTTAATTAATAATTGAAAAGGATTTTGTTATAAAGTTAGTTATCTTTTCTAAAACAAAAGTCATGTCATTTTCTCTCAACTTTTTCCTCTCCACTTTTTCCTCTCCATTCTCTCCTCAGCCAAACACTTAGATTTCATCAAATTTTCAGAGGTGAGGAGGTTTCTAACTTGATTTTTATTGTTTCAAATTGTTTTATAAGGATTGTTTACACAAAATCTTACAAAAATCTTGTGTTTTCTTAGCTTTTTCACAAATTAATTGAGGGAGAATCTTCACAATAGGGGTAAGGTCTGAGATATCCTCTATTGTATGGTTCTTTACTGAAATTCCCAAGCATTTGATCTTTTTTTTTTGTGTTTCTAATATGATTTTGATGATTTTCTAATGATTTGATGAGTTCTTGGGGGAAAATGAGTTGATTCGCGAATTGGATCTGATTTCCAGTAAGTAATGGTGATTTGATTTATACTTTGGATGTTTAATAATGTTGATAAGTAATTTTTATCAAGGGGATCCCGGAATTTAAGAGTCTCTATTTCTTTAGGTTGCTAGTTTTGAGGTTTTGTGGTGTTTTTGTGGTTGTAGGGTTGCTGGAGCTAGTAGCTTGTTTTGGATATGTTTTTAGATGTGTTTTGATATTGGAAATGATGTTAGATTGATAGATTTGGCTGGGTTGTGAATCGAAGTGTTTTGGTTATGTTTTCGGTTGTTGTGGAGGGTTAATTATGAAGGTTTTGTGGAAATCCGAGAAGGATTGTGGTTGCTGTGCTTAGAATGCATTATGATGCATTAATCCTCTGTTGTTTTGTGGTAAAAATAGGGGAGGTTGATCCAGAAGTGATTGGTGAAGCGTTGTAGGCTTCAAATACTTGATATCGCGTCGGCGAATCGAGGTTTCGCGTGTCAGTGAGTGAAATCGTGGATTCCAACTTTGGAATGTTTAAAAGGTGGTTGTTGGGAGTTTAGGTAGAGCTTGAAACGCTTACCTAAGCTCGGAAGTAAGTAAAATGATTTTACTCTCTCGGTCGTGTTAGTAGGAAATTGTTTTATGCACTTGTTTTGATTTACATGATACCTAATATTTAAGCATGTTTTAAAGTATTTGATATACTGCTTTTGAGCATGTAATGATGAAGAATGCACATGGTAAGTGGTCCTTGTAAGTATGGTTTTATACTTGTGTTTTAAAGCATGGTTGTTGCTTGGAAAAATGCATGGTTTAATGCTTGTTAAAAACAATGAGATAAATGTTAAAATGGTTAATTATATTTGCAAGTGATGTGGTTTTAAAATTATTATCGGATATAGTTGGCCGACCATAGGATTGAGTGCCCTGTAAATAAGTCGCCTTAGATGTTGAGAAGTTTATATTGTGTACCGAATACTCCATCCAAGTACCCTAACGGTAGAGGGGTTTAACGGTACCGAATACTCCCGTTAGTGGGTTAAGCATCTAACCGATAAGAGGGACTGGTATCCCTGTGGGTTGTGATTGTACGCGGTTGTTATTGTACCGCGATTATGATTGTATCGCTATTCTGGTTGAGATGGCTTGAAGTGTTGGGTTAACAATTGTTGAATCCGTGTATCCGATGAACTCTTTTGTTATTGGACTTGTTAAATGATCACTTGAAAGCCAATATAATTGTTAATGTATCATTGAAATGTTTTATGTTGTATAATGTGATTTATACATGTTTCTCCTTAAGCTTTGCATTTGGTAGTAGTGCATGGGAAGGCTTAAGTAGAGGGTTAGCAATGTGACTTGCTGTTGATTAATGATACATGTAGCATATGGTTTAATATGTTGATTTTTAATGATGTAAAGTGCATGTTTTAAACGAGGCATGATGTTTTAAAGGATGGTTTTAAGTGAATGGTTTTAAATGCATTGATGGTGTTTGTTTTTGAGCATTCCTCACTAAGCCTAGTGTGCTTACGCTCTCATTGTCCATCAATGCAGATAATTGAAGTCCCGGAAAGCAGCAAGAAGCAAGGGGATCTTGGCAAGACTTGTTTCTAAAGTATGTTAAAGACTAGACTATAATGAATAAGGGCAATGGGGTACTTGTTTTGGTTTTGGGAGGTGTTCTGTTGAACTCCCTGTTTGAGCATGTTTCTTTTGGTTCCTCTTAGGTTGTAAATGGCCTTTAAGGATTGTTTTGATGCTGGTTTACATTTTTGCTATGTTACTTGGATGGAAACTAGGAAGCATGCCTATAGAATTTTTTGATGCATAGATGCCATGTTAAGATGTTGTGTAGTTTGGATGCTTGTGGTATGCCTTGTATGTTGGTGTTGTGTTTTAAGCATGTTGGAATGGTTTGAGGATGTTTTTGGATTGAAAAACCAGAAAGTTGTGACATTACAGGTCTAGGCGTACCGATACGCAGGGGACCGTATCAGTACGACTGGGCATATCTTGGCCTGAGGGATCAGTACGTGTAATAGAGTACCAGTATGCCCAGACAATTTTGGCCTTGCGTACCGATACGAGGAATAGGGTATCGGTACACGTTGTAGCCTTTGGAATTCCACTTTTTCAACCCAAACCCGTGTACCGATACCCACGTAAGTGTATTGGTATGGATGTTAAACGATTCAAAAGTTAGGTAAGTTCGTTATTGCATATCGGTACTGGTCGTGGTGTACTGGTATGTTGCGTCTTTATGCATATCAGTACGGTAACACTTGTACCGATACTCGTGGCCGATTTCTGTTAATGTCTGTTTGGCAGTTTTGCTTTCTTTGCATCTTAGTCCCTGAAACTTGACAATGCAATTGTATGCGATAGAATGATCGATATGAGCTGAAACTTGGGATGAATGTTCAGAACCTAACCAATTAAAGGTTGGTAACTTAAAAGTGAGTTTTAATTTTGTAATTTTCTGTATTTGCATTTTTGTCCCTGAATTGCAAATGTGACCAATCGGATGTCAAATTGATGCCCGATTGAGATAAGGTTACTTTTAAAGTCTGCATGAACTTGTAGGATTAATAATTGGTATCTAGATAAGATAAAAGGAAAAAGTGGACCTAGTTTTGTTGTATCTCTCTGGTTTGCTTCAGCAAACCTAATGTAGCTTTCTCGGTTCGGTCTGGCAGCTAGGCCGGGTCAAGGGAGTTACACTCTTCGTCGGTGTTGTAGCTAGAGCAAATTTACTAACTCTTGATCCTGCCTCTTCGTCGGTGTCGTAGCTGGTCAACATTACTAACTCTAGACCATGCATCTTCGTCGGTGTTGTAGCTTGGTCAAAATTTACTAACTTTCAAGTTTTATCAATGTTGTATCTAAAAAAAGAAAAGGAAAAAAGAAAAAAAAGAAGAAAAAAAAGAAAGAAAGAAAAAAGAAAAAAAACAAAAAAAAAGAAAAAAAAGAAGAAAATGAAAGAAAAAAGGAAAGCAAAGAAGAAAAAAATCAAAATGAGTTTCAATCCTTCGATCCTGCATCTTCGTCAGAGTTGTAGCTGGATCAAACACCATAACTTTCATCCACCGATCCTGCTTCTTCGTTAGAGTTGTAGTTGGATCAAATCTTTTGACCTTGCCTCTTCGTCGGTGTTGTAGCTTGGTCAAATCTAACTTTCGGATCTGCCTCTTCGACGGTATTGTAGCTGAACCAAATTTACTAACTTTCGATCTTTCCTCTTCGACGGTGTTGTAGCTAGACCAAATTCACTAACTCTTGCCTCTTCGTCGGTGTCGTAGCTGGATCAACATTACTAACTTTAGACAATGCCTCTTCGTCAGTGTTGTAGCTTGGTTAAAATTTACTAACTTTCGAGTTTTATCAATGTTGTATCTAAAAAAAGAAAAAAGAAAAAATTTCAAAAAAGAGAAAAAAAGAAGAAAAAAAAGAAAAAAGAAAAAAAGAAAGAAAAAAGAAGAAAAAGAAAAGGAAGAAGTTTTCAATTTTCTAATCTTGCCTCTTTGTTAGAGTTGTAGCTGGACCAGACATTGGAACTTTCATCCATAGATCTTGCCTCTTCGTCAGTGTTGCAGCTGGATCAAATTTTGAAGACCCTACCTCTTCGTCGGTGTTGCAGCTGGGTCAAATTTTCTTTAGGTATTAACTCATCGTCAATAATGTAGCAAGTTGAACTCATTTTGCTTCCCCAATAGACAACCCCATATTTTGAAGATTTCCCTTCCCCAATAGTGATAATGTGGATCAACCAAGTCAAGAAAAAAAATACCTGCATCAAAGAGAAAGAAGATCTACCGAAAAAAGAAGACATACGTTAAGAGGGAAGAAGCTTAGCCAGACCAGACAAAATAGGCCATTTTTAGTCTTTGCTCTATTGTCGTTACACAACAATGAGCAAATAAGGGCAACTGTCATAACCCGTTTTAGGTCTGGGTAACCAACCCAGATCCAAGCCCAAAATAACCCAACCTTACCCACATGGATCCAATTACCTGACCCAAAATAAAAACCTAATTTTTAGAAAGCCTAACCCTGAAATTACATCTGCCGCCGCCGCCACCTTTACCAGCTGCCACCGTCGTCGTTCCGCTACCGTCTTTGCCACCGGTGACACATACAAAACCCTAAAACTAAATCCAATTTTAACCCTAAATTTCCAATAGTCCTCTAACCATAAAACCGAACCAAAATCTCTAAATCTGTTATCCCTAAAATTTAACAAAAACCCTAAATAAATAAAATAAACCCTTTACCCACAACCCCAAACTGATCTCTGCCTCCACCATACCCTATCACCAACACTACCCATACCTTGTCTTCACCAAAACCCTAGAAAATCCGGTCTCCAAATCTGCAATCAACAAAAGAATTCATTTTTATTTTGTTTGTAAACGGTTATATAAGAACCGAAAATCACAAATATAAGGGGGATCTGAGGAGATCGAAAAAAATCAGAGAGAAATTTAGAGGTTTTTCAGTTCAAAAAAGAAAGGAAAAGTTGTAAAAAATGGGATATTTTCGAAATTAGTTTGAATAAAGAGCAAAACTTTTGAGAAAATTTCAATTTTTTTCAGCTTTCTTCTTTCGGATCAAAACAAAAATCGCGTTTGTAGCGATGTTCCTCTTTTAAGTTCGCTAAAAAGTATTTTTATTTCGTTTTGTTTTGAAAATACTGTCTTCTGTGGGGCTTTTAAAAAATCCTATTTTATTTAAAACTAGAGTCGCCACCGACCACTTAGGTAGGCCGGACACCATAAAACCAGAGATTTTAAAAATGTTGGGTTCGGGAGCCGGTTACGGGTGGGTAAGGATTAGCACCCCACACCGCCCAAAATTGGTACTTTAATAATTACCGCTTTATTAATATTAGACTTTCCGGATTAAAGTGACGATTTAATTAACATTTAATTACATGTGCGAGTAAATTTTAAATTAACTAATACTGAAGGTTCTAACATAAATAAAATACTAATCTGAAACATACATACATAAATATTAATCTAACACATAAATAAAAACAAATCTAACGTAAATAAAATATTAATCTAAAACATAAATTTAAAACATAAATAAATACTAATCTAAAACATAAATAAACATACAAACTAAAAAAGAACACAATTTTAAATTAACTAATACTTCATTAAATCATAAAAATTACAACAAAAATAAAAAATGAAGAAAATATACCTAACTAGGAGCTCGAATGACGAACCTCGACTGAACCCCGCCGAGATCTACCATGACCTCTCTAAAAATTAACTAGATCAGACCCAAAATAGGATCCCGATCGAACCGGTTAAGACCAAGGGCATTGCCCTGGTCCTTGGCTACCCGAGAGCAAAGCTCTCTTATATTGGGCATGCCATGGCCGGCTCTTTACTTTTGCAAATGGCAAGTGCATGCCTATTTATAGGCAATTTCAAAAGGGGTGAGAGAGAGCTTGAGTGACGTGGAGCACCCTTCTCCATGCAATTTCCCTTTTTTTAATTTTAATTTATTTTTTTTTACTTTTTTATATTATATTATTATTATTTTTGATTTTTTTCATTAATTTTATATTAATAATATTACTATTAAAATAATACTAATAATACTAAAACTTGGTAAAAAATGAGTGATTACAGCTGCCCCTCTTTGCTTGTTCTTGTGAAACGAGAACAAAGCAAAGATCAAAAGCACTCATTTTTGACATACTTCCTTGTCTTTGGCTTCGGAATCACGTGTTCTTTTGGAACTCTCCGCTCTTCCTTAATTGAATCGTCAGGCTTGTAAGCTCTTCCTATATAGAACTTCGTCACCTTCCGATCTTGGAGCTACAGGCTCTTCCTATATAGAACCTTTCTTTCTGAAGCCTCGAGTTACGAGTCCCTCTTATATAGAACTTTTCACTCTAAGACGGTTGTTAAGTGTTCAAAAGTACTATTTTTATTACCTTTTTTATTTATATTATTGCTAGACTTAGGCTCATATTAGTTGCATTATTAGCCATTCATGCATGTTTGCATTGTTTCCTTGGTGGACAAGCTTGATTTCATATTTTGCTTACTTTTGTGGAAAAAGATACTGCTTTGGTGTGTTTTTGTGTTTGTGCAGAATCACTTGCCAAAGCAAGGCTAGAACCAGTTGCCAGGGTAATGCATGAAGAAGATGCCGAGCTAGTTGCCAGGGCAATGCATGAAGGAGATGCCGAGCTAGTTGCCAGGGCAATTGTCGATAAGGGATAAGATGATATGGCAGTCAAAATTGATGACTAGATAAACCCAAGACGACATGGAGCAAAGTTAAATCCCAAATGAGTTTGATTTCCATGAAGAGGTTAAATAGAAATTAAATCCCAAGAAGATAGGAGAAGATCTAGAAGGAATTTAAATATATAAAGAATTATATTCTTTAAAAGTATTTAATTTCAACTTAACTTCCTTCTCAAAAAAGACTTTGACCTAGCCCTATAAATTGAGGACCAAGCCCTCAACTCCAAGGGGGAGAAAGTAGAGATTTCGACAAGAGAGGGAGAGCAAGGAGAGATTTCGACAAGAGGGGGAGAAAGGAGAGATTTCGACAAGAGAATGAGAGCAATTGGGAGATTTCGACAAGAAGGAGGGAGAGATTTCGACAAAGGCTTCAACCATTCTTCATCTTTTTCTTTCTTGTTCAATTAGGTTTATGTTAGGAATTCTTTGTCTTGTGTTTCTTTGGAACCTAGCCATGAACTAAATCTATTTGGCTAATGTTATTGTGTTTTGTGAGAAACAATTGGATTTTGTTTAGGTAATAAGAGTTTGCACTTTCAATTCAAGGTTTACTCATTCTTGGTTCTTATTCTTATTTGCGAGTGAATTGGGAGCGGATCTCGTTACTTCATCTATTTATCTAATATCGAGAGAGTTAGATTCAAGAAACGAATGAGTATGGTCTTTATTCAATCTAATGATGGTGAAGATTAATCCAGCTTAGGAATAAGTTAAGGATTTCAACGGCTAAGAGGAGCACAAGATTGGTTATTGTTCTCCCTTGATTCACGCGGGGATGTATTATCAAGGCATGCACAAATAGCTAGAGTTTTGACTTAGGGATAAGAAGAAACCATTGAAGAACGCTCCGCCGAACCTTGAGGTTGCTGCCCAGTCGCCCAAACAGTTGTCAGCCAGTTGCCCAGGCAACCGTCGATTAGTTGCCAAGGCAACCCCACTGCGCAAGTTGCCACAACAACTGAGTTGCCCTTGCACTCTTTTACCAAGACGATCCAATTGGCTATCACTCCTCAACTCACGATAACCTGGCCTATTCTCTCTCATTTGATTACATATTCTTTTACTTTATTGCTTTCTAGTTTAGTTGTTAGTTAAACTCCTACAATCTTCTACTTGTGTTCTTTTACTTTTTATAGTGCAAGAGATTAGATTCTTGAAGTGGCACCAATCCCTGTGGAGACGATATCTTTTATACTATAACTTGCGATGTGTACACTTGTACAATTGCGAAGCACTTATTATGCGCAACAAGTTTTTGGCGCCGTTGCTGGGGATTGGCAATAGCAACTTTGTTTTTATTTTCTTGCACTTTTTATTTTTCTTGTTTAAGATTCAAAGGGTTAACAAAATTTGGTTTTGCATTGGTATTTGACTAGGGCGAAACCGATTACACCAGAATATCCCTTTGATCCAGAAATCGAATGAACCTTGCAAAGACTCAGACGAAGGTTAAGAGTAGCAATGGCTAATCAAGACGACAGTATGAATCAGGATGTTCCAGCAGGAGGAGTGATTCTTGCACGAAACAGAACTATTCGAGACTATCTTGAAGAAGATCTTGAAGGACTTAATACAGGAGTTGTCACACTTGAAATTGAAGCCGACCACTTTGAGTTGAAACCGGTGATGTTCAATATGATCAACACAATTGGTCAATTTGGCAGCTCAGCAACTGAAGATGCACGACAACATCTTAAATCTTTCGTCGAGATTTGCAATTCATTCAAAATACAGGGAGTCACCCCCGATGTTTTACGACTAAGATTATTCCCTTATTCACTGAGGGATAGGACGAAAGCATGGTTGAATAGTATTCCTGCCAGATCAGCAGTATCTTGGACCGATCTTTGTCGTGATTTCCTTGCTCGATTTAATCCTACAAATTTGACTGATAAGCTTCGTAACGAATTTACTTCTTTTAGGCAGGCAGATGATGAATTCATGTACGAGGCTTGAGAGCAATATAGAGAACTTATACACAAATGCCCCCTACACAGATTCCCAGTGTGGACACAAGTAACAATGTTTTACAACGTTGTGAATACATCAACAAGGATGATGCTAGATGCCTCGGCAAACGGCATACTCCTAGATAAGTCACTGAAGAAAGCAATGCAAATTCTAAACAGGCTTGCCTAGAATGATTATCAATTCCCATATGCTAGAAGAGGAGGAGTTAGACGCCAAGACACAATACATGAACTGGGATCATCAGACTCAATTTCAGCACAATTGGCCACTCTAACCAAGATGGTCCAGAACATGTAGAAACCAAACAACACATAGGAGGTCAAGGTAAATGTGAGTTATGTGGTGGTAACCATGATTCTTCTGAATGTATGCAGAATCTGAAATCCAGCTTTTATGTGGGGAATTACAACCGGAACAACAATGTGATGTCCAATACATACAATCTAGCTTGGAAGAAGTACCCAAATTTTTCATGGAGTAATCCCAACAATGTTCTGAACCAGAACAATCAGAATGCACAAGCATCGAGAATCCAGCAGAATATGCCACGGTAACAGTTTCCACGGCAATAGTTGCCGCATCAACAACCGACAACATCTAGTTCTTTGGAAAATTCTCTCAATGCTTTTATGTTGAAAACTGAATCTTATATGGCTGAGAATAGTAACTTCATAAAAAGAACTTATGCTTTTATTAACAGGACCGAGATGAGATTGCAAAACCAAGAGGCGGCAATCAAATCATTGGAAAATCAAGTCAGACAATTTGCTCAAAACCTGAATACTAGACCGCAAGGAGGCTTACCTAGCGATACTGAAGTCGCAAGAGGAACTGACCATGAGCAATGTAAGGCGATCACTACTAGAAGTGGCCAACAACTTAAAGAGGCTCAAGCTCGCTCATCAAACAAAACTCCACAAAAAGAACAAGACGAACTCAACAGCAAAGCCTCAGATGCTGAACCAGGAATTACCGCGGCAACCAGCGATAAGCATGCCTCGGCAACCAGCGATAAGGATATCGCGACAACCATCAATAGGCACGCCACGACAACCCAGTTGACAATGTCTCGACAACTCCAGTTGCTCCAGCAATACCGTCAATTAGGTTCCAGACCAATGAAAGGATCAAAGATATTCGACTTCCACCACCATTCCCACAAAGGTTAAAGTGAAAAAAGCAAGAATATCAATTCAAGAAGTTTCTTGATATCCTAAAGCAAGTCCACATCAACTTGCCATTGGTTGAAGCGATTGAACAAATGCCGAACTATGCTAAGTTTCTGAAAGACATTGTGTCCAAGAGAACAAGGCTAGGAGAGTTTGAAACTATTGTCGCAACAGAGGGATGCATGGCCATGTTGCACAATCGTATGCCACCCAAGTTGAAGGATCCTGGAAGTTTCACAATACCTTGTTCCATCAGAAACCACTATGTCGGGAAAGCATTATGTGACCTTGGAGCAAGCATAAACTTGATGCCTAAATCGGTTTTCCAAACACTAGGAATCGGGAAGGCAAGACCTACAACAGTTATGCTACAGCTACCCGATAGATCCTATATGCATCTAGAGGGAAAAATCGAAGACATACTAGTAAAAGTTGATAAATTTATTTTTCCCGCTGACTTTATTGTTTTGGATTGTGAAGTAGATGATCATGCACCTATCATTCTCGGGAGACCCTTGCTAGCAACAGAGAGAACCTAGATCGATGTTGAAAAGGGAGAACTCACAATGAGGGTGAATGACCAGCAAGTTAAACTAAATGTGTTCTAAACACTAAGGCATGCCGATGATCTGAAAGAATGCCAACTTCTTCATACCACGACAGAGTTTGACTTCAACGAGGAATTTAGTTGCCTCGGCAACTACATTGCAGATCAAGAGGAACCTGAGGAGTATGAAGAACCGATTGATAAGGAAAAACAAGAAGAGGCAAATTGGTTAGTCAATCGACCAAGTACATACTTTGAACCACTAGATTACTCAGGTAAGGAAGGTAAACTCGAAAGCCCTCTATTGAACAACCACCGATTCTTGAGTTGAAACAGTTGTCAGGGCAACTAAAATATGCTTACTTGGGAACCGATAATACATTGCCTGCAATTATTTCCTCTAAGTTACAACATGAGCAAGAAAAAAAGCTGATCAAAAAGTTGATGCTACACAAGAAGACAATCGGGTGGACAATTGCCGACTTGAAGGGAATTAGCCCGGCAATGTGTATGCACAAGATTTTGTTGGAAAATGATCACAAACCTTTGATTGAGGCCCAGAGGAGATTGAATCATGCCATGAAAGGGGTTATAATGAAAGAAATCATCAAGTGGCTTGATGCCGGCATCATATACCCTATCTTTGATAGTACATGGGTAAGTCTGGTATAATGTGTACCGAAAAAAGGGAGGTATAACGGTGGTAAGTAATGAAAACAATGAACTTATTCCAACCAGGACTGTGACCGGTTGGAGGGTTTGTATGGATTATCGAAAGCTAAACAAAGCCACTAGGAAAGATCACTTTCCATTACCCTTTATTGATCAAATGCTTGACCGTCTTGCAGGTAAAACCTTTTATTGTTTTCCTGATGGTTATTCAGGTTACAATCAAATTGCCATAGCACCAGAAGATCAAGAAAAGACCTTCATATGCCCATATGATACTTATGCTTTCCGAAGGATGCCGTTCGGATTGTGTAACGCCCTGGCAACCTTCCAAAGATGCATGATGACGCTCTTTTCAGACATGGTCGAAGACTTCCTTGAGATCTTCATGGATGATTTTTCTATTTTTGGTAATGACTTCGACAGTTGCCTCGGTAATTTAGAAAAGGTGTTGGCAAGATGTGAAGAAACCGATTTAGTCTTTAATTGGGAGAAGTGCCATTTTATGGTAGATGAAGGAATAGTAATCGGCGACAATATTTCATCCAAGGGGATTGAAGTAGACAAAGCCAATGTGGACGTGATCGAGAGATTACCCCTACCAAGTTCGGTTAAAGGAATCCGAAGCTTTCTTGGACATGTAGGTTTTTACAGGAGGTTCATTCATAATTTTTCTAAAATTACTAAACCCTTGTGCAATTTGCTTGAACAGGATAAAGTCTTCAATTTTGATTATTCTTGCACCCAAGCATTCAAAACCCTAAAGGAAAAGCTTACCTCGGCACCCATTGTCGTTCCACCCGATTAGACGCTACCTTTTGAGCTCATGTGTGATGCAAGTGATTTTGCGGTAGGAGCAGTCCTAGGCCAACGCACATGTAAGACCTTTCACGTGATATACTACGCTAGTAAAACTCTTAATAGTGCTTAAGTGAATTACACAACAATGGAGAAAGAGTTATTAGCCGTAGTTTTCGCATTTGACAAGTTCCGATCCTATTTGATTGGTACAAAGGTAATTGTTCATACAGACCATTTGGCAATTAAGTATCTATTTGCTAAAAAGGATGTCAAACCTCGTTTGATTCATTGGATATTGCTTTTACAAGAGTTTGACATTGAAATTAAGGACATAAAAGGAACAGAAAATCAAGTGGCCGATCACTTATCACGCTTAGAACGCAATAGGGATGAGGACGCAGATTTAGAGATATGCGATGCATTCCTGGATGAGCAACTGTTAGTTACCTCGGCAACCATGGATGTGCATGCCTCGGCAACCCTTGACGCGCACGCCTCGGCAACCATGGAAGCAGTTGCCACGGCAACACATGCCTCAGCAATACCCTGGTACGTAGATTTAGTTAATTTCCTTGTTTGTGGTATTTTACCTTATGGCCTTACTCACCAAGGGAAGAAGCGGTTCCGCCATGATGCTAAGCTTTACTTTTGGGATGAGCCTCTTTTATTTAAACAATGTGCAGATCAGGTTATACGTCGATTTATCCCTAAAGATAAGCAGTAGAATGTACTCCGACAATGCTATTCTTCACCCTATGGAGGACATTTTGGAGGAACACGTACAATGGCCAAAGTTTTGCAATCCGATTTGTATTGGCCAATGTTGTACAAAGATGCCCAAGAGTTTTACAAGCAATGTGATCGTTGCCAGAGGACGGGCAATATCTATAGACGACATGAGATGCCACTCCAAAACATCATCGAGGTGGAATTGTTTGATGTATGGGGGATCGATTTTATGGGACCTTTCCCATCTTTATTCGACAACCTCTACATTCTACTTGCTGTCGACTACGTGTCTAAATAAGTTGAGGTAGCTGCAGTTCCCACCAACGATTCTAAGACCGTGCAATGATTCTTGCAGAAAATATATATTTACACGGTTTGGGATGCCGAGAGCAATTATCAGTGATAAAGGCAAGCACTTTGACAGCAGACTTATTACCAAGATGTTGCAACGCTTCGGCGTGTCACACAAAATTGCCACAGCATATCACCCACAAACCAATGGGCAAGCAAAAATTTCCAACCGAGAATTGAAGGGTATACTAAAAAAAGTTGTAAATCCCTCTAGGAAGGATTGGTCAGTAAGACTAGATGACGCACTTTGGGCATATCACACTGCATTCAAAATACCCTTAGGTTTGTCTCCCTTTCGACTTGTCTATGGCAAAACATGTCATCTACCAGTGTAAATCGAACACAAGGCATATTGGGCAATCAAGACCGTGAATATGGATTGGGAAAGTGCCGGACAAAAGCGTTTGTTAGACCTCAACGAGATAGAAGAGTTCTATGCACTTGCCTATAACAATGCACGAATCTACAAGGAGAAAACAAAGAAACGGCATGACAATAAACTATTGTCGCGACAATTCATGCCAGGGCAACTAGTTCTCTTATTCAATTCTTGGCTAAAACTTTTCCTGGGAAAACTGAAATCAAGATGGTCGGGACCATTCGAAGTTGTCAAACCGTTCTCCCATGGTGGCGTGATAATCAAGTCCATCACCGACGAACATGAATTCAAAGTCAACGAACAAAGATTGAAGCACTACAATGGTGCCCATGTGGAACGTAACAAAGAAGTGGTTACCTTAGGAGATGCATGAGCATGCTCTCCTTTCGATATTTTTTTATTTTTTATTTTTTGAACTATTTAATTTTTTTATTTATTAATTTCGGTTATTTTTTTCTTTTTAGGATATATTTATTTATTTTCTTTCAGATTAAGACTACATCTTTCTTTCATATTTATCTAATTGTTTTTAAATTTTAAGTTTAAGAATTTCTTTGCACATCTTTATTTATTTTCTTTTATTAGTTTATCTTTAATTTTAATCCTTATTTCATTTGTTTTTGAATTGTAGGAAAAGAGTTCAAGATAAAGAGGAATTTGATTCAAGAAGGAAACTTCCTCAACAAGGAAATTAATGGGCTAAATCTAAGGCTTATATTAAGCCTCCAATTTACCCTAAATAAACCCTACATAGCCGGCCAAACCTTTTTCCTTCCCCAAATACCCTAGCCGTCCCCGACCCCTAAATCAAAACACTTATTTTCTTTCTTTCCAATTAATCTCACCCACCATATTTACTACCTACCTTTTCTATCTAACCCATCACCCTTAACTTCCAAGAAACTTATTCATACTTTTCAACTTCCAACTCTTTAGTTTCTTTTGCTTTCTTTTCTTTGTTTCTACCAAACTCACAACCAATATCATCCATGGCATCCAAAATCAAATTTTTGGTTCATCCAAGTTCCTCCAAAGAACCAAGATACAAGAAGTTTGCTACACCGGTGGTTCAAGAAAGATCTCACTCCAAGTTTGAAAGCCGTAAGATTTGCGAAGAACAAGGCTTTGAATACTCCAACTCTCATCAAGATTTCAGCCTTGAACCATTCATCATCGAAAGGATTGCACATCAAAAGTGGCAAATCTTTTTCCATCAATCAAAACCGGATAACATCTCATGGGTAAGAGAATTCTATGCTCACTCACCTAACCCGAATAATCCTTATGCTTTTGTTCGTGACAAGGCTATACTCATAAGCCCCGAAAACATCAGCACCTTTTACGGGCTCTACATTGAGAAGGACGAGCATCAAACCTTTGTTGATCAACTCACGCCCAAGTAACTCGACAAGGTGCTTCAAGAACTCACTCTACCGGGAACTCATCGGAACGACGGTAAATACAAGGGCACGGTAAATCGCCTTCAGCTTAATCTCGCGGCAAAATTATGGAATAAGTTTGTTAAAACTTCTTTAATGCCCACAACACACAATACCACTGTTGATACACCTCGTCTTTTGCTCATACATTCTATCTTGCATAATTGCATCATTAACATTGGAAAAATTATTTGTGATGAGATTTTTGTATGTAGCACAAAAGACAAGGGTTCTCTTTTCTTCCCTTGCTTAATTTCCAATCTTTGCAAGGAGATGCATGTCCCAAGTGAATTCACTGATGAAAAGGCCCTACCAAAGTCCGGTTGGAATTGAGCACAAATTCGAAAGCTAATAGGAGAGGCACCGGTAAAATCCCCAACGCCTCCAGTTGTCGCGGCAACTCCTGCCGTTTCGGCAACTCTTAATGCTCAAACAACTGATGCCCGGGCAACTCAGACAGCAACCCCGGGATAACTTGAAGCACTCTTACAACTGTTGGCAAACCGTCTTAGGCAAATTGAAGACCGACAATTAATGTTCATGCGGTACATGAAGGATCACAACAATGCCATCAACCAAGTCATCCTGGAAAAGTACTCGGACAGCCGCGTGCCATTCCCCATCTTTCCTGCTGAAATCCTTGCCACGGCAACCACAACAGATGATGCCGCAACAACCTACACTGTGCCTGCCCTAGTAGTTACCACGACAACCAACACTGAAGATGTTGCGGCAACCAAAGCTAAAGATGCCCCGACAACCACTGCAAAGGCCAAAGGTAAATCACCTATGCCTGAATCAACTCGTACTGAATCATTGTCTGATTTTTCAGATTTGGACGAGTCCTCCATTGCACCAACAAAGACCGCACCAATCGAATCCTCCAAGCCCAAGCGAAAAGCCAATGACATTGATGAAGAGGACGATGAGGACAACCTTGTACGAAGATCAATTCCACCATCGGCAACAAGGAAGCAACCACCGCGTTCAAGCAAAAGAATCAAGACACCGACCAAAAGGAAACTAATCATCCACGACGACGAACTCTCAGAGTAAGTCCTCGTTTGCATTTTACTTTTCTTTATTTTTATTTTTCTTTGTTGCATGCATTGAGGACAATGCCTCACTCAAGTTTGGGGGATTGTTATTAGTTAGTTACCATGTTTAGTTGCATTCATCTTAAGTATTGCATTTAGGATACATAAATTGCTTGTCATGCCTTTAGTTGGAACAAGAATTGCCTAGGTTTGATGAATATCCGATGATGACTTTGACAATGTACTTAATTGATAGAACTTTTTATTCTAGGATAAACATAGAAACACTTAGAATCGTACTATGATGCTAAACTTGATGAAACACTGTGTGGCTTGATTGATTTAAGGAATTCTAGCGAACTTACGTTGATAGTTAAAAAGTTAGGGGATTAGAATAAAAATTGGATGAATACTAGAGGTGCCCGAAATTAGCTCTAGTATATGCTAAAAATTGATCGCTACAGGTACCCGAAATTGGCTCTAGTATATGCTAAAAATTGATCGCTAGAGGTGCCCGAAACCGGCTCTAGTTGAATAAATTAATTAACTTAAGAAAACTAAAAACAAAACACTAGAGGTGCCCGAAACCGGCTCTAGTTAAAACATGTTAAAAGAACCTAATGAAGTAATTTGAAAACCTCTTGTTTGCATAGAATCTGAAAAATCAACTTGCACACAACTCCACACACACTCACAAGCATTATAGTTTGATTCTGAGTAACTCCTAAGTTTTCTGAAAAATGAAAAGCCAATCATACTTTGTGCCACAGTTATGAGAATTGAAATCAAGTTTAAAGCTAAGTTTGTGAAAATTGAAGTCTTGGCGGGTAATTATTAGTTTGCATTGCTTGAGGACAATTAATAGTTCGAGTTTGGGGGTGTGTTAAGTGTTCAAAAGTACTATTTTTATTACCCTTTTTATTCATATTATTGCTAGACTTAGGCTCATATTAGTTGCATTATTAGCCATTCATGCATGTTTGCATTGTTTTCTTGGTGGACAAGCTTGATTTCATATTTTGCTTAATTTTGTGGAAAAGATAATGCTTTGGTGTGTTTTTGTGTTTGTGCAAAATCACTTGCCAAAGCAAGGCTGGAACCAGTTTCCTGGGAAATGCATGAAGGAGATGCCAAGCTAGTTGCCAGGGCAATTGTCGATAAGGGATAAGATGATATGGCAGTCAAAATTGATGACTAGATAAACCCAAGATGACGTGGAGCAAAGTTAAATCCCAAAGGAGTTTGATTTCCATGAAGAGCTTAAAGAGAAATTAAATCCCAAGAAGATAAGAGAAGATCTAGAAGGAATTTAAATATAATAAAGAATTATATTCTTTAAAATTATTTAATTCCAACTTAACTTCCTTCTCAAAAAAGACTTTGACCTAGCCCTATAAATTGAGGACCAAGCCGTCAACTCCAAGGGGGAGAAAGTAGAGATTTCGATAAGAGAGGGGGAGTAAGGAGAGATTTTGATAAGAGGGGGAGAAATGAGAGATTTCGATAAGAGGGGAGAGCAATTGGGAGATTTTGACAAGAATGAGGGAGAGATTTTGACAAAGGCTTCAACCATTCTTCATATTTTTTCTTTCTTGTTCAATTAGGTTTATGTTAGGAATTCTTTGTCTTGTGTTTCTTTGGAACCTAGCCATGAACTAAATCTATTTGGATAAGGTTATTGTGTTTTATGGTTGTGAGAAACAAGTAGATTTTGTTTAGGTAATAAGAGTTTGCACTTTCAATTCAAGGTTTACTCATTCTTGGTTCTTATTCTTGTTTGCGAGTGAATTGGGAGAGTATCTCATAACTTTATCTATTTATCTAATATTGGGAGAGCTAGATTCAAGAAACGAATGAGTATGGTCTTTATTCAATCTATTGATGGTGAAGATTAATCCAGCTTAGGAATAAGTTAAGGATTTCAACGGCTAAGAGAAGCGCAAGATTGGTTGTTGTTCACCCTTGATTCACGCAGGGATGTATTATCAAGGCATGCACAAATAGCTAGAGTTTCGACTTAGGGATAAGAAGAAACCATTGAAGAACGCTCCACCGAACCTTGAAGTAGCTGCCCAGCTGCCCAAACAGTTGCCCAGTCAGTTGCCTAGGCAACCGTCGATTAGTTGCCAAGGCAACCCCGCTGCGCAAGTTGCCACGACAACTGAGTTGCCCTTGCACTCTTTTACCAAGACGATCCAATTGGCTATCACTACTCAACTCATGATAACCTGGCCTATTCTCTCTCATTTGATTACATCATCTTTTACTTTATTCCTTTCTAGTTTAGTTGTTAGTTAAACTCCTACAATCTTCTACTTGTGTTCTTTTACTTTTTACAGTGCAAGAGATTAGATTCTTGAAGTGGCACCAATCCCTATGGAGACGATATCTTTTATACTATAACTTGCAACGTGTACACTTGCACAATTGCAGAGCACTTATTACGCGCAACAACGGTAAAGCTTGGAGTCCTTCCTATATAGAACTCTTCACCTTCAACGCTGCGATTTTTCTTATATAAAACCTCTTGCACCATGGATGGATTCTTCCGACTGGGAGTTCCTCCTATATAGAACTGCTAGTCTTCACCCTAGAGCCGCAAATCATTCATATATAGAACTTTTAGCTTCTAAAATCTCGGAGTTATGGGTTATTTCTATATAGAACCTTTCGCTGCGAGGACTAAAAAATATAGGCCCTTCCTATATATAACCTTTATCTTTGAAATAGGGATTTATGCCAATAGGCTACTGAACTTTCTGGACTCACGCTACTAAGGCTGCCAATTTTTTTTTCAAATTTGTGGATTCACGCCAAACTAGCTACCGATCTTTCTAGACTCACGCAACTAAGGCTGCCAATATTTTTTGGGGATTTACGCCAAACTGACTACCGATCCTTCTGGACTTACGCTACTAAGGATGTCGAACTTTCTTCAAATTTAAGGATTTACGCTGATAATGGCTACAGATCTTTCTGGACTCACGCTACTAAGGCCGCCGAAATATTTCTTTAATATTGGGGATTCACACTGATAATGGCTACCGACCTTTCTAGACTCACACTACTAAGGCCACCGAAATCTTTCTTCAATTTTGGGGATTCACGCCGACAATGGCTACCGATATTTTTGGACTCATGCTACTATGGCTGCCGAACTTTCTTTAAATTTAGGGATTCACGCCGAAAATGGCCACCAATCTTTCTAGACTCACGCTACTAAGGCTGCCGATCTTTCTTCAAATTTGAGGGATTCACGCTGAAAATGGCTATCGATCTTTCTTCAAATTTGGGGATTCATACCGAAAATGGCCATCGATCTTTCTAGACTCACGCTACTCAGGCTGCCGATCTTTCTGGACTCACGCTACTAAGGCTACCAAAATTTTCCTTCAAATTTGGGGATTCACACAAAGAACGACTACCGATCTTTCTGGAATCACGCTACTATGGCTGCCACATCATGCCTAAATGACTTATTGATGGCCCGAAGGACTTATCACTATGCTCAAAAGACTTACTGATGGCCCGAAGGTCTTATCATCATGCCCGAAGGTCTTACTGATGGACCGAAGGACTTAATATCCAGCTTTACGCTACTCTGGCTACCGTCATCTAGCCTTACGCTACTATGGCTGCCGACATCTGGCCTCACGCTACTATGGCTGCCGCATCATGCCCGAAGGACTTATTGATGGCCCGAAAGACTTATCACCATGCTCAAAAGACTTACTAGTGGCCCAAATGTCTTATCATCATGCCCGAAGGTCTTACTAATGGCCCGAAGGACTTAATATCTAGCTTTACGCTACTTTGGCTGCCGTCATCTAGCCTCACGCTACTATGGCTGCCGAAATCTTTCTTTCTTTAATGAAATCTACTTCTTCAAACTTTTTGACAATTCTTCAAATACCTGTCTAAAACAAAAAAAATCAACACGCCTCTATCTATATGATGCATGCAATATAATGTTTTCTTTTTCTTCTTCTTTTTCTTCTTTTTTCTTCTTTTTCTCTTCTTTTTTCTCTCTCTCATTTTTTCTCATTTTTTCTTTTTTTTCTCTCACTCTCTTCTCTATCCTTTTCTTTTTCTTTTCTCTTTTCCTTTTTATTTCAATATTGTTCTGTTCTAAAGTCTTACACCCTGAAAGGTCGTTCCTCAGATTTCTTCACTGTATGCTCTTAAATCCTCATTTGATCAATTACTTCGAATATGAATTAACATGCTTTCAATTTTTTTGTGCAGAAGGCTTTCTTGTCTTCAGGGTTATCACCTATCTTCATAAATGATCTTCTGGTCCTTATATTATTCTTATAAGAACCTTTGTCATCTTCTTCGCTTGGCGTTGCCCTATTCAATCACGGGCTCTACTGTCTCGAATTTCCTGACCCATCATACAAAGCCTTGATCTATTTTTAATCACTAGGGCGAGCAAAAATGCTTTCATCCCCTGAGCCCATCCTTGATCTTCTTGTAGCATTTCGACAGGAACTAACTCTCGGTCCGTATGCTTTAAATCTCATCATCATTCATTTTTAAAGTAATGCAAAAGGCAATTTACTTGTGTATATTTCAATACAAAAATAATGATTGTTTGAAAAGATAACAATCATTTTGAAAATTACAACTTGGAAGGAATACCAAACATTTTAAAAACATTGTTTGGAACAAATGGTAAACATCTTTTTTATTTTTTCTCTTTTTTGAAGCCAAACATTTTTAAAAATTAATGTTTGGAGAATGGTAAACAAAATTTGAAGTATATTGCCAAACATTTTAAAAACTAATGTTTGAGGGAAATGGTAAACATCAAAACTCTTAATGTCAAACCTTTTAAAACATGTTTGCCCCCAAAATATCAAACACCATAGCATATATGCTTCAAATTGGCAGAGATCAACTCTAATGAAGCACATATTTAGAAGAACTTGACTATTGTGGAGATATACGGAAATGTATAGTTTCTTTTAGTCTATTAGGATTTCAAGAGGCACAATCCCATACCTAATTTCTAACCCATTTAAGGTGGCTCTCTTAATCTCACTAACTCACCATGTCTCATTCCTCCCTCATTTGGGTGTCGATCAAGCACTTCGAAGTTTGACGTTCATTGAAGCAAGGTTAACCCTTATATGCGGAATGAAACCTGAAGACATCTCATTCATCTTGGATATCTATGGATGATCATAATGGTCTTGGAGGCTTGTAATGCATGCCTTTGGTTCATGGTTAGACGAAGCCATATCTCTATGATCGTATGATCTGGATATGCTCACATGGAGTATTCTTTTTTTCTTTTTCGGGATCACTCTAGACTGCCCGCTTTTGGGTTTTTACCTTAGAGTTCATTTCCTCACTCTCTTTCTTTTGGTCCGCCTTGCATTTTGGCTGTGTATTGGTGCTTGTTTTCTGTAAAAAATGATCCTCCAAAGTTCGTTGAATGAAGGATTATGTACATTTCTGGGAGTTCTTGTGATTGGTATGCCCAGATGAAATGTTCCTATTTCCTTTTTCGTTCTTTTTTTTTTCTTTCTTTTCTCTCTTTTTTAATTGGATTGCTCTAGGCTGCCCACCTTTGGGTTTTCACCCTAGAGTTCATTTCCTTCTTCTGTATCTTCAGATAAATGTATTTTGGTTGGATATTGATGCCAACATGCTTAGGCAGACTACTTTTTTCCTCTTCATTTTTTGGATCGCTCTAGACTGCCCATTTTTTGGTTTTCACCCTAAAGGTCATTTCCCTTTTTGAAATTGGCAATCTTAGGGCCGACTTGTCTTGACTTGGCTTCAATTCAAGCTTCCATACAAATCTTCAAAATTGTGGATTCTTTTTGTATCTCTTGCTCATTTCTTACAGTTGAAGTCTTGATCTTGTATTGTTTGATCTGTGTGTAAAGTATATACAGTATTTTCCTTTTGTTTTTTTTCTTTTTTTTCTCTTTCTTTTTTTTCTTTTTTTATCTCTTTTTTTCTTTTAAGGGAATTCAATTCATTACAGTCCTTTGTCTCGAGGATAATGATGGAGCATACAATAGAACCCTGAGTTACTCGGCATAGTCATGATTTGAATATATCACTCATGTAGCTACTCCACTTTTGACTTAAAAGATGGATGGAGCATACAACCACCTTCTGAGCTTTTCAGTACAGTAGAGTGCCCCAGAAATTCTACTTATTTCTCTCTTTTTAAACACTCTTATCTAGGAATACCTTTTAGTAAACCCAAATAGTGGAGTGTAATCTCTTTTTTTTCTTTTTCTATCTCTTTTTTTCTTTTCTTTCTTTTCTCTCTTTTTTTAGACTATCCATTTTGGGTTTTCAGCCTAGAGTCTCTTTCTCTTGTTCGAGTCTATGGATGTATTCTTGAATCAAACTGCATCTACACTGGACATTGTTGCTTGTTCCCGCTTGAACGTAATCAATTCTACCCAGCTCTTCTAAACTAGTGCCTATCGAACGGTAGAGTCTTCATATATCTTCTCCTTACACTATTTAACTTAGTGTACTCGCTCTTGATTGCTTTGGCCTTCTGATTGGCATTTCTTATGTTGCTTGGTTTATTTTCTGAGCATAAATTTGTCTTCATCCATTTTCCTCTAGTAGTTCTATAGCCTTCATGTCCAATCTATCTGGTTTCATCTCTTTCTCTTAGTAAAGTGAAATAATACCATTCGTCTTCCATTCATAGATGTCATGAGAAAGCCTTCAGAGGGTAAAGGTTTAGGGTCAACTCTCGATTCAAGGATCTTAAACGACAAGTGCCTGAGAAGGAAAATTCCTAAAATAGGAACTGTCCATTATCTAAACACTCATTTTGTTCCTCTGTTGGCCTAAGTAAATTAGCAGGTACTCACATTTACAGTATCCTCACAACATTCAATCTCTTCTAAATATAAGCAACTTATAGTTGATCTCTGGATCTGAAACAAAGGTGTTGCTGCATTCAAGACCTGGTATAGAAATGATATATACATATGTCCATTCAAAAATGCGTGTATATGCATATGGGAGAACAAAAACTACCCCATAAAAATAAAATGTTTAAAGAATCAAAAATGTAAAAATGCTTTCTAAATGGAAATGTGATTTGTTATTCTGACAAACAATGAGTTTTTTTATGTTGAGAATTTCTTTGTAAACTGACAAGAAAATTATAGGAACCTTCGGACTATCCCCCGGGTACTAACTCATTCCGGCCTTTTCAATATAGTGTAGGCTTGTGCAACTTTTCTTGTTTTTCCACTGCTGGATCAACTCTCTCATCATGACTCCCTCGTCAACCAGCTTCTTGATTTCTTCTATTAACGACCCCAAATTTCTTGGTGTCATGCCCTAGCGCCTTAATGTAGAACTCACATATACTGTATGGATCAAAACTATGAGCAGATGAGCTGGGTGTAATCTTTATCGGCCCGGAGGTAAGGTACTAACCCTTGACCAGATGAGGCCATATGTCGAGATGGAATACTCTGAATATCTCTAAATATGTACTTGTTCGAGGAATTTTTCTCGATAATTCGGAGGAATCTGTCTGTATTCTTCTCTTACGATCATGAAAACCTTGAAAGTGGTACCCATTTATCTCTTTCTTTCCTTCTGCTCTAGTCATGTCTGGTTCATTGAATTAAGACTCAATTTTCCTTCCTGGATCATGTATTATATTAAAGTCATCACATTTGCCCCTCAATTTCCCGACCAGCTTATCAAAGAGGAAATACGGAAGATGGCTTGAGACATGGAAATCACTTTTCTCTTCAGCAATAAGAGGCTGCACTTAGGCGGCTAACCTCTGCCATCTCAAAGCACATTCCTTGAAGCCTTCATCAGGTTTCATCTTTGTACCCTGTAGATACTGACGACTTGGTGCTAGGCCCAAAGCATATTTATATTAGTCCAAAAAGGCATCGACTAAGTCTCCCCATGGCTGAACTTGGTCTCTACTCAAATAGTTATACCATATCACGGTGGTCCTACTAGACTGTTGTAGAAGTAGTGGAACAGTAATTTTTTCATTCTCAATGCAGCCCTCCATCTTTTTGTAGAACATGGTCAGGTGAATCTTGGGGCATCCTGTTCCGTCATCATGCGCAAATCTGAGAATCTTTGAAATCTGGAGGAATGACCAAATCAGGGTTTAAACAAAGTTTTCTTGCATCGAAGACATCAAACTTTTTTTAAGCCCATCTTCTAATTGCTCGAATCTTCATTTTTGAGTGTGTTCAATTCTTTTATTCACGATAAAACTCTAATTGGTCTTTGGATTACTCCCCAAAAATGTTATGCAAGGTAATGATAATGTTATGTAAAATATGTCATGACTGTACAATGTGATGCAATGCAATGCATGAATGCAAATGCGATGTTGATTCTCGAACAGTTCTTAAAAGACTTTCGTTCAATAGAAAAATGCATGGTTGCAAAAAACTAATAATGAATTACATGTAACAGTTAGCTTCCTTCTGGAGATATTGACTTCGGGAAGCAAAGCTCGTGCTCCACTTCTCGACGTCGTCTTCAAGATGATGGTTGACCTCGTCTTCTCCTCTTATGCTACTCAATAGACTTGTGACGTCATGATCCTCATGTTTTGGCTTCTAAAAAACATTGACAAGTGTAGGCATAATGCAGACAAGAGTTTCTTCTTCGTTTGATCTGGGTGTAAACAAACCGATGTTCGAATAATGCGTCTAAAAAGGGTTGGATCCTAGCGGTCCTAAAGGGGGTCTGCTTAAAGTCTTTAAAACTTTTGGGTTTACATTAAAATTCTCAAAGATCATTTGGTTTAAAGATTTCCCCTTTTATTATCAAAAAGTTTTAACTTACTTAAAAATGAAACTTTTAGGGTTTTTTTTTAAAGTTTTAGGAGGGAAAAGAATTCAAAACACAATAATAATATTTTCAATTTTTTTTAAAAGGAGTTAAATTAAAATCTTTGAGATTTTTACAAAGGGTTAAATGTAAAGATTTTAAAATTAGTGTTCTGTAGTCCCCACTGGATCCTCTGCGTTGCACATGCCTTACTATCGGACTGTCTTCTTTCTCGATTGGTCTTTGCTCAGCCTAACTTGATACTGTAATATTATCATTTTCGGTAAAGCAGACTTTTTTCTATTTTGGAAAGCCTTTTAAATGAACTGTTCTTGAATCAACACCATGTCATGATATGCAAAATGAATGAAATAATGGCGTTGATTTTGCTGGTAATTACCCTTTCGAATGACTTTCATAGGAATTAAAGGGTCCAGATTCTGGAGCCAGAAAAGAAGACTTCTACATATATGCCCCTCTACATGTTTTTGGGTCACACTCAAGGAAATGAAAGTCTCAGTTAAAATCGCTGGTACCGAGTTTGCCTTCCGCTTCATACGTTCAAGCATATCTAAGATGGTTACGTCGATGTTTTCAAGAACCCTCGAGAAAATGATCAAACCCTATATCCCTAAAGAGAACACGTCCATCTTCACCGCCTCATCCGGGTGTGCGGGTATGATGTCTCAGATGCACTCCCATGCACAGGCTAGGCTATCTTCTCGACTCTGAATCAGGCCGTTGACCCAATCGTCACTCATCCTGGCAAAGGTTTTGAACTTCAATGGATAATTCTAGTTCCTTGGAGGCTTCGTATATATCCAATCTTTTTGAACATTTTTCTTGTTGAGAAAGGCTGTGTACTTTTCTACCGTGGGTATCATGTCTTGGCCGTTGAAGGTAAAATAGCAAAAAAAAAACGGGATTCTGAAATTGGAAAATGGCTCGGAGTAAAGACTGATTGACTCGAACATATATTAGCTGGGCTATGTCACCATAACTGTCGAAAAACAGGTCTTGTAGCCTTTGGTCCCATCTTTCCTAAATCTCTTTAAGCTCCCAAGGATCATTCTGTTGTAGGCTCTCATGTGTATACTTTGGCACTACATGTTTGCTCGGCAAACTGTTACCTCAGACCCGTTGATTAACCTCTGACCAATGTCTTACGACTAGGTTGATGTCGTCCTTCTTAAGATACCTTTTTTCCATGATGAAAGATTTTCTGATCGGGCAAACCATTTGAATCAACACCTTTATGTAATGTGGATGTAATGATAATGCAAAAAACGTATGTGTAGAATAAAAATAAAAATGAAAAAAATAAAACACAAAAAGAAATGAGTTAGTACCGGATAAAAATAATAAATACATAAATGAAAGGTAAACTTAAATAAGATAAACAAACAAAACAACCTTATTTACAACCCGTCTAAAACACCTAGGTTATCCGCATGGCTCTAAAAGGGTGGGCTTTCTATATTCTCTACATGCAGTTTTGGTGCTAAGAGGTACCCGAATTGTCCTTGTTGTCCCTTACTAAGAGTAGCAAGGCCCCCGGTCATCACCCATTATAGGCTCCTTTCAACCGGGTTCAACTCAGGGGGACCTATTCGCTTATGCCCCTACGAAGAAACGATATCCTCACGAAAGCATAAGGTACTCGAGCCCCGAAGGTACTTGCTAGGCCCATATGGAGGAACGATATCCTCATGAAAGCATTACCGTTTCCCCCTCTTAAAAAGGACGGGTTTATATGCCAAAATTTAAATGCGTTAAAATAAACGTTCAATTATAACCGAATGTTACTTTAATAGTCACTTTAATCCATAATTTCCGATATTAGTAAAGCGATAATTATTTTAAAAAAGCTTGACTCTCATTTGTTTTTGAAAAACAAAAAATGTCCCCAGCGGAGTCGCCATCTGTAGCAATGCCCCTCTTTTAAGTTCGCTAAAAAGTATTTTTATTTCGTTTTGTTTTGAAAATACTATCTTTCGTGGGGTTTTTAGAAAACCGTATTTTATTTAAAAATGGAGTCGCCATCGGCCACTTAGGTAGACCGGACACCATAAAACCAGAGATTTTAAAAATGTTGGGTTCGGGAGCCGGTTACGGATGGGGAAGGATTAGCACCCCCACACCGTCCAAAATTGGTACTTTAATAATTACCGCTTTATTAATATTAGACTTTCCGGATTAAAGTGATAATTTAATTAACATTTAATTACATGTACGAGTAAATTTTAAAAGCCCCGTTATCTGAGAGTAAACGCCCAACCACCATCGCTACGCCTGATACTGGCCCCGTTTACGCTCGGATAAAAGGGCACCGCATTGACAAAATATATATCTGTTATGCATACTAACATGGCAAATAAATTAAATACAATGCGATAAAAATTAAAAACATAAATGAATAAATACTGACATAATAAAATATCAATCTAACATAAATAAAATACTAATCTGAAACATACATACATAAATATTAATCTAACACATAAATAAAAACAAATCTAACGTAAATAAAATATTAATCTAAAACATAAATTTAAAACACAAATAAATACTAATCTAAAACATAAATAAACATACAAACTAAAAAAGAACACAATTTTAAATTAACTAATACTTCATTAAATCATAAAAATTACAACACAAATAAAAAGGGAAGAAAATATACCTAACTAGGAGCTCGAATGACGAACCCCGACTGAACCCCACCGAGATCTACCACGACCTCTCCAAAAATTAACTAGATAAGACCCAAAATAAGACCCCGATCGAACCGGTTAGGACCGAGGGCATTGCCCTGGTCCTTGGCTACCTGAGAGCAAAGCTCTCTTATATTGGGCATGCCATGGTCGGCTCTTTGCTTTTGCAAATGGCAAATGCATGCCTATTTATAGGCAATTTCAAAAAGGGTGGGGGAGAGCTTGGGTGACGTGGAGCACCCTCCTCCATGCAATTTCCCTTTTTTAATTTTTAATTTAATTTTTTTACTTTTTTATATTATATTATTATTTTTTTTTGATTTTTTTCACTAATTTATTATTAATAATATTACTATTAAAATGATACTAATAATACTAGACCCGGTCAAAATGAGTGATTATAGCGTTTAGTTCTTCGTTTCGAAGATTAAAAAAACAGTTCTTTTTTAATCTAAGATCCAAAACCTTTTTGTTTTTTTAAAAAAAACCAACATAATCGCATAAAAAAGAAGATCGAAGCTTACCCGGTCTTGCCGCGACTAACCGTCAGCCGTGAGGCTTGTCGCCGATGAACGGCGAGAGTTGGCGACGTGAGCGGCGCGCCGTCAGTGGAGAGAGGAAAGGCTGAGAAACTTTAGATGTTTAGGGTTTTTTTAACTTGTTTAGAACAAAAAATATCTAAACCCTTTAAACCGGTAAAAAAAATACGTCATATTTTAAGGGTCAAATTACAGTACCAGTCCCCAAACTTTCAACCCGTTTCTACTTTTATCTATGGTCAATTCTGCTTCTAGTCCTTCAGCTTTCACTTCTTTTTTCGTCCTTTTTCATGTTCTTTTTAGCCTTTTAATTTCTATTTATTTTCAATTTGGTCACTATTTTTATTATTATGTTTTTTTCAGTCCTTTAATTATGGTTATTTGCCTTTGCATTTCACATTTCTGCCCATGCATTTTTGTGTTTTATTTTAGTCCTATTGTTAGCTATTCATGCCATGTAATTTAATGTTTGTGCATTTTAGTCCTTAATTTGTTATTTCCATGTTGTTTTATGTATATTAGTATAAATCCATGCTTTATTATTATTATTATTATTAATATTTTATATATTATATACGTTTATATATATATGTATACCTTTTTTTACTTATGATTTATATTTTATGTATTTTTATTTTCATATATTATATATATAGAACTTCATGTTTTTTTATTAAATATATCATTTTGTTTAAATACAACATATATAAATAATAATAATGAATACTTGTTTGTGCAAAAATAATATATATGTATATATATAAACTATTAACATAATATATATATATATAGGTTTTTTATAAGGAAAAAACTTTGATAAACAGGCCGTGTAAACTTTAGTTTACACGTGCCTTTTAGTTTTAGGTGTTAGGGTTTAAGGTTTAGGGGCTTAGGTTGTAGGGTTTAGAATTCAAGGTTAATGTTTAGAATTTAGGGTTTAGGGTTTAGAGTGTGGGGTTTAGTTTTTTAGGGTTAGGAATTTAGAATTTAGGTTTTTATAGTGTAAATACACAGGCTTGTGTAAAATTAATTTTACACACATGTGTATCAAAGTTTTATCCTTTTATAAGTATAATTATTAAATATATTTTACAATAAATATTACATTTTAAGTATGTATATATATTTTTTACCATGTTACCTCATAATTTTGCATCATCTATGTTCTTTAAAATCATCAAAAAAATGTTTTTTTAAAGAAAAAATTTTAAATCAATGTTTTTTTACCTCGATAAATCATATTCCGGGCCTAAAGGGATGTGATATTTTTCAAAAAAATTCAAGAGAGCGAGAAGCCATGTCCCGGGCGTAAAGGGATGTAGTCCTCTCGCTATTTTCGGCATTTAAGAATCGTATTTTAAATTTTAACTGAATTTGCAATTTTCAACATCAAGACATTAAATAATCGGCTAGGTGCCAATTTTGGGCGGTGTAGGAGTGCTAATAATTCCCCATCCGTAACCGACTCCCGAACCTGAATTTTGAATCTCTAGTTTTATTTTGGTGTCCGGTCTACCATTTTTAAATGTTCGGTGGCAACTCTACATTTTTAATTTTAAAATTGGACGAGTTTTTTCAAAAAAAAAATCAAAATTCAAAAAGCGAGCGTTGGACGGATTTGGGTGCTTACAATAACAATTGGTTTTTTTACCACTTATAGCCAATGCATAAGCATTCGGGACGGTATTTTGACGAACATAGAGATCAGGAGGTTCAATATTCAATATTCCCGCTGCCTCAATCATCATTTTATGAAGTTCCGGGAGCTGATACAGACAAAAAGGGGTAATTCGAAGTAATTTAAGTAGGAATAAACCAGTAGAGTAACTTTTTTTATTATTATTTATAAAAGAAACATCAAATAACCTGGTTTTTAGAAACAAGGACTGCAGTTCCTATATTCTCAAGCAGCATGATTTGCTCTGTCACACTTCCTGCTATCAAGCATTAAAGAAAAGCTTCTCTAACATAGAAAATTCATGAGAATTACAATACGGCTATGTTTTGGACTTTTGGTTTTGATTTTCCAACTACTTCGTTTTCGCTTCCAAATCAGACAGCAATGGCCTTGAAGAACTAAATAAATGACAAAATAACATGATTTTTTCCCCTTTATATGAAGCACTAATTGTTTTGTTTTTAACTATCTATTTTCGAATTTTGGAAAATGGAACTAGAAAAAAAAATGAGGTTACCTAGTATAACTCTTCCTATTTCGTTAAGCCCTGGAATCGCTCTCAGTAGCAACGTATTCTGCAACCAAACCGAACCTGTTTATCAAGCGGATGCCGGAAATCATCGGCGTCGAGGTCACGAAACACAAGCGGATAAGCTGTGGAGTCAACCGAAACCTTGATTCTTCCATTTCTCTTCGAGGCCGATCCGAATCCGACAAA
Source organism: Hibiscus mutabilis (assembly GCA_019671005.1). Lineage (NCBI taxonomy): Eukaryota > Viridiplantae > Streptophyta > Magnoliopsida > Malvales > Malvaceae > Hibiscus > Hibiscus mutabilis. Next base: position 43,930,575 of record CM033756.1, read on the forward strand.
TAAAGGAGCTCCGAACCTGGACTCAGTCGGAGCTCCATAGCTGAACCGGAGAGAAGGCGTTAAAGAACAAGGCTTCTGAGAAGGGAAACAGAGAGAAGAGAGAAGCAAAGAAGCCAGTGATTTTTTCGAAAACGCCAAGCGAATGACAAAAGCTTACAGTTAAGTAAGAGATTTGAAATCTTTAAATTTTCATTACGGATTTGATTTTTGGTAGTTTCATGGTTACCGTTTGGCGCCACTTCGTTCTCTCTCTGGCCGTTGACTTGTTAGGTTTTTCGTAGTTTTTGACTAATTTCAAGGACAAACATGGTAAAATGCTTCCACTGCCTTAAACTGCCCCGTACGCCGTCGTTTGAAAAAAATACATTCTCTATCTACCTATGATATTAATCCTTCAAAATGAACATCTACAATTTGGATAGATGTTCAATCCATTTCACATTGTTAATCACGTAAAAAAATTAGTTGTTCAAAATCCAATGTAATTGGTAAAATCTGTACAATTTTTCATAAATATTTTTTACTGTAAAATGTTTTTCTTTCACTCATAAGTACGTCATAATCTACCATGATTAGAATTTAGGGATTTTAGTTTGAATTTAGAGTTTAGGGTTAAAATTTCAGGTTATAAGTAATTATCTAAATCCCTAACATATTACCCTAAAACTTAAACTCAAATATCTAAATTCTAACCCTAAACCCTAAAATTTAACCACATCTTAAATTCTAAACCCGTAAAACTATGAACCTTAAACTAGATCCCTAACCCTTAAAATTAGGACGCTTGTGGAAACAAAATATTTTTAACGCCAATGCATCATATATTGAAATAAAGTATTTAAAAAAAAAACTCAACCAAAACCAGATTTATCGGTTCAGATAATTGAATTTTGATTTGTCGGTTTTTTTTCACAGCCCATTTAGTACACAATCAAAGTGAAATCAATAGCTCCCCTTTTGATAAGTAACCTTTTACAACTCTACTGAAGCCCAACAGACCTAAAAGAATACATGAGAAAAGTTATAAAGCACAAATCAGACATAAAATTCAAAGCCTTCATTTCTGGAGGACTTTAAACATTAACACATAGTCGCTCTCTTTCACTAGTGTATCTATAGGATTTTAATACAATAAGAATATAATGCAAAAGTTTACAAAGCTTCTTCTCAAGACACAAAATGCGATTTTTATTCAGTCGGCTAACGCCATTTCCCACTTTTCCCAAGTTGATTCGCCAACCGGTTTTGAATCCACGGCTTGCGCTCTTATGGCAAATCTCGGAAATGCAGGCAGCGTTAGTGTTTCCATAAACCCTACTAGAGTTGCACTCGGCTAACATTTTGCTTATGGAGAGCCTGCTTGTTCACAAAGGTCTAATAGATCCAATGTCTGCAAAAGTACCATATGAAAATCTTGAGCTTCGACTAATATTGATTACCAGAAAGTTTACATGAAGGAAATGTTGTTGAGAACTTATAATTGCATGTCATACCTCAGGAACTGAGAGCTCGAGACGGAACTTGGGGCCATCATAGTGGTGCAAGACTGGCCTAAAAGCATCCTCTTCCAATACCTTGCAGAGTGTTCTAATTCGGATTCTCACCTATTCATTTGGGGAACAAAGTAAAAGAATTGAAGTTTGAGCAACCTTCCATGGAAATAAACAAGCAAGTTCCTACAAACTATAAACACCGTCTTTACCTGAGCAGGAAACCTTGACTCGCCTTTACACTTTTTGTCTTCCCAGGCAGTTGGATCAATGTTAGAACCCCCAAAAGTTGTTGCCTGTACATATAGAAGAAAGCACTAACAACGTGAGAGAGGAAAACAAAAGATATTGAAATGATCATACATCTCGCTACCTAATGATTCCTAATCCAGCAAAAGCGAGCGCCATGCAACATTCGGAAAAGAAATGAACTCCTAATCGCAAAAGAACTGAAAGGAATATTACATGAGTATGATGTAAACGAACAAACCTCAAAAATACCATGCAACTGATGAGTAGTGTAGTTATAGAGAAATAGAGGCAAGCCAGGTGTAATTGCCCGAACAGAGTCCCGATATCTGGGTGGTAAACCTATCAAAATGAGATAACAGCAACATGTAAGAAATCCTACCTAATAATGTTAATAATAGAAATTAGCGAAGGATAATTACATCTATGAGAATGGAAGTTTTCAAGAGAAAATCATAATTACCGAATAGCTAGCGCTTTAGATCTTCCTGCATTGTATCATTATTACAGACAAAAATGTATCCTCCGAGAACCTCATTTCTCGGGAGTGTCTCAGCTGCAGGCAACGTCTTGTACCGTTTGTCAACAGCATTGTTTGAATTGCCGTTCTCGTTGCTGTTGTTATTGTTGATCATGCTCTTATTGTCAACATCTTTGTTGCTATGATTGTTGCCACCATATTTGCTGCCAGTCAGGTTTCCATTTCCATTTCCAAGGCCATTGCTATTGTTTTTCTCGTAAACAACATTCATATAGTAAGTACCATTGTGGAACGAGCTTTTGCTTACGCTATCCCCCATCTTTGAGTCCAAGTTTAACATACTGAAGTTAAGGTTCTCGAACTTGTTGTGCTCCTGGAAACCATATTTATCCCTTGTCCTTATTTCAGATGGACCCTTGGAAAGATCGAGATTGCTCATGCGTTCACCCTTTATCCTCGTCTGTTCAGCCAGTTTAGACGCAACCATCAGCCATTGGTGATCCTCTGTGACTTTTGATTGTCCTCGAAGATCATCTCCCAACTGCCAAAAGCTAATCTTGTTCTCCATCTTGCAAATCCTGGAAAGTAAATAGACAGGACAACATAATTTGTCAATAATTGTTAAACTACACAAAGCGAGAAACCGAAGGGAAATATCAAATATAATACTTCATCATTTGATTTTGTTCAAGTTTTACCTAGCTAACCATAACGATTAGAAAAAGATTAAGCAAATCTTAAACAGTCAACACCAAGAACAATATCCAACCAATAAGCTTCAATTTCTAGAATTAAGCAAACGTTTGATTCAATAAACCATTGATAACACACTTCCCCAGTACTTACACAAAACACAAACATAAACCCAGAAATCCTAAAACTTAAAAGTCAACTACACTTTGACTAATCAATCCGAACCCCGACACAACAAAATTAATCCCAAAAACGAAAACCCAAAATTATAATCGTCTTTAAAGAAATACAATAATATCAAAATCATAAAAAAAAATATATATCTATTAAATGTACTAAATATTTTTTGAAATTATTTTTTTGGAAAATTTCTGTTTATATTATATCCAAAAAATAAAATTTTATTGCAAAATACGTTATTACAACCTATATAAAATCAAAACAGGGTCTTGACCAGTTAATGCAACAATGCCTCCACTCACACTAAGCTGTCTACCGTCAAATTTCTTACCAAAAATCTTAATGCTCACTAAGGTTTCGTTTGTAATTATTGCGCCTAAACCTCCGCTCTGGGGCTGCAACGCTTGTTTACAGAAGTTAAAAAATTCAACTGCCAGCAAATGCCCGTTTAAGCGTTAAAAATAGTGAAAAAACGCCCGCAAGCCAACCACTGGTTGTTTGGCAAGAAAATACTAGGCAAACATATGTTTAGATTGCTAAATACAACAAAAAAACGAAGCCTAACTCTTTAATTGTATATATAGTAAATCCTCGACATTCCTATACTGCCTACAAAAAATTCTTTAATTTCTTTTTCTGAAATGTAATATATACAGTATTTCAAGTAATGATTTTTCTTTTTAATTTGGTGCATGCCTAGTCAAGCTCTTATTTCCCGAACCATTACCTCTTTGCCGATTACATAACCTAAGTGTCACGGCCTTAGCCTTTAGTTCACTCGGTCGCTAAGCCGTGAGGCACTTGAAAATGACTCTTCCCGATCAAGTCAGCCATTTCTCTCAATTGATCTGCTCAAAATAAGCAAGCAACACATTAGTCTCGCGCCACAAAAAACATTATAGAAATGACCCGAATAAACATTCTATTGTTTGAAATGAGGACATTTTTTCCTAACCAAAGAAATAATTGAAAACAAAGACTCTTCTTCCTAAAACATTGATGTGCTTGAAAATTGGGCATGGTGAAAGTGACTCGGTTGTGACACCATGTGAGGGGATGGCCACAACATCCTCCCCCACCTAACTTGTCGACGTCCTCGTCGGCTAGGCTGCAAGGAACTCCTCGATTTTCTACTTGAATGCCTTTAGGTCATGATCTCTCTCCCAACTTGTCTCTTCGGCTCTGAGACCTTCCCACTTGACCAGGTACTCACGAACAAGCTTCTTCTTGGACACCGTAACAAACCTATCAGCAAGGATCTCCTTAACTCAACGTTCTGATGGGTGTTTGGTACAGATGGGGCCCCGATCACTTTGTCCTCGGCTAACATCTGAGGGGTTCGCATGAAAAGGCTTCAAGTTGCTCACATGGAACATAGGGTGAACTTTCATCTATGAGGGCGGCTTGATCTTGTATGAGTTATTCCCAACTTTAGCCACAATCGGTACTGGTCCTTCATACTTTCGCACCAACCGCCGATCTCTATTCTGTAAGAACCGCAATTGTTCTGCCATTAGCTTGACAAGAACTAGATCGCCAACTTTGAACTACTGGTCCCTTCGGCCACGATCTGCCCACTTCTTCATATTTTTTGCAGCTTTCACTATATAAGCCCGAGCAATCTCTGTATTTTAGTGTCGCTCCTTCGAGAAATTAAAAGCCCGGGGACACTTTCCTTTGTATGACTCTAGAGTGGTGTGTGGAAGCCGCGACTGCTGACCTGTCACAATTTCAAAGGGGCTTTTATTAGTAGCAGAACTCTTTTGTGAATTAAAACAAAGTTGTGCCACATCCAATAATGAAGGCCAATTTTTATGGTTGGCCTGGATAAAATGCCTTAAGTACTCTTCTAACAACCCATTAAAATGCTCAATCTGCCCATCCGTCTGGGGATGATAACTTGATGACAAATTCAGTTTAGATCCCAACATCTTGAATAACTCTCTCCAGAAATTTCCAGTGAACCGACCATCCCTGTCACTAACAATATCTTGTGGGACACCCCAATACTTCACTACGTGTTTAAAGACTAACCGAGCTGTCTCCTCCGCTGAACAATATTTGGGGGCAGGGATAAATGTAGCATATTTCGATAACTGATCTACCACCACAATGACAGCTCCAAGATCCCCCACCCAAGGCAAGCTCACTATGAAGTAGAGTGAAATGCTCTCCCAAGGTCGTGCTGGCACTGACAACGGCTCCAATAATCCTGCAGTCTTTTGTTGATCCACTTTATCTTGCTGGAAAATAAGGCAAGTCTTGGTATAGTCTATAATATCCTGTCGCTTGTGCGGCCAATAATATCCTTGTTCTAGCAAGGCCTGAGTACGCCGCCAACCTTGGTGACCTGCCCAGGGAGTGTCATGGCATTCACGCAGTAGTTTCTGTCTAAGTTCTCCCGCTCTCGGGACATACATACACGGACCTTTTGTCATTAGGATCTTATTCTCTACCCAAAATGTCTTCGATTGGCCACTTTCCACTATCCTCAGTATTGCCATCATCTACGGATCCTTTCTCATATTCTCCATTATAAGTTCCTGGATCTCATTCGTCACCCTACTAGCTGACATAGGAGCAATCAATCTAAGGGTCGCCAGATCGGCTCTTCGACTCAACGCATCAGCTACATGATTCTTCTTCCCAGCTTTATGCTCAAAACTGAAATCAAACTCCGCTAGGCACTTTTTCCATCTTGCTTGCCTTGCCGACAGTTTTGGTTGCGTCAGGATATGACTAGCAGTTGTGTTGTCTATTTTAACAACAAACTTCGAACCCAACAAATAATGCCTCCAAGCCCTAAGACAATGGATCACAGATAGAAGTTCTTTTTCCTGAGTTGCATATCTCGTCTCGGCACCACTCAACTTTCGACTCTCAAAGGCCCCTGTATGAGTACTCCCCATATGGCAAAGTCAGATGCATCAGTTTCAACTTCCATGGGTTTCTCAATGTCAGGTAATACTAGGACTAGATCGTTCATCACAACAGTTTTTAGTCCCTCAAAAGCATCTTGACACTCTTTGGACCAGACCCACTTCTCACATTTCTTTAACAAATCGGTAAGTATTGTTGTCCTCCGAGAGTAGCCTTCGACAAACCATCTATAATAGTTAGCTAATCCCAAAAATAATCTTAGCTCACTGACACTCTTTGGAGTCGGCCATTCTTGGATCGCCTTCACTTTTTCCTCATCTATTCGAACATGTCTCTGCCCAACGAGGTGTCCTAGGAACTTGATTTGAGTTTGGGCGAAATCACATTTCTCCCTTTTAACAAATAGCTGATTATCTCTGAGCATCTGTAACACTAACCGCAAATGGTTTTCATGATCTGTCAAAAAGGGACTATATACCATTATATCGTCCAAGTACATCACCACAAACTTTTCCAGAAAATCATGGAACACCTGGTTCATCAAGGTGCAAAAGGTTGCAGGCGCATTGGTTAGCCCAAATAGCATCACAAGAAACTCAAATGCCCCATACCGAGTAACACAAGTTGTCTTTGGTTCATCTCCCTCGGCCACTCTTACCTGATGATACCCTGATCGAAGATCCAGCTTTGTAAAATATTTCGTGCCACTTAGCTGATCGAACAAGGCTCTATAATCCACACACAATCTCAAGCTCCCATCATGTTTCTTCAGGAACAACACGGGTGCCCCAAATGGCACTTTAGACAGTCGAGTAAACCCAGCTTTTAGCAGTTCATCTAGTTGTTTCCTCAATTCAGTTAATTCAAGAGGGGACATACGGTACGGACATCTCGCAAGAGGTTTGGAATCGGGGACCCGTTCAATCCCATGATCCATCGCCCTTCGAGGAGGGAGCCCTTCTGGCAACTAGTATGGTATGACATCTTTATAGTCCTCCAACACTCTCAGAATCCCACTTGGTACACCTTCAAGGGTTGACTCCCCATGTAGAATAGGTAACACGACAAAAGAAGGTTCCCCCTTCTTCACGCCTTTCTTAAATTGCATTGCTGACAGCATCTTTCCACTTCTTGGTAGAATGGTAGCGGGCACCACCCCCGGGCAATCCCCTAGAAACAACAGGCAGCTCGCAACAGGGACGGGGATGGCCTGGGCTTTTGTCATGAAATCTAGCCTCAATACAAGATCAAAAGCGTCCACAGGGGAAACAGTGAGATCCACGCTTCCCTCCCAGGACCCAAGCTTGGCTTTCACCCTCTTAACACTTCCACAAATTGCGGCGGCAGCAGAATTAACTGCTTTCATCTATCCCACATCTCTAGTAATTGTTAAACTGTATCTCTTGACTTCCTCAGGTGAGATAAAGGTATTTGTTACTCCCGTGTCAACTAGAGCCCCGGTCACCTTCCCATTTATCACCAAGTCCACGTACATCAAGCTCTTTCCCGATTTCTTCTTTATGTTGTCCAATTGAGATTGTAATGCATTCAAAAAATAAATGGACCCAATCCTGGCCAAATCGGTCTCACTATTCTCTGTAGGTGGGTTAGGGGGCGTGTCCTTAGGCCGTAAAAGTTCCAAAGCACTCAATACACCCCTATGTGGGTACTCAGCCATGCAATGAGGCCCCTTACACAGGAAGCATGCTAGGGGTAGCCTATTTTGTCCATTCCTCGGCGTAAAGCCACCATTCCCCCTATTCTGCACCAGTTTCTTGTTTGGAAGTCCTTTCCTGGCTCCCCAAGTTATCGGCCTCTCCCCTCTAGCTGTCTTACTCCTATTACATGCATGGTTATTGGTCCCACTAGTTGGGGCCTTGCGTTTGTTTGAGCCATCACTGTAATCGTTAAGCCGCTTGGTAGCCGCCATGGCAACGACTACATCCTGCACCTTCTATCTTTGAATCTCAGTTCTAGCCCATGGCTTTAAGCCCTCAAGAAAAGCAAACATCTTGTCTTTCTGAGACATGTCCTTGATATCCAGCATCAATGCCGCAAACTCTCTCACATAATCACGAATAATCCCAGTATGGGTCAAATCCCTCAACTTCTTCCCAGCATTATACTCCACATTCTTTCGGAAGAAGGTAGCTATTAGTTCTCGTTTCAGCTCATCCCAACTTTTAATGGAACACACGCCATTTGTGAACTTGGACCTCCACTACAATTTGGTATCCCCTGTCAAGTACATAGAAGCCATCGAGACCTTGTCTTCCTCTATAGTGGTGCGATTAGCCCGAAAGTATTGTTCAATATCAAACAGGAAATTTTCAAGCTCTTTGGCATCCTTGTTCCCCTCATAACGTTTAGGCTCAAGGACCCTATTCCTCTGGCCCCTATCCACAGTCATCGAATTTCCCACAGCCATTTCAATCAAATTAATTTGAGCCTTAAGCTCCTCTATCTCATACTTCAGAGTACTCATTGCCTCATTTGTCTCATCAGTGAGGTGTTTCACCATGTGAGCCAACTCCTGATGGGAAACTTCAATCGCTCGAACTCGTTCACTGGTCACCATATGAGCCCTCAGGCCCGCCACCACGGCTTCTAGCTCCTTAAACCTATCGGGGTCTATGGTCTTACCCACTTTTGCTCGCGCCGTGTTACGCCGAAGTACCTATGCCCACTGGCACCTTAGTTCTCGGGATAACTTTCGGCCCCAGATGCTTATGCGTAGTCACCATCCCCGGGTTGACTCTAACCACACTAATTCTTGCACAGGAAAAATAATAAGCACCACAATGCCTATTAGTAACTCAGCACCATTGTGCTTCAAGAGGGAATAAGCACCGTTGTGCTTCCCAATGAAAAACTAGGCACCATTGTGCACAAGAAAGAAAGCACCATTGTGCATCAAGAAGGAATAAGCATCACTGTGATTTTCCAATAAAAAAACTAGGCACCGTTGTGCGCTAGCAACAAGGAAGCACCACTGTGCTTGAATAAAAATTGAGCACCACTGTGCCACAATTATTAAAGAGCACCTTTATGCTATTGATTACGCACCTCTGTGCTTTTCACCACAATGAACAAGCAACACCACCTGAAATTGAGTGCAACAACCTTGTTCAGATACCACGTGTCGCGGCCTTAGCCTTTAGTTCACTCAGTCGCTAAGCCGTGCGGCACTTGAAAATGACTCTTCCCGATCAAGTCAGCCTTTTCTCTCGATTGATCTGCTCAAAATAAGCAAGAAACACATTAGTCTCGCGCCACAAAACCATTCGTCAAACCATGGTTGAAACCGTGGGGCATAGCGGATGCACACAGTCGACCCCCAGCTTCCCCGTAGGAAAGAAAAATGGTTTTTATTTTATTAAAAGATAAAGCATCGGGTTACATTAGAAAAACTCACCCACACCATCGACTTGGGCGGTAGGGGCCGCCTCGATGGTGTGTAGGATACATACCTTTACCAATGGATTAACCCAAACTCTGTCGACTGTCCACCCCCTACACATGTGCGAAAAAAACATTTAGAAATGACCCGAGTAAACATTCTATTGTTTGAAATGAGGACATTTTTTCCTAACCAAAGAAATAATTGAAAACAAAGACTCTTCTTCCTAAAACATTGATGTGCTTGAAAATATGGCATGGTGAAAGTGACTCAGTTGTGGCTTCGGGACTCGGTTGTGACACCATGTGAGGGGATGACCACAACACTCAGCACATCAAGCCACAATATACTAGACAAGGAGAAATAAAAAAAAATGTTCATGTGATTCTTCATAAAACACACTGACAATCAACATGAATTCTCATCATATAAAGCCTACAAAGAATAGTCAGCCACCCAATAACAACAAGCTTAGGAACTTACAATAGAACCATACAAGTTGACTTCTTTTGGGTTGGAACGGCCAAGGCCACTGGTTATAGGTTCAAGACTCTTTATGAGACAATGAAACCATAAAAGTATAAAATAAAATAATATATTTTATTTATATAAATTAATGTTATTTGAAATATTATAAAATATAAAAATGTAATTAGAATAAAAACTAAACTATTAATCAAACGATTCTAATAATTTCAATTTTTATGTATTTGACCTAATCCCTTTCACTAGTGGGTTTTATTTTATTGGGTAAACTACACAGGAGACCACCGATCTTTGGGGTTGGTGTCGAAATAACCACCGATCTTTCAATTTTGTCAAAATGGCCACTCAACTATTGATATGGTTCCAATATAGCCACCAGCCGTTAAAACCTAACGGAGAGGCTGATGTGGCAGTTAACAAAAACTTGTATAATTATACATTTAGTCCCCGCGATTTTCATATTTAATCAATTTAGTCATAGTTTCAATTTAATAAAATAAATTAATTATTCATTAGGTGGTGACACGTGGCAGTCCAAGTCCCGAACCAAACCACTGCAACTACCAAGCTTTCTTCGTCCAAGTCTAGCACCTCTACTAGTGGCAAAGGCCGTAAGCAATCTCAGTCCAAAGCTCATTCGACACTAGGCAAGATGAGACGCTTAGCTATCTCTATGACAGAGAATATGGATCCTAATATCCCACATGTAATAACCTATTTTGGGCCCTTAAACTAAACCGACCCAAACCTAAAAAAAACCTAATCCTAACTCAACCCTAGTCACCCAAGCTTCATCGGCACCGTCGCAGCCATTGTTGCCGTCGTTCATCTGCCGCCGCCGTCACTTCACCGGTAACCACCCGAAACCCTAAAATTCTTAAACCCTAAATTAAACCCTAATTTCCTAAAACCTTAAATCTAAAAATCCTAAAATTAAATAAAACCTAAACTATCCTAATCTAACCTACCCTCTACCATATCCTACCCAACCGCCCATCACCCTAACCAACAGCTATGACCGACCCATGCCTTGCAAGATCTTCAAAAAGCCTAAAAATTCGGCAATCATCAAATCTGCAGAATAAAAAAATAGAGGGTTGTTATTTTTAGATTATAAATTTGGGTTTATAAAACCCTAAGAAAAAAATATAAATGGGGGATTTTCGAAGAAAAAAATAGAGATCTGATAGGTGGATTCTAACAGAAAAATCTAAAAAGGGGGTTCATTTTCTTATTGTAAAAATGGGGGAGAAATCGAATAAATAAAAAAAGAGAAGGATTTTCAGATCCAACAAAATTTTGTTTTTTTAATGAGCATAAAGAATCATATCCAAGAGGAGGGTTCTTCAGTTTTTTTAAAAAAAATTAAAATCATTTTTCTTGTTTCAAATATCATTTTGAAACAAAAAAAAGAGAAAATCTGAAGCTTACCTGCGGTATCCCTACTGCTGTCGTTTGTTGCTCTGCCGCTGCGAGGCCACTGTGCCGATGGCCGGTCCGTCGGGAGCAGGAAGCGTGACCGCCTTCGGCCTAGGTTGAGAGAAAGAGAGATGGAGAGAGCAATGAAGAAGATTAGGGTTTTTTTAACTTATTTTTAATCTGTTTCGAATAAAAAAATAACCCTAATCTTTGTTTTAAGCTGGCCATTCTCAAAACGGCGTGGTATAGGCTCTGACCCACGCGGTGACCTGACCCGAGAGGAGGATCTGCGCATTTTGGGTCGATGGGCTAATTACGCCCTTGGTCCCTCAATTTTAATTTCGTCTTTACTTCTGTCCAGGGTTAATTCCATGTATTGTCCTTCGAACTTTAATTCCTTTTATTTTTCGTCATTTTTCATGTTTTTTTAGCTTTTAATTTATGTTTATTTTTGATTTAGTCAAAATTTTCTTCATTATTTATGGTTGAAATATATTAAATATTATATTACCAATTATAGAATAATATAATTTTTTATTTTGTTAATATTATCAATGTGGTATAATTTAATATGTATATAAGTAAAGTATATCTTTTTTTATTTATGTATATAAATTTTCCTAATATATGCATTACGTATATACATTTAAAGTATAATATATATAAGGTATAATTTTAAATTAATATATAGTATATATGCAATATTAATGATTCTTTTTTTTAAATTGGACGTAAATCATTTGTTATATGTTAAATATATAATATACATATATTCATTTCAATTAATGTGCAGTATATATCTATAGGTTGTTTCTATGCATATTATTATATATGTTTATTAATGTTTATATTATATACATTTTTGTATTATGTATCAAATATGTAGATGTAATATTTTTGTACGTATATTATACGAATGTATTAATTATGGATATATTAAAGTTTTTAAATATTCACATATATACCTATATTTTTACTTAGTATAATTTGTTATTATAAAATATACTATATTATTACTATAATATATGTTATTATCGTATATACGGTATATATATATATTTATATTATTTGTTACATATATTTTGATATAGTATAGTTTTATCATTTTACATTATAGTTTTAATATATGTATTTAATATGTATATGTTATATACGCATCTATTTATTAGTCTTTATACTTTATGTTTTGTTCATGCATTTAATTTATTCGCATCATATCTATCCTTTTTACATCTTCAAAAAAATATTTTTTAAAGAAATTAATTTTAAATTTTAAATTAATGTTTTTGTTAAAAAACTTCGAGAAATTGTATCACGTGCGTATAGGGATGTGATTTCTTCGAATTTTTTCAAGAAAACGAGAAACCGTGTTCCGGGCGCATAGGGATGCAGTTCTCTCAATATTTTCATGCATTCAAGAATCATATTTTAAATTTTATTCGAATTTGCAATTTCCAATACTAAGACATTAAATAATCGGCTATGTACCAATTTTGGGCGGTGTGGGGGTGCTAATCCTTCCCCATCCGTAACCGATTCTCGGACCTGAATTTTTTATCTCTAGTTTTATTTTGGTGTCTGGTCTACCTTTTTAAAATGACCGATGACAACTCCATATTTTTTAATTTCAAAACCAGGTAGGGGGTTTTCCAAATAAAATTAAATCAAAAGAAATTTTAAAACCGGAAAGAGAGCACCGGACGGATTTGGGTGATTACAGCTGGCGACTCCACTGGGGACCTTTTAAAATAAAAAGAGAGTCAAGCCACGAGTCGATTATCTTTTAGTCTTGTCGTTGGAAATTGACAAATTCGATTTTAATTTAAAATATAATTCTGTCTTTAGTTAATAGGATATGCATTTTATATTCTGTAAATTTAACTGATTTACTCTTACTGCTCAGTATAAGTGAATATAGACATAGGGTGTCGAAAGGTTTGGGAGTTTCTCCTCACACACCGTGCACTTGTATTCCATTCCATGAGCTTTCTACCCGAGCTCTGTCCTTTTTAAGTGGAAGTATGATACTGCCTTCGTGTGGGTTACCATCGTATATGTTGGTGAATCGCTTTCGGGATAAATTTCTTATGTTTTCGTGTGGGTTACCTCCGTATAGGCTTAAGGGATGTATCCCTCTGAATTGAACTTGGTCCGTTTGAAGCCTATAATGGGTGAAGATCAGGGGCCTGGTACCTTTAGTAAGGGACAACGAAGACAATTCGGATACCCTTCCTTAGAACCTAACCACATGTAATAGACCATAGAAGCCTTGCTCTAGAAATGGAACTCGTTAAAAGTTCAAAGGAGAAACGCTTCTAACCTTTTGTCTACTCTTTAGATTTATTTCATGAATAATATACCGGGTAGAAATCATGCCGGGTAGGATTTTTCTTTCTATAAAAAATAGTATACTGGGTAGATATCATGCCGGGTAGGATCTTTTTTTCATAAATAATATTATGCCGGGTAGAAATCATGTCAGGTAGGATCTTTCGTTCTGTACCGGGTAGATACCATGTCGGGTAGGATCTTTCTTTTTGTAAATAAAAGTATGCCGGGTAGAAATCATGCCGGGTAAGACTCTATTTTTTATGCCGGGTAGAAAATCATGCTCGGGTAGGTTGTATATATTTACTCTTCAGTACTAACGTACTTATTCTTGTTTTCATTTTTATTATACGTGTATTGACCAACTTTCTATTTTCTATGTTTTTGTCTTTTTTGCATTGCATATGCATGACATAAAAAGGGTGTTGATTCACGAGTGATCTACGATTAAGGAGGCTTTCATAATAAAAAGATCAAGTGATCAAATAGACAAGACCACAGATATAGGGCAGTGCCTTGAAGAAACGCCAGAAGTGATGAGAAGTCTTCCTTCCGAGATTCACACGTTAGATGTACCAAAGTATGCCTACACCAATACTGAGATTAGTGAAGTACAAGAGTTGAAAAGACAGATGGCTGAAATGATGAGCATGATGACTGATATGGCAAAAAGTAAAAAGTTTGATGCACAAGGAGAGAATGACGAGTTGAATAAAAACCAAAGTATGGTGGCCACCAATCAAGATCTCATATCTGAACAAGATGAGTCTGGTAAACCCAAAGGTTGGTGCACTATCGCGATCAACATCAATAAGTTACCTGAAGATGCAAAGGCTTTAATTTCAAAGAAAATGGAGGTGAGCCAAAGAAAAGCCAGAAAAGAGAAAGATAAAACGAAGGAATTTCAAATCTCAATGGCATACACAGGTCTGCTCCCGATACTGGTCAAGAATGGTCTTGTGACTCTAGTCCAATCCAAGCCAAAAGAGCCTTCTTTTCCTAAAGGGTATGACAACAAGGCTAGATGTAACTATCATATGGGAGGTACGGGGCCATACTACCAAAAATTACGGAGCTCTAAGGAACAAAGTTATAAGCCTTGTCGAAGAAGGGCTACTGAGTTTTGAAGAGGGAATCTCCAAAGCTTCCAAAAGCCTGACCAATGCTACTGCACCAAAGCATACGAAGAGGAGCGAAGTCCAGTACCTGAGACAGAGTTCAGATTCTAGTGTCTAGCTTTCTAAGTCATCATCGGCTGGCGTTAAAAAAGCCAATGGTCCTTTCAATCCTATACCTATCTAATATGGAGAGCTATATTTGTAATTGTTGGAGGCGCGGTTGGTGGTCCCATGTCACATCACACCTATAAAACCTTCATACCCTAAATGGTATAACGCCGAAGCTCGTTGTGAGTATCATGCTAGAAATATGAGGCATTCAATTGAAAATTGTACCGCATTCAAGCGTCAACTTCAAAACCTCCTGGAGTGCTACATGTGGAAATTCGAGGAAGAAAATCAACATGGTTCAACTACCAATCACCCAACAAAGTTTAAAATTGAAGAAGATGAAAAAAGCCATTCGAGGTGTAACGCTCAAACTAGTGGATCAAAAAAAGAGATGGATTGTCTGAAAAATGAACTGAAGAGCTCGCAAGACAATTATGAAGAGCTTCGTTTGACTTTCAAAAATGTTGGTTTGGGTGACACTCCCGATCAATGGAAAGAAGGAATCAAAGACTTGAAAAGAGATGCTGAATTTTGGAAAAAGAGTTCTAAGGCCAATGAAGAACAAGCTAGTACCTTGTCTGGTAATCTGCAAGCAATGGAAAATCAATGTCGTGCCCTTAAGGAAGACCTAAGAAGCAGTCAAACCAAGATTGTGACTTTGAACATGTGTATAAGTTTGCACGGAGACATCATTGTTGAATTAAATGATAGTCAATCTGAAATTCAAAGTCTAAAGGAGCAAGTGGATAAACGTAACGACATTCTAGTGAGGTACAAAGATCTTATGGATGGTTTCAAGAAAGCCTAAAAATAAAATAATGAGAAGTGGTGTCTTCAGCTTCGGGAGTCTTCAGAGAAAATAAAGGAAAAAGACAACCACATGAAAGATATTATTGCTGAAGCACGAAGAGTTGCCTGACAGGTGACAGACTTGGCTGATGCGGTGACCGAGTTGAGTCAAAATGATGAGCTCCCAGAACAAAGTGAGAATTTGGCTAGGCTCCAAGAGAAGTTACAGAAGCTAGGCGCTAGGGCCCGACATTATCTGTAACTCTAATGTCTAATGTAACATGACCTTTTATGAAAGTTGTTCTAAGATGTTCACTCTAGAATCAACCTCTTTTTCTGTATTCATATTTACATTCAGCATTGCATCTTCATTGCATTTTGCACTTTCAGCAACATAACATGTTCATTACATATATTGCATTTACATTCATAGACCAATTTTGGTAATTTACCCTGGGGCATCCGATTTAGGTCTAATTAAACCCATCATTTTAGGATTAGATCCTTCTAAGCAGAGAGTAAAAGAAAAGTTCCATTCTAGAAAGAAGTTGGAAAAAATGGGGCAAGCTTTTTGGATTGGCTAAAGAAGTCTGTCTATTTCATTCACTGTGTGAGTTTAGTTTCCTTCAAAAAAATGATGAGCTTTTGTCAAAACTTTTGTTTACCCATTTTAATAAAATAAACTATATTTTACATCTCATTTGACAAACAATTTATATTATTTGATTCTTTAAACATTTCATTAATTGCTATGAGTCAGTTTCTGTTTTCCCAAACATATGTACATGTCATTTTTATCATGTCCTTGAATTTCAATTGCAAGAATACATTTTATTCAAATCCAATGATCAAGGTCAAATAGCCTATGCCCAAGAGAAAGCAAATGTTGCAAGGATACGACAAATGTGAACATTTCCTATTCTACTTAGGCAGAGAGAATGAACAAAATGAGTGTTCAGGAAATGGGCAGATCCTATTGAGTGAATTTCCCCTCTCAGGCATTCGTTGTTTAAGGTCTTTGAATTGAGTGTTGACCCTAAACTCCTACCCCCTAAAGACTGTTAGATGTCCGTATGTGAGAGGACGAATGACATTCCTTCAATTCCTTTCACAAATAAGAAAATATCCATTTGTGTCCCCCTTTGAGCCTAATCGTTTCTGTCTAATAAAACCCAAACCAAGGATCACCCCACACTAGAGGCAAATAAGGTAAAAAATTTGTTTGCAAATAAAAGTCGCCCAATCTTGATCATGCTACACAGATAACACTTCAATTAGGGCAAGAAGTGAGATTAGATATATTCAATGCAAGGGTTAGAGAAACATTAAAAGAAACCAATGAAAGAAAAGTTTATGATCAAAGAAGCTGGCCAAATCCATTTGAAAATTTCCAACAAGAAGGCTAAAACAATCAAGGGAGAAAACACGAAGTCAAAAAGTGCAATAAAAGAAAAGCAAGAGCCTTGAAGAATTGGTTACTCGCAAGCAGAAGCAAGAATCAATGTCTAGTCGGGATTGCAGAATAGTCCACAGCTACATTTTCTTAAACATGAAAGGAAATGAACTCTATGGTGAACCCCCCCCCAAAAAAGGCAGTCTACAGTGATCCAATGAATGAAAAAAAGGTTAATCCATGTGAGCATACCCAAATCAAGCAATACAAGAATGAATTTATTGGAATCTTATACCAACTTTGGCGGATTGGTCACTTTTAAATGGAAACGCATCAATGCCGAGCCAAGACACAAATCGGTTGAAGGTTACATGACCTAGAGCTACAAAATAAAAGAAATGAACTCTATGGTGAAAACCCAAAAATAGATAGCCTAGAGCGATCCGAATAATGAAGGAAAAAAGAGCATTTCATCAAAGTACATCCAAGCTGCAAGTGCAGAAGTAAGAGTTTGCCGAGAAGAAATGATACTTGGTTTCATTACCCTTAAACACTTATTTGTGTATGTATATCCTTTTTTTATACCCATGAGCCATAGCCTATATTACAAGCCTATAAAGACCATTCTGATCATACATAGATGTCTGAGTTTTGTCTTCAGACTATATTCTGCCTATAAGGGTTAACTTTTCTTCAAGGAATGACAAACTTCAAGTGCCTGATCGACACCAAATGAGGGAAGAATAGGGCATGGTGAGTTAGTGAGATCAAGAGAGCCACTTAAATGGGGTAGAAATTAGGTATGGGAAATGTTCCTCTCAGAATCCTAACAACCTAGAAAGGACTTCACATGTGCTTGTGTCGCTACAAACCTTGCTATCCTCTAAGCATATACTTCATTCGGGTTGCTCATTGTCAATTTGAAAAAAGTACTTTTTGCACTTGATATTTGAGTGCTCATTTTTATTTTTAAAATTTCACATTTCTGGAAAATTTAACAATTTCTTATAAACTATGCACAAGATTTTTGCATAAATGAATAAAAAGAGCTCATCTTCACAAGTTTTTTGCATTTAAGACTTTCTCACCCTTGTTGTCCAAAATAAGGCAAATTCGGCATATTAGGTCGGAGAACAGGAATATTAGTGGGGCATTGTTGCTCACAAACATCACAGAATTAGAAGAGTGAGCTTAATAGAACTCATGATTCAAGAAAAGAGAACACTCAAAAGTTAATACTTGCCCGAAGAGGTGATTTCCAAAAGAGACAATCAAACCTGAGAGAGGTCGAGGCATCGTTCGACAAGATTTCAATAGAGCAGAACTCAGGGCATAAAGAGAATAGTGCTAAAAGGCCTGATATGACCAGCTAGAGTCACGAGGCATTCCCTTTAAAGTCAAGCTATGGTCAACTACATTGTATGTCATTCACTATGCATCAAGCATTTAGGTTAATTACATACATACACCATAAATAAGGTGTATTCATCAAACAAGTGCATATACTCTACCATGTAAAAACATGAATGAGTCAAAAATGGTGAATCCTCAATCAAGAAAGGAAGCTGAACCACAAGAAGACTGATCCCCACTGTGAAATCAAAGAAAATCAAGGCAGAGACCTGAAAAAGCTCCTTGAAAAAGATCTTTTTCAAGATATCTCATGCATGAACCGAAAAGGAAGCCTTAAGCGTTCAAAAATAAAAGGTGAAGTTTTCAACGAGTTCTAACATCCTTGACAGGAGTGAGTGGAGTAGATTATTTCTAACAAGTTCCAAGTATCCTTGACACGAAAGAGTGAAAAAAAAGAAGAAAAAGGAAAAAATGAAAAAAACAAGGTGAGAACCTAAAAGGGCACATTAAAAAATAGAAAGAATGAAAGAAAAACAAAATAGAGATCTTTTCAAAATATCTCAGGCACGAACCCAAAAAGAGGCTTGGAACATTCAAAATCTTGGAATCATATTTATCTCATCTCCCTAGAGTGGCAGCGGAATGAGAAGCAAGACAAGTTCATCTCCCTGAGGAGGCAGCGGAATGGACCCAGTTTAAAGTTTGTATCCCTGGAGGAGCAATGGAACAAAACTTCATCACATTTATCTCATCTCCTTAAAGTGGAAGTGGAATGAGAAAAAAAGACGAGTTCATCTCCCTAAAGAGGCAGCGGAATAAACCAGATATAAAGTTTGTCTCCCTAAAGGGGCAGTGGAAAAAACTTCATCACATTTATCTCATCTCCTTGAAATGGCAGTGGAATGAGAACCAAGACGATTTCATCTCCCTGAAGAGGCAGCAGAATGAACCAGACATAAAGTTTGTCTCCCTGAAGGAGTAGTGGAACAAACTTCATCATATTTATCTCATCTCCCTGAAGTGGCAGTGGAATGAGAACCAAGACGAGTTCATCTCCCTAAAGAGGCAGCAGAATGGACCAGACATAAAGTTTGTCTCCCTGAAGGAGCAGTGGAACAAACTTCATCACATCTATCTCATATCCCTGAAGTGGCAGCGGAATGAGAACCAAGACGAGTTTATCTCCCTAAAGAGGCAGCAGAATAGACCAGACATAAAGTTTGTCTCCCTGAAAGAGCAGTGGAACAAACTTTATCACATTTATCTCATATCTTTAAAGTGGCAGAGGAATGAGAACCAAGATGAGTTCATCTCCCTGAGGATGTTTTCCAATCAGCTTATGCACTATAGTTTACAAAATTCTCACAAAGCTGATTGTTAAACGTTTAAAGAGTGTCATACCCTTGTTAGTCGCTCTAATGCAAACAAGCTTTATATTTGGCCGATCAGTTCATGAAAACATCATCATAAACCAAGAAATTATTCACCTGATGCGTGCTTTTAAAGCAAAAAAAGGGTATATTGCTTTAAAAGTCGACTTAGAAAAGGCTTTTGATAAACTTCGTTGGGAATTCATTCATGATACACTCTTAGATGCAGTCTTTCCACCTGGAATTATTCAAATCATCATGCATTGTGTCACATCATCCACGTTCCAAGTTCAGTGGAATGGTAGATTTTCTAGCACTTTTCATCTGAAACGTGGCATCCGACAGGGCGACCCTCTATCTTTTCGTCCTAATGATGGAAAGACTCGGGCATCTCATTTCAAATGTTGTTGCATCCGGGGACTGGAAACCTTTTTATGTTACGTGACAAGGCATCTTTTTGACACATCTGTTCTTTACTGACGACCTCATTCTCTATGGTCGTGCGGATATGCACAAGCATCTCTCATTGAGTCCTTGCTCTTGGAATTCAGTCGACATTCGGGTCATTCTGTTAGCAAGCGAAAGACCCAAATTTATTTTTCTCCATGTACGGATTCTACTTTATATGATCAAATTGGTGCAATGTTGGGGTTTCAAGTGGTTAATTCATTGGGTAAATATCTTGGCACTCCGGTTCAACATAAGCGAATCCACAGCTCAGATTTTAACTTTATTCTAGATAATATCCACAAAAAGTTATCGAGTTGGGCAGCCTCAACACTCTCCCTTGCTGGTCGAATAACACTAGCAAAGTCTATTCTTTCGGCCATTCCGATCTACCTAATACAATATGTCCAGCTTTCAAAAATTGTTTGTCATGAGATTGAGAGTGCAATTCGTCAGTTTATATGGGGATCCTCCTCAAGCAATGCCAAGCCATCCCTTGTTAATTTGGACGCACTATGCCAACTGATGGACAGAGAGGGCCTTGGCCTTCACCGTTTAAATGATCACAATGTATCTTTCATAATGAAACTCAGACATGCTCTTGTGACTAAGCCGGACACCTTTTGGGTGAAAATAATCTGGCAAAAATATAGAGTTACTGAGTTATGCCCAACAACAATCACACATCCTAACTGCTCACCATTATGGAGAGCCATTGCTCGATCTTGAGAGAGTTTACATGGTAGTTTCCTCTCGGTAATTGGTGATGGATAGCACACAAGATTCTGGGATGATGTGTGGGTTACATCTTTAGGGCCTCTTTGAAATTATGCACTGGAACCAAATGTAGTTGACGCGGACATGCTCGTTGCAGACTTGGTGGATGAAAGGGGGAAATAGAATCTACCTTTCCTATCATTGCTGCTTGTTCCGGATTTCATCCCTTACATCTTGAGCATTAAACCACTAGTGAATTCATCGATGCATGATGCTTGTTTTTGGCGTTGGTCTTCCTCCTATTTTACAGTCAGTTCAGCATATGAGAGTCTTTGTTCTACTTTATGGGATCCTCAACATCATATATGGAAGTTAATTTGGAAGCTACCGGTCCCTCGGCGCTTCTAAACTTTCCTTTGGCTAGTCACAAAGCAGAAGCTAATGATGAATCAAGAACGAGCCAAAGTTCATTTTTGGATGATGCTACATGTCCATTGTGCATGTGCCAAAGCGAATGTACCATTCATCTTTAACATGACTACCCGTCAGTGAGCCAAATTTGGCAACATATCCTTTCAGCATCTACAATTGATGATTTCTGTGGCCATGATCTCGTTCCGTGGATCCACATAAACTTATCATCCAATTCTTCTGCCCCGAATATACCTTGGAATATTATCTTTGCAACACTTACTTGGAACATTTGGAAGCACATGAATGAATATGTTTTTAATAAGAACTGTCCTTCGGTGGATATCATTTTGCAGCAAAGTGTAACTTTTACAGCAAATTGTAAATTTGGAAAGAAGGAAAAATTAGAGGGGATCAGTGTTGAATAATTATTTGATGAAAAATGGCGAAAAGTTGATGGTTTGAATCATGTATTGGGACTAAATTGAAAAGTAGAGAAGTAAGGAGAAGTTAGTATAAAGTTTGAAGTTATTTATGGAAGTTGTGTAGAAAACTGGATTTGGCAGTAAGTTTGAAAATTCACCATAAAATCTACAAAATGGTTAGAAGGTGAATTTTATACCGATGTAAATATTTGTTCGTCTAGTTTCGTTTCCAATAAACGAAAACTGATTTCGAATTCCGAGTAAAAAGATATGAATTTTTAAGTGGTGAAAGGTCAGAAAATAGTAAGGCAGCCTGTTCCGAAATCGGCACTGGAAATTAATTTTGAAAATTCGTCATAAATCGTACAAGTTGAATTTGGGCTATTAATTTATATGGTTGAAAAGCTTATTGAATCTAGTTTCTTTCAGAACAAACGGAATCGAATTCTGAGCTGTAAATTATTTTATAGAAATATTTCTTTGATGGTAGTGCAAGTTGATAGAAAATGGAAATTGAGACAATTTGTGTCTAATGTTTGTTAGCAAACTTGGAGGAATTACTTGAAGATCAAAATGGTCATTAGGGACCAAAAATGAGTTTGTGAACAGTATAAGGAAGGAAAGAAATTTATGGAGAATTTTTATGTTGAATAATTGGATAGCTTAAGTGAAATATTGTTAGAAGTGAATCTAACAAACGTTTATTTATATTCATGTGATAAATGAAGTTGGATTCGAATCAAGAGAATGTTCGAGGTACTATAAAGGAAAGGATCAATAGATCTTAGTGAGACATATTAATAAATGGCCAAGGTGAGTGCAATTGCATACATGTCATACTACATTGACATTTTATACATGATTGGGATGGCTTGCGATGAGCCTACCCTAAATTATTGTTGGCATGATATTTATGTCAATGAGCATATGATTGACATGTCATAATATGTCAAGAATTGAAATATAAAATGCATTGATCATATGATTATTTACATTGATGAAATTGAAATGTTATTACGGGTATGAATTGCTCAATGTTGATATATATATATATATATGTTGATATATGTTGCCATTGATGAAATAGATTGATGAAATAAAGCCCAATGTATGATATAGGGATTCGAAGGTATAGTTGGATATCCATAAAGTCATAAAAAGCCATATAAATATTCTAAGCTCTTCAAGTAAAGTGCAAATTTATTCTAAGCACTTCAGGTAAACTGCAAATTTCATTAATGGTATACTCCGGTAAATATACCGAAGACTTCGGTGCTAAGCACTCCCGGTAGAGTGCAATAATACACTATACTCAAGTAAGTATAGGGGGAGACTCGTGTACATAGAATCTCTTAATTCGATACCTTGGGCTAAGTAAATTGAAATGAATAAAAGAAACAGAATGATAAGCTTGAAAGCTTGCATATAGAAATGAAAAAGGTATTGGTAAGCATTGAAAGCTTACGGATGAAAATGACAACGGTAATTGGTAAGATCTAATCTTATCACTTTGATATTCATACATGTTGTTACATATTTATTTATGTTAACGAGCATGACATGGTACAATGATCATATGCATTATTATTTACTTACATTGATAATTATGTCAAATTGCATTTGACTATGAATTATTGCCCCACTAAGTAATTACTTAGCGTGTGTTTTATTTCACAGGTAGGTTCACCGAAAATAGACTAACAAGGAGGAGCTGTTAATTGGGAAGATCAAGTTACTATCTGTAAGTACAGTAGGTACATCTTTAACGTAATTTGATTGACTAGTGGGCATGTAATATTTTAAGTGGTTAAACTGTTTTATAATTCTAAGTTTATAACGTATTTATACATTGTCAGGGAAGCATGGATTTAGAGAAATAGTTTGCTATTAATAATTATGAATTTTGATGTAGTTAAATGTTATTCAACCCTGATCGCGTAAAAAATTTAAAATTCGGAAAGGGTCTAGGCAATGTACATAGTTTTCACACTAAATTATATTCTTACTTCAATAACTTAATTATGAATTTTACAAATCAATTTAGTTTTAGAACTAGATGCAATAGACTGATATAATTTTTAATTCAAAACCAAGAAAGGGTTAAACTGTAGGATGAATTTTGGTATAAAAAAAATTTACAAGTCAAGATTTCTTTCAATGACTTTGTAGCATCTTTAATGTATATTCGGCTTACGAGTATACGT
The DNA here is from genome assembly GCA_019671005.1 of Hibiscus mutabilis. NCBI lineage: Eukaryota > Viridiplantae > Streptophyta > Magnoliopsida > Malvales > Malvaceae > Hibiscus > Hibiscus mutabilis. The sequence continues at coordinate 43,954,519 of CM033756.1, forward strand.
TAAGGGTGTTACATTTATTGGTATCAGAGCTACAGGTTTAGCCGACTCTGGAGGCTAAACCAAGTTTAATATGATTTGATGTTAAATACATGCCCCTAGGATGTCATGTTACTGACGTACTGTTGTGTAACTTGATTATGCTCCTCAATAACATGAATAATTTATAGTAAAAGTAAGTAATGTCAAGTATTGTTGGACTGTGTTAGACATTTGATAATTGAGACCAAAAGGAGGTCCAAAGTAGAAATAATGAAATACAGAATGTTCTATCTATGGCTCTTACCTCAGTAGAGTCACTTGTATAGCAGAGAACTGTAGCACAAAAATATGAAACCTTAGTATGAGTGCTAAAGGTTGTGGTTAATAGAATTAAGACCCTTGTGCCCGCACCAGTAAGGATGTCGATTGTTAAGGAGCTCCTGAATTTAAAGGAGAAAGTGGACCGATAATTATCAATTTGTGGAATAAAAATGTTAAAGTCGTGCTATAGAGGAATTAAACTGTATATATACTAAGAAGTTAGAAGCTGCATCCTGCTAAGGGAACACGTTCGTATTTAACAGTCTAATGCCACTGAGTTAGTACCTGTTAAGGAAGTGATTTGGAAATTCTTTTAAAAAGTGTTTAAAACAAAATATATGGACGACCAGTTTAAGAAAGAGATGTTACAGTAGTTTCAAAGTTTGAAACAAAGTACTCATACTGTCTACGAGTAAGAGTTGGATTTTAATGGATTAATCGGTATATAGCTGATTTGATAGCGACTGAGAAGTCCCTATGAGAATGGTTTATCGAGAGGCTTAACCCGAGGCCTAAAGAGTAATTCTCGGGTATGGGTTTTTCGATTTACTAGGATGCTATAATGAGAGCAAAGGCTATAGAGAAAGCTTGCAATTACTTTAATTGATCAGGATTCGACTCACTCGTATATTGGTACTCAGATAGTAGTACAAAGAAAGATTCTTAAGGAAAAATATTTTTTAGTAATGTGATTCCTAGTAACCCATTTGGATATAGTGTGTGGGTGACTAGAATATGTAAGAAATGTCTGTTAGTGATTTAAGGAATTGAGTTACTGGCAAGCTTATTGGAGCTTTTATTTCGCAAACTTGAGATTATTTTTGGAATAAACTGGTTGTATGCATATGATGTAGAGGTGAACTGTAAAAAGAAAAGGTTGGTACTTCAAGGACCCGATGGTTCTGAAATAATCATTATGGAAGAAAGAATGACTGTTTAGAGTTAGTGATTTCTTTAATAACAGTTTAAAAATTGTAATGCAATGGATGTAAGGATGTTTAATTTCTATAGTGGGTATACAAATATCACCCAATAAAATTGAAGGCATCCCGACTATAAAGGTAAATTGTACAAGAAATATTATTTCTTTAAGGAGACACTAGTGTTGCTAGATGTCAACTATAAGGTTTAAAAGATCAGGAAGACAAGAAATCTGGAATAAAAGTATGATGAAAGTGATATTTGAGTACATACTGAACAAGATTGGAAGTCTAATACCGATAAAAAGTATTGAACTCTTAACCAAAGAGTATTTAGAGAAGTCAACTAAGAGGTTAATTATGCCTGAATAGTTGACAGCAGAGCCTTATAAAGGTAGGGCTAAAGTATAATGGATAAGGTAAGATATCTTTTCATAAAGGTTTTGATAAAGACAATCAGTAATATAAGATGATGAGTATGACAAGCATTAAAATAATATGGATTGCTGGAAAAAGGGTTTTCTAATGATCTAAGTGATCAAATACTAGAAGGTAATTTGAAGGTATCATCTCGAGAATCTGAAGTTTAATTTAGATAAGTTAGTTATCTGTTCACAAGGTAGAAGTGATTATAAGAAGAAACATTTAAATTTTTTTAAAGGAATTAGTTCCTTAATGAAGTCAAAGGAAGTGTGTTTAGTTGAGGATTATTCTGACTAATTGAAATTTCCCTAGAAATGTTTCTAGATAAGAACAAGAGTCTCGGATTACAAAGGGTTATAAAGATACCCATGGCAGTAAAAAAAAGAAATGAAGTATGAACTTGTTCCGATTTCTATCTTGATTGAGTTACTGGTGCAGTGGAGAGCTCAAGTACAAGAACAAAAAGTATCTAAGAGGTTGTAACCTTCGGCATCTGTATATAATAAAACATTGGTTGCTTAAATATTTAAATTGATGGGAGCCATAAATGTCAAAGCAAAAGATAAGTTATGATTGTTTACTTGAAGATGAAGGATGATAAAACTCCTATAGAAGAAGTAATATTGATACAGAAGAAGTAGTTTGGAAAACTTCCTAGAAAGGTGTTAGAAATTGGAGTCAGTGATTAGTTCATAAGGAAATGATTTCACTGATTTCTAAGGCTTTGATAAAGTACTCACATTGTTTGTGAGAAATAGTGTGAGATCAGTAGGTTAAGCCAGTATGACAAGGAATAATTTTATTTGGAGAATTATAGTATGATTGCTAATAAATGATTTGAAGCATAGCACAAGAATTATAAGAAAAATTGGCTATCTATATGAAATGTAGAAGTAAGATGTAAAAAGAAAGTTAATCTTTGGACAAGATGTTATCAGTTAAAGTTAAAAAGAAGAGAAAGAAAGAAAAATATCAATTCGAGGAAGAATGATTTGTATAGGTCAAAAAATGGGGGAAATTTGGTTCCAAAACCGTTATCCCTCAAGGAATCGTGAAAGAGATGGACCAAGAGTATATTAATGGATCTTATCTCTAGAAGTGAGCAAAAGTCTATAGTATATGTACTTATGTTTTGGGGGCATTGGATGAACTATTTATATGTCATCACTCATGAATAAATTGAGATGTAATTAGATTTGATACATGAAGGAGTTAGTAGAAATGTTAGTTTATGGAATTAAAGAATTAAGGAATAAGAAAAATTACATTGGTCAAGGCCTTAAAAAGAATTACAAGATTGAAGAAGTCAATTGGGAGGCTGAGAAGAAAATAGTGAATTAATATCCGTAAATGTTTGGAACAGGAATGCATTGAAAATTCGAGGACGAATTTTCTTAAGGGGGAGGAATTGTAATATCCTAAATTTTGGCAAGTGACCAAAATGTAAATTTTAAAAGTTTTGGGGTTAAAGTATAAACTTTGGAAAAGTTTGGGGACTAAAGTGTAAATTTCCCAATAAGTAATTTTATTCAGTATAATAGAGAATCAGAATGAAATAAGTACCTTGGTATCGGTTTTAAGAATTAAGATGCAGTAAAAGGTACTAAATTTGGATAGAATAAAATTGTTAAACGTGCTCAGGCTAGGGAAATGTTAGGATAGGTGACCTCCGGGAAGGTCCAATAAAAGTGTTTTTGATCAATATTTTGGACTCATTAAAAGTAAAGAATATTCGAATGGATTATCGATAAAGGATTTCTAAGATAAATTTTATTCTATGGAGATTTTCGATAATTATTGAAATAATAGACTGAGCTAGGAAAATTCAGTCTAAGTCCTTGGAAAAGGAAGTTTTATGGGTAGTAGAGTTTATTTCCTGAATATGGAAATATATAATTTTCGGAATAAATCCGATAGCTTGGTAAAAGTAAAATCGCAGTAGAGATATTTTATGAATATCGGGATATTGGATCGAACTGAAATTTCAGAGGCTATTCCATAAGCCATGGAAAAGTTATAAAACAATATTTATGGAATAGTGGCAAGTTGGAAATGAACTAATTTAGTTGGATTGTAATGGGATGGCAATTTTGAAACAAGCTAGTAAATAAAAACTAGTTGGAGGGCAAATTGGTTATTTGGACTCAATGGCATTTTTGAAATATTTAAAAAGTTACAAGGGCATTTTTGAAAGAAAGAAATGGGAGATTTAATCTTTGCCCTTGATTTATGATAAGATCAATCTCAACCGTTGGATAAAAAGGGAAATTTAGTAATTTTCCTATTTAAAGGAATTTAAAATTCATTTAAAATACACATGTGGCTTAATTGAGTATTATTAAAAGAAAAGAATCAAAATATGAAGATTCTTTCATCTTCTTCATTTTGAAATTTAGAGGAAAAGGGGAGAAAATTTTTCAAGTTCGATTCAAGCTCCGAAACTCGATTTTCAGGTAATATTTTCAACTGCAAAGTTGTTCTCCTCTTCAAGCTCTATATTTTGGTGTAAATAATTCATGGAAAACACGCTTGATTGATGACAATTTTGCATGAAGAAATTCCGGTTTATGGAAAAAGTTTGGGGCCTTTGGAATATTACGATTTCATGATGAAATTCAAGTTGAAAGCTAGTATAATGTTAAAATCATGTTATTAAGTTGGGATTTAAACCCTACATATTTTAGTTTGTATTAAGATTATTAGGTTTTATGGATTCAAGTTTGATTTAGGGTTTGTGATGTCGGATAAATGATTTACTAGCTTGATCTGTTGTTTGGAAGCAAAACCCTAAGTTAAATTGTGTAGGAACCATTTCGGTAAATTGAAAAGTTAAAGGACTAATCTGAATTTTATGATTTTGAAGTGTAATTATGTTACTAATGATATTGGAGATGATATATTGAAGTTAGAATGTTAAATTGAAGTTGAATCAAAGTAGTGGCCATTTTGACAAATTGTCAAAATTAAGTGACCATTTCGACAAGGGGTTTTTGATAAGGATTAAATCTGAATTTTAGTTGAAATAATAGAATTCAAGTAGTAAGGATGATTTGAGGACTAAATTGCAAAGTTAAGAAGTTTGAATCCATATCTTCGCATTTTAGTGACTAATTAAGAAAAGAAGGAAAAATTAGGGGGGATCAATGTTGAATAATTATTTGATGAAAAAGGGTGATAAGTTGATGGTTTGAATCAAGTATTGGGACTAAATTGAAAAGTAGAGAAGTAAGGAGAATTTAGTATAAAGTTTGAAGTTATTTATGGAAGTTGTGTAGAAAACTAGATTTGGAAGAAAGTTTGAAAATTCACCATAAATTCTACAAAAATGGTTAGAAGGTGAATTTTATACCGATGTAAAGATTTGTTCGTCTAGTTTCGTTTCCAACAAACGAAAACTGATTTTGAATTCAGAGTAAAAATATATGAATTTTTAAGTGGTGAAAGGTCAGAAAACAGTATGGCGGTCTGTTCCGAAATTAGCATTGGAAATTGATTTTGAAAATTCGCAATAAATCACACAAGTTGAATTTGGGCTATTAATTTATATGGTTGAAAAACTTATTGAATCTAGTTTCTTTCATAACAAATGGAATCGAATTCCGAGCTGTAAATTATTTTATAGAAATATTTCTTTGATGGTAGTGCAAGTTGACAGAAAATGAAAATTGAGACAATTTGTGTCTAATGTTTGTTAGCAAGCTTGGAGGAATTACTTGAAGATCAAAATGGTCATTAGGGACCAAAAATGAGTTTTTGAATAGTATAAGGAAGGAAAGAAATTTATGGAGAATTTTTATGTTGAATAATTAGATAGCTTAAATGAAATATTGTTAGAAGTGAATCTAAGAGATGTTTATTTATATTCATGTGATAAATGAAGTTGGATTCGAATCAAGAGAAGGTTCGAGGTACTATAAAGGAAAGGATCAATATAGCTTAGTTAGATATATTAATAAATGGCCAAGGTGAGTGCAATTGCATACATGTCATTCTACATTGATATTTTATACATGATTGGGATGGCTTGCGATGAGCCTACCCTAAATTATTGTTGTCGTGATATTTATGTCATTGAGCATATGATTGACATATCGTAATATGTCAAGAATTGAAATGTAAAATGCATTGATCATATGATTATTTACATTGATGAAATTGAAATGTTATTACGGGTATGAATTGCTCAATGTTGATATATATATATATATATATATATATATATATATGTTGATATATGTTGCCATTGATGAAATATACTGATGAAATAAAACCCAATGTATGATATAGGGATTCGAAGGTATAGTTGGATTTTCATAGACACATAAACAGTTGTATAAATATTCTAAGCACTTCAGGTAAAGTGCAAATTTATTCTAAGCACTTCAGGTAAACTACGAATTTCATTAATGGTATACTCCGGTAAGTATACAGAAGTACTTCGGTGCTAAGCACTCCCGCTAGAGTGCAATAATACACTATACTCAAGTAAGTATAGAGGGTGACTCGTGTACATAGATCTCTTAATTCGATACCTTGGGCTAAGTAAATTGAAATGAATAAAAGAAACAGAATGATAAGCTTGAAAGCTTGCAGATAGAAATGAAAAAGGTATTGGTAAGCATTGAAAGCTTACGGATGGAAATGGCAACGGTAATTGGTAAGATCTAATCTTATCACTTTGATATTCATATGTGTTGTTACATATTTATTTATGTTAATGAGCATGACATGGTACAATGATCATATGCATTATTATTTACTTACATTTATAATTATGTCAAATTGCATTTGACTATGAATTATTGCCTCACTAAGTAATTACTTAGCGTGTGTTTTATTTCACAAGTAGGTTCTCCGAAAATAGGCTAACAAGGAGGAGCTGTTAATTGGAAAGATCAAGTTACTATCTGTAAGTACAGTACGCACATCTTTAACGTAATTTGATAGACTAGTGGGCATGTAATATTTTAAGTGGGTAAACTATTTTATAATTCTAAGTTTATAACGTATTTATACATTGTCAGGGAAGCATGGATTTAGAGAAATAGTTTGCTATTAATAATTATGAACTTTGATGTAGTTAAATGTTATTTAACCCTAATCGCGTAAAAATTTGAAAATCAGGAAAGGGTCTAGGCAATGTACATAGTTTTCACCATGAATTATATTTTTACTTCAATAACTCAATTATGAATTTTACAAATCAATTCAGGGTCAAAACTAACTGCAATAAACTGATATAATTTTTAATTCAAAACCAAGAAAGGGTTAAACTGCATGATGGTTTTTGGTATAAAAAAAATTTACAAGTCAAGATTTCTTTCAATGACTCCGTAACATCTTTAATGTATATTCGGCTTACGAGTATACGTTAAGGGTGTTACAGAAATGGCACCATATGAAGCATTGTATGGTAAGAAATGTAGAACACTGTTATGTTGGTCTGAACTCAGTGTAGGCAAGGTGTTGGGTCCTGAATTACTTTGGGAAATTGAAGAATGGGTTACCGCTATACATGACCGTTTAAAGGTTGCATTTGACCGACATAAGGCCTATACTGATCTTAAGATGAGGGATATACAATATAAAGTTGGTGAGAAAGTTTTCTTGAAAGTCTCCCCATGGAAAAAGATTCTTCATTTTGGTAAAAATGGGAAACTAAGTCCCCAATTCATTGGACCTTTCGAGGTGATTGAAAGAATTGGTCTTGTGGCTTATCGGCTAGCTTTTCCCCAAGAGATAAGCAAGATTCATGATGTATTCCACGTATCAATGCTCTACAAGTATAGATATGATCCATCACATGTTATTGAGCTTGAATTAGTGGAACTTCAACCTAATTTGATGTATGAGGAAGAACCAGTACAGATTTTAGCAAGGGAAATCAAGAGACTTCAAAATAAGAACATTCTTTTATTCAAGGTGCTTTGGAAATCACAAGATTGAAGAAGCTACATTCGAATCGAAAGAGACTATGAGGAGTCAATACTTGCATCTCTTTGGTTTAGGTAAAATTCGAGGAGGAATTTTTCTTAAGAGGGAGAGTTGTAACACCCCATTTGGCGATGTTGGTGGGATGTGTTGGTTATGGTCTTATTAGCGATGTTGGAGGATATTAACCATTGATTGTTGGTGATGTTGGTTGGAAATTAGCATATCCACATTCACATGTCGATCCAAGGAATTAAGTTATTGAAATTATTGTTAAAACATGATTTGAGATGCATTTACATTGATATACATGTTATTGATATAATTAGCTTTCATATTATTACTATTGACTACCTCACTAGGCTATATAAGCCTAATGTGTCTCATTTCCATGCATTTTCAGGTTAAAGGTTGGTCAGATCAAGGATTGGAGCTAGAAGCATTTTGAAGCAAGTCACATAAACTATATATAATGTTAACCTAGCCTTTGAACTCCTAGTATGGTGGCATAGGGTCTAGGCATGTTAGTTTAGCCCCATTTTGTGTGTACATAATGCTCACCATGTTGAAAGGATTAAAATATGAAATATGGCATGTTGGTGGTTTGGTAAAATTGATATAATGGCCTAAAATGCCATAATAAGTGAAAACATAGTAAATGGATTCGTTTTGGTATGAAATTTGGCATGCAACTAGATTTAATGTTTATAAAATTGCTAGTAAAATTTAATAATCATTGGAAAAGGTTAAGGTCCCTAATTTGATTAAAAACCATACTAAATTTGTCATTACATGTATGTTCGTACCAATACGGGTGATGGCGTATCGGTATGGGTGTGCAATTTAGGACGTAAGTATAATGGCGTATCGATACGACTACTAAAGTATCGGTACAAGCAAATAAATCTAGAAAATCATTGTAGCACCGTATCGATACCGTATCGATCCTTGAGGTTGACCTTGTTGGCATTGACCATGCGTACCAATACCCAATATAGTACAATCTTAAAGAACTTAAACGTTTTAACGGTCATGCTAAGCGTATCGATACGGCCTAAGCCATATCGGTACAGTAATTTATCACTAAAATTTTGTTATAGCTGAGTATCGGTACGAGTATAGGGTGTACTAATCTTTTCTCTCGTGTAGCTAGCCTCGTACTGGTACAACTATAGGCATACCGTACATCCTTATGTTACGAGAATCTAAGTTTAAGTAATATTAGTATAGCATACCGATACGGACCTACCCGTACCGATACGACCCCTATTGTCTATAACTAATTTAATAAGCATGACACAGGCGTGCCGATACATCCTCTTCGAGTATCGGTACCGAGACAGGTAAGTTGGTTAAAAGATGACAAAAAGGGTTTTAAAAATTTTACAAAATGGTCACTGAATTTTTATGAGGCTTAATTGAGGGTACGAATGAACTATAATTGTACTAAAAATTTGTACGCAAGATATTCATGCATTGAATTTCACATTGGTAACCCTAACTATTGATAAGTCCCAATAATTTTCTAAAATTACAATTTATTCCCTAAATTTGCATAAGTTACCAAATGACCCTTAATTATAGTTTTGATTAAGTACAAGATGATCGTTGTTAGTGATGGCACCGTGATAATAAAATTGATTCCTTGTTCATAGTATAAGTTATCGCAAATGTTGATTGATCACCGTATTGTTCACCGGTAACGTTTTCTGACTTGGATTCTTACCAGGCCGAGAAAGTGGTGTTACACTCTATATTTATGAGTTTGACGTTATATTAGGGCTTGACTGGCTCAGAGATCACCAAGCTTAGGGTGGATTATTCAAAGAAGAAACTGTATCTTCGAGGCCTTGGCAAGGAGAGCGTGGCCCTTATGGATTTTAGGAGTAAGAGATCATTGTTATATGCTATTGCAAGTATAGAAGAACCTCAGTTGCAAGATATAGATATTGTGCAAGAATTCTCCAATGTGTTTCCTGATAAACTTCTGGGTTTACCATCCATCCGTGAAGTTGAGTTTGGGATCGAAGTGCAACCTGGAACTACCCTAGTTTCTATTGCACCTTACCGCATATCACCGGTTGAACTCACCGAGCTTAAGGTACAAATTTTGAACTTGTTGAATAAAGGTTTCATTTGACCAAGTTCCTCACCCTAAGGAGCTCTGGTTCTCTTTGTTAAGAAGAAAGACAGATCTATGGGCCTTTGCATTGACTACTGATAGTTAAACAAGTTCACCATCAAGAATAAGTATCATTTACCGAGAATGAATGACTTGTTTGATAAACTTAAGGATGTAACAGTCTTCTCCAAAATTGACTTAAGGTCTGGGTATTATCAAATACGATTTAAAGAACGTGATGTGCCCAAGATAGTTTTTCGTACAAGGTATGGCAACTACGAATTTTTGGTTATGCCCTTCAGGTTAACCAAAGCACCGTCTGCCTTTATGGATCTCATGAATCGTGTTTTTAGACCCTATCTTGATAAGTTTGTAGTGGTGTTCATAGATGACATATTAATTTACTTCAAGAATCAAGTTGAGCATCGAGACCATCTTCGTGTTATGCTTTAAATCCTTCGGGAGAAGCAGTTGTATGCCAAGTTCAGTAAGAGTGAGTTCTAGCTCACCAAAGTTTTATTTTTGGGACATGTAGTTTTTGCTGAAGGTATCCAAGTAGACCCGAAAAAGATTCAAGCTATATTTGATTGGAGGCCACCAAAGAATATAGGTGAAGTTCATAGTTTTCTCGGTCTTGATGTCTATTACAGAAGATTCGTCAAAGGATTTTCTATAATAGCAGCACCATTAACCAAACTTCTACAAAAAAGATGTTTCTTTTGAATGGACTAAGAAGCAACAACGCAGTTTTGATCAGCTTAAGTTAGTATTGACTCATGCACCAGTCATAACCCAACCTGAGTCTAGCAAAGACTACACCGTATATAGTGATGCATCATATCAGGGTTTAGGATGTGTATTGATGCAAGAAGGCAAAGTAGTTGCGTATGCTTCAAGGTAACTTAAACCACATGAAATGAATTATCCTACCCATGATCTTGGAATAGCTGCAGTTATATTTACCTTAAAGATCTGGAGGCATTATCGCTATAGAGAAAAATGTTATCTATACACCGATCACAAGAGCCTTAAATACTTGTTGACACAGAAAGAGCTTAACCTTCGTCAAAGGAGATGGATGGAACTTCTCAAAGATTATGACCTTGTAATTGATTATCACATGGGCAAGGCCAACGCTGTAGCTGATGCACTCAGCTGTAAACCTTTGCCTGGTAAGTATGTTACTGAATATTGAACCTTGGACGATGATTATTACATTGAACTCATAGTACAATAATTGCATTGTAGCTCATCGAGCTATCAACGCTCATTTCAAGTTACAGAGACACCGACCCATAGTAGCTAAACTTCAAGTTCAGTCTACCATTGTGTTAAGAATCAAGTCATTACAGGATCAAGACCCTGAATTGCAAGCCATCATTTCCAAACTCTAGAGTAATCTTGATCCTAACTTTAAAGTTAACTCTGAGGGACTCTTGTGTTTCCGTGATAGAATCTGTATACCAAATGACAAATCCCTCCATGAAGATATTCTTAAGGAATCTCATTGTATCCCTTTTCTCAGTTTACCCAGGGTCGGTGAAGATGTATTAGAGACCTTCAAAAATTTTACTGGTGACATGGTATAAAGAAAGCCATTATAGAATTTGTATCTAAGTGTCTTACATGTCAGCGAGGTAAGGCTGAACACCGTGTCCCTAGTGGATTATTGCAACCCATTGAACTTCCCTAATGGAAGTGGGAAAGAATAATCATAGATTTTGTCAATGTACTACCATTCACTCCAGTTAAGCATGATGCTATTTGGGTCATTGTTGACCGTTTTACCAAGTCAGCTCATTTTTTACCTATCAGAATAGACTACGGTCTTTCCAAGTTAGCTGACTTGTATATCAAGAAAGTGGTTAGACTCTACGAAGTACCCAAGGCAATCATTTCAAATCAAGTTCCCCATTTTGTTTCGCAATTTTGGAAAGTACTGCAATGAGCTCTAGGCACCCGAGTCAATCTCAGTATAGCTTTTCACCCTCAGTCTGATGGTCAATTAGAAAGGGTAATTCAAATATTAGAAGACATGCTTCGTGCATGTGTCATTGACTTTGAAGGAACTTGGGAGAGGTCCCTACCTCTCCTTGAGTTTGCTTATAATAATAGTCATCAATAATCTATCGAAATAGAACCTTATAAAGCATTGTATGGAAAAAAATGTAGAACACTGTTATGTTGGTCTGAACTCGGTGAAGGGAAGATGTTGGGCCCTGACTTACTTCGGGAAATTAAAAAACGGGTTACCATCATTCATAACCGCTTAAAGGCCACCTTCGACCGACAAAAGGCCTATGCTAATCTCAAGAGAAGGGTTATACATTATGAAGTTGGTGAAAAAGTTTTCTTAAAAGTCTCCCCCATGGAAGAAGATTTTTCTTTTTGATAAAAAGGGAAAACTAAGTTCCTGATTCATCGGACCCTTCGAGGTGATTGAAAGAGTTGGTTTCATGGCTTATTGACAAGATTTGCCTCATGAGCTAAGCAAGATTCATGATGTATTCCATGTATCAATGTTTCACAAGTATAGATCTGATCCCTTGCATTTTTATAAGCCCGAATCAGTGGAACTTTAACCTAATTTGACGTTTGAGGAAGAACCAGTACAAATATTAGCAAGAAAAGTTAAGAGACTTCGAAACAAGAACATTCCTCTAGTCAAAGTGCTTTGAAGAAGTCACAAGATTGAAGAAGCTACGTGGGAGCGGAAGAGACCAAGAGGAATCAATACCCGTATCTCTTCGATTCAGGTAAAATTCGAGGATAATTTTTTCTTATGGGGGAAAGAGTTGTAACACCCCAGAACTGGGCCTAGTCGGAATTCAATTTTGGCAACTAGAAACTTTGTATCGAAAAGTCAAACTATAGCATTGCCCTTTGACCAAGTGGTTAATTATTGGATTATTGAACCATTAATTAAGTATTGTTACAAGTTAGGACTACATTAAAATTATTGAAACATTATCTTAGTGACTAAATTGAGAAAATTGAAAGTTTGGGGGCAAAAGTATAGAAAGTGAAGAGTTGATGGACTAACCTTGTGGTTAGCCCCTTCTCAAGCCTAGTCACCACATACGTGGGATTAGGAGAATGAATTCCTTCAACTGAAGGAAAGCCTTGTAATAAGAATTAAGAAAAATAGGAAAGGAAGAGATATAGAAAACTTACCGGTAGATTTTCTAAGTTTGCTCTATCATATTCATCATCTTCTTCTTTCCTCTAACTTAAGCAAGCACCTCTATTGGAGCCTTAGTGAAGCTTTTCTTTCTTCAAGTTATTATTTCCAAATTATAGATATTGATCAGGTAAGCAATATTCCTTAATTAATTTATCGATTCCATGGCCAAAACCATGTTCAAGAAACTTAGAACCCTAGAAATTCTCTAGGCATATCATAGCTTATTCGTTATTGTTTTTCATATCTAATAAGTTGTTGTGAATCTATTATTAATGATGAAGTCCTTGTGATTTCTATTTCCTTGTAGCTCAAGAGAATCAAGGTGAAGAATCACCAAATCTATCAAACTCCAAAAAGTCAAAGAACAAGGGAATTATCATCCGGGAGCTCTAAAAGCTTTAGGAGTATCGGTGAGTGTAGTCAGAGTCTCAAGATTGGCTAGGTACATTTTTGATTTCATTGACATTGCTTATTGTATTTCTATCAATGATTTCAAGGTACGGTTGCATCGAAACCTTGTAGGAGGTACCATTGGTAAGCTTATGCGCTAATATATGAATTATTGAATCATAGTATTGTCATTGATATCATTGAATAAGGCCATATTGATCATTGAACATTGTTATTGAAACATTGAACCATTGATGATGCCATTGTCATTGATATTGTTATTGTTATTGGCCTAAGTATTGAATCCTTGGATACAAATGGAGATGGGATACAGTTGGCATGCCATAGAATTCATGAGCTCATTGGTAAGGAGTGGACTACGATCCTCGAGCTAAGGCTCTATTTGGCGATGTTGACGGGATACGATGGTATTGGTCTTATTGGTGATGTTGGAGGATATTAACCATTTATTGTTGTTGATGTTGGTTGGGAATTCGCGTATCCATATTCATATGTCGATCCAAGGAATTAAGCTATTGTAATTATTGTTAAACATGATTTGAGAAGCATTTAAATTGATATATATGCTATTGATGTTATTGGCATTCATGTTAGTATTGTTAACTACCTCACTAGGCTATAAAAGCCTAATGCATCTCATTTCCATGAATTTTCAGGTTAAAAGGTGTGTTGGATCAAGGATCGAAGCTAGAAGAGTTTTAAAGCAAGTCATATGATACTCGAACACGATATCGATATGGTACCCCCTTGGTATCGGTACTCACATGCGTACCGATACTGATATAACTTACTGAAAATCCTTAATTTCTACAAGTACCGGTACGGGTTGACCCGTACCAATACGGACCTTGATCACGTACCGGTACAGCTGAAGCTCGTACCGATACCATATATATGGGTTTGTACTATTTCTTTAAATTATAGTTTTACAACACTTTATTCGATCCTTAAAGCTTATGAAAGTCATTAGGGTTCGTTTACTAACACATTCAATCAATTAATATTAATCATCGACTTCATAATCATTTATTTGAATATTACCAATTACCAGTCCATTTAATATAATCTCCATCGAACATGCCAATTCATATCTCAAGCAGCATAACATGTAAATCAACCATCAGATAATTATGCAAATATTCAAACGACCCTACACGGTCTCTAAAGCTCATACGAGTCTCAAAATATTCCCAAACTCATCATGCATCTCATACATACAAGTCTCAATATACTGGTCTCAACACATACTTATCTATCATCAACCTATTTTGCAACCACTAACAAGCAAGGCAATTACACTTATGATACTCATGAAGCATTTCGGAGTTCGAGGTGTACTAACCTCAAGAATTAGTAATACATCCTCATATAAGCTTCCCGATTACTCCATTTGATCCAATATTCGATCCCAAATAATCTTCATACAAAAATGAATACGAAAATACATTAATTTCATACATCTCATATTCAAATCACAAGGTCAAACTCATAAAAATAGCTTACCAGGTTTGAATTTGGCAAAACGGACTGCGTCAAAAAACTCAAAACGTCGAGAAACCCTTGGGTAAGGTTCCCCAAAAAAGTCAACGGCCGGTCAACGACCAGGCAATCTGGTGCGGCACAGTGCAGGGTAACTAGGGTGCACCCGCGGACAGTTATTTGGTGCAGTAAAGAGCAAGTGCACCCAGCCGAGTGGGATTCAGTGCAGAGCGGTGTACTGAATTAGGGTGCACCCGTCTGGGCAGACGCACGCCCATTCTTAGGGGCGACGCGTGGTGACGCGTGAGAGGTGCTCCGATAGTTGGACAGTGGCGGCGAGCTCCATTCCCGCTGTCCCAATGCCACTGAACACACTGGTGGCCTCCATTTTCAGTTTTGGCCGCCAAAAATACTCTATTTCAAGCTTGGCCAAACTTTTTTTCTCTCACCCCCTTGACGGTACTCTAGTGATGACGGCACTGGTACCGGCGAACTCGTCTCGACGAGATGAACGCAATGGCTATAGAGGTGTCGACAACAGACGGTCGAATCTCTATAGATCAGAGTTTAAAACTTTTTCCTTTATTTTCTCTCCTTCATTTCCATTTTCTCTCTCCCTATTTACTTTTTCTCTCTCTCCAACATAATATCTCCCAATTTTCCTCCTATCCCCATCCTTTTAAAATTCAAACCTTCTTCCTCAATATAATGGGCCCAACATAGCAACTTCAACTTGGACTTCTAAAATAAAGGCCCATAACTCGGGCCCGAGACCCAATTCCCTAACCAGAGTTCACGCCGCCCGCCTTGAACAAATAGGAGGCGTGGGCCACAGGTTGCACATAAGCCGATGGGTCGCGCGATAGAAGAACACCCGAAAATTGGGTCATTACAATCGGATTATATTTTCTGAGAAAGATCTTTTTGTTGTTGCTTTTTCATCCATAAGTTTTCAACTCTAAACCTTATCTAAGAATCGTCGAACTATTAGTCACTCGATTCAACAAACATGATTAGAGTTTTCATAATTGTCCTAGTTTTAGGGTTTATGGTTTTGTTGTTAGAATTTAGTGTTTAGGGTTTAGAGATTAGGATAATATGATTAGAGATTTAGGTTTTAATCTATAAACCCTAAATTCTAAACCCATAAACCCTAAAACTATGGCATCTATGAAAACCTTTTGTTTTCACCATAATAATTATCCTATTGCTTTTACAAATAATAGATTCATACATTTGAAGTTAAATTTATTATCTATTATATTTTTATTTTATTTTTATTTTGAATCTTGTTGATTAATTAAACGGAAGGATAAATATGCTATTTTTATTTTTTAATGTCTTTTATTTTCGTTTTATCGTGTATGTTCGAATTTCATACCTATCGGCTATCACCCTCAGCCAAACCTAAAATCCTTCTACTTAGTATTGTTAGAGGGAGACCATTACCCACCACGCATAACACAAATCGCAGCAATCATCATTCAAACCTTCAATTTCATCTCTGTTTCAAATATTTTATATATATATATATATATTAAAGGAAAATCAAAAACATTAGAATTACAACCAAACAGCAGCGTACATGTCTGGTAAAAGAGAAGAGACAAATCAATAGTGTTACTCAGAACAGCTACTTTGGTAGACAACATAATTAACGAAGGAATCAACCTGCTCTCTTCTTGCTCTTCTTTTTCTTTCCAATGTCTTTTGTAACTTCTCGAATATTTTGGGGGGCCTGAAGGAAAAGTTAAAAAAAAAATTATTTTGATCAAATAGCTTAAGATTTTGTTAATAAACTATTATTTTATTGTCCTGTTAAGGAAATACCTTAAATACAACTAAAATAATGAGTAGTAACTAACTTATAAAATTATCATCTAAGAAATTATTAAAATTGTAAAATTAGAAAACGAGAGCTACTTACAGGTGCATGCAGTGCAGAACTGCATCCATATCAGATACTACATTATATGGGATGTGGACCATGAACTAGAATCCATTTCATTTTCCTCTTTCTTCTCCTTATAATATGCTAACACTGACGTTACAATATATTTCCACGCAACCCCCACTGTCCTCTCCCCACACAACCCCCAAAAATCAGATCTGCCTCCATCTTTGCCGCTCAACTCAGGACAGATATGAGGTCCGGCAACGGCCAGCTGCTGCCCCAAGCCTCCCTCTCCTTGTCTTTCCTCCTTCCTTTAGCCCTTTGTCGAACCTTTTTTTCATTTTTTCTTTCAGTTTGTTTCCTTTGCTTTCTTTGGCATTCTCGATGGGTTTTGTTGTCCCCGGTCGTCTCGGTTCAAGTTTGTTTCTTTTGGCATTTTCGATGGGCTCTCTGTCAACTCGGAACGAAGAAGATTAAGCGGAGAGATTTGACGTTTGCCGATCCTTTCCACTGGTATCTTATTTTTGTTGGTTTTGTTTTTCATTTTTTTATTTTGTAGGGTTGAGGGTTGTCAGTAACGGTACTGTTTCTAGCAACTCTTCCTTTCGATGTTCTCTTTGTAAGTGGCCTTTGGATCTCGTTGTTGTGTTGGGTTCTCGTTTGAAGAGGTCTTTCCATTCGAATGATGCTTCTTTTGCCGTCCTGATCAGCCCGGCCCTTGAATTTCACGTGATGTCACCGGTACCCGTCGCCAAGCTACCGCATACCCTTTGTGGGTGCTGAAGTTTAATTTTTTTTCCTGCTCTCTTGGTGGCCACTGCATCATGTGTCTCCTCCATCTGCTCGTTCGTGTGACGACTTCTTTCTTTAATTTTATGTTCTGAGCTTACCTAGTGCCCTGGTTTGATTTTTCTTCGGATGTTTGTTCTTGGCTTTCTATGCCATGTTTGTATGAAGCTTTTCTTTTAATGAAGATTTTCATATTTGATCAAAAAAACACTAACACTGACATGGTTGGAGGTACTATAAAAATCGGAGGTGCAATAAACCACTTTTTAACGTGGTTAGGTTTTATTAAAAAATTTCTCTCAAACAACCTTGTTTAGCCGTCGGCGACGACATCAACTTTAATGTTGGTTGTCGACCGTCCGATAATCTTTTTTTGTTATTTTATTTATATTTTTCTTTTTATTTAATTTTTGTTAAGAATAACTCCGCATTTGTGGCACGTTTTTGTCTTTATTGACGGTCGTTTGGCCGTTTATTTTTTTATTTTTCTCAGATTATATTTGACATCGCCACGACTGATCATGATTGCACTTATTTGGTTATCCTACTGATCTTTCTTGTTTTGGATTCTCAAATTGGATTTGGATACGCGATTTGCGTTAGGAATTTTCTCACGATGCTCGGCTCTGATTTGCGGATGTCGATTTTCTCTTAGTAGTTTGATCCCCTTTGTGGTTTGTTTATCGATGCAATTAGATATGTTTAGTTTAGTTACGCGACTTGTAATCTAAAGTTATTTTCTCTTAGTTTAGTTTGATCCCCTTATATGATCTAAAGTTGCTAGTTTTTTTCATTGGTTATTGGAAATGTCCAAATTATATGTTTAGTTTACCTTTAGGATTGTAAAATCTCATTGTAATCTGAATATTTTTTTCTTTTCAATAATACTAGCGACTTCTATCAAAAGAAATTTTGTTAGAGTATAAAATTAACAATACTTATTATAGTGGTATAAAAAGTTTCTATATTTCATACTGATCCTCTATATGAATCCGCTATATGAAAATCATATCTTCATCACTGAACACTGATGCTATTATTATACATATGAATGATAGTAATTGCGAGAAAACAAAATGGGTGGAGCCCGAGGATAGCCTTGGAAGCCTCAAGGGGGCGTGGCATGGGCCAAGAACCAAGCTGAATGTCGGTTGTCACAGGCTCCAATGCTTACAAAATACATAGCCTTTTTGGGGTTTTATTTCTTCATGGAATATGAGGAGGGTTATGCAACTTGTTGGTTCACACTTCACAATCACATGCATTATTAGATTACTCATTTCTTCCACTTTGAATACTTCAAATCAACACTACACCATTTCTACCTTCTATGTTCCAAATTCAAAAGCACATTATTTATCTTCTTGCTTACAAATAATATACGACTAGGGCGAAGTAAAAAAATTTAAGTTTTAATATCAAAATTTTAAATGTTAACTCATATTTTATTAAAAATTGATGGAGATAGGTGTCAATTATCGAATGAACTATCGGTTATCTTTGCATACATGATCTCTCAATGGTATATAATTTGTTAGACTACCAGGTGGTAAGTACATGAATAAGATGCCGTACTACAGACACAAAAAAAGGTGACATATTCATTTGAGCATTCATCTACCTAAATTCAAAAAGTTGTCCCTTCAAAGTAAGTTGTACTCTACTCTTAGACATGTGACATTCCATGCTTATTCAATTTCCACCAACACAATTACTGAATTGATGTGATTGTGGTAATAAAAACAGTAAGGCAGGGTGAATACAATGTGTATTCACGCC
The DNA here is from genome assembly GCA_019671005.1 of Hibiscus mutabilis. Lineage (NCBI taxonomy): Eukaryota > Viridiplantae > Streptophyta > Magnoliopsida > Malvales > Malvaceae > Hibiscus > Hibiscus mutabilis. Next base: position 43,973,751 of record CM033756.1, read on the forward strand.
AACCTATAAGATGTTATTTACTTTTGGTCCATCGGATATCATAATTTTGTATCATGAATAATTATATTTCGATTCGAGTACGATTCATGACTCTTCTCTAGGTAATTGACATCCTCATCACTCCAAAACGGGTCTACATGGAACATTGTCAGCATCCTAACATCGATTCTAATACCAACACACGAGGAATTGTCCATTTTAACCCAACAGTAAAAATATTTCCCTGGATAGTGAAAAAATAATTAAAACCAGAGAATTTCTTCAATTGAATGTATAAGTTCCATTTTTTAGTCTTACTGCACTGCACCATAAAGTGTTTCGCGCGACCTATTCCTTTTCCTCTTGCTTTCAGCATTACAATCATCACCTTTGACTTCCTGCAAAGAGAATTAAATATCAAATAGTTTACAGAAGCAAAATTTACCTTTCATTCCAAAGACAACGCAAGTAGATTTGAAAAACAAGTAATGTCGACACTAAAAGCAAGTTTACCTTCCCAGATGCACGATTTGGGTTTTCACGACTCTTTTTCTTCTGAACTGAAAGTGGATTTGGACCCTATAAATGTCGAGAAGAAAAAAAATGTCAATGGCACCTCATAAATTAAAGAAGGCAGTTAAAAAGGAATGATACCACAGCAGTATATATGTTTCTAGATCCCTCAAATGATTTTAGCGTTTCAAACTAATGGCATGTTCGTGGATCATGGATGTGTGTAACACTGGGAAATGTTACTCGGTTGGCACGTTGATGGCAGTAGAAGTCAAATTTCGTAATGCAAGTTTGTTTACATTTTTGTGTTTCCAACTGACATGTTCTGACCATGAATCCTTGGTAACATTTCCAAAAGCAAAATAGCAAACTTACACTCTCAAAATGAAAATGCACAAACCATATAATCATCTGCAATGATTAGGCTAGAGATGTGAAAAAGTACAATTCTCACCAAACTGGTACAGGTCGGAAGATGGATAAGGAAAAGTACCTTAGCTCTCTTTCTTTTAAATCGAACTCTATCCTTCACAACTCTTTCCTTTCCTGAATAATTCCTGGTATTATGTGGCTGCAACCCTGGATTGTGACGACCCAAACCATCTTCGTCAGCTGAATCTTCTTCATCCGCATTTGCTGAAACGCTAGTAGTCCTCTTCTCTAGTGCCTTAAATTCCTTCTTGGTCATATGAAGGCGTTTTTCTTCAGAAGATTTAACAAAATCCGTCTGAAACTTAGAATGTTGCTCAACAAAAAGGGCATTTCGTAGACCAAATATTAGAGGAACATTAGGCACCTAGAGGGAGAAAAAGATACAAAATTAGAATAAGTGTTCATAGGAAAATTATAATACAAACTTCTTAAGGGAGACTAAATAACAGTTGAATGTTCAAGTTGAAAGCAAAAAACGACATATATATATATATATATATATATATATATATATATATATATATATATATATATATCCTTGAAAGAATTTAAAGTACAAAAAAGGAAAAAGAATAGAGCAAATAGCAACTATTGCTCCGACTCTTTATTTTCACGAAAAACCATGTCCAGCATATTTCCGAACACAAATGCGGTGATATGACACCCTAAGCACCCTTCAAATACATGTAAAAAAACTAAGAAAATTAAACATACTCTTCATCACATCCATATCTAACACTCACACCTGGTCCAACTAACATAGAATCAGAATAGTAACATTAAAATTTTAAAAGTGAAAAAAAAGCAAGGAAGTTAGCTTCTAAAGTTTCTTCCGGAGATCAGCATCCTGAGTAGCAAAAAAAAAGTGCTCAATATTATTTTCTTCAATAACCTCCTCAATGCAAGCATCAGCACTGACCTTCTCACGATCACTTCTAAATATAACTTTCAATTACAATTCAAACAAATTACATTCATATAAAAGAAGGCCAAACTAAGATAATTCGCATACAATTAACTTTCCACAAAGATTGTCAAAATAACAGAAACTACGTGTAAAAAATTCAGAAGCAAAAGTGATAGTACCAGTAAACTAGTCCCTGACAGTAGGGGTGGGCATTCGATCGAGTCGAGTCAAAAAATTTCGAGTTAATCGAGTTGAAGAGTCATATCTTATAAGTCAAACTTTATTTGATTTAGTCAAGTCGAGTTTATAAAATTCGAGTCAAGTTAATCGAATTGTTGAGTTTTTGTTCAAATTTAATTGTAAACATTTATAATGTTATGGTACTAATTACTTTCAATTTAAACCGTTTTTTATAACCATATAGAATACATATATATTATTATTGGCAGAATCGAAAGACTAACTCGAACTTGAAAACCAGTACACTGATTACCGAAAATTAGTTCACTAATTACTAAAAATTCCTAAGTTATTCTAATTTTTATTTTATAACACAAAATTTATTCGAAACTTTTTGAGTCGAGTTTATAAAATTATAAGTAAGAATAAGACGAGTATTTCGCATCAAGAGTTAAATAATTCGGTTTTTATTGAGTCGAGTTTTGCGCTCACTACCTAACAGATCAAAAGAGAAAGGGGTTACCTTGCAACTGCGAGTTTACGAGCTGCTTGGCATGATGCAGACTGGGCAGCACCTAGTTTTTTCTGTTGGATTAAAATTCAATAATAGTGGGCACATATGTATAATGTACGTTGCTATTATAAAGTTTAACACGTAATTAAGTGACCAATTATGTTTCACGTGTTATAAGTACTAAATTGTCATGGAATTAAAAGTGTAGATACCATAAGTTAGATTTATAACTCAATGAGGGGCAGAGTTGTAAATATTAATAAACTGTTTTAATTCAGTTTATATAAAGGGTAGTGGTCCCCGAGATATAGGTTAACTTGCATATCTCTTTTCCCCGTCTGAGAGTTGTGTGCTAAGAGGTAATATATCATCTTGGAAGATCAAACCCTCTGAAAAATCTCCATCAATGGATTCAGGTACGCTTCCGCAAATCTAGTATTTATTCTTAATGATTTGACATACATATCGATCTAGGGTTTATATTCGTATTGAATATATTTTGGTTTTAACAAGTGGTATCAGAGCCAGGTTTGTCGAATCATTGAGATCATATTTTTTGGATTAATTATCTTCCATTGTTGTTTGCCGGTTTTTTTTATGTATTTATGGTGATTTGGGTTTTGTCGGCATGAACATTCTTTGATTGCTATTAATCGGAAATTGAATTTTACATTAGGGTTTGTGCGCTTTTAAATTTTCGATTGATATATGTATATACGTTGGTTTTTCAATCGGCAATGCATGGTCGTGTATTTATAGTGATCTGTGATTTGCCTTTGTATGGATATTCCTTGATTCCATTGTTATATATGCAATTGGAGATCAGGTTTTGTCGTTGATTGCATTATTAATGGGCAATTTAGAATTATTTTTCAATTGGGAATGTCATGAAGATTGATTTGTGTTGAATTTGAGATAACCCTAGTCTCATGTTTCTTGTAATCTATTAAATTTGTTTTTTTCATAGTTATGAATATACGAGAGCCCCAAATCAAGTTTTTTTTTTTTTTGGGATTTATTAGTTACAATAAACTCAGGTTATAAAATATATTTTTATTTAAGATATATATTTAATTCGGATTGATCAAAAATTTAGTTTTGATCATTGGGTATTAAGTTAAATCTTTAGAAATAGATAAAATCATGTTTTGGCTATGTCTGATATTTTAGTGGGTTAATTGAACCACAATGTCACCAAAGTGACCGCTTCTGCGCAGATTAACTTATTTAAAATATTAAGATGTTTGTGTTTTTGTAATTCATGCGTTTATTAATTGGCCCAAAGGAAAATTAATATTTGGCCGAATTTCAAATAACACCTGTGGTGATAAATGTGTGACAATTATAAGGTAATTTATGTGTGTAATACGTTAGTCCAAAGATTAACCTGTTGTTCAACATAGTTTATTGTCAATGTTTGATTGTTACAACAAGAGTATCGCTTACAGTTAATATTACTGTCCAAAGACTTGATATTAATGTTGTGTTTGGTATCTTGAGGGGAATTAGTCATTATTTTGAATTTATTTGTTTACTTATGAATTATTGGTGTGAGCATATTTATTTATTTATTATTCTTTTGTTCTATATTCAGCTAGTTCTTCTGCTGCCACAATATCTGCTAATGTCAATTCTATACCCATGCTTAACGGGACGAATTTCAAGGAATGGAAAAGGCACTTACTGATAGTGCTTGGCTGTATGGACATAGACCTTGCGTTAAGGGAAGAACAACTTGCACCTCTCACTACGGCAAGCACCCTTGATGCAAAAAGGGATTTTGAGAGGTGGGAACGTTCTAATCACATGAGTCTGATGATCATGAAACATAGCATTCCGGAAACCTTTAGGGGTGCAGAATCTGAGGAAATTATTCAGGCTAAGGATTTCCTTGACAATATTGAGTAACGTTTTGTCAAAAACGATAAGGTTGAGATGACATCACTTCTGAATTCTTTGATGTCTATGAAGTACAAGGGTCAAGGAAATATAAGGGAGTACATTATGGAAATGTCTCATATTGCTTCAAAACTTAAGGCACTTAAGATCGAGTTTTCTGATGATTTACTCGTCCTTATGGTTTTGGTATCGCTTCCTGCACAGTTTAACCAATTTAAAATTAGTTATAACTGTCAAAGGGAGAAGTGGACTCTAAATGAGCTCATTTCTCATTGTGTTCAAGAGGAAAGAAAGGTTGAAGCATGAGAAAACTGAAAGTGCTCATTTGTCTAGTGCCTCTAAAGACAAGGGCAAGAAAAAGAAATATCAGAATGAAGCTGCTAAGGGTCCAGCTCAAAAGAAACAAGAAAATGTTCCAAATAATTGTTTCTTTTGTGACAAGCCTGGACACATGAAGAAAGATTGTACCAAATATCACGCATGGCGTGCAAAGAAAGGTATGAATCTTATTTTGGTCTATTCTGAGGTTAATTTAACTTCAGTACCTAGAAACACTTGGTGGTTAGATTCTGGTGCTACTACTCACATAAGTGTTTCTATGCAGGGTTGCCTGAGCTACCAAAAGCTAAGTGATGGTGAAAGAAACATCTTTGTGGGCGATGGAAAATCGGTGGAAGTGGAAGCAATTGGGCATTTTAGGTTGTTATTAGGAACTGGTTTTTATTTGGATTTGAAAGACACTTTTGTTGTTCCGTCTTTTAGGCGGAATTTAGTTTCAGTTTCTTTGTTGGACAAATTTGGTTATTATTGTTCATTTGGAAACAATCAGTTTACTTTGTCTTTAAATTCAAGTATTGTTGGAACTGGTTATTTAAATGCTTATGACAACCTTTATTTGTTAGATACAATTGCATCCTATAATGAAACCTTGCATGTGGAATCACGTGGTACTAAGCGAAAATTAAATAAAGAAAATTCAGCATCATTATGGCATAAACGCTTAGGTCATATATCAAAGTGTAGGATTGAGTGTCTTGTGTCTAATGGTATTTTAGAGTCCCTTGACTTCATAGACTTTAATGTTTGTGTTGATTGCATCAAGGGAAAATGTACCAAAACTAAGAGATTAGGTGCCAATCGTTCTCTACGATGTCTTAGAATTAATTCATACTGATATTTGTGGGCCATTCCCTACGGCATCTTGGAATGGTCAACAATATTTCATAACATTCATAGACGATTACTCACGTTATGGGTACCTATATCTCATTCATGAAAAATCTCAGTCTTTGGACGTGTTCAAATCCTATAAAGCTGAAGTTGAGAATCAACTCAACAAAAGGATTAAAAAAGTTCGATCTGACCGTGGTGGTGAGTACTACGGTAGATATGATGGATCAGGTGAACAACGTTCAGGACCATTTGCAAAGTTCCTAGAGGAATGTGGTATTGTCCCACAGTACACCATGCTAGGATCACCTAGTATGAATGGTGTTGCTGAGAGACGTAATAGGACTCTTAAGGATATGGTAAGAAGTATGATTGCTCATTCTACCTTACCTGAGTCACTCTGGGGAGAAGCATTAAAGACAACAGCGTACATTCTGAATAGAGTACCCACTAAAGCAAAATGAAAAAGACACCTTATGAGCTTTGGGTGGGTAGAAAGCCCACTCTAAAGCATTTTCACATTTGGGGGTGTCCAGCTGAGGCAAGGCCTTATAGGCCACTTGAAAAGAAATTAGACTCTAAAACAGTAAGCAGCTACTTTATTGGTTATTCTGAGCGATCTAGGGGCTATAAATTTTATGATCCCATAATTAAGAATATTTTTGAGACGGGAATTGCAATATTTTTTGAGGATGTTGAGTTTGGAGGGAGAAATAAGGTAAGAGACATTGTCTTTGAGGAGGAATTGAGTTTTAACTCAGTTCCTACTATCACTTTTGATGATGTTCAAGTTTCTATACCGATCATCAATCAAGAAGTGAATCCAGAACCTCAACAAGACAATGTCGAACAGCTCCCTCTTATTCAGGATGAGGTAATTGTTCCAGAAGAACAAACTCAACAACCTCAAGAACAAGTGCCATTAAGGAGATCCACGAGAGAAAGGAGAAATGCTATTCCGGATGATTATATTGTATTTCTCCAAGAAAATGATAATGGAATGATGGAAGATGATCCGATCAACTTTCATCAGGCCATGCAAAGTATTAACTCTCAAAAGTGGATTGATGCCATGCAAGAAGAGTATAAATCCATGCAAGACAATAAAGTTTGGAAACTTGTCCCATTACCTGAAGGTGCAAAACCAATTGGTTGTAAATGGATTTTTAAAACCAAGAGGGATGCAAATGGTAATGTGGAGAGGTATAAGGCACGTCTTGTAGCTAAAGGTTATACTAAAAAAGAAGGCATTGACTTTTTAGAGACTTTCTCTCCAGTTTCATCGAAAGACTCATTTAGGACAATCATGGCACTTGTAGCTCATTTTGATCTTGAGTTACATCAGATGGATGTTAAGACTGCGTTTCTCAATGGAGAAATTGAAGAAATAATTTATATGGTGCAACCAGAAAACTTTGAGTCGGGAGACCCAAAGAATATAGTTTGCAAATTAACAAAATCCATCTATGGACTCAAACAAGCTTCTCGTCAATGGTATCATAAATTTCATCAAGTAATTGTCTCGTTCGGTTTTGAGATGAATATTGTTGATGATTGCATGTATCACAAGTTTAATGGGAGTAAGTACATATTTTTGGTTTTATATGTCGATGACATTTTGCTTGCCACAAATGATATAGGCTTACTGCACGAAACCAAGAGATTTCTATCTAAGCATTTTGAAATGAAAGATCTTGGAGACGCTTCTTTTGTTTTAGGAATTCAGATACATCGAGATCGATCTCGGGGTATTCTTGGATTGTCACAAAAGAACTATATCGATAAAGTACTTAAAAGGTTTGGCATGCAAAATAGTAAACCAATAGATACCCCTGCCACTAAAGGAGACAAGTTTTGTCTTGCCCAATGCCCTAAAAGTAATCTTGAAATTCAAGAAATGTATAAGATTCCTTATACATCAGCTATTGGGAGTCTAATGTATGCTCAGGTATGTACGCGTACATTGTTGGGATGTTAGGCAGATACTCAAGCAACCCTGGTATGGACCATTGGAAAACGGCCAAGAGGGTTATGAGGTATCTTCAGAGAACAAAAGATTATATGCTCACATACAGGAAATCAGATCATTTGGAGGTCGTAGGGTATACGGATTCTGATTTTGTTGGGTGCCAAGATAGCAGAAAATCTACATCAGGCTATATTTATCTATTAGCTGGTGGAGCTATATCCTGGAAAAGTGCCAAACAGACACTTGTAGCTTTTTCCACTATGGCAACAGACTTTGTAGCATGCTACGAGGCATCTAATCATGGAATATGGCTGCGAAATTTTGTTACTGGGCTGCGTATTTTGGAGAATATAGAAAGACCACTTAAATTATTTTGTGACAATAAATCAGCAGTGTTGTATTCCAACAACAATAGGAGCTCGTCTAAGTCAAAGCACATTGACATAAAGTTCCTAGTTGTGAAAGAAAGAGTGCAAAGTGGGCAAATATCCATAGAACACATTGGGACAAACTCTATTATAGCGGATCCGCTCACAAAAGGTTTACCACCCAAGGTCTTTCATGAGCACACTGCTCATATGGGTGTTACATCATTTAAGGATATTATTGTTTGAGTGGGAGTTTGTTATTTGTTCACTTTATGTTTATGTTTATTTTCAGACATTTATGTATTTGGTTATTTTCTGATCAGAAATAAAGTATTCAGTTAATTCACTCTTTTCTTATTTGGATAAGGACCTCACTTATGTTTAAAGAAGACCAGTTGGAAATAGGCATGTTCGGTTCACATTTACATGTAATTTTCATGCTACGCATCCATGATTGATCTATGTCATTTGATTATGTTTGTATACGTGACCATTGATGGGTCCAGTCATGATTGATATGGCAAAGACCGCTTTGATCCTATATGGATATAATTGATGGACGAGATTGTTATAGAATACCTATTACATGATAGCAAATTTTTGAGCTCATAAGGTCGTACATTTGTCAGGTAACATATGTTGCCCAAGTGGGAGATTGTTGGATTAAAATTCAATAATAGTGGGCACATATGTATAATGTACGTTGCTATTATAAAGTTTAACACGTAATTAAGTGACCAATTATGTTACACGTGTTATAGGTACTAAATTGTCATGGAATTAAAAGTGTATATACCATAAGTTAGATTTATAACTCAATGAGGGTCAGAGTTGTAAATATTAATAAACTGTTTTAATTCAGTTTATATAAAGGGTAGTGGTCCCCGAGATATAGGTTAACTTGCATATCTCTTTTCCCCGTCTGAGAGTTGTGTGCTAAGAGGTAATCTATCATCTTGGAAGATCAAACCCTCTGAAAAATCTCCATCAATGGATTCAGGTACGCTTCCGCAAATCTAGTATTTATTCTTAATGATTTGACATACATATCGATCTAGGGTTTATATTCGTATTGAATATATTTTGGTTTTAACATTTTCAGCTCGGCCAGAACACAGCTGAAAACTCCCCACGACAAAAAAGGGGTTAGATTTTCATACAAAAGCAATTACTTTCAGAAACTTACACAACAAAAAGGATGAGCTTTGAACCTGGTGGTGAAAAGCTTGACGGGGCAGAAAGACAATTGGAGAGAGCTTTGTCGGCGGGTGTTAAGTCATTGTGAAGAAGGTGGTGTACGAAAGTTCCACAGCGATCAGCCAAAACCCAACTTCTATAGCTTCCGGTTAGTCTGGATTTCAGATGAAATCCGCCAGGGTTCTGCAAGGGTTTTGCTTTTAGAATATTGACGGTAAGTAGTGAGCTTAGCCTTTCTTATACGGTAATAGAATCAACCCTCGCTTACGGGTTTTGAATTTTTGTTCTTTTTAATATAGGTAAATTACGTAAATAATTACTTAACTTTATTCTTTCAAAAAGTTTAATTTTATACATTTAAAATTTTTTTGTCACATATGAAGTGGATTAATTAAAAATAACAAAATACTAATATAAAAAATTAATATTATTAAATATAAAAAATAATTTTAAAAAATAAAAGAATATTTATCCTAAAAAATTGCTCTTTCTCCAGCGTTTTCTCTCGACCTATTCACACCTGCAGCTACAAAATTTCGCCATGGCTGAAAGGAACTTAACTTCAGGCATTGACAAACCATAGCAATAAAAAAGTTACTTGCTTTTCGTCGGACCTAAATTTCTCTTTCATACCTTCTTCGTCATCCCAAGAAAAAATCTCACAAAAATTCTTAAAACCCTTAAAATCCCTTCTCTTCTCCCTTGAGTCTAAACCCGTTAAATTCCTCCTCTTTTGACTCTCTATCTCCTTTCTCACCGGCCTTTTTACCCTTCTTCCTTCACCGACAGTGACATTTGTATTGGTGTTGGACCCAACATCTCTAATCCCATCGAACAAGAGCCTCAACCCGAGTCTAAATCTAAGAAAAAATATTCTCAAAGAGGGTCAAAGGCCGATAAAATTGATGAACTGACTGAAATCGTGCTTCTTTAATTGAAGATGCAAGTGAGTTTCGAATTTGGAGGTGAAAAATAAAGATTCAAATGGGTTGACGGAAAAGGAAGATTTGGTAAGTAATTTCGATGGAAGGGAAAAAGAATGGGGTGAGGCAGATGTGGAGATGTTGAAGAAACAAATGGTGAAGAATTTAGTGAAAAAAATTTAGTCAATGAGAGGCTGTTGCTACAGCCTTTAATGAAAAACACAAACCTTTGCGCATCTCCAACAATGAAAAAACAAAGACACAATAAAAAAGATGAAGTATTTAAATCATAAAAGAGAATTTTATTTTTTTACTTTAATTGCTGACTTGGCAATGCTTATGTGGCTTAAATATACATAAAATAAGACATGTCATAACAGAGCTACTAATTTAACATAGAGTGACTAAAAAAGTTTAATGTTTAAAGATGAGTTCTCAAATTGAACGTATTAAAATTTTAGTGACTAAAATAAATCTGAGCCTAAAATTGAGTTATGATTTATGTAATTTAACCTTTTAATATTTTTTCATTAATTATCAATAAACTTTTATTTTAAATTAAACTTCATTAAGTAGTATTAAAATTAAATAAAAATTAAAATTTAAGGTTTAGATTTAAAGTTTCATATTTAAATTTAAAATAAATAAGTTATAAATAAATTTTACAAAATTTATGTATTAAAAAGGTTTTATTGTAAAAGAAAATGTTTAAATTATATTTTTTTAACTTTAGGTATTTAAAATATTTTTTGAACAAAATAAGTCTAATACTTGTTGTAATCACCCAAATCCGTCCGACGCTCCTTTTTATTATTTGGTTTTAAAATTCTTTTTTGTTATTATTTAATTTTAAAAAAACCCTGCCCGGTTTAGAAATCAAAAAATATAGAGTCGTCACCGATCATTTAAAAATGGTAGACCGGACACCAAAATAAAACCAGAGATAAAAATTTTAGGGTCCGGGAGTCGGTTACGGATGGGGAAGGATGAGCACCCCCACACCGCCCAAAATTGGTACCTAGTCGATTATTTGATGTATTGGTATTGGAAATTACGATTTCGATTAAAATTTACAATGTAATTCTTGAATGCATAAAACATCGAGAAAACCGCATCCCTATGCGCCCAGGACACAATTCTCGTTTTTTAATAAAAAAAAATCGAGAAAACCACATCCCTTTACGCACGGGATATAATTTCTCGAGGTTTTAAAGTTCGAAATTAATTTATTTAAAAATATATTTTTTTGATGATTTTGAAAACATATATGATGCAAAATTTTAAAATAACATGTAAATATATATATATATACTTAAAAGAGTAATATTTAATGTAAAACATATTTAATACTTATACTTATAAAAAAAACCTATATATATTAGGTTAGTAGTTTATATGTATATAAATACTATATGATATACATATATATAATATTAGGATAATGATAATAATATATATATACATATAAATACAACATACATAATATAGAAATAAATATATATATATATACATATATATAATATACTATATGTAATAAAATATATTTATATAATAATAACAATAATAATAAAGATAATATTTTACTACTAATAATAATATTATTATAAAAAGGTTGAAAATAAAAAAACTGAAAAAAGGACGAAAATGAAGGATATTCAAAAGTTACAAGGACTAAATGGGCAATTAAACAATGCGACAAACCCATTTTAAAAATTATTTTAGGGCAGAAGGACCAGATGGGTAATTTACCCATTAAAATCTGGTTAGATGGAATTTTAGTGGCCAAATTGAAAATTGTTTTAAAAACTCAGGGACCTATGGAGTAGTTATCCCATGCAGTAGATAATTTTTTAAAAAAAGGAAATGGATGGATGAACTAAGTGTGCAATTTACCCTTAACTTTTATCTAATAACTCAAAAATTAAAAAAAAACCCAATACTCATTTGTTTCAAACAAAAAAATAAAGAGTCTCTAAACTCTCTCTGCCCAGGCTGCCGGCCTTAGTGTACCGACTACCAGTGCCGCCGTGGACCACCGTCGGCGGCGGCGACAGTGCCGCCTCCAGTGGTCAGAAATGCGAAAGGTCGTACTTTTCCTAGCCTCCTCGACGTCCCGAGCACAAATCCAAGGTTGGATTTTCAAACCGAAGCTTTTAGGTGAGTAGATCTAAAGAAAATAGATTCGATTTATGGTTTTTTTTTACCTTTTCGGAACTGCTTCCCTCTCTTTTTTATTTTTTTTGGTTTGATATAGACACTGAAAGTATAACCCTTTTTTTGAACCGAAAGCTTTTCTTTTTTTATTTCGAAAGTCCTATTTTCTTACATTTTTTTCGAACTCAGACTCTTAAAACTTCTCTATTTTTTCTCTTCATTTTTTCGCCTTTTACAGCCGATTCATTTGGGTTTTATAACCCTAAAATAAAAATAAAATATACATGCAAGTTGCATGTTTGGTTGCTTTTTTCAAATCTAACATGATGTTTATTTCTGCTTTTGCATGTCTGTTGTGGCGGCTAGATGGGCGGCGGCTCAGATGTCAGGTGGTGGCAAGTGAAGGTGACAACGATGGCGCGAGTGGCGGCCACGAGGCATTGAGCCGCCGTGCGTGGCGTCCACGCACTGGGAAAGCTAAAGGGGCAGCGGCTAGGGTTTAATCTTAAGGTTTAGGGTTTTTAATTTGGATACTTTATGGCTTCTAGGTTGGGTCGGGTTATAAACAGGTTTAGAGTTTGGTTTAGGCCTAGGTGAATTGGGTAGGAATAAAGGGTTTTGGTTTTGGGTTCAGCTTGGGTTTTGGGTATGAATGGTAAACGAGTTATTACAGCTGCCCCTCTTTGCTCATTGTTGTGTGATGACAATAGAGCAAAGACTAAAAATGACCCATTTTGTCCAGTCCGACTGAGTTCTTCCCTCTTGACGCATGTCTTCATTCTTCGGTAGATCTTCTTTCTCTTCGATGCAAGTCTTCTTTCTTGTCTTGGTTGATCCACCTTGTCACTCTTGGGGAAGCAAAATCTTCAAAATGGGGTTGGGAAAACAAAATGAGTTCGGCTTGCTGCTTCTCTTCTTCGGCGTCGATCTTCGGTCTTCTGTCTTTAGTCTTCGATCTTCGCTCTTCGAGGATGTTGAGTTCTTTAATCAATCTGCTCCTCTGTTTCCTAGTTTGAGACTTACCAAAGTACAATGATGCTCGGTCGAAAATAGATGTCTTCTTGCTCGCTATTTTTTCTCTTTTTTTTTCTTTTTTGTTTGTTTGCTTTCTTAGCTCCATTTTCTGTTGACTAGGTGGCCCACTCCATTGGAAGTTCAAGAAGATAGGGTCAAATGTTGTAGTTCATATTTAATTGGATGGGTGACTTGCTCCATTGGAAGTTCAAGGAGAAAAGGTCAGATGTTGTAGTTCATCTTCTATTGGGTATCCCGCTCCATTGGAAGTTCAAGGAGATAGAGATACATGCATGAGCGGGGTCAAATTACTAATATTGGACAAGAAGCTCAATTTGTTCGATGCAAAAAATAAAAGCCAAAATAGTGCACACATAGGAGGTCAAAAACGATGCATCTTGGACAAGAAATCGAATCTGTTTGTAATGTCTGGAAAGTCAGCTAATTTGCGACGAGTTTTTGGATGGGATCCTGGCATTTTTGAGTCAAATTGTCTTCTAACAAATTGTCCGTCATTCAGTTACCTTTCCAACGCATCTTGAAACGCGTCAATCGAACATCAGGAACTCAAGATACGTCCAATTGACTGAAGACTGTACATGTAGAAAACTGGATACGAGATTATTACGGGATTTTGTAAAATTCAGCCCGGAAGCTAACATATAAGGCTTTGGACGAATTAAACTTAGCCCAATATATTTATTATCATTTAAATTGATGTTTTTAGGGTTTTATATACTTTAGGAACCAGCCACCCAGCCCTTATCAGCTTATCACTTGCCTTATCACCCTATTCCTTGCCACACAAGCACAAGGAGTTTAAAGGCTGCTATTTTTTTATTATTTTTAATTAGATTAGGTTTTCCTTGTTTTAGTAGAAGTTAAATTACTTTGTTTATCCTTCACCTATAAAAGGATGAAGCCTCCATCATTGTAAGAGAGATTTTCTTTGATTTATGAAATATTTAGTGAGTTTGTTTTTGCAAGTGCTGATTACTTGTGCCTTCGAAGTCTTCTTCAACATAAGTTCGACGAGTTCTTGTGAGGGAGATCATCTTCACACTCTTGTTTGCCTAGATAATCGCGTCTAGGAGGGTGGGTTAGAGTCGCTTGAGGTTGCTTGCTTAGATAATTGAGTCTAAGAGGGTGTCGAGGACAAATCAACATCAACAATTCACAAGTCATCTTCATCTTCAACCTTCACACCATCTTCCATAATTCCATAAACAAAGCTGGAATTTTCAGATTTGTTTTACCTATCTTCTTCTTAATATTTTCTCATCTTTTTATTTATATTCTTATTTCTTATCATCTAATCTTTCATCTCGTCTTTCTTTCTTTAAATTTCCAGCCTTGAATCTGAAAAATTCAAGAAAATCCCTTCTCTTTTCTCTTGAATTTTCAGATCTGCCCAAACTTCCTTGATTGAGTCTAGAGCTCCTAGTTCTTGCTACAACTTGATTGAATGCTTCTAAATCCAAGATCGTGCTACTCTATCCTTGATTTGGAAGCCTTCAATCAAGTTGTAGCAAGAACTAGGAGCTCTAGACTCAATCAAGGAAGTTTGGGCAGATCTGAAAATTCAAGAGAAAAGAGAAGGGATTTTCTTGAATTTTTCAGATTCAAGGCTGGAAATTTAAAGAAAGAAAGACGAGATGAAGGATTAGATGATGAGAAATAAGAATATAAATAAAAAGATGAGAAAATATTAAGAAGAAGATAGGTAAAACAAATCTGAAAATTCCAACTTTGTTTATGGAATTATGGAAGATAGTGTGAAGGTTGAAGATGAAGATGGCTTGTGAATTGTTGATGTTGTTTTGTCCTCGGCACCCTCTTAGACTCAATTATCTAAGCAAGCAACCTCAAGCGGCTCTAACCCACCCTCCTAGACGCGATTATCTAGGCAAGCAAGAGTGTGAAGATGATCTCCCTCACGAGAACTCGTCGAACTTATGTTGAAGAAGACTTTGAAGGCACAAGTAATCAGCACTTGCAAAAACAAACTCACTAAATATTTCATAAACCAAAGAAAATCTCTCTTACAATGATGAAGGGATCATCCTTTTATAGGTGAAGGATAAACAAAGTAATTTAACTTATACTAAAACAAGGAAAACCTAATCTAATTAAAAATAATAATAAAAATAACAGCCTTTAAACTTCTTGTGCTTGTGTGGCAAGAAATAGGGTGATAAGGCAAGTGATAAGCTGATAAGGGCTGGGTGGCTGGTTCCTAAAGTATATAAAACCCTAAAAACATCAATTTAAATGATAATAAATATATTGGGCTAAGTTTAATTCGTCCAAAGCCTTATATGTTAGCTTCCGGGCTGAATTTTACAAAATTCCGTAATAATCTCGTATCCAGTTTTCTGCATGCGCAGTCTTCAATAAATTGAACGTATCTTGAGTTCCTGATGTTCGATTGACGCGTTTCAAGATGCGTTGGAAAGGTAACTTAATGACGGACAATTTGTTAGAAGACAACTTGACTCAAAAATGCCTGGATCCCATCCAAAAACTCGTCGCAAGTTAGCTGACTTTCCAGACATTACAAACAGATTCAATTTCTTGTCCAAGATGCATCGTTTTTGACCTCCTATGTGTGCACTGTTTTGGCTTTTATTGTTTGCATCGAACAAATTGAGATTCTTGTCCAATATTAGTAATTTGACCCCGCTCATGCATGTATCAGATAGGGTCAGATGTTGTAGTTCATCTTCTATTCCACAAACTTGTATTGGTACTCATTCTGCTGCCACTCTAGGGAGATGAGACTAACGTATCTTCATTTCATTCGTTTTGAATGTCTAAGGCCTCCTTATGGGTTTGTGCCTTGGGGATGTTTGAAAAAGATCCTTTCAAGGCGCCCATTTAGGTTTTCACCTTGATTTTCATTTTTTGTCATTTTTTGTTTTTTTTTTCTCTTTTTTTACTTTTTTGCTTTTTTCTCTTTTTTTCTCTATTTTTCTCTCTTTTTTTATTTTTTTTATTTTTTCAATTACAAAATTTAAAATAATGTAAACTTAAAAGCCAGTAAATTTTGACCAAACTACCATATTGACGAGGAGACAAGGTCTGAAGTTTGTAAAGTTGATCCAGCTACGACACCAACAAAGAGGCATGATCTGAAGTTTGTATTTGACCAAGCTACCATACCGCCGAAGAGACAAGGTTTGCAATTTGTAAGGTTGATCTAGCTATAACACCGACGAAGAGACAAGATCTGAAGTTTGTAAAATTTTGATTTGATTTGATTCTTTTTACTCCTTCGTATCGCAGAGGCTAGACTCTGTCGAAAATTATCTGTTTCTTCTTCTTGAGGATGCCAAACGATCTTCTTCTTTCTCTTGGGTTTCACTCCTTTATGTCAAGGGCATTGAAACTTGATGGAAGTGATCTTCTTCATTTTCTATGTTTCTAAGGCTTCAGTTTGGATTCGTGCCTCGAACATTTTCAAAAAGATTATTTTTAAGGTGTCATTTCGGGTTTTCACCTTTCTTTTGAATTTTTTTCTTTTCTTCTTTTTTTTATTTTTTTGATTTTTTCTCTCTTTTTTCATTTTTTCTTTTTGATTTTTTTCTCTCCTTAAGTAAGGATGAAACTAGGACGTTTATTTTGTTGAAAAATGATAAAGTTAAAAATGTCCTTATGAAAGGACTGAGTTATGAAACTCGGTTTTAGAAATTATCCAAAAGTTTGGAAAATATCCTTTTGGAAGGATTGAGTTATGGGACTCAGTTTTTGGAAATTATTCAGAAGTTTGGAAATATCCTTGTAGAAGGATTGAGTTATGGAACTCATTTTTGGAAATTATTCAGAAGTTTAGAAAAATATCTTTATGGAAAGATTGGGCTATGGAACTCAGTTTTTGAAATTATCCAGAAGTTTGGAAAATATTATTATGGAAGGATTGAGTTATGGAACCCAATTTTGGAATTATCCAGAAGTTTGAAAAATATCCTTATGGAAGGATTGGGTTATGGAACTCAGTTTTTGAAATTATCCAGAAGTTTGGAAAATATCCTTATGGAAGGATTGGGTTTTGAAAGTATCCTTATGAAAGGATTGAGTTTTGAAAATTATCCAGAAGTTTGAATAAATATCCTTATGGGAGGATTGTGTTTTGAAAATTTTCCAGAAGTTTGGAAAAATATCCTTATAGAAGGATTGGGTTTTAAAATTTTTTCCAGAAGTTTGGAAAAATATCCTTTTGGAAGGATTGGGTTTTGAAAATTTTCCTGAAGTTTGGAAAAATATCCTTATGGAAGGATTGAGTTTTGAAAAGTATCCTTATAGAATGATAAAGTTTGTTTTTGAAAGTTATTTCCTGTATTTATGCAAATGGGATGTATGTGTATGCTTTTGCAATAATGTAATGATACAATGTTATGTATGTCATGATGTATGGTCATATTTAAAAGATGCAATGATGCATATGCCTCCAAGTATGCTTTCATTGATGCATGGTCACATTTTTGTGATGCAATGTTATGTTTGTCATGATGTATGGACATGCATGAAATATTCACAGGGATCTTCTTCCTTTTGGTTCTTTTCTATCTTCTAATTTCCTCGAGCAAAAGCTTGCCCCTCGAATCTTCTTTGTTCTTATTTTCAAATTTTTGAGCTGAAAGACCTTTGCATGCTCGTTTCTTTTTATATTCTCGAGGGAACGACGGCTTTGCCCGATCGATTGTTGCCCCAGATATCATTCTGACTGAATACCTTTGAAGGCTTTCTTTCTTGTTTTGAATAGGCATGGGCCTTAGATCTTTGTACCTTATATCTCTGATGCAAGAAACCTTTTTGTTTCAAAAAATATTTTTAAAATGAGATTTTTTTATGAAGTGGAGGGATTAAGTGCTTCCAGATTGTTTGGAATTAATTGTTGGGTTAGAACCGATGTGGTTGTTGAAAATATGGACAAAAGTTTTGGAAAAAGTATGAATAAATTAAATTTTGAAATTTTGTTTTTGTTTTCAAAATAAAATATAGGGAATGTATTGAATAATCATATGCCCTTACAAAAGGTTTCCCTTTTTACCTTCGGGCCTACGTAAAAGGTTGATTTCATGCATTACTCAAAAGATTTAGGCTATAAAGACACCCCAACAAAAAGAATTAAGCCTCTGCAGGTTATTCATTCTTCTTCAGTCCTCAATTACGTCTGAGGGACCCCGTTGTTAAACTTTAGAGTGTCGTTCTCGATCAGACTCTGCACCTTGTTCCTCAATGCCCTACAATTCTCCGTGCTGTAGCCCGAGCTTCATATATGATAGTCGCAGACAGCGTCAACGTCGTACCCTTCTGGGTAAGGAGGCTCTTTTCGGTTTAGACTGGACCGGGGCTATCAAGTTCTTTTCTACAAGTATCGAGGGTAGCTCTACATAAGTCATCGGGATTGGATAGATAATTTTTTTGAGAAGCTTTCAGTCGATGTGAGGACGAGTAGCTCAGCTGGCGTGAGGACTGAGGTTGGCTAGTCGAATAAGATCCCACCATATAAACTTCTGACTCTTCTCTTTCTTGGCTAGGGTCGGTAATCTTCCCTTCTCTTATAGCTGTTTCAATGAGTTCGCCAGATACCACGAGGTCTTCCAATAGTTGCATTGCCAACATGTATTTCAAGAATGGATTTTTCAGAGTCCTTACAAATATAGGCGTTATTTCTTTCTCGAGCAATGGTGGTTGTACTTGTACAGCAACATCTCTCCACCTTTGTACGTACTGCCGGAAGCTCTTATCAGGCCTCTTTTCTATGCTATGCAGTGTTTGACGATCTGGATCGATGTCAGTT
This sequence comes from Hibiscus mutabilis, assembly GCA_019671005.1. Taxonomy (NCBI): domain Eukaryota; kingdom Viridiplantae; phylum Streptophyta; class Magnoliopsida; order Malvales; family Malvaceae; genus Hibiscus; species Hibiscus mutabilis. Next base: position 43,992,773 of record CM033756.1, read on the forward strand.
ATATGTTTGTACTGCTCGGTGAAGGCTTTGGCTAGATCCTTCCATAATCGTATCTGGTATTGGCTTAGTTGGTTATACCACCTGGCAGCAGACCCTTTTATGCTTTCTTGGAAACAATGGATTAAGAGTTTCTCGTTGCCAACATGCCCTGTCATTCTTCGGCAGAACATGGTAAGGTGAGCTAATGGAAAGCTTGTTCCGTTGAACTTTTCAAATTCTAGTATCTTGAACTTTGGAGGTATCACCAGATTCGGGACTAGACTTAATTTTCTTGCATCTACCTCATATGATGCACTTGCCCCTTCTACAGCTTTGGATTTCTCTTCAACCCGTCTGCACAAATCTTTAATCCGCTTGACCGCCTCGATCCTTGCTTGACCTATCTTGTTGATGATGCTTGGATCAGGGATGACATGCTCACTAGGGTTATTTTGGGCATTAATTCCCCCATGTGATGAAGACCCAGTTTGAGGACCTTGTTGCCTTTCAACTGGAATCGGTACTTGTAGATGTGTCTTGTCGTATGTACTTTATGCCTTTTATAGAGCACTGGGGTCAATGACCAATCCTTTTCTTCTCTTAGGATCTTCGTCGGCCAGCATAGAAGCTATTTGAGCTAGCAGATCCATTTGTGATTTCGCGATATGATCGCGAGTTGCTTGTTGTGCCTTCTCGAGCTTCTCATTTATATCACTCTTCATGTCTTCTCATGCTTGCTCTACTCTTGCTAGACGACTCTCCATTACTTTAGTTTTACTTCAAGTTGAAAAGCTGATGCAGGTGGAGCTGACTCGGATGCCCCAGATAGCTGCAATCGGAATTTACGGAATCAGACCCTTTTGATTTGGAAATGATGATGCATTATGATGAAATACAAATATGAAAATGCATAAGATGTAAATGCAATGCACAAACAAAATAAACATGTTAGTACAGATAAAAAAACAGTAATTTTCATAAAACAAACAGTATAAAACCTACCGATAGGCATGCTTTATTTGAAAAGGTAATCTTACTCGTCATGCTTTCTACCCGAATATTATTATTTACAAAAAGAAAGATCATACCCTGTATGTTTTCTACCTGGCATATTTTTATTTATGGAAAGAAATATCCTACCCGGCATGATTTCTACCCGGCAATATAAACAGAGTCCTACCCGGCATGATTTCTATCTGGCATATTATTATTTACAGAAAGAAAGATCCTACCCGGCATGATATCTACCCGGTATACTATTATTTATGGAAAGAAAAATCCTACCTGGCATGGTATCTACCCGGCATATTTTTATGAAATAATTCTATAGAGTAGACAAAAGGTTAGAAGTGTTTCTCTTTTGAACTTTTAACGGGTTCCATTTCTAGAGCAAGGCTCCTATAGTCCATTACATGAGGTTTAGTTCTAGGGAAGGGTACCCGAATTGTCCTCGATGTCCCTTACTAAAGGTAACAAGGCCCCCGATCCTCACCCATTATAGGCTTCAAACGGAGCAAGTTCAATTCAGGGGAATACATCCCTTATGCTTATACGGAGGTAACCCACATGAAAACATAAGAAATATATCACGAAAGCGATTCACCAACCTATACGGTGGTAACCCACACGAAGGCGATATCACACTTCCACTTAAAAAGGACGGAGCTCGGGTAGAAAGCTCATGGAATGAAATGCAAGTGCACTGTGTGTGAGGAGAAACTCTTAAACCTTTTGACACCCTATTTCTATATTCACTTATACTAAGCAGTAAAAGTAAAGCAATTATATTTACAGAAAATAAAATGCATTTCCTACTAACTAAAGACAGAATCATATATTACATTAAAATCAAATTTGTAAATTTCCAACACTAACACTAAAAATATTCGACTTGTGGCTTGACTCTCTTTTTTATTTAAAAAGTCCCCAACGGAGTCGCCAGCTGTAATCACCCAAATCCGTCCGACGCTCCTTTTTATTTAGTTTTAAAATTCTTTTTTGTTATTATTTAATTTAATTTAAAAAACTATGCCCGGTTTATAAATCAAAAAATATAGAGTTGCCACCAATCATTTAAAAATGGTAGATCGGACACCAAAATAAAACTAGAGATAAAAATTTTAGGGTCCGAGAGTCAATTACGAGTGGGGAAGGATGAGCACCCCCACACCGCCCAAAATTCGTACCTAGTTGATTATTTAATTTCTTGCTATTGAAAATTACGAATTCGATTAAAATTTAAAATGTGATTATTGAATGCATAAAATATCGAGAAAACCACATCCCTATGTGCCCGGGACACTACTTCTCATTTTTTAAAAAAAAATTGAGAAAACCGCATCCCTTTACGCACGAGATATAATTTCTCAAGGTTTTAAAGTTTGAAATTAATTTATTTAAAAATATATTTTTTGATGACTTTGAAAACATATATGATGCAAAATTTTAAAATAACATGTAAACATATATATATATATATATATATATATACTTAAAAGAGTAATATTTAATATAAAACATATTTAATACTTATACTTATAAAAAACCCTATATATATTAGGTTAGTAGTTTATATGTATATAAATACTATATGATATACATAAATATAATATTAGGGTAATGATAATAATATATATACATATAAATACAACATACCTAATATAGAAATAAAAATATATATATACATATATATAATATACTATATTTAATAAAATATATTTATATAATAATAACAATAATAATAAAGATAATATTTTTACTAATAATAATAATAATATTATAAAAAGGTTGAAAATAAAAAAAAACTGAAAAAGGACGAAAATGAAGGATAGTCGAAAGTTACAGGGACTAAATGGGAAATTAAACCATGCAGAAAATCCATTTTGAAAATTACTTTAGGACAGAGGGACCCGATGAATAATTTACCCATTAAAATCTGGTTAAATGGAATTTTAGTGGGCAAATTGAAAATTGTTTCAAAAACTCAGGGACCTATGGAGTAGTTATCTCATGCAGAAGATAATTTTTAAAAAAGGGTAATGGACTGAGGGACTAAGTGTGCGATTTACCCTAAACTTTTATCTAATATATAAGTCAAAATTAAAAAAAAAAACCCAATACTCATCTGTTTCAAACAAAAAAAATAAAGAGTCGCTAAACTCTCTCTGCCCAGGCTGCCGGCCTTGGTGTGCCGACCACCAGTGCCGCCGTGGACCGTCGTCGCCGGCAGCGCCCCCTCCGGTGGTCCTTTTTATTTTGATTTTTGGTTCGATATAGACACTGAAAGTAGAACCTTTTTTTGAACCGAAAGCTTTTTTTTTTATTCCGAAAGTCCCCTTTTCTTACATTTTTTTCGAACTCAGACTCTTAAAACTTCTCCATTTTTTCTCTTCATTTTTTTCGCCCTGTTACAGCCGATTCATCTGTGTTTTCTAACCCTAAAATAAAAATAAAATATACATGCAAGTTGCATGTTTAGTTGCTTTTTTTTTCAGATCTAACATGATGTTTATTTCTGCTTTTGCAGGTTTGTTGTGGCGGTTGGTTGGGCGGCGGCTCAGATGTCAGGCGACAATAAGTGGAGATGACAGCGATGGCGCGCGTGGCGGCCACGAACTGGGACAGCTAAAGGGGCGGCGGCTAGGGTTTAATCTTAAGATTTAGTTTTTTTTTAATTTGGGTATTTTATGGATTCCGGGTCGGGTCGGGTTATAAACGAGTTTAAGGTTTGAGCCTAGGTGAATTGGGTAGGGATAATGGGTTTTGGTTTTGGGTATGAATGGTAAACGGGTTATTACACTTGTTTTGCACCCATTTTTTGTGTGTTACATTAACATCCCTTAAAAAAATTACAAGCCAAGTAGAACATGACAATTGGTGGGATTTAAATTTATAATTTCTTTTAAATACTTTTTAAAATAAAAACTTTAATTTAAAACATCCTACAATTCTGAAAATTCTAAAAAGAAAATTAACTTAAATTCTCAAATCCATCAATTTATTTGTTATCGCCGTTGAACCAACCATCACGGTTCACATCTTTAGTCGTCAAACTCCTATCAAATACTTTACTTTTTCGCCATCTTAATCAACAAATGGCATGTTGATTAATGTTGAATCTCAAAAAAATTTAATTGAACGACGAACTACGAAACATCGAAAGGAGAAAACTTAATTGCAACAGTGATGATTCGGCGTTACGATAGTGCCGGGATTTGAGAATTTTAAGATTATTATGTGAAATTAGGAAAATTTATGTTTTTTAATTTAAAATAAAACATCAAAAGAAATTAAAATCAAAGTCACATGTCTCAACTCTTTTAACTGATTAATTTTAAAATGTTAATAAGATTAAATATTAGACTCTTAATATTATAACAAAATTAATATTAGACACCTATTTTGACAAAAAATAGCTATTAGAGCAAAAACTTCAATTAAAAACTAAAGAGCAAAAACTTCAATTAAGCCATTAAAAAACTAAAGATTAATTTAATTATCAATCAATTAGTCTAACTAATTGATGAAACACGAAATTAGTCAGGATCATAAATTCAAAATTTGACGTTGTAAATATAACAAATTAAATTGAAAAAAAAAACGACTGTAACAAAATTTTATAGTATTCGATCGAATTAATCACGATAAATGTACAAATCACACCAATCACTTTACTATTAACAACAAATATTGGTTTACAACAAAGATTTCTCATCTTTTATGATATATAATAATAATTTGAATTAATATTAATATTTTATAGTAATTAAATTTAAATGAAAATATTAATTTTATTTATAAAAAATGTATTCCAGAGAGGAAGTTAGAAAACCTCTAACGAGAACTTACCATGTGCATCGGTCCCCAGAAAATTAAAATTGATAGTACAAATTTAAATTTAATTGTACAAATTAGGCTAAATGTACTATACACTGTACGGTTAACCATCTTAAAACCCTAAGAATCTGTTCTTATTAACAGAAGTTTCGTAAATCTAAATTTGATTGATAATTACACATTAATTTAATGAATAGTCAATATTAGTTCGATTTAATTAATCCCAAAATCTGATGAACTTGTTTTAAAATATCAATTCTTATTTATCATGTATTTTTTTCTCATTGGATTTTTCTTTTTTTTTGAATAAATAATATTTTATTTATTCAAAAACCTTAAAGAGACTAAACCGTCTGTACAAAACCTCAACAAACAAACAACATGAAAAACTAAAAAATAATTACAAATTCCATATGCCTACTAAAAAAGAAGAGGAACCAGTGAACCTTGAATACCCTCCCAGCCTCTATCAAACCACTTGTTTGATTTGCAGAAAAATTTCCTCAATAGTTCGAACCTTTCTGCCATGTAACCTTTCATTCCTTTCCTGCCATACAAAATAGTTAAGACTATTCCAGGCCACACGAGTTACAATAGCTAGGAAACATTTTCCCTTGCCAACAGTTTGCACCCAACTCAAGAATTCAGTCCAACAAACAGCAGTATCCTGCAAATGACAAGCATGCATCACCATACCCCAAACCTCCTTAGTAAAAATACAATCTCAAAATAGGTGATCTCGCGTCTCTAAACCATTACCACATAACAAACAAACAGAATTGACTACTAAACAAAATATTTTGCTAATTAGGTCACTCAACTTTTAATTTTGTTTCAATCAAATTACTGTTATTAATTGTTAATAAAACTGTTGGTCTCACAATCGAACAAATTTGTATAATGACACATTTGGTTTGCATTACTTACATATTTTATCAATTTAGTCTTAAATTTTAACAATTCAATAATATGTTGACACATGACATCATCATGGACGGAGTTAAGATTAAATATTATGAGGGGTTGATTTGTTTTATATCAAAATTAAGTATGTAAATCTAAAATTGGGAGAGACAAAAACTTTAGTTGTCTAATATCTAAACGGATAAAAACCTAAAATATCATTGTATCAAAAATTTTGGGGCCCACAGCTCCTATCAATGCCTTTATGGATCTGTTCATTGGTGAAAATTGAAGAAAATAAAAAAATGGATTTCAAGCTAATCAAACCCAAAACCTATAAAACATCAACACTTGACCATTACATCAAGCTAAATATTTATTTCATGGTTGAAATAAATTATATTTAGTTTAAATTGCAGCTGATACAAAATATTTTTTTGATTGATACACGATTCTTTAATAATGTGTATACACCTTATAAATAAAGTTGTTTTAACTCGCACCACATGAATGATTGAATTGAAGGTGTTGTTAGATGGGTGGCGTTGAATTGAACTTTTTTTTCTCTTTTACTCCATATTTCTCTCAAACATGCTTCCAAACATGTTATAAGTTGAATCGAATAATTTTGATTTATTGTTGAATTAATTATTTTTAATAGTTGAAATTAAATTTTTAAATTATATATAATTCACTTTTTTTACTGTAATTTTTTTCATTACTTACTATTAATTCTAGTCATTAATTTTACTAATCCAACAATAAAAAAACGTATAAAATTCGTAAGTTTTAACGGATCTCAATCCATATATATAGAGAGAGATAGGATCCTCTATTCCTTTCACATTATGATCATATTTGATAATTAGCGGATAGTTGATAGTATCAACTGATTTGACTAGTGGATTGCATTAGCTGATTTATATAAAAATGTTTTGTAAAATTAACTGATAGCTGTTTGATTATTTGAACAAGCAAAATGATATATAAGGATAAGATTATATTCAACATTTGTTTGAATAATTTATTAGTTATTAATACTTTATATCTATTAATATTAATTAGATTATGAAAATATATTTTTTTAATATCATTACTAAGCATATATGAAAGATGTATATATTATTTTTTATTTGTGAAATTATCTTTTTAATATAATTTTAATATTTTATTAAAATTATATTAAAAAATAATTTTACAAATAAAAATAATTTTAATATTAAATTTAGATGTATGCATTAATTTTTTATTTATAAATATTTATTTTGAATATATTTTATTAATTATTAAATTTAAATAAACATACTAATTTCTTATTTATGAAATTGTTTTTTTATTTTATTAGTTATTTAAATTTATGTTATTTAGAGAATTTTTTATAATTATCAAGGAATATTTACAAGTCTTTTATCCAAACCTCTAACTCAAAAAGCTTCTCCTGAAATGAGCTTTTTCAAAATGAAAAGTTTCACCTCAATCCGCTATTACAATCCTCTATTTACCAAATATTTAAATTCGCGGATTTGACTGGTTAAATCTATAATTTTAGAATATTGGAGGAGTGTAAATTAATTGTTGAGATTAAAAGTTAGAAATGCATATATTTTTAAGTGAAAAGAAAATAGTTTAATCTCAGTCATTAATTTAAACTTATTCAATGGTCCTAAATTAATGTAAAACTTTATAAATTTTATCCTAACTCATATAAACTCGAGCAATTTAATTTTTATCTCGAATCTATTTTAAAATTTTAAAGTGAAATTTGGTCAAATTCGAACTTAAATTTAACTCAAACTCAAGTTTCTTATAAGTTGGCATTAACTTGATTATACCTATATACATAGGGTAAAGCTTTGTCCATTACTTTCCATTTATTATTATTAAATAATAAACTTAATCCCCATTCACAACTAATCATAAACATTATTTATATAATCTGGATCCAACACATATGTATGGTAATGATTAATATATTATTCTTTTTGTCCCATTAAATTTGTTCTTTATTATTTTTTTAGTCAATTTTTTTTGATTTTAAATTTTGATTATTTAAAATTTATTATTGATAAAAATATAAAAAAATATATATTTTAGAAACTTTCAATCATGTAGTTTCTTAATATATAGTTTATAAATTAAAATAATTATAATTAAAGTTTTAAAATTTTGAATTTTTAAAAGTGAATAAAAAAATAACTTTTGTAGGACAGAGGGAGTAAAAAACAATGTACGTAATAATAATTAACTGGGTTTTAACATGCATGTACGAAGTATTCCGTTAGGATGAAATGGATGATTAAATTTTATAATTTTACTATTGAGTTTGGAATATTACGAACTTTTATTAAGTTGATAGTTCCAAATAATTTCTATATTTTGAGATTTAATTTAATTTTATCAATCATATTCAGTTAAATCAATTCAAAATAAAAACTAACAGAATATGAGAAAAATACAATAAAATTATATTTAAAAAGATACATCAAAACAAACAAACAAACACGTAGATAAATCTCAATAAAACAAATAAAAGGGTCTGAATGATCTTCTCACCAAACTAATAAACTATTGCATGTTCTAATTAGCTGAGCCGGGGTACCTTTAATTAAGTTTAGTGATGTCTTGCAAATGGCCATGCTGTTTTTTATTTTTTTAAGGACAAATGGCCATGCTGTTGATTCCACACCACTTAAGTTAATTTTTTAACAATTGTCACCAACCATACTAACATGTTTTTCTTACAAAGTTGATGCTATAAAATTTGTTTTTTTTCATCTCAAAAAAATTGTTTTTTTTATCTTTTATTTATATATATTCTAAAAAATGAGATAGGATCTACTTAAATAATATAAAATTTTTAACTCTTACACGTTTTTTGATTTGTTTGATAGGAGAAATAGATGGCTGAGATTAACTCTTTATTTTTTTTTCAAATGATAATTTTCACATTGCTTATTGTTAATCTCAGTCATTCATTCCACTCATCAAACGATTTAAAAAATGTGTAAAAATTAAAAACTCTTACACTGTATAGTTGGATTCTACCCCTTTAAACTAAGTTAATTATGAATTCTTTCCTCACTTTTTAAACATTTTTATTTTGTCTCCTATCTCTAATTCTAACTCCATTCCTGATGAGACGAAGGATATAACACGTGCTTTTATTCATTTTTTGCCTTTGTTGTCGTACAATGCATCAGTTGTAAATTTAATCAATGCATTTTAATTTTCATATTTTTGGATTTATATTTTTTAAGTTTTGATCTTGACCTAATCTGTTGCGATTATTTCTGTTTGATCATAAATTTTTGCCATCAATCCATGTATTTGTACGTAAATTATAAATTTAGTTTATGTTCTTCAATTTAATCTTTTTTTAGTCCATATGATTTAGTTATATTATCCCTATGTGGTTTGAATTTGAACTAAAATTTGAAAAAAAATACAAGTATCAAAATCTGATCAAAGTAAAATATAGATATTAAATCCAAAACTTATGCATTGTAACACCCTAAACTCGGATGTAATATTTGGGTTTTAAACCCCACACGTTTTCATAAAAAATCTCAACTCGGTTTTGCCCAAACAAGGTATTTTCCAAAAATATTAAATCCAATAGTTAAAAGCATAGACAAACAATTCAAATCATTACAAAGGGGCTCTACTTTAATTTAAAACATTTGACTTGATTAATAAAATTTAAAAAATAAGAATTACAGTCTCCACCACGTAAGGTCCTATGAATACACAGCCCACTAAACACAAGTACCATACTCTGAAAATCACCACATGTTGGAATCCCGTACTGATGATGCTCCTCGATCTCAAGATCTGACGATCAACCTACGCACAGAAACAACAATTCGAGCGTTGAGCTTACAAAGCTTAGTGGTACACATCTACTTTACTATACTTCATGCTAATCATAAACCTAAGCATGCAAGCTAGTACGAGCAATAAGGAGAGATAAATAAACACATGACGCTACCACTAGTCTCTTAAACACATAACAACCAATAATGATGCATAAAATCTCACATAGCAATCATAAGGATCATACCACAAACCTGGAGTGAGGCCCGGTACCACTAAGCTTCGGGATCATACATTCGACAATCTTTAACCATGGTGTTGCAACACACTCTTTCTCTCACTGGGTATTCAGATCCCATCAATCAATAGTGACTCAACCAAACAAGTGTCTAAACCGAAAACATTATTGACACGATTACCATACAACACACAACACTGGCACAATTACCATAACTCTATGGTTTCTATCAATTATCAAGCCACCCATTTAAGTTTACCAACTTGTTAATACATTATGAAAGTTTATATTAATCATCCTCATTAATTATCTCTATTAATCCATATTATCTCATTAATATTCTATGTCAATTTCCATATTTTTATTAGCATAATAGATTATCTTGTTCAGTGGGTACCATATTCAAACACGAGTATCGGTACGGTACCCCTGGGTACCGGTACTCATACGCATGCCGATACTGATATCACTTACTAAAAATCCTAGATTTTCACAAGTACCGATACGGGCCAACCCGTATCGATACGACCCCCAATCGCGTACCAGTATGGCTGAAGCTCGTACTGATACCTTATTCACGGGTTCGTGCAATTTCCTCAAATTACGATAGTACAACGCTTTATTCGATCCCTAAAGCTTATGAAAGTCATTAGGATTTGTTTACTAACGTGTCCATTCAATTAATATTAATTACCGGCTTTATAATTATTTAATCGAGTATTTATCCCTTAAGCATAATTCCCATTGAATCACGTTAAGTCATTTCAAACAAACATACAAGGCATCATAATTATCAATCAATCAAACAGTCATCAAGTAATTATACAAGTATCTCAAATGACCCTAAACAGTCTCTAAAGCCTCTATGAGTCTTATCATATTCACAACATCATCGTGCCTCACACATATATCAAGTCTTATGATACATGTCTCTCAATATGCTTATTTATCGTCTACCTATTTCGCGAACATTAACAAGCAAGGCAATTACACTTATGATAATCATGAAGCAATATGAGTTCGAGGTGTACTAACCTTAAGCAATTATCAATAAATCCTTACTCAAGCTCCTCAAACGCTCATCTTGATCTGGTATTCAAGCCCGAACAATCATCATAAATATACAAATACCACAAATATTAATTAACCTTATTCACTAACTAATCCACAAGGTCAAATGCGTAAAAACATCTTATCGGGTTTGAATTTGGCAAAACGGACTGCGCCAACGGACTCAAAACATCGAGAAACCCCCAGGTAAGGTCCTCTAAAAAAGTCAACACCGGTTGTAACCCCTTGACCCAACCTAGACGCTAGACCGAACCGAGCGAGCTATATTGGGCTTGCCAAAACAAACCCGAGAGATTTACGTTAGAAAATGGTCCATTTTTTCATTTTATCTTATCTAAATGCTTTATTTAGTCCTAAGGTGATCATGCTGGCAACGATGAAGATTACAACTCAATCGGGTGTCGAATAGACATCCAATTGCACGAAATTGCATTTCAGGGATCAAAATGTAATTACAAATATCTATAAGGACTTCTTAGAAATTAAAGTTACCAACCCCTATTTAGTTAGGTTTCATGCATACAGGTTAAATTTCAACTTAAAATAATTATCCAAACTCATTTAATTGTATGATCAAGAAATATGGACTAAACTGCATAAAATCAAACTTCAACAAGCATTTTAATTGAATTAACGAATTGTGTATTGGTACACTAACACCCCGTATAGATACGCTTGAGGATCATACCAGCATATCGATACGGGTGTGCAATATCTGAAACATGTAATTCTAGTAGCCAAAAGGCGTATTGGTACGGTTGCTCGTGTACCGACACCAAGCCAAAATTTTAGCATCGCGTACCGATACGGCCACTAGGTGTATTGGTACGCCAAGGAATTTTTACCCAGATTAAGACGAGAAAGGTCATCGCATACCAATCCTTGAGGATCCGTACCGGTACGGACATACCTATAATGACCTCTTGGTTGAACATATGACACTTTGACTCAATCTAACATACTTTTAAACATTACCTAATCATCATATGACACCTCAAACATCATTTTCACAGTCATGCGAGCATGATAAAGGATCACATGCAACTTATCACATCCAAGCAATTGTCCTATAGGCATGATCTCTACCCAAGCATGCAATTTGTTTCCCAACCCCTCAAAACCAAGCAATAAGCATCATACAAGTCCAAAACATCAAACATAACTTGTACAAACAGGAGTATCCAAAATAAACCTCCTAAATACAACTTGGTCACATTACCTCTTACCATTAAATATTTGTAAAATCATACTTGAAAATACTTTGACCCTTGGATCTCCTCTTGCCTACTTGTTGTCTGAGAGTGCTTATTTCTCTGCATTGATGAGGAAGGAGAGCGTAAGCTATAAGCTTAGTGAGGGAATCTCAAAAGCACTCACCAATGCATTTAAAACCATTTTAATTTAAATCTAATGTATAAGTCTCGTACCAAAACATCTCATGCTTCTATGTTCTTTCTGAATATGCATATTTAAATCATTTGCAACACATGTATCATAGATTTCTATCACAAACCTCAATTTAAGCTTCATACGCCAAAATCTCTAAATAGCAAGCTTAAAGAGCATCTCATGTATAAACCATATTATACAAAACATAATCCATTTCTCATGATACATCATCTCATATATTGGCATTCAAGTGACTCAAAAACAAGTTTCATTCTATTTTATAAAAACACATCGGATACACGGATTTCCCTAATAGTTCATTCGACCACTTCACATGCATCCTCGAACCGGAGCAACCCTCAACGGTTATAACATATAAATCCATTAACAGGAGAATTGGCACACTCTTGACCCCTCGACCACTTCGGTTCTCATGGTGGAGCATGGCACACTCTTGACCCCTCGACACACATGAGGCGACTTATTACAGTGCACTTTAAACCCTATGGCTAGCCAACTATATCCGATAACATTTTACCTCACCCACTTTCCAATATACTCAATAAAAACCACATTAACTTGTTATTTTACATATGCATCAATTCAAACCGTTTTCCAATACATTAAGCCATGTATTCTAGCATTATCAAAATTCTTTCATAAATCATTTGTTATGCTCAATATCAACATGTATGATCATTTGCAACATCTTTCATTTCTAAAACATACATATAAGAGTAAGTAATCAAATTTATAAATATGTGCATGAGATTGAATTTTGTAAAACCGAAAACGAGATAGAGCTCAAGTAATACTTACTTCCGAGCTCAGATAAGTGTTTCAAACTTATTCTAAACTCCTAACAACCATCTTCAAACCTTTTAAAAGTAGTAAAACTCGTTTCCACTCACTAACAACCCAAAGCTCTCTTGCTGTTGCGAGAATCACACTTCTAAAGCTTTTGCAACCTCTCTAGAAGCTAAAGGATCTAACTCCCCTACTTTACCCAATCAAAAACAGAGGATTAAATGCACCTCCATCATCTCTAATTTCAGCAACCATCAAACACAACTTTGCCTCACTAAAAACCATCAAACACCTCTCTAAAACAACCAAAATCATCATCAAACTTCATCTAAACAAAGCCTATGATGCCCTAGTTTTTGGGCTTAGTGATTTTGAGGTTTGTTAGACGGTCCGGTGGATCGGGTGAGAGAATTTGAGTTGAGTTCAGGAATAAATATTTTTGAGTAATATAAAATATGGAAAACGGTTAAAAATCATATTTAAATATATGGAAGGTATTCGTGAAATCAATTTTGGAAAATGTGATTTGGAAGAGTGACATTTTGGTTAGTGACTAAAATGTAATTTTTGAAAAATGTTTTTACTGGTGATTTCTCATTTCAATTAAGACATTTTAACATGTGTTTCAAAGGTAATTAAAAGGGATTTTTTATATTAAAGTTAGTTAGTTGGTTTTAAAAAATTTGATGTAAACTTTTCTCTCAACTTTTCTCTCAACTTCTTTTCTGCCAAACACTCTTGTTTTCATCAAAATCCAGAGGTGAGAGATCTTTCTACTTGGATTCTTGGTTTGTAATTGCTTCTTTACCTTTGATTTACAAAACCTCATTAAAATCTTGTGTTTTCTAGCTTTAATCTACCAGTTGAGGGAGAAATCACACAATAGAGGTAAGGTTCGTTCTTCTCATCTATTAATGGTTCTTTATTGATATTCCCAAGCATTTGATCCTTGATTTATGATTTATAATCTGATTTTATGTTTTTATAGTGAATAATTAATTTAATTGGGTTTAATTGGTAAAATTATAGAAGATTCGTATTGGATATGTTTTCCAGTATTGGGGATTGATTTTAAATATATTTTGGATGATTTATAATGTTGATAAGTTGTTTTTAACATTGGAATCCCAAAACTCTTTGAATCCTTGATTATTAGGTTGTTAGATTTGTGTTTTTATATGCTAATTGAGGTTAGTTGAAGTGTTAGATTGATAGATTGTGGCTAGGTTGTGTTTGGAAAGAGTTATATGGTGATTTCGATTGTTGTGGATGGGTAATTGTGAGGTTTTGCAAGGATTTGTTGTTGCAGTGTTTTGAATGCATTGAGATGCATTAATCCTCCGTTTTAATGTGGTCAAAACAGGGAAGGTTGATCCGAAAGCGATCGGTGAAGCTTTGGAGGCTTCGGATGCTTGATTTTGCGTTGGCGAATTGAGGTTTCGCGTATCGGTGAGTGAGAACGTGGATTTTAGCTTTGAAATAATTTAAAGGTGGTTTATGAAAGTTTAAACTGAGCTTGAAACGCTGGTTTAAACTCGAAAGTAAGTATGATGTGGTTTTCTCTTTCGGTCGCGCTATTGTGAAATGGTTTTATGCACTTGTTTTGATTTACGTTGTACCTACTGTTTAATCATGTTTTAAAGTATGTGAGATACTATTTTTGATCATGAAATGATAATGGATGCACATGGTAAGTGATATATGTAAGTATATAGTTTATACTTGTGTTTTGAGCATGTGTTGTTGCTCGAAAAAATGATTTGGTTTAATGCTTATAAAAACAGTGAGGTAAATGGTAAATGGTGAATTATGTTGGCAAGTGATATGGTTTAAAAATGTTATCGGATATAGTTGGTCGGCCATAGGATTGATAGTGCACTATAATAAATCGCCTTGGATGTCGAGGGGTTTTATACGGTGTACCGAATACTCTATCCAAGTACCCTAACGGTCGAGGGGTTATATGGTATCGTAAACTCCCGTTAGTGGGTTAAGCATCTAACTGAGGGTTGGGGTTGGTGTCCCCGTGGAATGTAAGTGTACCCGGTTGTAATGTACAGTGATTATGCTTGTATCGCTATTCCGGTTGAGATGGCTTGAAGTGTTGTGAGGACACTCGTTTGAATCCGTGTATCTGATGAGCTATTTTTGGTAAAGGAACTTGGTTATAATCACTTGTAAGCCAATATAATTGTTAACGTATCATTGAAAGACTTATGTTGTATAATGCGATTTATACATATTTACTCTTTAAGATTTGCATATGGTTGTTATGCATGGGGAGGCTTAAATTGAGGTTTAGCAATGGGATTTGCTGTTGGTTAATGATACATGTTGCATATGGTTTAATATGCTGGTTTTTAAAGATGTTAAGTGCATGGTTTTCAAGGCATGATAATGTTTTTCAATGATGTTTAAGGGATGATTGAAATGGGATTTCAATGTGTTGTAGAAAAATGGTTTTAATGCATTGATGATGTGTTGTTTTTGAGCGCTCCTCACTAATCCTAGTGTGCTTACACTCTCTTTGTCCATCAATGTAGAGAATTAGAGGCTCGGAAGGCAGCGGGAAGCAAGGGATCACAAAAAGACTTGGTATTAAAAGTAAGTTTTTAGACTAGACTATAAGTAATAAGGGCAATGGGGTTTCTGTTGTTGTTTTGGGAGATGTTTTGTTAAACTCCCTGGTTGAGCAATATTGTTTTGCTGCTCATGGTTTGTAAATAGCCATTTTGGTTTGTTTTTATGGTGATGGTTTGAGATTTCATGCTTTGCTCGCTTTGGTTTCTAGAAAGTATGCCTCTAGATTTACCTTTAAAGCATGATGCCATGATATGATGTTGAAACTGAGATGTTTCGTTGTTGAATGACTCTTGAATGTGTTGGATGTATGTTAGAAGCATGCTAGGATGTTTTGGTATGATCGAAAGCATGTTAAACCAGCAAAATAGGATATTTCAGGTCCAAGCATACCGGTACGGGTGTCTGTGTTTCGGTATGAGTAAGCCATTCCTGGCTTAGCTTACTGGTACGCGGGCAAGCATTTTAGTACAAGTTTAGGCCATTTGAGGCCAGTGTTTCAGTACTTGAGGGAGTGTTTCGGTACGGTATAGTGCATTTGGGCAGGGTGTACCGGTACGCGTGGGCATATCAAAATAGGTTTTGGCTACTAGAATTTGGGGTTTTAAAATTAGCAATCTTGTACTGATACTCGGGTAAGTGTACCGATACGGTTACTGTTAATTCGGTTATTTGAGTATCCTAAAGTTCTATATTCTTTCGTTTTAGTCCCTGAATGTTGTGGATGCAATTGAATGAGTATGAATGACCTTCATGAGCTGATTGTTGACATGTAGGTATGAAACCTGCTTAATTAAAGGTTGTAATGTAAAAATGAGATAAGTCCCTATTGTTTTTTGAAATTGCAATTTGGTCCCTAAATTGCAATTGTGTTCAATTGGATATCGAATCGATGCCCGATTGAGTTGAGTTTTCACCTATGATCAGTATGTACATGTAGGATAATACTTGTACATCTAGAAAATATAAAATAAAAAATGGTCGTGTTTCGGGTTTCTTCTTCACGGTTTACTTCGGTAAACCTAATGTGGCTCACTCGGTTCAGTCTTGAGACTAGGCCGGGTCGAGGGGGTTACAAAGCCCAGCCAACACCTATTGATTTTAACATCTTAACAACATCAATTAACATCCAAAAACATCCCTATAACGTCCTATACCTCCAGCAACCTTGCAACGCCAAGATCACTTCAAAATCTAACTATTTACAACCTAGAAAATTAACAATTCACATAGTTTCGGGATTCCTTTAATTAATCTCTTCTTACAACATTAAAACACATCTTATAAGAGAACTAAATCAATTATATTCAATACAAAACAAATCCATAACAATATTGATCAAATTTCCACATCAAAACTCAATTTAATTACCATATTCATGATTTAATCATAATTCCATAACAAAAACCACTTGTAAAGGATCAAGAACTTGGGAATTTCAATAAAGAACCTTTAATTAAAGGAGAGAAACGAAAATTATGAAAATTACCTCTAATTGTTGATTTCTCCCTTAATTGGCAAAGATTGGATGAAAGCTTCAAGAAACCAAGTAGATTTTGATGTAGAAATCAAAGAAATCAAGTAGGAAATCAAAAGAGATTGATTCCTAAAAATTTTGGAAAGAATTTGATAGTTAGGCTGCTGAGAAAGTTGAAAGTAAAGTTGAGAGCAAAATTAGTTACGTGAAAAAAATGAATTGTGTAATTAAAAATCCCTTTTATTAATTCTATTTTATTTTAACATTAAAACATTTTAAAAACCTTTTTAAAATATCCTAAATTAAAGGAAAAATCTGATGAAAAAGTTTGGTTAATTATCTCCTTAAAGATTCTAAGTTTTGATCCTTTTACGATTTAGTCACAAAAAACAGTTTTGACCCTTTTACGATTTAGTCACAATAAACAGTTTTGACCCTTTTACGATTTAGTCACCAAAATTAGTGATGTGTTTACTCAAGAAGGGTGTCCTATTGCCTATTTCCATGAGAAACTCAGCGGTGCTACTTTGAATTACCTGACCTATGATAAAGAAATGTATGCACTTATCTGAGCCCATGAAACATGGCAACATGACTTATGGCCTAAGGAATTTTTTATCCATACCGATCACGAGGCCTTGAAGCATATCAAAGGACATCATAAGCTTAACAAGCGACATGCAAAGTGGGTGGAATTTCTTAAATCCTTTCCTTATGTCATCCATTATAAGAAGGGTAAAGATAACATCGTGGTTGATGCTTTATCAAGAAGGTATGTACTTCTTAACTCTTTAAGTTCTAAAGTTCTTGGTTTTTCTTTCATCAAGGATCTCTATGCTACTGATCTTGATTTTCGAGAAAGATATAAATCTTGTGACAAGTTTGTAGATGGAAAGTACTATAAACAAGACGGATACCTCTTAAAGAAAGGATAAATATGTATTCCCTAAAGGTCCATTCAAAAGGTATTGATGAAAGAAGCTCATAAAGAAGGCTTAATGGGGCATTTCGAGTAAGCAAAATATTGAGCACCTTGAAGGAATATTTTTTCTGGCCAAAGATGAAACGAGGCGTTGAAAGAATGTGTGATCAATGCATTGTTTGCAAGAAAGCAAAACTGAGAGTCATGCCTCATAGATTGTACATGCCTCTACCTATTATAACCGAGCCATGGATGGACATTTCGATGGATTTTGTGCTTGGATTGGCAAAGACCAAGACAGAACATGACTCTATTTTCGTATTAATGGATTGACTCTCCAAGATAGCATATTTCATTCCATGCCATAAGACCGATGACACAACACATATGGCCAATCTATTCTTCAATGAGGTAGTAAGACTACATGGAATTCCAAAAACTATCATTTCATATCGAGATGTCAAATTCTTGAGTCATTTTTGGAGGACACTTTGGAACAAAATTGGTACGAAACTACTATTCTCCATCACATGTCATCCTTAAATCGACGGCCAAACCGAAGTGGTGAACAGAGTGCTATCAACCCTATTGAGATCCATCGTTCAGAAGAACATCAAATCTTGGAAGGAATGCTTACCATATATAGAATTTGCCTACAATAGATCGGTGCATTTGGCCACAAAATGTTCTGTAACGACCTAGATTTCTCGAGTCAACAATGGGCGTTGACCCGGGTTTTGGACCAATACGTCAGGTCGAATGTTCAAGTTATGTTGGGTCTTGATGTTGGGCTTCATGGGCTTTCATGTGTTGTTGGGTTGGGTATTGGATCAATGTTTAAAATAGATAGAAGATATGGAAGAGATTTTTGGTAATTGAGCTTTGTGGGGGGGGTGAGGTTGATGCCTCATTTATTTGGCTGATTTTAGGAAGAAAGTGAGGTCACCCTTGTCCCTATCCTTTTTCCCATCATCAAACCCTCTTACCAAACTAGAAGTAAAAGATAAAATTTTGTCTTTGTGGAGTAAGAATCTCGGAGTCCTGGTAAAGGGAAAAGTGTGCAGCAACAAGAGATCTGTCTTCCAAGGTAAATATCTCTAGAGCTTGAGGATTTCAAGTTGAAAGCTTGAGCCAAGGAAGAAGAGCTGACAAAGCTTGAGGGGAGCTTCATTTCAGGATTGCTTGCTTAAGGTGAGTACATTTCTGATTCCTATAGTTCATGAGCCTCATAAAATGTATGCCTTGCTTAGTTTTGTGGTTTGTGGGTATGAGATAGGTCTTTAGAGCTTTAAACCCCTATTAATGGTAAATCATAGATTAGATGTTGATAATGCGTAAGATGGGTAAAAAACCATCTATTATGCTCTAAATAACTTGTAGAATCGATGAGGGACTAAACCATGAGGTTATGAGAGGGATTGAGGAAATCTCGACCTCTAGAATTTAAAATCTGAGCTTGTGTACCGATACGGGGTGGTAGCGTATTGGTACGCCTTTGTTATAAGGGTGACGAATTGTGAGAGGCGTACCGGTACGCCATTTTGTGTATCAGTACATCTCGCTCAATTAGGATTCTAGTAATGCTTTGAAGTACCGATACGCTAGGTCACGTACCGGTACGCGAAGGTAGGGGTACCAGTATGGGTTGGGATCGGTACAGGCTGGATGCTTATTGATACCGAGTATTAATATAGAGTGTTAGCGTATCGGTATGATAGTAGTTCAATTCTTTCGAACTATAATTGAGTATCGGTACTCGAGAAGGAGTACCGTTACCTAGTAAGGCATACCGATACCCGTGTAAGAGTATCGGTACTCGCAGAGCAATCTAACCAAGAATTTTGAGGTTGTGTTCGGGGGTTTCATAATTTGAGATAAAGGGTCCTAAGGGTCTGTTAGGGTGTAAAATGAATGATAAAACTGAGAAAGGTAGAGTAAACCCTATGTGTAAAATACATGGCTAATGGCTTGGTAATTATTGAGTAGATCGCTTGTTTAATCACCATAGAGATCCGTGGTGAATCAGTTAATGCTACATGGAAAATTGGGGTCCTTGTCGTATGCTGAAGATACGCCCATATAGGCTGGTTGCCTCGAATAATAAGATGATCTAACAAGAAAGACATAAATGAATCCTAAAGACATATATTAATTAGTGTAACAAATGAGTCATGCCTTGGAGCATTGGTAATGGTTTGCTGAATGCCTTTTATTTCTCGGTAAGATATATTGATGCTCGGGGGAGCATGTGTTAACGTATGTGTCTTGGTTAGGAATTCAGATGTTCTAGAGTCAGTACAAGGGCACTTAAATAAGGGGATGGGTACTCCAGGCTATGTGATCGAGTACATCCGACGTATCCATGTGCTATGTGATCTAGATGTGGTCCGAAACCTATCCTTGGGCTATGTGATCAGGATATGGAAATACAACTCGGGGGCTGTGCGAGCTCGAGTAACTTGAAGGTCTATATGATCTCGAGTAACCTGATTGGCTACGTGACGTCAGGAAAAGACTGCTTGTGGCTAATGTGATCCAAGTATATCTAGGATGTATCTGTGGCTACAGTGATCCGGATGTGATCCTAACCCAAAGGGTATGTGATCATGGGTAACCCGACGGCTGTGTAAGCACGGGAAAAATAGTAGGGCTTCGTTGGCCATTAGGGAATGTATGTTAATTACGTTGTTGTACGGATGATATATGTTGGCTATTTTACCCTTGGGCTATGTGATCAGGGTAGAGTTGCTACTCGACAGGCTGTGTGAGCTCGAGTAACTCGGTGGGCTGTGTGATCTCGAGTATAGGCTAGATAACCCTTGGGCTATGTGATCAGGGTATTGGACGTAACTCGATGGTCGGTGGGACCTCACGTATGGTAAGCCTGGGATGGCTTAGTGTTCTTTTTATATACTAGTGATATTTTGAGACATGGTTATGGACTCTAGATATGGTAGGCTAGGCGCTGATCCTTAGATATTGAGAAGCCTTTTTGTGCACTCTTAATTATATTATCATGCATGTTTGTTTTATGATATTCTTAAAGTGCGGTAGAGTAGAAATGTACCACTGAGCTTTGTTAGCTCAGCGTGCGAAATTGTGGTTTTTCCGTGCATAGGTTAACAGGTTACTTTTGGAGGAGCACATCGAGGAGGATTTCCCAGCACCAAGCCAGTTTCAGAGTACAGTACTTGATGTTTAGTTTGGACTGATTGTATTCATAGGACCTTACCACAGTCGAGTCTGTATTTTATTTTGATTTACTTTTAATTGGTCAAATGATGTATTTTAATTGGAACTTATATTTTATAAACCCTAAGAATCTTATTATTTTTGAGGATTTTATGGAAATGGACCGTTTTGAAAATTGCCAACTTGTGGTTTTAAATGAGAAAATTTAATGGGTCGATTTTAGGTGACCCAAATATGATGTAACAGATCTTGGACTGGATCGGGGTGTTATTTTTAGTGGCATTAGAGCTTAGGTTTAGTTGGTTCTAGGAAACCCCGGTATGGTATAGAGGTCGTTGTAAGGTGTCTAGTAGATACAAGTCCCTAAATTTAAGTGTACTTTATAAGACTGAGAATCATGATGTGCCACCTTGTTTGTTGTGTTTCAGAAAAAGGATTGATGGAATGTGGTACCGGTAGTGGAGAGGTAGGTCACTTCGTGACCTTACCTCTGCCCTCTTGCGTGTGGTGCAAGCTATTTCGAGGCAATCTGAGATACCTCGCAAGACCCCTATAGAGAGGCTTCATCGTTTTAGGCCTAAGAGTTTCGAAGGCTTGGGTGAGGATGACCCAATCAAGGCTGACCAGTGGTTGCGCGACACACAAAGAATCTTAAGATAGATGAAATGAAGCCCGAAAGATGATCTTGATTGCATTCTTTCCCTTCTTAAGGGTAATACACACGAGTGGTGGGAGACCATTGAGTTGGGTCTACAGCCTGCGCTCCCGATATGGGATATCTTTGTGGATGATTTTCGGAAGAAGTACATCAGTAAGGTACAAATGGATGAGATGAAGGACCAGTTTCTACATCTAGTATAGGGAGATCGAACAGTGTTTTCTTATGAGCAAAAGTTTCTGTGTTTGATCCGTTATGCCCCAGAGTTTGTTGCGATGGAAGAGTTAAGGTACAAGAGGTTCAGACAAGGCTTGAATGTTGACCTTCAGTTGCATGTGATAGCGGGTCTGCTTGGGATATTCTTCGAGTTAGCTAATAGTGCGAAGGCACTTGAGCTACTTAAGAGTTCAGCATCCAATCAGTTTGAAGATTCTAGAGGTCGTGATGTGGAGACCTGGGATGTCATGGGTTCTTCTCTTTATCCACATGAGAGGTTTTACGCTTTGAGGAATTTGAAGAGAGTTGCATCGAACTAGCTACCGAGAGTCGACACATGATCTAGATCGAGGGTTCGTAGAGTCTTTTTCATTCATACTCCGGAAAGGAGTATTGATGGTTCTGTTGGAGCGTCACTTCCACCAGTATTCGAGCATTATGGCAGACATCACCTCAGAGTGTGCTTTTTGCTTCGGAAGGTTTGCTATAGGTGCCAGGTACCAGGGCATATGGCAAAGGACTGTCCACTTATGGATGAAGATTCATCAGTTTAGTCTCAGAGGTTGGCTGTTTCCTATCACGATCAAAGTTTTGCTAGAGGAGGAGCTAAGGCACCGTCAGGTTATCGAGGTAGAGGTCCTGTGAGATCCACTACTCGGGTTGGTGCGCGAGGCGTTGCTAAACAGTCTGCTATTCAGATTAGGGCCGACAGCATTGCGACTGAAGATATGTCAGGTAAATAAGTTTTTTGTTGGTTCCAGCTGTTTGCGTTAGCCGTTTAGCTCTTCGGTTGTGTAATAGACCGATTCTTATGATGTGAATCTTGGTAAATCTTGGGTTTATTGTTGCTTTAGATGGTAATTAGAATTACATCCTCTGCTAGATAAGGTTTTTATCGTAGATGGTTATTGAGAGTGCAAGTGTACCGTAAGATGTGAGTGAGAAGCAGTGAAGTTTTAGATTGCTTGAAGCTAGTTGTTAGTGTCAGTTATGTAGGATTTTAACCTCTCTAAGATGAACGTTGTGCTCCGTAGTTCTAGCTCAATGAGGGTTCTATAGGTTGCAAGGTGTTCTTAACTTGCGTTGTAGATGTGAAGGTTAAGAGTTTCTGGTTTTAGTGTTGTGGGTGTTTTGAGGGTATTGAGGTACCCTTGGTGAATGAGCAATCTTACATGTTGATTGTGGTTTAGAACCACGATAAAGGTAAGGTTGAGTTCGTTGTTAGTGTCCATCGCTCTGTGGTATGGTACATAACAAACTTTTTGTTGGGGACACACTTGTGCAAGCAACCAATTGGGTGTCGTTGCCAAGTGCTTCGTCGAGATAGTGTCTGTGTGAGAGTAGCTTGTATGGTGGTTTTGGATGTGATGAGCCGCAGTGCAATGGTGGAAGACCGCTGCCAGTTTCGTGAGATCGACGACCTTATTTTGGCCATAGAATGTGATAGCTTCACGTGTTGTTGTTGTTGTCGGAGTAAGGTACCATAGAAAAGGGTAAATAAAGGTTGTGATGAACATGGTTGAGGTCTTAAGGGAGAATCACATGGATAGTTGTTTGGTTTGTGCACCCGAGGAGGAGTTAGAGGATTGCCCAATTAAGTTTGACCAAAGTTGTTATCGGTTAAGGTAAGCAGTATGGAAGTTATCAGAATGGCGCAACGGAAATGTGGATCAATAGTTGTGTTGAGGGTAACCTGATAGTTGCTTTGCAAAGAAATGTTTTTAGACGGACCAGTTGGAGATCCTTGAGAACAGTCAGATGGCTTTCCATGTTTGATGGTTGGGACCGAGGCAAGGGTTAAAAGAAGGTGTTTAGACATCCGCAAATAGAATGGTTAGTTTTGGGATGCTTGTGTGAGTTCGCATGTGACGATGGTCATTTCTCGAAATCAAGTAGTTGAAATCGAAAGTGGTTTTTAATCGTGTGAAAGTAAGTTTGGATAAAACGAAGTTTAAGTTCTGACTTGGTGGGTCAAGTCTAGAGAAAAGAGTTGTTAGTTCAAGGTAGGTTGATGATAATGGTCAGTTGTTAGGGTTTTGCTTGTCCTTTAATGGTTTGACTGGGATATGGTTGTTAAACATGATGCTTTCCTGGCAGTGCTTTGTGGGAGTGGTACATCGTTTTAGACGTAGATAAAGCCCAAGTTAGTTTTGGTTGACAGATACTAGTAGAAAGGTTGGTTAACCAAGATAGAATCTTTTAGAAGTGAGTTCTTTAAGTTGTTGTTTGAACAACGTGGCTTGAGGTTGGTCAAGTTACCATGCTTAGCGGTTCGTCATAAGTGTCGTTGGTTGTTATGAAATAGTCATTGGAAATCTCAAGAGAAGTGTTGATAGTGTGTGGTTTAATACTATGGTTCTATTTAAGGTAGATTATAGGAGAACTTTCCCTAATCCAGGTGATCATGTTTGAATGGTGAAGTGGTTAGATCCGTTTTGGTTACATATCCCTTTTATCAATCTAAATTCTGAGGACGGAATTTCTTGAAAGAGGGGAGAGTTGTAACGACCCGGATTTCTTGAGTCAACAATGGGCATTGACCCGGGTCTTGGACCAATACACCGGGTCAAATGTTCGGGTTATGTTAGGCCTTGATGTTGGGCTTCATGGGCTTCCATGTACTGTTGGGTCGGGTATTGGATCAATGTTTAAAATAGATTGAAGATATGGAAAGGCTTTTTGGTAATTGAGCTTTGTGGGGGGACATGAGGCTGATGCCTCATTTATTTGGCTGGTTTTGGGAAGAAAGTGAGGTCACCCTTGTCCCCATCCTTTTTTCTATCTTCTTCAAATCTTCTTACCAAACTAGAAGTAAAAGATGGAATTTTGTCTTTGTGGAGTAAGAATCTCAGAATCCTGGTAGAGGGAAAAGTGTGCAGCAACAAGAGATCTATCTTCCAAGGTAAATATCTTTAGAGCTTGAGGATTTCAAGTTAAAAGCTTGAGCCAAGGAAGAAGAGGTGACAAAGTTTGAGGGGAGCTTCATTTCGGGATTGCTTGCTTAAGGTTAGTATATTTCTGACGCCTATAGTTTATGAGCCTCATAAAATGTATTCCTTGCTTGGTTTTATGGTTTGTGGGTGTGAGATAGGTCTTTAGAGATTTAAACCTCATCAATGGTAAATCAAAAATGAGATGTTGATCATGCATAAGATGGGTAGAAAACCACATATTATGCTCTAAATAACTTGTAAGATCGATGAGGGACTTAGCCATGGGGGTTAAGAGAGGGATTGAGGAAATCTCGAGCTCCAGAATTTAAAATCTGGGCTCGCGTACTGATACGGGGTGGTAGCGTATCGGTACACCTTTGTTATAAGGGAGACGGATTGTGAGGGGCGTATCGGTAAGCCATCTCGTGTACCGGTACCCCTCGTTCAATTAGGATTCCAGTAATGCTTTGGAGGAATGGTACGCTAGGGGCGTATTGTTATGCACTGTTGCATTGCTTGGGGAGGCTTTCGCGTTCCGGTACGCAAAGGTAGGGGTACCAA
Source organism: Hibiscus mutabilis (assembly GCA_019671005.1). Classification (NCBI taxonomy): domain Eukaryota; kingdom Viridiplantae; phylum Streptophyta; class Magnoliopsida; order Malvales; family Malvaceae; genus Hibiscus; species Hibiscus mutabilis. The sequence continues at coordinate 44,018,348 of CM033756.1, forward strand.
TACGAGTTGGGATTAGTACAGGGTGGATGCGTACCGATACCAAGTATCGATACGGAGTGTTATCGTATCAGTACGGATAGTAGTTCAATTCCTTCAAACTTTAATTGAGCACCAGTACTCGAGGAGGAGTACCGGTACCTGGTAAGGCTTACCGATACCCATGTAGGAGTATCAGTACTCGCAGAGCAATTTGCCCAAGAATTTTGAGGTTTTGTTCGGGGGTTCCATAATTCGAGGTAAAGGGTCCTAGGGGTCTGTTAGGGTGTAAAATGAATGCTAAAACTGAGAAAGGTAGAGTAAACCCCGTGTGTGAAATACATGGCTAATGGCTTGGTAATTATTAAGTAGATCACTTGTTTAATCATCCATAGAGATCCGTGGTGGATAAGTTAATGCTACGTGGAAGATCGAGGTCCTTGTTGTGTGCTGAAGTGACGTCCACATAGGCTGGTTGCCTCGAATAATAAGATGATCTAATGAGAAAGGCGTAAATGAATCCTAAAGACATATATTAATTAGTGTAACAAATGAGTCATGCCTTGGAGCATTGGTAATGGTTGGCTGGATGCCTTTTATCTCTCGGTGAGATATATTGATGCTCAGGGGAGCATGTGTTAACATATGTGTCTTGGTTAGGAATCAGGATGTCCTAGAGTTAGTACATGGGAAATTAAATAAGGGATGGGTACTCCGGGTTATGCAATCGAGTACATCCGACGTATCCATGGGCTATGTGATCTGGATGTGGTCCGAAACCTATCCTTGGGCTTTGTGATCAGGATATGGAAATACAACTCGGGGGCTTTGTGAGCTCGAGTAACTCGAAGGGCTATGTGATCTCGAGTAACCTGATTGGCTATGTACCTCAGGAAAAGACTGATTGTGGCTAATGTGATCCAAGTATGTCTAGGATGTATTTGTGGCTACAATGATCCATATATGATCCTAACCCGACGGCTGTGTGAGCACTAAAAATAGTAGGGTTTCGTTGGCCATTAGGGAATGTATGTTAATTACGTTGTTATATGGATGATAGATGTTGGCTATTTTACCCTTGGGCTATGTGATCAGGGTAGGGTTGTTACTCGATGGGCTGTGTGAGCTCGTGTAACTCGATGGGCTGTGTGATCTTGAGTATGGGCTAGATAACCCTTGGGATATGTGATTAGGGTACGGGACGTAACTCGATGGTTGGTGGGACCTCGCGTATGGTAAGCCTGGGATGGCTTGGTGGTCTTCTCATATACTAGTGGTATTTTGAGACATGGTTATGGACTCTAGCTATGGTAGGCTAGGCAATGATCCCTAGATATTGAGAAGTCTTTCTGTTCACTCTTAATTATATTATCATGCATGCTCGTTTTATGATATTCATGAATTGCGGTAGAGTAGAAATGTACCACTGAGCTTTGTTAGCTCAGCGTGCGGAATTGTGGTTTTTCTGTGCGTAGGTTGACATGTTGCTTTTGGAGGAGCACATCGAGGAGGATTTCCCAGCACCGAGCCAGTTTTAGAGTACAATACTTGATGTTTAGTTTGGACTGATTGTATTCATAGGACCTTACCATAGTCGAGTCTGTATTTTATTTTGATTTACTGTTAATTGGTCAAACGGAATATTTTAATTGGAACTTATATTTTGTAAACCCTAAGAATCTTATTATTTATGAGGATTTTATGGAAATAAACCGTTTTGAAATTTGCCAACTTATGGTTTTAAATGAAAAATTTTGATGGGTAAATTTTGGGTGACCCGAATGTGATGCTCCGGATCCGGGATTAGATCGGGGTGTTACATGCTCGCTAAAGTGGTATACGGTTTTAATCCCCTAACTCCTTTTGATCTCTTACCTTTGCCTCATGAACATGTTATGAACAAAGATGGCAGGGCTAAGGCAGAGTTTGTGAAGAAACTACACCAACAGGTCCAGGAGAATATAGAAAGAAGAACCCGCCAATATGAACAAAAAGTCAACAAAGGACATAAGCACCTTACCTTTGAAGTTGGAGATTGGGTTTGGGTTATTTTCGAAAGGAAAGATTTCCAAGTCAAAGGAAATTCAAGTTACTACCAAGAGAAGACGGTCCTTTTCAGGTGGTTGAGAAAGTGAATGACAATGCCTACAAACTGGACCTACCAGGAGAATATAGCGTGAGTGCAACCTTTAATGTTTCAGACCTCTCTTCATTTGAAGACATTGACGATTTGGGGATAAATCGCCTTAAAAAAGGGGGTATAATGCAAGCACGCTTCCAGAAGATCCAGAACTCATTCCACCATGACCTATTACCCATTCAAAGGCTAAACAACTCAGGGAAGTATTTTCTCATAAGTGCATTTTAGCCTTTGGAGGACAAATGTTCTTAGAAAAGAAGTTGTGTAATGTATTACATGTTGACATGTAATACATTAGATCAAACCACATATTTATGTTACTTTAAGTTTGATATTACTTTATAATATAAGTATTCATTATGTGTTTTCTTCTTGTTAGTAGGACTTATCATCTACATACAAATGAGAGGATTGAAGGGCAGCTCACCTAAAGCTCTTTTAGCTTAATCCAAGCTCAAACCAGCTCGTGCAATTTGGCTCAAGCTTACACAAGCACATTAAGCTCCAAACAAGCTCTAATTAGCTTGAGATAGCTCAATGACACTTAAGGACAAGCTCACTTAGCTAAGGACATCTCGTAGCAGCTCAATTTAGCTCAAACACTAAGTGTATCTCACTCAGCTAGCTAGCTCAGCTCAACCCAGCTAACTCCTAGCTCAATCAGCTTAAGCTACTACCTTCAGCTCAACACCCAAAGGGCACGACCCTTCCCAAGAGACATGTCTGGCCACCATTGGAGGGAACATGACTTTGGAGCCACAAAGTTGGAGGGAAACACATGGAGGGCCACACCATTCGACCGAATGGTTGTAAGGCTTGTGGAGGGAGACACAAACGGATTTGGAGGGAGTTTTCACCCTAGCCGAATAGGCACCTACCTTTTCGGCCACACTCCTTTGTAAACTATAATATAGGGCCATTCGGCCACCCTTGTAATCAACTCATTCACAACATTTCTTTGAATATATTTTATCATTTGTGTGGTTTTCTCTCAAACTTGTTCTTTTAAGAACTTTATCGACTTATCAAGCTTTTCTTGTGGCGTCTCCTATCTTCCATCCTATACTTCGGGTTCTTGGTTTTTATATAACCAAAGGGTCCAAGTCCTATCTACCACCCTCAAAGTCATTCTCCTAAGAAACGAGATTATACTTTTTAGTATAGCTTCTTTCTTTGAATCCTTAGAATACTTTCACCTTTTCCATTTCATTTTACTAACTTTCCTATCCATTTCCTTCACCATATCCGTACCCTAAACACTTAAACCTTTCCATCTCTTTTCATCCATTTCCTTACACACCACGCATCAAACGCTTCCGCACCCTAAACTATAATTATCTTTCCTACTTCATTTCACTTCAAAGCATTCAAATTACAAGGCTTACTTGCATTCATGGTCAGGAACAATCAAGCTTCTCTCAACAACATCATTTGGAGAGTTAGAGTGATTCATAGGGCCTTTTAATACTCCTGGGATTGATGGTGTTCATGCCGCATTTTATCAAAAAATAGAAAATAGTGAGAAGGACAGTTTACGATTGCATTTGATAGGTATTTCTCAGTGGTGTCTTGCCTGCGGATTGGAATCGTACATTACTTGTGCTTATCTCAAAAATTGAATTACCGAAATGTGTTCATCAGTTTCAGCCTATCAGTCTCTGTACATTAATTTATAAGGCGATAACCAAAGTCATTGTCAATCTCTTGAAACCGTTTCTTACTAGGTATCTGAAAATCAAACTAGTTTTGTGCTTGGAATATCGATTACATATAAGTCTCTGTACAGTAATTTATAAGGCCTATGACCGTCTTAAATGGGGTTCTATTAATGATACTCTGTTAGATTTTTGGATCCCAGATACGCTACTCTAGCTAATTATGATGTGTATATCATCAGTCTCTACGCAGGTTATTTGGATTGGTTTGCTGACTGAATCTTTTACACCATACAAGGTATCCGTCAAGAAGATCCACTTTCACCGTATCTATTTGTTCTTTGCATGGAGCGATTGGCACAATCGATACATTTGGAGATCTTTGGGGGAAGATAAAAACCGTTCTAAACATTAAAAGGTAGCCCTGGTATTTTACATTTATTTTTTGCTGGTGATATACTATTATTTGCAGAAACTTCAGTTGAGCAAATGAGAGTGGTGCGTTCTGTTCTTGATCATTTTTGTAATATCTCTGGTCACCGTGTGAGCTAGGCAAAAACAAATATATTCTTCTCGAAGGTGTCCCGTTGCTGCATCAACGTGTTACGATAGCATCCTATAAGTATCTGATACAGATGGTACAGCAAAAATTGAATGGTTGGAAGGCAAAATATTTATCGCTAGCTGGGCGTATTACACTCGCCAAGGCTGTCTTGTCAGCTATCCTAGTGTATATTTTGCAGACAGCGGTTCTTTCGAACAAAACTTGTGTGGAGCTGAAGAAAATTATTAGGTGGTTCATATAGGGTATTCATTTAGTTAAGTGGGATGTCGTGTGCAAACCTGTTTCATATAGGGGGCTTGGTTTTTGCAAGTTGGATGTTCAGAATGTGCGTTCTTAATTAATATTGCTTTTAATCTTATTGCCAAATACGATGCGCTGTGGGTGCGCTTTCTTCGGGCAAAATACAAGTGCTCGGATGGTGTGCCTGATTTGTTACGGAATAGTAATTGTTCGAGACTTTGGAAGGGACTCTGCATTGTTTGGAAAGATGTTCGAAAAAATATTAAATGGTTTGTTGGTCGAGCAACAAAAGTTAATTTCTGGTTTGATGATTGGATTACATACTTGGGTCCCCTCTACATGTATGTTCCACCGGACAGTGTACAATTTTTGGGGAAGATTACTGTGGCAAGCATGGTAGATGACACTGGTAATTGGTTGTGAGGGGAGCTTGAACACTTACTGCCAACACCGGTTCTCCTTCGCCTGGCTGCAACTAAAGGACCTCTACCAAATATGGGGACCGACGCTGTAAGATGGTGTGAAACCTCGGATAATCAATATATGGTCAAGTTGGCATATAGGGTGCGGATTAGACCGATGAGCGGGCATGAGGACAAGCTTTGAACTTTGATTCGTGGTTATAGAGGAATGCGACGGGTGAAATCTTCATTTGGCTAGCTTCTAATAAGTTAATGACTAACGCGGAACACGTGCGTTGACACTTCACAATGGGTGTGTGTTGTATGTTTGTCACCACTCTTCGAAGGAGGTGGATCATGTTCTCCACCTTTGTCCAGCTGCTTTCCCGGTATGGCAGAGTTTGGTTAAGCTGGACAAATTCCAAGAATTTATAGATATGGAGTTTAAAGCTTGGGTAGTGGAACATATCCAACCCAGAATACTTTGCGAGAGATGCTTCGGATTGGGCATTTATGTTTGGAGCAATTTTATGGAATCTGTGGCTCCAACGTAATGCATTGGTGTTCCAGACGCTGTTGGAAGATTCTCGTTCGTTGATTGAGCGAAGCAAGCATTTGGTTCTTTTAACTTGTACGGAAAATTTAAAGCCACATGGTACATCACTTCAAAATCCGGCTATGCGAAACGGTCCAAATAAATGGTTCTCCCAGATGAAGTTGGTACAAACTCAATACCGATGGTGCAAAGCGGATCAATGATGATGTTACGCCCTGCGGAGGGGTTCTGCGTGATTCAAGTGATGCTTGGAGATGTGACTTTGCGAAATTTGTTGGGATTTGTACTGTTGTCAAAGCTGAGCTTTGGGGTGTTCTTGTTGGGCTTACCGGTGCGTGGGACGTTGGAGTTCGAAAAGTAGTTCTTGAATTAGATAGTATGGATGTTATCCGCCTTCTACGTGATAAGGGGTAGCGGCAAGGGTCTCCAACCCTTATGATTTATATCCGTGAGTTCTTGAATCGAGCTTGAGATATCTGCATCCAACATGTTATGCGTAGGGGAATCGCATTGCAGATTTTCTGGCCAAGCAAGCTCCAAATGATACCTTTGAAGCTGTAGTTTTCAACACGCCACCGCCAGAGATACTGCCCATGTTGCAGTAATGGGGACCGAGTTAAGAGCGATAATGGCTCTGGTTCATTTGGTGTGTTGGTTCGGCCGCATATGGTCTTGTTTTGTTCTAATTCTAATTTTGGTAGTAGTTTAATGCACAGTTAGTTGTATTTTGCCAGGCGTGTCTCGGTTAGACCTTGTTTTATTAGTATCATGTGCATTCATTTTCCTTTATTTAGGTTTATGGAAGAATTTTAATGAGGCACGTGATAATAATTCCATTTTCATAAACAAATATTCAATTTACAGAAATATATTAAAGGATTATAAATTATCCAATCTCACATGGATGATTATTATTAATCTGGTAAAAATTATAAAAATAAACCTTAATTATTATACTGAACCACGGAGAGTATTGATCATCCTACGGTATGAACCTTAATTCTATATTATTATTTAGATTAATCAATTAAATATAATTATAATTAAAAATATAAAAAATTATTAATTATTAATTTGTAAAAATTTATTAATTATTCTGATAAAATATTAATCTCTTAAATAAAAGGGTAAAGTTCATAAATTGTCACTGAACTTTGTTTAAAAAAACGGTAACCAAACTTTCAAATGTTATAAAATGACAATTAAATTTTGTATTTTGTAACAAAATAGTAACTGAGACGATAAACTAGGGGTGCGCATTATTCGGTTTTAACCGAATTAACCGACCGAACCGATTTTTTTCAGTTAATTCAGTCGGTTAATTTTAGGTAGGTTCGGTTAATGGTTAATTTTTTTGGGAAATTCGGTTATCGGTTATTTCGGTTCGAAACCGGTTAATTAACCGAATTAACCAAATTAACCGAAATTATTATATATTAAATATTATATATATTTATTTTTGTTATTGAACTTTTACAAATTATAAAATGATCATTAAATTTTTTGATATATTATAAAATGGTCATTAAACTTTTATTAAATTAACATAAAATGAAAGTTCAATGACTAAAAAGATAATTTTATAATAATTTAGTGACCAAATTTGATAACAAATTTCGGTTAATTCGAAAAATGACCGAATTAACTGATTTTTTTCTGTTCGATTAAAAATTTTTGAAAAAATTTCGGTTCGATTAACAGTTAAAAAAAATCGGTTAATAAATTTTAGGTAATTCGGTTAGGTCGATTAACCGAATTAACCGAATAAACATCCTTACGTTAAACACCGTTAACCCCTTAACGACAAGCTGACCGTGCCTGTCATGTACTCACTTTTTCCACCTTATTTCCCCTCTTTTCCACATCATATTAAAAATATAAAAAAGAATTCAAATCGCCTTAATTCTTTAAGCCTTCACTGCATCTCTTCCCTTTCTCTTCCCCAAACCCAAACAATAACGCCAAGCTCTAAAAAATGGCGACGATCCAGATTTCATCAATAGTTCGTGTGTGTCGGAACTATAAAATAGCTTGGACGATTAATCTTTGAAATTAGGGCTTTCTTTTAAATTTAATTTTTGAAAAGGTTTGGAGTCACCACCGATCATTTTGGTAGACCGCACACAATAAAAAACTCAAAGATTCTTTCTTTAAAATTGAGATTCGGAAGTCGATTACGTGTGAGGAAGGTTTAGCAGCCCGCAAACGCCCGATATCGGTACCTTTAATTTTGTGTGACATATTGACATTTTTGAAATAACAATTTGAATTTAATTTAATTATTAATTGGTTTTATGTTCCGAATGGAAATATTTCTTTTAGAAGGGAATATATTTTTGCTTCGAATATAAATTGAAAACACCCATATATGCTCAGGGCACCTCTATTCATATTCTAAAAGTATATCTCCCATATAAAAAGTTTTTATGCATGATTAATTATGGTCTAATTCATTTTAAGTGCTATAAAAGGCTCTATTTAAATTTGTATATTATTTAAATCTATGAATATTATTTATTTTAAAGGTTTACATGAGACAACACCCAATTGCTTGCGCACCATCTATATTTAAACCCAAAATTATAGATAATATTCCCTAATTAATTAATTACACTAGTTATTTAAGTTCTAATTCTAACAAAGCTTTAATTAATTAATCTAATCATTTATTAATTTCTAGGGTTTTAATGAGTATTAAGTTTTCTACTTAAAAGCCCATGTTGAACAACACCCCATTACATTGGGACATCATTCAAATTTGAACTTCGAAGTTTCCCATTTAATGTCTGTAACACCCCAAAATCGGGCCTAGTCGAAATTCAATCCCTGCAACCAAAAATTTTGCACCGGAAAGTTAAATTTTAACATTGACCAAGTAATCAATTATTAGATTATTGAACCCTAATTAAGTATTTATATTGTTTAAGGATCCTATTGTAAACATTAAAATTTACCTTAGTGGCTAAATTGAAAAAATTAATAGTTTTGGGGAAAAACATAAAAAGTATAGAGTTGAGGGACTAACCTTGCGATTAGCCCCTCCTCAAGCCTAATCACCACATACGTGGGATTAGAAGAGTGAATTCCTTCAATTGAAGGAAAGTTACCGGTTAATCTCCAAGCTAACACCTCATATCCATCTTTATCTCCTTCCTCTAACCAAGCCAAGCACACACTTCCATTGGAGGATAACTTAAGCTTTGATTTTCTCAAGTTCCTTAATCCTAGATTATAGATATTGATCGAGTAAGCTATAATCTTTTATTGGCCTATTGATTCAATGGTCAAATCCATGTTTAATTCCATATTCAAGAATCAAGAAACCCTAGAAATTCTCTAGGGATATCATAGTTTATTCGTTATTATTTTTCATAGCTAATAAGTTGCTATGAATCTATTGTTGATATTGAAATCTTTGTGATTTCTATCTCTTTTGTAGCTCAAGTGAATCAGGTGAAGAATCACCAAATCCATCAAACTTCAATAAGTCAAAGAATAAGGGGATTGTCATTCGGGGGTCCTAATAGCTTCGGGAGAATCAGTGAGTGTAGTCAGAGTCTCGGGATTGGCTAGGTGCCTTTCCCGATTTCATTGATATTGTTTATTGCATTTCTATCAATGATTTCAAGGTATGGTTACATCAAAACCTCATAGGAGGTACCATTGGTAAGCTTATTGCATTGATATGTGAATTATTGAATCATTACATTGTCATCGATATCTTTGAAACATTGAGGAAGGCTATATTGATCATTGTATATTGTTATTGTTATATAGTTATGGTCAATGCTACCGTTATTTTCATTTTTATTGATATTGGCCTAAGCATTGAATCCTTGGATACGAATGGATATGGGATACAATTGGCATGCCATAGAATTCATGAGATCATTGGTACGGAGTGGACTACGGTCCTTGAGCTAAGGCTCTACTTGGTGATGTTGGCGGGATGTGTTGGTTTTGGTCTTAGTGGCAATTTTGGAGGATATTGACCATTTATTGTTGGCGATGTTGGTTGGGAATTCGCGTATCCACATTCACATATCGATCCAAGGAATTGAGTCATTGAAATTATTGTTAAAACATGTTTTGAGATGCATTTACATTGATATATATGTTATTGATGTTATTGGCATACATGTTATTTTTGTTGACTACCTCACTAGGATATATAAAGCCTAACGCATCTCATTTTCATGCATTTTCAGGTTAAAAGTGTGTCAGAACAAGGATCGGAGCTAGGCGAGTTTTGAAGCAAATCACACAAGCTATAAGTAATGTAAACCTAGCCTTTGAACTCTTAGTATGATGGCATAGGGTCTAGACATGTTTTGTATGTACATATGGTTCACCATGTTGAACGGGTTAAAATATGAAATTCGGCATATAGTGTTTTGACTAAATTGGTAAAATGGCCTAAAATGCTCTAATAAGTGAAAACCTGGCTAATAGATTCGTATTGGCATGAAATTTGACATGCATATAGATTTGATATTTATAAGTTTTCTGGTAAAATTTGGTAATCATTGGACTAGATTAAGGCCCTTAATTTAGCTAAAAACCAGACAAGAAATGTCATTATAGACCCAGACATACCAGTACGAATGGTGTCGTACCGGTACTGATAAGCAATTTTGGGTAATGTTACCCAGGCGTACCGGTACAGGTGGTGTCGTACCGGTATTGGCATGTAAATTTTGGTATTGTGAATCAAGGCGTATTGATACTGCTATAGGGGTATCGATACACCAAATCAATATTTGAATTTTATTGTAGCAAGGGTACCGGTACGGGTGGTATCGTACCGATACCTATTAACGATTAATTTTAGGAATTTAGGATTAGCTTACCGGTACGGTAATGGTCCCGTATAGATACAAAAGTTTCGAATCCTCGCATCGGTACATCATACTGTGTACCGATACTGGATTCAGGTTTGAAAGAATTTATTTTAAGGGCATATCGTACAACATACTGCATACCGATACTAGATTCAGGTTTAAAAGAATTTATTTTAAGGGTGTACTAGTACGGCCTCACAAGTACCGGTACTGATACAGTTGAGTTAGTTAAAGTTAGTTATATAGTCTTGAAATCTTGCAAAATAGTCACCAAATTTTATAAGGCTTAATTGAAGGTGTAATTGAACTCTAAATTCATTAAAATTTATAAGTAGGATGCTTATGTATTGAATTTCACATTGGTAATCCTAATTAATGATAAGTCCCTAAAATTTTTAATAATTACAATTTATTCCTTAAATTTGTATAAGTTACCAAATCATCCCTTAATCACAATTTGACTAAGTTTACGTTAATCCATTCATGGCATCGAATTAAAAATGTTAATTCATTGTTTATAGTACAAGTCATTGTAATTAAATAACCTATTATCGTATTGTTCACTGATAACACTTTCTGACCCAGAATCCTACCAGACCGATAAGGGGGTGTTACATTTGTGGTATTAGAGCTAGAGTTTAGTCGATTATAGGACTAAACTGAAGTCTATTGTATTGTTGTTGCATTGCATATGCCACCTAAGAGTTTATTGTTGTGTATATTGTGACTTACGATTAATCCGATCCATTTTCCTTTTATAGTATAAGATGTTTGACTCTGAGAAAGCTCACGAAGAAGTTGAGCATACCACCGATTCCTTGACACATGGCGAGGAGAAAAGGGGGAAGACCCTCCGAATTCACAAGTTCCTAAAAAAGAACCACTAAATCCCGAACCTATTCCGTAGACTGCTCAATTCGAATGTTATAAGAACATGACTAAGATGTTCAAACAATTCATGGCTACCCTTAAATCTGAACAGTCTACACAATCTTCAGTAGCTGCTACTTCCATGACCCTAGCCCTTATTGATAAGTTGGTATAACATTGAGCTACCACCTTTACAGGAAGGGCTAGTGAGGATCCTGAAGCGGCAAAATATTGGTTGGACAGCACGATGAATATTGACTAAGCAGTTACAATGCTTGGATGCGCACAAGCTCGAATGCGCCCTAGCCTTGTTGGTAGACGAGGCTCTACATTGGTGGGAAACCACTATAATTACTGTTCCCGAAAAAGTTGTAACTTGGGAGTTCTTTCTACGTGAGTTCAGAAATAAATACATCAGTGAGTATTACTTGGCCAAAAGGCGGGATATCTTTCTGCATCTCAAGCAAGGTACGAGATCAGTGGAGTAGTACATCTACGACTTTTACAAGTATTGCAAGTATGGAGCTGAGTATATAAAGAATGAGGAAGAGAAGTGCAAAATGTTTATTACAAGATTAAGAGATGAGCTTCGACCTTTGTTCACTGTATTGGGGATCACAAATTTCCAAGAGCTTGTGAATCGAGCTATCTCTACCGAAGCTGCTCAAAGGTCATAGAGGACTAGTGGGCCAACCTGATCTGAAAAGAGGCTTCGAGATGATTCTCGTCCTTCGTTATATAAGAAGAGCAAGTAAAAGGGTTTAAGCAACAATACTACCAACAGCCTACTCGGTCAGGCAATTTTTCCAAGCCACAAGTCGTACCAATCTGCAGCAAGAACAACCTCCATCGAGAGTACCAGAAGTTCAGGTCGAGAGTCTCAATACCCCATTTGTAATTTCTTTCAAAGAAAGCATCCTGCAAGACATTGTCGTAGGCAATCTAGAGTCTGTTTCTTTTGTGGTGAACAAGGCCATTACATCAAAGATTGTCTGATGAACACCTTCAAGTCTATTGCGTCGACAAACCCAGCGTCCCCTGCTCAGTCCTTCAAGGACAAGGGGCAGAAACAAGTTACATCAGGAGCTTTCGAGAAACCTGGTGGCTCTACAAGAACTCTAAACCGTCAAGAATCTAAGGCTTCAGCACAAGTTTATCATGTGAGGAACGTGGAGGATGAGGAAGATCCAGATATTATAGTAAGTACTATTGAATTGTATACTCACCCTGTATATGCATTGATTGATCCTAGATCCACTCATTCCTTTATTAGTACTATACTGATTAAAAGATTTAAATTAACATTCGAGCCTATAGCCTCCAAAATCACCGTAACCAATCCCTTAGGTGATAGTGTTGTAATTGGACTAGTATACAAAATTGTCCCATCAGGATACAATGGATACCTTTTCTAGCCAATCTCATGGCCCTCCCTATTCATGAGTTTGACGTTATTTGGGGGCTTGACTGGCTCGGAGAGCATCAAGCTTGTGTGGATTGTTCGAAGAGAAATTGTATCTTAGAGGTCTTGGCAAAAAGAATGTAACTCTTATAGACTATAGGGGTAAGAGATCATTGTTATATGCTACTGCAAGTAAAGAAGAACCTTGATTGCAAGATATAAATACCGTGCAAGAATTTCTTGATGTGTTTCCCGATGAGCTTCTGGGTTTACCACCCACCCGTGAAGTTGAATTTGGGATTGAAGTGCAACCTGGAACCACCCCGATTTATATTGCACCTTACCGTATGGCACCATTTGAACTTATCGAGCTTAAGGTACAAATTCAAGACCTATTGAACAAAGGTTTTATTCGACTGAGTTCTTCTCTCTACGGAGCTTTGGTCCTCTTTGTTAAGAAGAAGGATGGGTCAATACGTCTTTGCATTGACTACCAACAGTTAAACAAGCTCACTATCAAGAATAAGTGTCATTTGCCAAGAATTGATGACATGTTCGACCAACTTAAGGATGCAACCGTCTTTTCTAAGATTCACCTAAGGTCTGGGTACTATCAAATGAGAGTTAAAGAATGTGATATGCCCAAAGCAGCCTTCCGTACAAGGTATGACCACTACAAATTTTTGGCTATGCCTTTCGGGTTAACCAATGTACCGACTGCCTTTATGGATCTCATGAATCGAGATTTTAGACCCTATCTTGATAAGTTTGTAGTGGTGTTCATAGATGATATATTGATTTACTCCAAGAATCAAGTCGAGCATCTCGACCATCTTAGTGTTGTGCTACAAACCCTTCGCGAGAAGCAGTTATATGCCAAGTTCAATAAGTGTGAGTTATAGCTCACCGAAGATTTATTTCTAGGACATGTAGTTTCTGGTGAGGGTATTCAAGTGGACCCAAAAAAGATTCAAGCTATAGTTGATTGGAGGCCACCAGAGAATGTAGGTGAAGTTTATAGATTCCTTGGTCTTGCTGGTTATTACAGAATATTTGTTAAAGAATTTTCTATAATAGCAGTACCATTAACCAAACTTTTACGGAATGATGCCCCTTTTGAATGGACTGAGAAGCAACAATGTAGTTTTGATAAGCTTAAGCAAGTGTTGACTCATGCACCAATTTTAACTCAACCTGAGTCCGGTAAAGACTACACCGTATATAATAATGTATTGCATCAGGGCTTAGGGTGTGCATTGATGCAAGAAGGCAAGGTTGTTGCATATGCTTCAAGACAACTTAAGCCACATGAAACAAACTACCCTACCCATGATCTTGAATTGGCTACGGTAAAGACTACATCGATATACCGATCACAAGAGCCTTAAATACCTATTAACATGGAAAGAGCTTAATCTTCGTCAAAGGAGATGGATGGAACTTCTCAAGGACTATGACTTTGTTATTGATTATCACCCAAGCAAGGCCAACATTGTAGCTGATGCGCTCAGCCGCAAACCTTCACCTGGTTAATATCAATATTGAATACTGAACCTCAAGCATTGAATATTGTATTGAAAATTACAGTATTGTTATTGCATTGTAGCTCCTCGAGCTATCAACTCTCATTTTAAGTTACAAAAACACTGACCTTTAGTAGCTGAACTTCAGGTTCAGTCTACCATTGTGTTGAGAATCAAGTCATTGCAAGATCAAGACCCTAAATTGCAAGCCATTATTTCTAATCTCTGGAATAGTCCAGATCCTGACTTCAAAGTTAACTCTGAAATACTCTTATGTTTATGTGATAGAATTTGTATGCCGAATGATGAATTCTTTCGTGATGACATTCTCAAGAAAGCTCATTGTAGCTCTTTTCTCGGTTCACCCGGGGTTAGTAAAGATGTATAAGGACCTTCAGAAATTATACTGATGGCCAGGTATGAAGAAAACCATAACAGAATTTATATCTAAGTGCCTTACGTGTCAACGAGTTAAGGCTGAACATCGTGTCCTTACTGGATTATTGTAACCTATTGAACTTTCTCAATGAAAGTGGGAAAGAATAACCATGGACTTTGTCAGTGGGCTGTTGTTGACTCTAGCTAAGCATGATGCCATTTGGGTCATTGTTGACTATTTTACCAAGTCAACCCATTTCTTACCTGTCAGGATGGGCTACGGTCTTCCCAAGTTAGCCGACTTGTACATCAAAGAAGTGGTTAGACTCCATGGAGTACCCAAGTTAATTATCTCCAATTGAGATCCATGTTTTGCTTCACGATTTTAGAAAGCATTGCAAAGAGATCTGGGCACCTGAGTCAACCTTAGTACAGTTTTTCACCCTCAGTCAGACGGTCAGTCAGAAAGGGTGATTCAGATACTGGAAGACATGCTTCGTACATGTGTCATTGAATTTGAAGGAACTTGGGAGATGTCCTTACCTCTCATCGAATTTGCTTATAATAATAGTTATCAATCATCTATTAAAATGGCACCATATGAAGTATTGTATGGTAGAAAATGTAGAACATCGTTATGTTGGTCTGAACTCGGTGAAGACAAGATGTTGGGCCTTGACCTACTTCGAGAAACTAAAAAATACGTTACCATCATTCATGACAGTTTAAGGGTCGCCTTCGACTACATAAGGCCTATGCTGATCTTAAGAGAAGGGATATACATTATGAGGTTGGTGAGAAAGTTTTCTTGAAAGTCTCCCCATGGAAGAAGATTCTTCATTTTGGTAAAAAGGGAAAACTAAGCCATCGATTCATTGGACCTTTTGAAATGATTGAAAGAGTTGGCCATGTGGCTTACCGGTTAGCTTTACCCTAGGAGTTAAGCAAAATTCACGATGTATTTCATGTATCGATGCTCTGCAAGTATAGATCGGATCTATCACATGTTATTGAGCCGGAATCGGTGGAACTTTAACCTAACATGACCTATGAGAAAGAACATGTACAGATATTTGCAAAGGAAGTCAAGAGACATCGAAACAAGAACATTCCTTTAGTCAAGGTGTTTTGAAGAAGTCATAAGATCGAAGAAGCTACATGGGAACCGGAAGAAACCATGAGGAACCAATACCCACATCTCTTTGGTTCAGGTAAAAATTCGAAGATAAATTTTTCTTAAGGGGGAGAGTTGTAACACCCCAAAATCGGGCCTAGACGAAATTCAATTTTGAAAACCAGCAATTTTGCATCAGAAAGTCAAATTTTTCATCAGAAAGTCAAATTTAATTAAGTATTGATATTGTTTAAGGATCGTATTGTAAACATTAAAATTTACCTTAGTGGCTAAATTGAGAAAATTGATAGTTTGATGGCAAAAGCATAGAAAGTATAGAGTTGAAGGACTAACCTTGCGATTAGCCCCTCCTCAAGCCTAATCACCACATACGTGGGAGTAGGAGAGTGAATTCCTTCAATTGAAGGAAAGCTCAAACAATAGGAAAAGGAAGAAAGAAAACTTACTGGTTAATCTCCAAGCTAACACCTCCTATCCATCTTCATCTTCTTCCTCTAACCAAGCCAAGCACACACCTCCATTGGAGGATAACTTAAGCTTTGATTTTCTCAAGTTCCTTAATCCTAGATTATAGATATTGATCGAGTAATCTATAATCTCTTATTGGCCTATTGATTCCATGGTCAAATCCATGTTTAATTCCATATTCAAGAATCAAGAAATGCTAGAAATTCTCTAGGGATACCATAGCTTATTCGTTATTATTTTTCATAGCTAATAAGTTGCTATGAATCTATTGTTGATATTGAAATCTTTGTGATTTCTATCTCTTTTGTAGCTCAATTGAATCAAGGTGAGGAGTCACCAAATCCATCAAACTTTAATAAGTCAAAGAATAAGGGGATTGTCATCCGGGTGTCCTAAGAGGTTTGGGAGAATCGGTTAGTGTAGTCGAAGTCTCGAGATTGGCTAGGAACCTCATAGGAGATACCATTGTTAAGCTTTGGTAAGCTTATTGCATTGATATGTTAATTATTGAATCATTACATTGTCATCGATATCGTTGAAACATTAAGGAATGCCATATTGATCATTGTATACTTTATTGTTATATTGTTATTGTCATCGCTACCGTTATTGTTATTTTTATTGATATTGGCCTAAGCATTGAATCCTTGGATACGAATGGATATGGGATACAATTGGCATGCCATAGAATTCATGAGCTCATTGGTACAGAGTGGACTACGGTCCTTGAGCGAAGGCTCTATTTGGGATGTTGGCGGGATGTGTTGGTTTTGGTCTTATTGGTGATGTTGGAGGATATTGACCATTTATTGTTGGCAATGTTGGTTGGGAATTCTCATATCCACATTCACATATCGATTTAAGGAATTGAGTCATTGAAATTATTGTTAAAACATCTTTTGAGATGCATTTACTTGATATAGATGTTATTGATGTTATTGGCATACATGTTATAGTTGTTGACTATCTCACTAGTCTATATAAAGCCTAACGCATCTCATTTTCAAGCATTTTCAGGTTAAAAGTGTGTTGGAACAAGGATCGGAGCTAGGCGAGTTTTGAAGCAAGTCACACAAGCTATAAGTAATGTAAACCTAGCCTTTGAACTCCTAGTATGGTGGCATAGGATCTAGACATGTTAGTTTAGCCCCATTTTGTATGTACATATGGTTCACCATGTTGAATGGGTTAAAATATGAAATATGGCATGTTAGTGTTTTGACTAAATTGGTAAAATGGCCTAAAATTCTCTAATAAGTGAAAACCTGGTAAATGGATTCGTATTAGCATGAAATTTGACATGCATATAGATTTGATGTTTATAAGTTTGCTGGTAAAAATTGGTAATCATTGGACAAGATTAAGACCCTTAATTTAGCTAAAAACCAGGCAAGAAATGTCATTACAGACCCAGACGTAACAATACGAGTGGTGTCGTACCGGTACTGATAAATAATTGTGGGTAATGTTAACCCAAGCGTACCGGTACAGGTGGTGTCGTACCGATACTGGCATGTAAATTTTGGTATTGTGAATCAAGGTGTACCGATACTGCTACAGGCGTACCGATATGCCAAATCAACACTGAAATTTTACTGTAGCAAGGGTACCGGTATGGGTGGTGTCGTATCGATACTTATTAACGATTCAATTTGGGAATTTAGGGTTAGTGTATCGGTACGATAATGGTCTTGTACCGATAAGAAAGTTTCGAATCCTCGTACCGGTACAGTATACTGCGTACCGGTACTGGATTCAGGTTTGAAAGAATTTATTTTAAGGGCGTACCGGTACGGCCTAACGAGTACCGGTACCGATATAGTGAGTTAGTTAAAGTTAGTTATATAGTCTTGAAATATTGCAAAATAGTCACCAAATTTTATAAGGCTTAATTGAAGGTGTAATTGAACTCTAAATTCATTAAAAATTTATAAATAGGATGCTTATCTATTGAATTTCACATTGGTAACCATAATTAATGATAAGTCCCTAAAAGTTTTAGGAATTACAATTTAGTCATTAAATTTGTATAAGTTACCAAATCATCCCTTAATTATAATTTGACTAAGTTTACGTTAATCATAGTCATTCATGGCGTTGAATTAACAACGTTAATTCATTGTTTATATTACAAGTCATCGTAATTAAATAACAGATTACTGTATTGTTCACAGGTTACGCTTTCTGACCCGAAATCCTACCAGATCAGTAAGGGGGTGTTACAATGTCCATTAATTTGCTTCAATTGTCTTCCTAATTAAATTTTTAAAACCTAATAGAGTACCTAAAACCGAGGCTTTAAAATACTAATTAAATTAAACTAAATAATTTAATTATTTAGCATTTAATACTACATGCTTTAATTAAAAACATGCATCAATCAATAATAATTAAAGCAATGAAATTAAATAAAAAATAGGAATAAATTGAACAAATTTAAACTTCAAATATGATTTTATTAAAAAGAGAGACCAAACTAAAACAATTGAAAACAAATGGGCAAAGTTGAGAGGATCCGGATGAAGGGACGTAGATCCCTTACCGACCCAGCTCAAGTTCGTTGGTCAAATTGACTCAAAACCAAAATGGTGTTGTTTCCTTTAGGCTATAAAAAAGCCCCATTTAGCCCAAAATTTCTTCTTTTCCCTCATTTTTCTAAAATCTCTCTCTAGCCGGATAAACTCTCTTTTTCTCTCTCAACAAACACTCTATTTCCCAGATTTAAGCTCTAAAATCGATCAAAAACATGAGTTTTGCTTGAATGTTTATCGTTGTTCATTATGAACATGATGAACATCAAGTATTCTGGCCACACTCCGTCTTCACCTCAGCCATTCAATTCAACTTCGACAAATTTTGTCAATAACCACTATTCGTCGACCGTTAGGAGTCGACTCCCGATCGCCTGCAGTGGTCGTCGGCCACCATGGTGAGAATTTTGGCCACCATGAGGCAATTTTCGGCCGTCATCCCGGTCACCGTCTAAACCTAAAAACTTAAACTTTCACCCGAAATACCTAAGTCTAACCCCGGCTCGATAGAGCCGCCCATCTTCGACCACCTAAGCCTTAAACTACCCATTCCCGACCCTCTTCAACTCCGATATTATTTAAAAACCATTTTCGGCCACCGTTTCACAACTTCAATTTACTTGCTTTTTCAGTTTCATTTTTATTTCATTTTTCATGTAAATAAACTGATATCGCTGCTTGTTTTTTTTTTTTGCAGGATTTAAGGCGTAGTGAAGGAAGTTCCTTCACGGTGATGAAATTACTGTCTTGGTCATCTTTTTCCGGTGATGAACGGCTTCTTCGGCATCGGTTTGAACTTTCGATGGCCCTCTAACTTCAGTGACGGTTCGAATCCGAAGATGACGTTTCTCTTTCTCGGGCTTCTGACAAATTCTTTTTCCTCTATTTATAGGGGTAGTGAAAATGACATCATCGCTGACGTCACATGGGTGACGTCAGCGGCCAGCTGTCCCAAATAAATTATTATTCGCGTGAGGCTTTACGGACCAATAGGAGAACGTCACGTGGCCATTTTTGGGCGAGAAAACAGAATTTCTGATATATTTGTGTTTCTTGGGCTAGCAAGGGTTGGATATAGCTCTAATTGGACTGTAAACATAGGAATTGAGCTTTAATTTACAATTTGGGCTTTTTGATATATGTAAATGGACATTGGATTTATTAAAATGGATTTTTGGAACTATTTATTATTTATTTACTAGAATTATATTTATTGAGCTTTATTTTTATATTTTTGGTTTTACTTATAAAAAATATTGTATATATGTATATATATAGGTACATCCGGATAAAATTCTGGTACTACAGCATGGATCGTGGCGCATGATTTCCCTGTCTTTACAGGTTCCAGGTTCACTTTCATCAGCATTGACAACAAGATAAGAAGGGCGGCCATCAGACACTTTTGGCATAAAAGACCATTTGAGGCCCGATGGAAATCCAACACCACCACGTCCTCGGAGTCCAGATGTCTTCATTTCATTGACAATCCAATCAGCACCCTAGAGTACTAAATCCTTGGTTCTATGCCAGTCCCCGCGTTTCATGGCACCTTTGAGAAAGGGATCATGCAACCCATATAAGTTGGTGAAAATACGGTCTTCATCTTTTAGACCACCAAAATGGGTTTTCTCAGGTGGTGGAGGAGGAGGGGTGGTTGTGGAGCGCCAGCAGTTGTTGCTCCTTGAGTACTAAACGATCTAATGCCTAGTTTAGACCTCTCACAGCCAGCTCTGAACAACGCTGCTATTTGCAGGGTAAGAATGCCCTTAATGGGTGCCTATGCAAAGAAACATCAACCATTAGTAACCTCTTTATCCTTTTTCATTAAAAATTTATTTCCCCCAAAGACGTTGGGACATAACTATTCAATTTCTTAGCTTCCGTGAAATGATCTAATATCAGAAATAAATCCCACAAATACACCAAAACACTCAAGAAGGAAATTAAAAAAAAATGAGAAGTAACAAACATGATAGAATGAAGCAACTGACGTCGGAGTGGGAGAGGTGAAGCTTGATGAAATCTGGATCGTCGCCATTGTTGAGAGCTTGGCGTTATTGTTTGGGTTTGGGAAAGAGCAAGGGAAGAGATGCTGTGAAGCCTTAGTGCATATTTGGATATTCGGTGGAGGCTAAAAATCAGATTGGATGAGAAAATATGTCTCGATTGTTGTGCTAACATGTTTGGAAGCAAAAAAATAAAAATCAATTACGGACACTAATCGTAATTTTGGAAAAGCTACACAAAAGTAGCTTTTGCGATTGATCGTGATTTTTACACTGTGTTTTTACACAATCGTGATTTTTTTTAAAAAAAAATTCCCAAACATAAATCAAGTTACTTTAAAATTAATTTTACACATAATTAATTCTATAAAATCACGATGATCCAAAATCAAATTAACCACCGCAAAACCAAACACTCCCTTAAAGAATTAAGGTGATTTAATTTTTTTATATTTTAATATGATGCGAAAAAGAGGAGAAATAAGGTGGAAAAAGTGAGTACGTGGCAGGCACAATTAATTTGCCGTTAAGAGGTTACCGGTGTTTAATGTCTCAATTACCGCTTTATTATAAAACACAAAATTTAATTATTATTTTATAACATTTAAAAGTTTAATGTTTCAATTACCACTTTATTATAAAACACAAAATATATGATGTGAATAAATTGAAATGCATGATCAAAATATAAAACATAAAGTGATTAATAAATATAGGCATGAATATAAAATATACATATTAAATACATATATAAAACTATAATATAAAATAATAAAACTATACTATATCAAAATATATGTAACAAATAATACAAATATATATATACCAT
This sequence comes from Hibiscus mutabilis, assembly GCA_019671005.1. NCBI lineage: Eukaryota > Viridiplantae > Streptophyta > Magnoliopsida > Malvales > Malvaceae > Hibiscus > Hibiscus mutabilis. The sequence goes on from CM033756.1 coordinate 44,039,867, forward strand.
ACATACGATAATTACATATATTATAGTAATAATACAATATATTGTATAATAATAACGTATTATACTAAGTAAAAATATATGTATACATATTAATGTTTAAAAATTTCAACATATACATAATTAATATATACATATAATACACGTAATAATATAATATAATATAATATAATATAATATAATATAATATAATATAATATAATATAATATAATATAATATAATATAATATAATATAATATAATATAATATAATATAATATAATATAATATATACAATTGTACACAATAACAATATAACAACAATATATATAACATAACATAATAATAATATAAAATTTTAGTACATAAACATGTAACATTACATAATAAATATAAAATAACTATACATATATAATATATATTGGACCAAAATAAAAAAAGACATGAAATAAATATGCTAAAAATATAAAAACAGAAATAAAAGGCATGAATTAAAATAATTATAAAACAACTAAAATCTGGAAAAAGGACCAGATTAAAAAAATAGAAAATATAAGGCAAAAAGTAAATAAAATTCGGAAATAAAAAATAAAGGGACCGAAAGCATGATTATCCCATGGAGGAAAATGAAAACGGGTTAAAAGGCAAGGGACCGGTATGGTAATTACACCATCGAACCAAAAGCGAGGATCCTTCCCCCGGGTTGGTTCACCGGGCGGGTCGAGCACCTGAAACGGCGTCGGTTCATTAATGACCGGTTTAAAACCTAAAGGTTCTTTATTTCGAACACAATTAAAACCCTAAAAACTTTCCCTCATCTCTCTACCAACCCTTAACCCTAGGCGGACGGCGGCCCTTCCCTATCCTCACTCTCTCTTCGTTCATCAGCGACAAGCCTCCGGCGGATCCGAGCCATAGCAACGGCGACTACCGAAGGGCCGATAAATCACGAAAAAACCTTCTTTTTTTATTCTTTCAGTTTTAAAACAAAACAACAAAAAGATTTGGGTTTTAGATTTTTTTAATAAAACAGTGTTTTCATCTTTAGAATGAAGAACACACTATGATTTTTTGTTTGTTTTTTATTCGAAAGAAAGAACAAAGTATATAAAAAACTAGAAATTACCTTCTTTTTTATTTCGAATTCCCTTCTTTTTTACAGATTTTTTTAAAATCGAAAATTCCCTTTTTCGATCTCTCCCTTCCCATCTTTTTTACATCTATTTCAATTTTTATAAATTGATTTGATAAAATTAAATAATAAATCTTCCCATGTTGCTACAGATTTGATGATGGGAGCCAGATTTTCGGGGTATGTGTGAGGCAGTGGGTTCGACAGGGTGGTTGTAGTAGGGGTATGGGTGGATGGAAGATTAGGTTAGATTATTTTAGGGTTTATACTAAGGATTTGGGGTTTGTAAGTTAGAGTTCGGGGTTCAATTGGGGTCTTAGTTTTTTGGTTATCGGTAATGACGGAGGCTAACGGAGGTGGCGACGGCGGTGACTAATAAAGGTGACGACAGTGGTATCTACTGGCAGAGGATGTGGCAGTTAAGGTTGAGTTAGGTTTAGGGTTTTGTTATTAGGTTTTTTATATCTGGGCCAGTTTATAGGTTTGGATCCGGGTTTGGGCTACCCGAGTAGAAATAGGCTCTTACAGTTGTCCCTCTTTGCTCATTGTTGTGCAACGGAAATGGAGTAAAGACTAAAAGAGCCAATTTCGTTCGGTCCGGCTGAGCTTCTCTTCTTTTGACGTATGTCTTCTTTCTTCGGTAGATCTTTTTTCTCTTTGACGCAAGTCCTCTTTCTTGACTTGATTAATCTACTTTGTCACTCTTGGGAAGCAAAATCTTCAAAATGGGGGTTGGGGAAGCAAAATGAGTGCGGCTTCCTCTTCTCTTCTTGGTGTAGCTTCGTCTTCTGTTGAATGGGTGACCCGTTCCATTGGAAGTTCAAGGAAATATGGTATGTTGTTGTAGTTTCATTTTTTAGGGTGTATCTTCATCTTCTGTTGGATGGGTGACCCACTCTATTGGAAGTTCAAGGAGATAGGGTTTGTTGTTGTAGCTTCATCTTCCATTGGATGAGTGACCCGCTCCATTGGAAGTTCAAGGAGTTAGGGTCAGTTATTGTAGTTTTGTTTGTTCCACTACAACTTCAAAGAGACGAACTTGTGTTGGTACTCATTCATCTGCCACTCCAAGGAGATGAGACTAACATATCTTTATTTTCTTCGTTTAGAATGTCCAATGCCTCCTTATAGGTATGTGCCTTGAAGATGTTTGAAAAAGATCTTTTTAAGGCGCCCGTTTGGATTTTCACTTTGATTTTCATTTTTCTCTCTCTTTTTTTGATTAATTTTTTTTATTTTCTCTTCATTCTTTTGTTATTTTTTCATTTTTCCATTCTTTTTATTCTCTTTCTTTTCTTCTTATTTTTCTCTTTCTTTTTTTCTCTTTTTTGATTTTTAACTATAAAATTGATAAAAAGATAAACTTAGAAGTCAGTAAATTTTGACCAAGCTGCCGTACCGCCGAGGAGACAAGGTTTGAAGTTTGTAAGGTTGATCCAGCTACAACACCGACGAAGAGACATGATTTGAAGTTTGTATCTGACCAAGCTACCATTTTGCCGAGGTGACAAGGTCTGAAGTTTGTAAAGTTGATCCAGCTGTAACACTGATTAAAAGGTAAGATATGAAGTTTGATTTGACCAAGCTACCATACCATCGATGAGACAAGGTTTGAAGTTTATAAGGTTGATTCAGCTACAACACTGACGAAGAGGCAGGATCTGAAGTTTGATTTGACCAAGCTACCATACCGCCGAAGAGACAAGGTCTGCAGTTTGTAAGGTTGATCCAACTACAACACTGACGAAGAGGCATGATCTGAAGTTTGATTTGACCAAGCAACCATACCGCCGAGGTGTAACCCCCTCGACCCGGCCTAGATGCCCTACCGAATCGAGAGAACTACATTAGGTTTGCCGAAGCAAACCGGAGAAAGATTACAAAAATTGGTCCATTTTTTTCTTTTTATCTTGTCTAGATGCATATTATTAATCCTATGAGTACATACTTGCAGAGGGTGAATTTACAAAGGAATCGGACCACGGAAAGACGACCAATTGCATAACATATATTTTAGGGACTAAAATGAAAATCTAATAAAATAAAAGACCAAAACTTAAATTAATGTTACCACTCCTCAATTAGTCCAATTACATGCTTACGTGTCAAATTTTAGGTCAAAACGATCATCCAATCTCATACAATTGCATTTACAATATTTGGGGACCAAAATGAAAGAAATAGAAACATCCAAATATTCCAATAACTGAAATAATTGCAGCCCGTATCGGTACGCGTTTAGGTGTTTCGGTACGCCTTAATAATTTCCAAAACTCAGATTCCAGTAGCTAAAACTCGTACCGAAACACTTGCTCGCGTATCGAAACGCTTAGCCAAAATGCCTAAGACCGTATCGAAATACTTGCTCGAGTATCAAAACGCTACGCCTGAAAAGGCTTGCCCGTATTGAAACACCCTCCCACGTATCAAAACGCTATACCTGAAATGGCCTAGCCGTGCCGGTACGAGAACACCTATTTCGATACGCCTGGACCTGTAATGTCCCAAATTGTTGTTGAAATATTATTTAATGATAACCAAGACGCTCTAACATGCTTCAAACACTTATATAACATTACTTGGATAAAAACCATACCAAAGCATCAAATAATCAACAACATTACATAGAATTCATACACCCTAAGATATTATATAGGCATGCTTCCTAATAACATTCTACCAAGCAACCAAAACTCACATTAGGCACTTTTGAGGCATACTCATCATGCTCACACATCTAAGGTATCAAAACAAACTTGCTTGAATTATTAAAACATGGCAACCATAAAAGGTTAACTAGATGCTTTCCTATGCAACCACCTAGTCTCAACTATAAGCAAAGATCATCAACCAACTTATCAGCATCAAATCAGCCTTACAATCAAGCACATAACATGCTTAAAACCATGGGAAAACAGAATTACAAATCCCCAAAATATGGCGAACACATTGGCTTATTAACCGAAAACAAAAATCGAGTTCATACTCAAAGTAGTCCTTGTATTGGATCACTCTAAAGTTTGCCCTTGCAGCCCCCAAACTTCAATGCTCTGCATCATTAGGAAAAAGATAGCGTAAGCGCACATGCATAGTGAAGATGCTCTTAAAAACAATGATGCGATATAACCCTTGAAAACTAAATAGTTGTTTTCAACCCATGCTTACGACCTAAGCAATTCCAATGATTCTAATTCAAACATGCATATCGACCATATGAAAAAACCTTTACAAACCATATGCTTTAATCCCAAAGCATTAAATTACAAAACCATGCTTAAATTCCAAAGCATCAATTTACAAAACCATGCTTAAAATCCCAAAGCATTATAAAGTAGGTTCACCACATGAACTTCCATATATTGGCATTTATAGTGACCCCGGATAGTCGACAACTATCCTTGATTAGCCGACCGCTAATCTTTAGGTAACTGACCGTTAACCTTACATTTCGAATACACGGATCTCCCATGATAGCCGACCACTACCATGACGCATACCATGCCGACCGTATGATACAACACCCTTGCCAACCGCAAGATCAACATCAACAAAGGGAATCGACCGCTCAACCCAAGTGACAACATTATAGTCCGAGTAGCCGACCACTTACCTCAAGGACTCTTAACCACGATCGATTTTTAACGTATTATAGTGCACTTCATCCAATGGCATGCCAACTATATCTGAATGTTTTCCCATCATGTCACGTAGCCAATATATCATTTACAAAACCATTCACTCATTGTTTTACAATGCATTATACAAAACCACAATATATGCAATCACATTGCCAATGCAATAACACCATTCCCGATCAGAATGAAAACCAATGCTCACTAGCATTTCTTATACTTTTAAACCCCTGCATATGTACTTAAAATCATGCATTTACAGTAAGTAAATCAAACCATGTTTACGACCAAAACATGAATTGCACATGCTCATATCCGAACCGATATTAAAGAGCAAAATAGGGGAAACTTACTTCTGAGCTTAGGTAAGTGTTTCAAACTTATCCTAAACTCCCAACAACCTTTATTAAACCTCTTAAAGGCGTTTAAGCCAGTTTCCACTCACCGATACACCTCGCTTTGCTCGCCAACGTGAATCGAGCTCCCAACAAGCAACAAACAACGTCAAGCTTCATTGCCTTGATTATCCCCTATTTTAATCACATAAAACCAGAGGGCAAATGCATCATTATGCATTCAAACCATTGCCAACAAGCAATTACCTGCAACGCTTAAGTTGCCCACTAAAAAACCATCCGAAACATATCAAAAACATCCTCAAACATTTTCAAAACTAAACCCAGCCATAATATAATGATTCAACCCAATAAAAACCATCAATTAACATCTAAAAATCCTTTCCCAACATCCTTTTACTTCCAGCAATGATTAAACTCAACTATCACCCCAAAAACCCTTGATTAACAACCTTAAACATTAGAGATTCAACTTGTTTCGAAATTACAATGTTAAAACCAAGTTATTAACTCAATTAAACATCAAAATCATGATCTAATCTGATCAAAATCCCAGCAAAACAGAACAAGTACGAAGATCCACAAATTCCATCAATCTAAACACAATTAAACCAATTTTACTCAATTAAACTATCAAAACACATTATAAAACAATTGTAAAGAGTCAACAACTTGGGAATTTCAGTAAAGAACCTTTCATTAGAGGAGGAGAACGGACCTTACCTCTAATGGATCTTTCTCCCTTAATTGGATGATTTACATGAGAAAACAAAGTTAAAACAATAAGGTTTTGGTAAACTAACAACAAAGAATTATTTACAAACAAAAGATTTAAGAAAAGAAAGGTTTACCTGAAGATTTAGAAGAAGAAATTGATGTTTGGCTGGAGAGATTTTGAGAGAAAATATTTTGAGAAAGTTAATTATGTGATTTTTGTTTTAAAGCTCTTAATTACAAATTAATTCTCCCCAACCTATTTATATTTTCTAAAACACTTTAAAAATAGCCAATTAAGGGATAAAGTCTGATATTAGACTTTTAGGGGAATTACCTTCTTAAAGATTCAAAGTTTTGACTCTTTACAAAACAGCCACCAAAAATAGTTTTCAAAGCTTTCATTTTGGTCACTAGTCCAAAATGTCCGATTTCCAAAACTCATTTTCCAAAATTGACTTTACCATAATCATTAATATATTTAATAGTGATTTTAGAATATTTTCCCACAATTTTATCACCTTCAAAAATATTTAATCTGATTTAATCCTGAAACCAACTCGAATCTCTAATACCGGTCTACCGAACCTTCGAACCGACCCTTAAAAAATCTAAGCCCAAAATCGGGGTGTTACAACTCTTCCCCACTTAAGAAATTTCGTCCTCAAAATTTACCTGGAGAAAAAAAATGCGGAAATTGCTCTAACATGTTTGCCTTACTTTCCCACGTGGCTTCCTCGACACCACGTTGTCACCACAAGACTTTAACAAGCTCAATCATCTTGCCATGAAGAACTTTGCAATTGGAATGAAGGATGTCCATCAGTTCCTCATCATAGGATAAATCCGACCTCAACTCAATAAGCTCCACTGGTATAACATGCGAGGGATATGACCGATACCTTTGCAACATAGATACATGGAACACATCATGTATTTTCTCCAACTCGGGAGGAAACCTCAACCGATAAGCCACGAGACCAACACGCTCAACAACTTCGTATGGTCCAATACACCTTGGACTAAGCTTACCCTTACATCCGAACCGCATCACCTTTTTCAATGGTGATACTTTCAAGAATACATGATTGCCCACCGCATATTCAATTTCCCTATACTTCAAATCCGTATAAGATTTATGCCGATCCGTAGCCGCTTTCAAGCGATCACACACAAGCTTTACCTTCTCATCCATGTCTTTCAACACATCTGGTAAGGAAATATGCTTCTCCCCTACCTCAGCCCAACACAAAGGCGTACGACACCTCCGGCCATACAATGCCTCATACGGTGCCATCTGTATACTCGCGTGGTAACTGTTATTATACGCAAACTCAACCAAAGGTAAATGTTTCTCCTAGGTTTCTTGGAACTCAATAATGCAACATCTCAGCATATCCTCCAAAACCTGGATAACCCGCTCAGATTGTCCATCTGACTGAGAATGATACGCGGTGCTGAAATTCAACCTCGTACCCAAAGCCCGATGTAAACTCACCCAACACCTTGCTGTAAACCTCGGATCTCTATCTGAAACAATGGACTTAGGTACCCCGTGCAAATGCACGACCTCAGAAATGTACAAATCCGCAAACTTATCCAAGGTGTACGTCGTATGCATTGACAGAAAAGGTGCACACTTCGTAAAGCAATCTACAATCACCCAATTGAAACCCTTTTTAGCTGATGTCAAAGGTAATCCTGACACAAAATCCATGGTAATTCTCTCCCACTTCCATTCCAGAATTCTCAATGGTTGCAACAACCTAGATGGAAACTGATGCTCAGCCTTGACCCGCGACACACCATGCACTTAGAAACAAACTCAGCCTATCCTTCTTCAAACCAACCTAATAGTATACCTCTTTCAGTCCACGATATATCTTAATACTACCAGGATGCATAGCAAAAAGACTGGAATGCGCCTCCATCAAAATAGTGTGCCTCAACCCTGGATCATTAGGCATCACTATTAAACCCTTGAAACACAAAACTTCATCATCATCAAAATGAAATCCGTCGGATTACCCTCCTATATATCCTTAACAAGCTCAACCAAGGAATCATCAAATGGTTACTTAGCTTTAATCATCTGTGACAACATAGGCTTAACTTGTAACTCGGCCAACGATCCACCTTCTCGTGTCACACTCAATCTTGCAAACATAGCCCTAAGCTCAACCGTAACTTTACGACTCAACACATCCGCAACCACATTAGCTTTTCCAGGATGATACTCGATCTTCAAGTCGTAATTCTTAAGCAACTCCAACCATCTACGTTGCCTAAGATTCAAATCCTTTTGAGACATCAAATACTTCAAACTCTTATGATCCGTAAAAATAACACACTTCTCACCGTAAAGGTAATGTCTCTATATTTTTAAGGTAAACACCACAGCCGCAAGCTCCAAATCATGAGTCAGATAATTGCGCTCATGAACCTTCAGCTGTCTCGATGTGTAGGCCACCACCTTACCGTTCTGCATCAGCACATAACCCAAACCAACGTAAGATGCATCACTATAAACCACAAACTCCTTCCCAGATTCAGGTTGAATCAACATAAGAGCATGTGTTAAAACTTCCTTCAACTTCTCAAAACTGAGCTGTTGTTTCTCCGTCCACACATAAGGAACATTCTTTTGCAACAACTTCGTCAATGGTGCTGCAATATTAGAAAACCCATCTACAAAATGACGGTGATAACCAGTCAGCCCAAGAAAACTACGAACCTCTAAAACATATTTAGGTTGTTTCTAATTAAGAATAACCTCAATTTTTTGTGGATCAACACGAATACCCTCCGCAGAAACCACATGACAAGGAACATCACTTTCTTAAGCCAAAAATCACACTTGCTCAGCTTGGCATACAACTGATTATCCTTCAAAACTTGCAACATAATCCGCAAATGTCGATCATAATCTTCCCCGTTATGAGAGTATATGAGAATATCATCTATAAACACCACCACAAATTGATCAAGATATTCATGGAACACCCTATTCATCATATCCATGAACGCAGCTGGGGTATTTATCAGACTAAAAGGCATGACCAAGAACTTATAACGCTCATACCTCATACGAAACGTGGTTTTAAGCACATCCTCGTCCTTAACCTTCAACCGGTAATACCTTGATCTCAAATCAATCTTAGAGAGCACCGCTGCCCCACAAAACTAATCAAACAGATCATCAATACTCGGTAAAGAATACTTGTTTTTCACCGTTAGCTTATTCAACTGTCGGTAATCAATACACATACGCATCGTACCATCTTTCTTTTTCACAAAGAGAACCAGAGCACCCCAAGGTGAAAAACTCGATCGAATGAACCTATGATCCAACAACTTCTAAAGTTGTGACTTCAACTCCTTCAATTCTTTCGGTGAAACACCACGTACGTCTCGATACCAAATTCTACCTCTATATCCGGCGGTAAACCCAGTAACTCTTCAGGAAAAATTTTAAGAAAATCACTAACAGTTCGAATGTCCTACACCCGAACACTCTTAACTTCAGGATTCATCACGATAGCCAAATAAGCTTGGAAACCTCATTGCATCATCATTTTCGCTTGAGTAGCCGATACAACATTGGACAAGAATTTCACATTCTCGCCAACCACTACAACTTCATAATCATCGAATAACCTCAACGAAATCCTTTTGGATTCATAATCCATAACAACCTTGTGCTCACTCAATCAATCTATACCCAAAATAACGTTAAAACTATGGAATGACAACTCCATCAGATTCGCAGCAAACTCATGACCTTGCACAACTAGAGGATATCGCCTATACAACCTTCTAGTAGTAACTGTCTCACCAAATGAACTAGTTACTAACATGCCAACATCAAGGATCTCAACAGGAACATTCAACAAAGATGCATGCTCACTCTAGATATAAGAATGAGTAGACCCCGAATCAATCAAAGATAACAATGACAAGGATTGCAAAGTGAAGGTACCTACGATCACATCCTTGTCATTGCGACCCTCGCGATGAGCGTAGATCCGAGCTAGTCCACCATTCTTCGGTTACACTACAGCAGTATGAGCTACAACTCTCTGACCATCCTCACACCTCTGAAAATTACCCCTATCACGGTCTTGGCCCCTAGCAGGTAGCAACATGAACTGGTGCTTCTCTCACAGCCCGAGGACAATAACGCTTCACGTGATCAGGAGATCCACATATCCAACAGCTCAAGGAATTTCCCTAACATGCCCTTGTGTGACGTCTACCAGAACGCTCACACTTAGCCATGATACAAGTCCTGGGTTACCCTGACCAACACCGCCACCATGCATGTGGTCTAGCCTATGTCTCTTGTCCTGAAAACTCTTATTATGTCTCCCAAAATAGCTAGAATCGGCCACTCTCTTACCCAAGCTCGCATTCGTAGCCTGAACTAAGGTACCCAATGACTGTTCAATATCTTTGGCCTGATTGACCAACACATCAAAATCTATATAATTCACAGCCAAGAGATAAGTCTTAATATCCTTCACAAGACCATAGCGAAACCTAGCACATTTTTGTTGATCATCGGTAACCAACTCTAAGGCATACTGATTTAGGCGAACAAACTTCACCTCATACTCGGTAACATACATGCCACCCTATGATAGCGACATAAACTCACGCTTCTTTGCATCCAAATACTGTGTACCAAGGTACTTTATCTTGAAAGTTCTTCGAAAGAACTCCCAAGTCACATCAGCCTCAGGAACACCCACAACTGTGGTCACCCACCAATGATATGCATCACCCTGCAACAGTGACATAGTACAACCTAACTTGCGCTTCTCATTACAACCCATCTGGTTTAAAATACGGATTGTCTTTTCCAGCCATCCTTCGGCTGCCTCAGGACTCAAACCCTAAAATTTTTTTCCTCCTAAAATTTGAAGACGCTATAAGGGTAAACCTTGATTAGCCACCACAGTAGGTGCCGATTCTTGCACTTGCACTCTAGCCATTGCTGCCTGAAACGCTCCCGTCATCGCTTGGATTAATGGAGTCAAATCACCAAAACCTGGCACAAGAGGATCTTGGGGTACACCACCCACCCTAATATCAATAGGAGGAGCCAACGAAGGAGGAGGAGGTAAAACATTAGGGGTATTCCCTTCCTCAACGTTATTTTGCCTAACTCCGGCATTAATAGCCATCGAACGTGTCTCACGTCGAGCCATGCTAACAAAAGCATCAAAACACATTAAAGTTAAGCTATCATTAGGCAAAAGATCCAAGACAACCTTATGAAACATTTTAAAACCTTAATAATAGGTAATGTGTTCCCAATTTATACCCCAATATGATATTAAACAATTACCAAATATATTCACAATCACTGTGCAACTCAAACATCACCAATTAATCAAACAACAACATCCCAACCTTTCGTAACATGGCTTTGATACCAACAAATATAACCTCCTCGACCCGGCCAAATGCATGACTAAATCGAGAGAACTACATTAGGTTTACCGAAGCAAATCAGAGAAATATTAAGAATTTCTTTCTATCTTCTCTAGATGCATATTATTAATCCTATATGTACATATTTGCATAGGGTGAATTTACAAAGGAATCGTACCACAGAAAGACGACCAATTGCATAACATACATTTTAGGGACTAAAAAGAAAATATGATAAAATAAAGGACCAAAATTGAAATTAATGTTACCGTTCCTCAATTAGTCCAATTACATGCTTACGTGTCAAATTTCATGTCAAAACAATCATCCAATCTCATACAATTGCATTTACAAAATTTAGGGACCAAAATGAAAGAAACAGAAACTTCTAAATATTCCAATGACTGAAATAACTGCAATCCATATCAGTACGCATGTTGGTGTTTCGGTACGCCTCAATGATTTCCAAAACTCAGATTCCAATAGCTAAAACTCGTACCGAAACACTTGCTCGCGTATCGAAACGCCTAGCCAAAATGCCCGAGACCGTATCGAAACGCTTGCTCGAGTACTAAAACGCTATGCCTGAAAAGGCTTGCCCGTATCGAAACACCCTCATACGTATAGAAGCGCTATACCTAAAATGGCCTAGCCGTACCGGTACAGGGACCTATTTTTCGATACGCCTGGACCTGTAATGTCCCAAATTGCTGTCTAAACACTCTTTAATGATAACCAAAACGCTCTAACATGCCTTAAACACTTATATAACATTACTTGGATACAAACCATACCAAAGCATCACAGAATCAACAACATTACATAGCATTCATACACCCCAAGATATTCTATAGGCATGCTTGCTAATAACATTCTACCAAGCAACCAAAACTCACATTAGGCACTTTTGAGGCATACTCATCATGCTCACACATCTAAGGCATCAAAACAAACTTGCTTGAATTATCAAAACATGGCAACCGTCAAAGTTTAACTAGATGTTTTCCTATGCAACCACCTAGTCTCAACTATAAGCAAAGATCAGCAACCAACTTATCAGCATCAAATCAGCCTTACAATCCAGCATATAACATGCTTAAAAACCATGGGAAAATAGAATTACAAATCCCCAAAATATGGCAAACACATTACCTTATTAACTGGAAACATAAACCGAGTTCATACTCAAAGTAGTCATTGTCTTGGATTGCTCTAAACTTTTCCCTTGCAGCCCCCAAACTTCAATGCTCTGCATCATTAGGAAAAAGAGAGCGTAAGCACATATGCTTAGTGAGGATGTTCTTAAAAACAATGATGCAATATAACCCTTGAAAACTAAACACTTGTTTTCAACCCATGCTTACGACCTAAGCAATTCCAATGATTCCAATACAAACGTGCATATCGACCATATGCAAAAACCTTTACAAACACCATGTTTAAATCCCAAAGCATTAAATTACAAAAGCATGCTTAATTTCCAAAGCATCAATTTACAAAACCATGCTTAAAATCCCAAAGCATTATATATAAAGTAGGTTCACCATGTGAACTTGCATATATTTCCATTTATAGTGACCCCGGATAGTCGACCACTATCCTTGATTAGCTGACTGCTAATTTTTAGGTAACTGACCGTTAACCTTACATTTCGGATACACGGATCTCCCATGATAGTCAACCACTACCTTGACCCATACTATGCTGACTGCACGATACAACACCCTTGCCGACCGCAAGATCAACATCAGCAAGGGGAACCGACCCCTCAACCCCAGTGACAACATTATAGTCCGAGTAGCCGACCACTTACCTCAAGGACTCTTAACCACGATCGTTTTTATCATATTATAGTGCACTTCATCCTATGGCATGACAAATATATCTGAATGTTTTCTCATCATGTCACATAGCCAATATATAGTTTACAAAACCATTCACTCGCTGTTTTACAATGCATTATACAAAACCACCACATATGCAATCACATTGCCAATGCAATAACACCATTCCCGATCGGAATGAAAACCAATGCTCACTAGCATTTCTTATACTTTTAAACCCCTGTATATGTACTTAAAATCATGCATTTCCAGTAAGTAAATCAAACCATGTTTACGACCAAAACATGAATTACACATGCTCATATCCGAATCGTTATTAAGAGCAAAAGAGGGGAAACGTAACTTTCGAGCTTAGGTAAGTGTTTCAAACTTATCCTAAACTCCCAAAAACCTTTATTAAACCTCTTAAAGGCGTTTAAACTAGTTTCCACTCACCGATACACCTTGCTTTGCTCGCCAACGCGAATCAAGCTCTCGGCAAGTAACAAACAACGTCAAGCTTCGTTGCCTTGATTATCCCCTATTTTAATCACATAAAAATAGAGGGAAAATGCATCATTATGCATTCAAATCATTGCCAACAAGTAATTACCCGCAACTCTTAAGTTGCTCACTCAAAAACCATCCGAAACATATCGAAAATATCCCCAAACACTTTCAAAACTCAACCTAGCCATAATATAATGATTCAACCCAATAAACACCATCAATTAACATCTAAAAACCCTTTCCCAATATCCTTTTTACTTCCAGCAATGATTAAACTCAACTATCCCCCCAAAAACCCTTGATTAACAACCTTAAACATTATAGATTCAACTTGTTTTGGGATTACAATGTTAAAACCAAGTTATTAACTCAATTAAACATTAAAATCATGATTTAATCTGATTAAAATCCCAGCAAAATAGAACAAGTACGAAGATCCACAAATTCTATCAATCAAAACACAATTAAACCAATTTTCCTCAATAAAACTATCAAAACACATTGCAAAACAATTGTAAAGAGTCAACAACTTGGGAATTTCAGTAAAGAACCTTTCATTAGAGGAGTAGAACAGACCTTACCTCTAATGGATGCTTTCTCCCTTAATTGGATGATTTACATGAGAAAACAAAGTTAAAACAATAAGGTTTTGGTAAACTAACAACAAAGAATCATTTACAAACAAAAGATTTAAGAAAAGAAACGTTTACCTGAAGATTTAGAAGAAGAAATTGATGTTTGGATGGAGAGATTTTGAGAGAAAATATTTTGAGAAAGTTAGTTACGTGATTTTTGTTTTAAAGCTTTTAATTACAAATTAATTTTCCCCAACCTATTTATATTTTCTAAAACACTTTAAAAATAGCCAATTAAAGGATAAATTCTGATATTAGACTTTTAGGGCAATTAGCTCCTTAAAGATTCAATGTTTTGACTCTTTACAAAACAGCTACCAAAAACAGTTTTCATTTTGGTCACTAGTCCAAAATGTCTGATTTCTAAAACTTGTTTTCCAAAATTGAATTTACCATAATTATTAAGATATTTAATAATGATTTTAGAATATTTTCCACAATTTTATCACCTTCAAAAATATTTAATCTGATTTAATCCCGAAACCAACTCGAATCTCTAATATTGGTCCACCGAACCTTAGAAGCGAACCTTAAAATATCTAAGCCCAAAACTGAGGTGTTACACGAGGAGAAAAATTCTAAAGTTTGTAAGGTTGATCCAGCTACAACACTGACGAAAAGGCATGATCTGAAGTTGAAAGTTTTATATTTGATTTTTTTACTCCTTCGTGTCAAGGAGGCTTGACTCTGCCGAAAATTATCTGTTTTCTCCTCTTGAAGATGCCAAACAATCTTCTTCTTTCTCTTGGGTTCCACTCCTTCATTTCAAGGGCGCTGAAACTTGATAGAAGTTATCTTCTTCATTTTCTTTGTTTATAAGGCTTCATTTTGGATTCGTGCCTCAGACATTTTCAAAAAAGGTTCTTTTCAAGGTGCCCTTTTGGGTTTTTACCTTGTTTTTGAATTTTCTTTTTCTCTTTTCTTCTCTTTTTTTATTTTTTATCATTTTTTCTCTCTTCGTTTTTTTTAATTCTTTTTTTCTTCTTTTTTTTCTCCACTCCTGCGTGCCAAGGATGCTTGGAACTTGTCAGAAATGATATGCTCTATTCACTCATATTAAGGGTATTGAAACTCGTTAGAGGTGATCTTCTCCTTCATGTCAAGGATGACATGCCACATTTACCCTATTTCTTTATGTCAAGGATGCTAGAACTCGCCAACAGTGATCTGCTCCTTCGTGTCAAGGATGCCATACCACTTTTGCCCCATTCCTTTCTGTCAATGATACTGGAACTCATTGAAAATTTCACTTTATTTATTTCTAAATGCCTAAGGCTTCCTTTTCGGTTCGTGCCTTGGACATTTCCAAAAAAGTTTTTTCAAGGCGCCCTTTCGGGTTTTCACCTTGATTTTATTTACTTTTCCTTTTTATTTTTTGACATTTTTTATTTCTCTTTTTTCATTTTTTTATTTATTCTTCTTTTTTATTTTTTCTTTTTCTTTTTCATTTTTTTCTTTTTTCTTTCCATCTCCTTCAGTAAGGATAGAAATAGGACATTTATTTTGTCAAAAAAATATCCTTATGAAAGGATAAAGTTTGAAAAAAATGTCCTTATGAAAGGACTGAGTTATGAAACTCAGTTTTTAAAAATATCCTTTTGGAAGGATTGAGTTATGGAACCTAATTTTGGAAATTATCCTTGTGGAATGATAAAGTTTGGAAAAATATCCTTATGGAAGGATTGAAATTTGAAAAGTATCCTTATGGAAGGACGGAATTTTGAAAGTATCCTTATGGAAGGATTGAGTTATAGAACTCAGTTTTGGAAATTATACATTTGGAAGGATGAAGTTTGGAAAATATCCTTATGGAAGGATGAAGTTTGGAAATTATCCTTATGGAAGGATGAAGTTTGTAAAAGTATCCTGAAGTTTGGAAAAATATCATTTTGGAAGGATTGAGTTTGAAAAGTATCCTTATGGAATGATTGAAGTTTGGAAATTATCTTTATAGAAGGATGAAGTTTGGAAAATATCCTTACGGAAGGATTGAATTTACTTTTGAAAATTATTTCCTGTATTTATGCAAATGAGATGTATGTGCATGCTTCTGCGATGATGCAATGTTATGTATGTCATGATGTATGGTCATGTTCAAAAGATTTAATGATGCATATGCCTCCAAGTATGCTTTCATGATGCATGGACACATTTTGGTGATGCACAATGTATGTCATGATACATGGTGATGCATAAAATATTTGTAAGAGTCTTCTTCCTTCAGTTCAGTTCGCTCTTCTAATTTTCTCGAACAAAAGCTTGCCCCCCCCCCCAAATCTTCTTTGTTCTTATTTTTTATTTTCTTGATTCAAATTTCTAAGCTGAATGACATTTGCAGGCTCGTCTCTTTTCATCTTCTCGAAGGAATGACGACTTTGTCCGATCGAATGTTGCCTCATTTATCTTTCAAATATCATTTTGATTGAATACCTTTGAAGGCTTTCTTTTTTGTTTTGAATGGACATGGGCCTTAGGTCTTTGTACATTATATTTCTAAGAAAAGTGATGCAAGAAATCTTTTTGTTTCAAAAATATTTTCAAAATAAGAATTTTTTCATGAAGTGGAGGGATTAAGTGCCTCCAAACTATTTGGAATCAATTGTCGGGTTAGAACCGATGTGGTTTTTTAAAAATATGGATAAAAAATTTGCAAAGGTATGAACAAATTAAATTTTGAAATTTTTGTTTTTTTTGTTTTTTTAATGAAACATGAGGGAATGCATTGGATAATCACATGCCCTTACAAAAGATTCATTTTTTACCTTTGGGCCTCGGTAAAAGGTTGATTTCATGCATTACTCAAAATATTTAGGCTATAAAGATGCCCCAAACAAAAAGAATTAAGCCTCTGAAGGTCATTCATTCTTCTTCAGCCCTTAATTATCTCGTCTGAGGGACCCTGTTGTTGAAATTTAGAGTGTCGCTCTCGATCAGGCTCTGCACCTTGTTCCTCAATGCCCCACAATATCTGTGGTGTGGCCTGAGCTTCCTATATGATAGTCACAGACAGCGTCGACATCATATCCTTCTAGTTAATGAGGCTCTTTTGGTTTAGACTGGACCGGGGCTATCAAGTTCTTTTCGATAAGCATTGGGAGTAGCTCTGTATATGTCATCAGGATTGGATGGATGATTTTTTGAGAAGTTTTTGGTTGACGTAAGGATGAGTAGCTTGGCTGGTGTGAGGACCAAGGTCGGCTGGTCGAATAAGATCCCTCTGTATGAATTTTTGCTTCATCTCTTTCTTAGCTAGGGTCGGTAATCTTCCCTTCTCTAATAGACGCTTTAATGAGTTCGGCAATCACGAGGTCTTTCAAACTCTTGGTTGCATTGCCCAACATATATTTCAGAAATGGATCTTTTAGAGTACTTACAAGGTAGGAGTTATCTTTTTCTCTAGCAACGGTGGTTGTACTTGCGTAGCAACATCTCTCTACCCTTGTACGTACTACCGAAAGCTCTCATCGGGCCTCTTTTCTATGCTCTGTAGTGTTAGACGATCTGGATCGATGTCAGTTATATTCTTGTACTGGTCGGTGAAGGCTTTGGCCAGATCCTTCCATGATTGTATCTAGCATTGTCTTAGTTGGTTGTACCACCTGGCAGCAAACCCTTTTAAGTTTTCCTAAAAACAATGGATTAAGAGTTTCTCGTTGTCAACATACCTGTCATCCTTCGGTAGAACATGGCTTAGTGAGCAAAGGAGAGCTTGTTCCGTTGAATTTTTCAAATTCTGGCATTTTGAACTTTGGAGGTATCACCAGATCAGGGACTAGACTTAATTTTCTTGCATCTACCTCACAAGATGCACTTGCCCCTTCTACAACTTTAGATTTCTCTTCAACCCGCTTGTACAAATCTTTAATTTGCTTGACCGCCTCGATCCCTACTTGACCCATCTTGTTGATGATGCTCGGATCAGGGATGATATGCACACTAGGGTTATTTTGAACATTAGTTCCCCCAGTGATGAAGACCCAGCCTGAGGACCTTGTTGTTTTTCAACTAAAACCGACATTTGCAGATATGCCTTGTCGTATGTATTTTTTTGCCTTTTCTAGTGTACTAGGATCGATGACCAATCCTTTTCTTCTCTTAGGATCTTCGTCGGCCAGTATAGCTGCTATCTTAGCTAGCAGATCCATGTGCAATTGCGTAATATGATCACGAGTCATTTGTTGTGCTTTTTGAGCTTCTCATTTATGTCATTCTTCATGTATTTGCATGCTTGCTTCACTCTTGTCAGACGGCTCTCCATTACTTTAGTTTTACTTTAAGTGAAAAACTGATGCAGATGTAGCTGACTCGGATGCCCCAGAATGGTTGCGATCAGGATTTACGGAATCAGACCCCTTGGCCAGAAGATGATAATGAATTATGATGAAATGCAGATGCGAAGATGCATGCAAATATGAGATGTCAATGCAATGCAAAACAAAATAAATGGGTTAGTACCGATAAAAAATGTAATTTTCATAAAACAAATGGTATAAAACCCACCGGTATGCATGCTTTAAAAGTAATCCTACCCGTTATGCTTTCTACCCGAATATTGTATTTGCAAAAAAAAAAAGATCTTACCCGGCACGATATCTACCCAACATGCTTTTATTCTGAAAAAAACTACCCGACATGATTTCTACCCGGCATATTATTATTTACAAAAACAAAGATCCTACCCGACATGGTATCTACTCGGTACATTATTATTCACAGAAAGAAAGATCCTACCTGACATGATTTTTACCCGGCATATTATTATTTGCAGAAAGAAAGATCCTACCCGACATGGTATCTACCGGTACATTATTCTTCACAGAAAGAAAGATCCTACCCAACATGATTTCTACTAGGCATTTTATTTATAAAATAAATCTATAGAGTATACAAAGGTTAGAAGCGTTTCTCTTTTGAACTTGTAACGGGTTTCGTTTCTAAAGCAAGGTTCTTATGGTCCCTTACATGTGGTTCAATTTTAGGGAAGGGTACCCGAATTGTCCTCACTGTCCCTTACTAAAGGTAGCAAGGCCCATCATACTTACCCATTATAGGTTTCAAATGGACCAAGTTCAATTTAGGGGGATACATCCCTTATGCCTATACGGAGGTAACCCACACGAAGGCAGTATCACACTTCCACTTAAAAAGGACGGAGCTCGGGTAGAAAGCTCATGGAATGCAATGCAAGTGCACTGTGTGTGAGGAGAAACTCTCAAACCTTTTGACACCCTATGTCTATATTCACTTATACTAAGCAGTAAAAGTAAAGCAGTTATATTTACAGAAAATAAAATGCATGTTTTATTAACAAAAGATAGAATCATATTTTAAATTAAAATCGAATTCGTTGATTTTCAACGACCAAGACTAAAAGATAATCGCCTCGTGGCTTGGCCCTCTTTTTTATTTTTTATTTTTGAAAAAAAATCCCCAACGGAGTCGCCAGCTGTAATCACTCAAATCCCTCCGGTGCTCTCTTTTTATTTAAAAAAGGTCCCCAACGGAGTCGCCAGCTATAATCACTCAAATCCGTCCAGCGCCCTCTTTTTGGTTTTAAATTTTCTTTTAGTTTAATTTATTTGGAAAAACCCCTACCCAGTTTTGAAATTAAAATATGGAGTCGCCACCGATCATTTAAAAAAAGGTAGACCGAACACCAAAATAAAACAGAGACTAAAAAATTTGGGTCCGGGAGTCGGTTACGGATGGAGAAAGATTAGCACCCCCCATCGTCCAAAAATTGATACCTAGCCGATTATTTAATGTCTTGGTGTCAGAAATAGCGAATTTGATTAAACTTTAAAAAATGATTCCTACATACTGAAAATATTGATAGAACCACATCTCTATACGCCCGAGACACGGTTTCTCGAAAAATTTGAGGAAATCACATCCCTATACGCCCGAGATATGATTTATCGAGGTTTTTAGAAAACATTAATTTAAAATTCGAAATTAATTTCTTTTTAAAAAAATCTTTTTGATGTTGTAAAAACACAAAATATATGATGTGAATAAATTAAAATACATGATCAAAATATAAAGCATAAAGTGACTAATAAATATAGGCACGAATATAAAATATACATATTAAATAAATATATAAAACTATAATATAAAATAATAAAACTATACTATATCAAAATATATGTAACAAATAATCAAATATATATATACCGTACATACGATAAATACATATATTATAGTAATAATATAATATATTGTATAATAATAACGTATTATACTAAGAAAAAATATAACATATAATATAATACATAACATATAATATATATAATAAATACATGTATAATATATATATACATAAAATATAATTAATAAATACAATTGTACACAATAACAATATAACAACAATATATATAACATAACATAATAATAATAATAATAATATAAAATTTTAATACATAAGCATGTAACATTACATAATAAATATAAAATAACTATATATATATATATATTGGAGCAAAATAAAAAAGACATGAAATAAAGATGCTAAAAATATAAAAAACAAAAATAAAAGTGCATGAATTAAAAAAATTATAAAACAACTAAAATCCGAAAAAAGGACAGATAAAAAAACATAAAATATAAAGCAAAAAGTAAATAAAATGCGGAAATAAAAAATATAGGGACCGAAAGCATTATTATCTCATGGAGGGAAATAAAAACGGGTTAAAAGGCCATGACCGGTATGGTAATTACACCATCGACCCAAAAGCACGAATCCTTCCCCCGAATTGAGTCACCTCGAGGGTCGAGCACCTGAAACGGCGCCGTTTCATTAATGGCCGGTTTAAAACCTAAAGGTTCTTTATTTCGAACACAGTTCAAACCTTAAAAAAACTTTCCCTCATCTCTCTCCCAACCCTTAACCCTAGGCGAACGGCAGCCCTTCACCATCCTTGCTCTCTCGTCGTTCATCGGTGACAAGTCTCCGGCGAATACGAGCCACAGTGACGGTTACTACTGAAAGGCCGATAAATCACGAAAAAAATTTTCTTTTTTGATTCTTTCGTCGTTCATCATGTTGCTGCAGATTTAATGATGGGAGCCGGAATTTCGGGGTATGAGTGAGGCAGTGGGTTCGGCAGGGTGGTTGTAGTAGGGGTATGGGTGGATGGCAGATTAGGTTGGATTATTTTAGAATTTTAGTTATTTAGGGTTTATACTAAGGATTTGGGGTTTGTAAGTTAGAGTTTGGGATTCAATTGGGGTCTCAATTTTTGGTTACCGGTAATGACGACGGCGGTGTCTACTGTCAGAAAATGGGGTTCAATTAGGGTTTATACTAATGGAGGTGATGACGGCGGTATCTACTGGTAGAGGATATGGCGGCTAAAGTTGAGTTAGGGTTACAATTTTGTTATTAGTTTTTTTTTTTATATCTGAGCCGGTTTATAAGTTTGGATCCGGATTTAAATATGGGTATTGGGTTACCCGGATAGAAATAGGCTCTTACACATGGCATGGTGTTAAATGTGCTAACTTTACTGATAAAGTGATATCTCTGTCGCTTCCCCACAATGCGTTTTCCGGTGAGATCCCCGCAGCTATTGGAGACCTTAAGTTTTTGGAGGTTCTCCAGCTCTAAGGTAACAATTTTTCCGGCCAGATTCCGGTTCATATAAGCTCTCTTCATTCTCTTACAGTGCTCAACTTGTCTTTCAACTCGTTTTCCGGTTATATACCAGATAAACTCATTGGTTCTAGGAGATTGAAAGTAATTGACTTGTCTAATAATATGCTTTCTGGTAGGATTAGTGTTGATAATTTCAGTGGGTGTGAATTTTTGACTCTCCTGAGGCTGTCTAATAACTATCTTAGTGGTAATATTTCCCCTGAGATTGGTAATTGCAAGAATTTGAGGACTTTGTTGCTTGATTGCAACCTTTTGCAAGACAAGATTCCAGCTGAACTAGGCCGAATTACCGATCTTCGGCTTTTGGATGTTTCTAGGAACAGTCTCACTGATGTAATCCCAAAGGAGATAGCAAATTGTAAGAAATTATCAGCTCTTGTGCTAACCAATTTGATGGATTTTGGTTCTGATGAGAAAACAAGCTCCATGGATAGTTTTCGAGGAGAATTCAACACGTTCGAACTCGGTGTTCCTTTTGAACTGTTTTTCCATTCTAGTTTGCAGGTTTTGTGGGCGCCGAGAGCCAATCTTTGTGGCCTGTTGCCTGCTCAATGGAGTGAGTTTTGCTCACTCAGGGTCCTAAATTTGGGGCAGAATTATTTTGATGGTGTGATACCAGAAAACATTGTGATGTGCAAGAACCTTACTTTCTTGGATTTGAGTTTGAATAATTTGTCTGGATACCTTCCGTGGCTGCTACGTGTCCTTGTATGACATACTTCAACATTAGTAGAAATAACATTTCTGGTAACATTCAAAGTTACAATAGCAAAGGCAGCTGTGATGGGGCTATGATCTCTTATGGACTAGCTTCTAGTTCGATAGATATGGATGATACATGGGTTGAATTCGCGTAAGCTAATCTTCCTTTTTGGGGTTTTAAGATGGGATTGATGATGAATGAGAGTTTTGCAATAGTCCATGATCTTAGCTGGAATAGTTTCTCTTGTTTTTTACCGGTATTCTTTATTGCAGATCAATTATTGGCAAGTAACAGTAAGTTTTCATACAGGCTGCTACTGAATAATAACATGTTTAATGATTCTTCTCATAAGGAGGTAATTTCTGATTGCGATAAGCTGCGGAGTGTCTCAGTTAACTTGAGTCAAAACAAGATAGTAGGTGGGATGGGGAAGGCCTTTTTCCTTGATTGTCTACAGCTGATAGAGTTTGAAGCGTCATATAATCGAGTCGAGGGATCCATAGATCCTGGTTTAGGCAACTTGACGATGCTCGAACGGCTTGACTTTAGAAGAAATAGACTCTCTGGATCTCTGCCGAATCAATTTGGGAAGTTGAAGAACCTGACATGTATATCTCTTGGAGAGAACAATTTAAGTGGAGAAATTCCACCTGAATTCAGTCAACTGGCATCGCTTAAATTTCTTGATCTTTCCCACAATGCTCTTACAGGATCTACCCCTGCTAGCCTAACAAATGCTATGAATCTTGAAACACTTTTACTAGGCCACAACCAGCTTTATGGGAAAAATACCCTCATCTTTCTCTTTGCTTTCTCATCTGACTGTTTTGGACCTTTCTTTTAATGATCTTTCCGGTCCAATACCAAGTCTCCAACATCAGATTAATTGCAGTGCCTATAGAGGTAATGAACGTTTGCATGACGAGTGTCCATTTTCTGCACTGACCCCCGAGAGGTCTAGCAGTCCGCCAAAATTTTAAAAAAGGGTGGAATTTGGAACCTGTCATAATTGCAACCATAACTTCAGCTTTTGTTCTACTTTGTATGGTTGCAGTGGCTGTAATCATCTGTCAACTTAGAAGAAAAAAGGTTAGAAGACTTAGTTTACTGAAAGGAAAAGTGGCTGTGACTTTTGCAGATGCTCCTAATGAGCTGAATTACCATAATGTAGTTAGAGCTACAGGTATCTTTAATCTCAAAAACCTTATTGGTCCGGGTGGTTTTGGTTCAACCTACAAAGCAGAGTTGGTCCCGGGCTAACTTGTAGCTGTAAAGAGGCTTTATATCGGTTGATTTCAAGGCATTCAGCAATTTGATGCAGAGATAAGAACGCTGGGAAGAATTTGACATAAGAACCTTGCAACTCTAATGGGATATTATGCTGGGGAAAATGAAATGTTTTTAGTTTACAATTATCTTTCTGGTGGAAACCTTGAGACTTTCATTCATGACAAGTCTGGCGAAAATGAACAGTGGCCAGTTATCTACAAGATAACCGTGGACATAGCTCAGGCTCATGCTTACCTTCATTATTCGTGTGTGCCCCGGTAGTTCATCGAGACATCAAGCCAAGCAACATTTTGCTTGATGAGAATCTTAATGCCTTCCTTTCGTACTTTGGGTTAGCTAGGCTTTTTGAAGTTTCTGAGACCCATGCCGCCACGGATGTAGCCGACACATTTGGTTATGTAGCACCCGAATATGCAACCAGATGCAGGGTATCTGACAAGGCAGATGTGTATAGTTTTGGAGTCGTAATGTTAGAATTGCTGTCGGGGAAGAAGTCCCCTGATCCATCATTTTCCGATTATGGGAATGGATTCAACATTGTTGAATGGACCAAGATGCTGATCAAGGAGGGCTGTCCTTCATCGGTTTTCTCCGCTGAATTGTGGGAAACTGGACCTAGGGAGAATCTCTTGGGAATGCTACGACTTGCATACGCCTGTACCGCGGAGACACTTTCGGTTAAGCCATCGATAAATCAAGTTCTCGAAAAATTGAAGCAGTTGAAAACCTGATAAAAGAGAAGCTGTCAAACAATGGCAACAGGAAACACAAAGTAGCTTTACTCCGCAGATTCTTCGGCTTCCGTATGTTGAAATGAGGCAATGCAGAATCCAAAGTCCTGCTAATGCCAATTTTACATCCATTTCCGATATTCTGGAAAACTGAATAAGTTTTAAATGGTGAAACACATTCTAGGAGGGGAAATGAGAAAATTACCTTTTTCATTTTGCTACCTGTGACGTATAATGATCAATCTAGTTTCCTTTAGAAGTTTTTCTGACCGTACTCTTCAGATATTTTGAAACATTTTATCATACATCTAAACAGGTCTCAACGCTGTTGCATACAGTGCCATGTAAAACAACTGTGATTCTAATTCTTTCCTGGTTCACATTGTTTGCACTTAGCAGATGACATTGGAATGGAACACACCATTGTCAGTCTTGCGCTGGCTACCTCTTTTGACCAAGGTTACTTAACATGTCTCCATTATACCATTTCTTTTATTTCCTAATGTTAAGAAAAGGAAAAAATCTTCTGTTTTGGGAGTAAATTGCTTTCATAAATTAATATGTTTATCTGTTTTTTGCAGAACGGGTTTTTGCAGACCGTGATCACGAAAACTCCGAAACGGACATCGCAGCTACAAGAAATTACCACTTGGGTTGTCATTAGAAATTTGATAGGCAAAGTATATATATGATTGGCTGATTAAAAGTAATAGGAGGCATATGACATGTAATGTTGGGGTGTGACAAATATTACTGCAAAGTTGACAAAAGTGGGAGCAACTCTTTATTGTTTCACTTTGAAACTCTTTTGTACATATTTATTGCAAATTCCTTATGGCATTTCTATTTTTGTATTTTCTGTTGTTACATCATCATGTTCATGGAAATGTTCTCATGTAGTATAGTGTACAGTTCTATTCTTACCAAATCCACATCATAAAAACACATTATTCAACCAACACAGAGAGAAGTATTAGCAATTAGAGCCTCCAACATTATTAAATATACTTGATAGTCAATGACATCAAAAGAGCAGTATGGAAAAAGAAAAAGGAAATAAAAAAAAATCCCAAATTGTGATATGTAACTCTACCAAATAAGAGATGCCATGCCAGGACATTTTCATCCTTCACAACTAACCTCCCATCATCCCACCTAATATCTACTTATATACAAAGAGTTTTATCTTAAGAGTCTTGTAACCTAGAAGTCTCTTCTACCATTCCTCTATATATAATTAATTATATAAACGAACCTCGCATCACGTGAAGTGTTCATTCAGCATACTTCTCGTAAGTCATGACCAAAAAACTTTAGTCCTGCCAGTTCTCAGAAACAAATTTAAAAAAAGGACCTCTTCATTGATTCCATGACCTTAATATGGTTTTCCCATTGGATGATGCAAAGCAGTATTCTGATGTGGCAAGTTCATCCATCCTGTATCATCAGCAGCCATCAGTGGGGTAGTTGTATCACAAGTACTTAAATAATCAGGCGGATAAGCAGCTTGCTGCATATTATTTCCAATTATTCCCGGAGTGCTCCCCCTCATCATTCCATTGTTCCTCTGCGGAATGATCTGCTCGGTAGAACCCATTGATTCATAAGGGCTGCTTGAAAGAAATTGGTTACAGTGAGATACAACACTAAATAGGCTCTGATCTGCATTGCTTGAACTCAAAATATTCTGACTTTGGCCACTAAAACCATCTGAACCAGCCCATCCACCACGAACTTGATGTTCTCCGGTAAACCAGTTTTGATTCAACAGATCTCTACTATTCAACTGATGTTGGAAAGGTGCCGGCATGCGGGCAGGAGGGGCGGCCCAATCTCGCATTGGAGAGTATCTGCCCCCAGCAGAGTAAATATTTTGTGGCATGCTTTGTTGCATATAAACCTCACTCTGCCTCTTTTGCCTCTCCTCTAACAGCAGTGATGACTGCAACTGCTCCTGAAATTGGCTGTTAAAATGACCATTTTCCATTAATAGATTCTTTGGGGGCTGGAAATCTGGCCCTGCCTGTTTCTGCTTACTATGATATGATGACACTCCCTGATCCTTGAATAAAGATTGAAGCATCTCATTTTGGTAGTCTTGATTTGTGTAAGAACTAAAGGGGCCATCCTCAGAATGTTTATGCAACAAAGCCTTCCCGGTACTTTCTTTATGCAAGTCTGATTCCAGATCAATCATTTGCTTCGGGTCTTCGGTGTCTTGATGAAGGAATGGCAATCCACTGGTAAATGTGTATTTATGGTCGGCAGTGGAGTCATGGTAAGAGTGTGGCATGCTATCTGCTGGCCAGACAATTTCTGCAGAAGAGACGGGAACTTCATGACCGACAGTTGCACCAGCAGTGTTCAAATCATCTGAAGATGCAACATCTGATTCCGAGATATTCTCGTTGTTTTCAGACTCCACCTGATTGCACCTATCAATTGATGAAATCTGATGTGGCGACTGATTCAATGGTAAGGCCAGAACAGACTCCCCATCTTCCCTGCTGCACTCACTTTCCGTGGCTTCAACATCCTTCTCGTCTTCAAGCAACTTCTCAGGATCCTCTTCCTCTACATCTACAGCAGCCCAGTTTGTATTAACATCGTCTTCCTGATCCTGGAGCTTTAATTTATCTTCATCGTCCTCATCCTAACACATCAAAAAAAAAAAATCTCAAAATTACAGTGGCAATCCCACCCCAAAAACAAAAAGGAAAAAAGACTACATATACCAGGGGAGAGAGTTAAGAAAAAGAAATAAACCTCCAGCAGAGAATTTAGCTTTTCTTTCATCTCTTGCTCCAACGATTTGGTTATTTTCCATTTCTGCAACTGTATTTCTCTCCGGTTTGCATATGATGCAGGGAGATCTTCCTTTACCAGTTTCAACCTATTTAAACAACATTATTTTGAGCAGAGGTATAGTGAAAATTCTCAGTTTCAAGAAAGAATTGTTTGCTTCAACACTCACCAATGGTCATGCAACTTCCTCTGTTCTTCTTCTATGAATACTTCATATGGTTGCACATGTAAGGTAGAGATGTCACCTAAAACACGGGTGATAGACTTGGATTGAATGCTTCTACCAGACTGCTCCATATTCTTTAAAAGATCATGCTGCTTCTTACTTATCTGAAACATATCAAAGGCAAATAATCCCTTAACTACCTTAGAAAACACGAGAGAAAGCAGAACGGTAACAGACACTTAAGAAATACTCGGTTAAAGAATATAACTGGACATGATACAAGAAACACTGCTAACTGGGTGTTTAATATAAAGGAAGCTTCCTTGCATGCTTCAGTCAGTCAATCCAATGTTTAAATAATAATTAATCCTATATCCGAAAGGATAATTCTAATCCAAGGAGACATTTGATTAAGATAAAAGGCATCTACTCAATACAATCCTGGAATGTATAATTTTATTCCAATTAAAGCAGCTTCTGACCTTAAAACATGACATGTATTTAGCACCATCACACTGCTGAATATTGCGCTTGCGTATCTTGTCACCCTTTTTGTTTCTTGCTTCCACAGTCAGTGCATAATCAGGAGCAGTCGAGAGCATTTGACCTTTGTCCTTGATTGTCCCTTTTTCGTACAAACTAATATCCATGACAACTAATAAGATTCATTCACCATGAAATAAAAACATACTTTAAGAAAGCAATATTCAAACTCTCATAACTCACTCTTGTGAACTTCAACAAGTCAGGGCAAAATGATAATTCTTGCAAAATGGTGATTCAAGATGAAAAAAACATTACCTTCGTATCTTTCCATCCTTCACAACAGAAGAATTCTGGTTATCACTACTGCGTGCTTTCTCATCTGCAACCCAAGTGCAAGATTCAGAAGTTGCTGTAACATCCTGCTCAACATCGCCAAGCCTGGATTCATTTGAATGTGAGAAAACCCTTTTCTTACCAACCCTTTTTGACCTACCAAAGAAATTGATTGTAAATCAAAAGTGAGATTTGATCTTAGAGCATATAAGAAGCTGGATATTCAATAAAAATTGAAGATAAAAAGTTCAGTTCTTCATTTCTGTTTTGAACAACCAATTACAAGAGAAAAGCTCAAATAGAAAACGAATGCTATTGTATTCTGTATAATGATGTCACACAGTGAATACGAGACATCCTTGCCAATTATATGTTAGCTGTTAGCACCAATTTCACAGGGAAGAACCTTACCATGATAAAACTGACCACTTTCCAGAAAACTGAAACATGTGACAAATACAAACCTCCATAACTTCTGCACAATTTCTTGTTCTGGGTCTTTGCAACTTTCCCATTTCTCCTTCAGTTTCTGCAAATACTCTATGATACTGTAACAAAGCAAAAAAAAAAATGTTGCAACCATATTATTAGCCTTAGGCACCAATGCACCTTTTGCAAGAAAAGCTTATAGCCTTATATTCATGGGTAAATTTTGTTGCTTTTCACATACTCATTATGGTACTCCTGTAACTCTGAGTAGTACGCTTTCTTCTCAGCCTTTAAATGCTGTTCCTCCTGAATAACTGTATCAGGGTGAAGATGACCTGAACAAAGTGATGTACCCCTGTACGTATAAATTCCAGTCAAGTATAGAAAATTTGAAGTTTGAACTCTACAGTGATCCTCCAATGTTATATCTCCTGAATATAGAACTAGAGAAACAAAATAGAAAATGCCCCAAGAAATATAACTTCTTTAAATATAAAGCACTAGTAACAGGAACAACAAGAAGAAAGGATCCACTATTCATAGGTTGAGAAAAGTGTCAAAAGTAAATATATATACTTGCCATTTAAGAAAATGATTTCCGAAGTGAAAGTTATCTCCAGAAAATAATGCTTGCAGAACCTGCTCTTTGTCCATCCCTGTGGGAAGAAACTGCATCAGAAAATTCCTCTCATTTTCAGACAGATGAGTCTGCCAAACCTGTAACAATTTCAATGTAAATTACAAAAGGCATGAGATTAGCAGACAGCGGAGATTAGAAGAAATCGTGATTATGAATAACAAGAATATTACCTCATAAGAAAGCACCTTTGTCAAGTCCTCTAGTTCAAAAATTTCATGAGGAAGGGTCAAAACATCTGCCAAGACTCTATGGTATTGTACTGTGGAATCTGTAAATGGCCTTAAATGCCTCCGACTTAAGCCAATTTGTTCCCTTTTGGCGACAACTCTTTTTTTGTTCCCATCCCACTCAAGGGAAATACAACATTTTGAGTTCAAATCATTTCTCGGAGGCTCTAGCTTTTTCTTTTTGGTTTTGTATCTGTCCAAAGAATTGCAACCAGCAAAGCTAGCACCGTGCAGCCGCTTTCTCCGTTGATCAGCTGCCATTACTATCAGATGTCAAAAGAATTGGCAACCAACATTTTCCTGCATATGCCAGCAGAGAATCAGTACTACATAGTTCGCCGCCGAGAAAAAACATTGAACCATTAAAAATAAAAGCAGCAACCTCCAAATCTGAACAAATCATAAGACTGTTTAATTAGGCAAAGCACAACACATCCACTGCATTTAAATGCATATATCCATATAACATTTTGCCAGATAACAAATCTTAATCATGTTACAAAACTAAATGCTAAAGTGATATTGTAAAAAAAAGTTCCAAAATTCCAATTTGGTTTCTGCTTTGAGAAATATGGTACAGAAAAGGAGCTTCACAACCATAGCAGCAGGCACTTCAAATCAAATAATCTGAAGAAAAAACATGTTTCCCGCGAATTAACTAAATTAGCCAAACCGATTCTTTTTTTTTTTTTTTAAATAATGATAGTCAAAACATAAGCCGAAGCCAAATAAGTAAAAAACGGCAACAAAGCTAAAAAAGTTGAAAATTTTCCATTCACGCCAAGTATATTTACTAAACTCAATATTTGGATTTAACACAGCATTCAGTATGCAGCCATAGAAACTCAATCCACAATTAAAAAAAATAACAACTTCAATAATCCAACACAGAAAAAAAAAACACCTTTTTATAATCGAAACAAACACAGTT
This sequence comes from Hibiscus mutabilis, assembly GCA_019671005.1. Taxonomy (NCBI): domain Eukaryota; kingdom Viridiplantae; phylum Streptophyta; class Magnoliopsida; order Malvales; family Malvaceae; genus Hibiscus; species Hibiscus mutabilis. The sequence goes on from CM033756.1 coordinate 44,070,479, forward strand.
CAGAATTAAAATAAAAATAAAGTAGCAATCAATATCATCCAACAAGGAATTGGCCCGGAATCAGAAAAAAAGGGGGAAACACACAAACATAGAAGCATTGAATATCAATAAACCAAGCAGAAAAGCAAACAAAAACAGCAGACTTTAAGGTATATCAAAATAATAGATAAAAATCAAACCCCAGAAAATATTTCATCCCGAAGAAGCAAAACAGTACCTTGAAACAAGGATAAAGAGAGAAATAAGAAAAAGGGTGGTAAGCAATTGGTAAGGAAGGGACGGCGAGAGGGGAATAAGAGAAGGGTTTGTGTTAAGTTATCCAATAAAACCGAGAGAAACACAAAGAGGAGAAAGAGATAGAAGAGTGGAATAGAATTGCAAGGGGAGAGGGTGTGTTTGTGGGGACGGGCGCGGTTTTTCGGAACCGTTATGTTAAGGCATTGAATCGTTCGTTCAGGCTTAAGGGGCTCGGCTCTTGTCCAGCCGCTCCATAGTCCTCGCCTCGCTTATAGAATTTCAGTTCCATTTGGATTACCCAGGGATTAGGACCAAAATATAAATGTCTGAATAGTTAATCCACTTATACAGAGTTCCGTCCCTGGAATTACTAATATTTGTGTTCAAATTGATAAATTTCTAGATTACATTTCTTTCTTTTGGATTTTTTCCTGTGTAAATCAGTTTTTTTTAATTCGAATTTAGATTTATTTATTTTAAATTTTATTGTATACGACTTTGAATGTCTTCTAATGTATATTATACTAAAAGTTTTATTGATTTTTTAAAAGTTATTTTATTAACTTTGACCTTAATTATTTTAAATATTTAAAGTAATTAAATTTTATAAAATGTATATTTACAAATTACTTGATTCAAGATTTGTAAAATCTATTTTTATATATTTATATCAATAATAAACTTTACTTAATAAAGGGTCAAAGTTGAAAAAAATTGATCAAAAAAGTCAACAATGATCAAATTTAATAGAACAAGAGAGTAATATCTTTCAATTTATGAGTTTGAAAGAGTAATAGTATATAATTTTGTTTTTTTTATATATTTCGTATAATTTATTATATCCAATTTATTGGTTGACTAATCTAGATCGGGTACTGCATAAGCTAATTACGCTCCCAACCTAATTGTTCCATTCACAACATCAAGATTATATATATATATATATATATATATATATATATATATATATATATATATATATATAGAGAGAGAGAGAGAGAGAGAGGGGGGGATCCTCTTACACTATGTAAAACTTGGAAGTCTTACACATTTTTTAGACTGTTGGATGAAATTAAATGGATGAATGAGATTAACAGTAGAAAATGTGAATATTATCACTTGAAAAAAAAATAAAGAAATAATCTTGGCCATTTATTGCCATCATCTAACGGTTCAAAAAAGTTTAAAAGTAATTGAGTTTTACACAATGTAAGTAGATTATAACTCATATATATATATATATCCATAGATGGGTGAATATTTGATACGCTGTAATTTTTTTTTTTTTACACAAGCATGTCTATTTTCAAGCTAAAATTTAAATTCTTAATCCTAAAACCATAGACCTATAACCATAAATCTTAAATTATAAATTTGAACTCTTAATTTTAAACCCTAAACTAAAATTCTAAACTCTTAATAACTCCGATTGTAGAAACTTTTCTCACCCCCAATATATAAGATAATAATATTATATATATATATATATATGGTTAAGATTTGTTGACATGGTATAAAACTAAGGGTTTTACACACTTTTAACACTTGGTAATGAAAAGATTATTATTAATTTTTTATTACAAAATGGATCTTAATATAAAGTATCTTATGTCATGTCCAAATTTATTTTAAATTAGGTCTGAGTTTATTTTAATTTTCAATTCAATCATATATTATGATTATTTGTTATAATTATATTTATTCATATTTACATTAGAATAATAATCGTAATAGTACTTGTAATTTCATTTTTAATTAAATAAACTATTTATTTTATATTATAAAAGTATTTTATACTATGGAAGAAGGAAATGTTGATTTATATACCGTGTGATTGTCAATACTCAATACTCAATGATGATCGGCTCGGCTAATTAGCCGAGTAGGAGGGGAGTGGGGTTGACGGTAAATAACAAAAGAGTCATTGGATCCCGTGGACTTTTGCTTCTCAAAGTAAACGTTTATTATTATTTTTTATAATAAATATTCTTAATAAAATATTCAGCATTTAAATTCACATAAGACGAAGTGGATAAATATTTTTTAGCATGGGTGGAGTCAAAAAATTTAAATTAAGGGGTCAAAATTTAAAAAAACTTATAAGAAATTTTTTTACATTGATGAAGACAAACAATTGGTGTAAATTTTCTGTCAATGTTCTTTTAGAGTGGTGTCAACATTTTTGTAAAGTGGTATCTATTTTGATTTTTAATATTTTATAAAAAATATAAAAGAATATCTTTTTTCAAAAAATTTGGGTGCCAATTGACACCCCATTCTCAAGACCGACTTCGTCCATATCTTTAACCACTCGACCAATTAAATGATCTCTCAAAGTATATGTTTATTAATATATTATTATGCTTTATCTCATTCTCTTTCGTATTATTATATGCCTTAGGCCTATTTGGTGAACATAGTTTTGAGCCAAAATTAAAGGACTGGTCGGTATGTTATATATATATATATATAACTAATAAATGGTTTAAACAAATATTGAATATAATTATGTCCTTTTATGTCATTTTGCTTGTTCAAATAAACAATCAACTATCAGTTAATTTTACCAAATAATTTTATACAACAACAAATGTAATCAGCTAGTCAAATTAATTAATGCAATCCACTATCAACTACCATCTAGTTATCAAACAGAGCCTTAACTTCCACTTTTTCCTTTCTTTCAATTCCATCCCTTGCTCTTCTTGTCTATGTATCTTTTTTTATTTTATTGATGAACAAATATTCGTATGTGATGCATAGTCAACTTATTAATAAACAATAAATTTTTAAATAATATGTTATATTTTGATAAGGAGTTAATTTCACCAAAGGTTTCAAACAATGACTTTCATTTTAAATTCCCAAACTTTTAAACGTTTGAATTTCATCCTCAAACTATGATCCCCATTCTAAATTGACCCCAAACTTTTGAGAGTTTCAATTTCATTTCAAACTATGACTCACATTCCAAATTAACCCCTAAACTTTTGAATGTTTATTGACAAATCCTAATCTAATTCTACCTAGAGCGGAGGGGGGGAATGAGAGACTCCAGGGGGAAGGAAATGGGTGCTCCTAGTGGGTCTAGAACCCACGATCTAAGAAAATGTGAGGGAAATAAATCAATTCAAAAAAAGGGAAAGAAATCAGTCAAGAAAATTAAAAAGGGAAGCAAACTAAATCTGAATCAATTCAAAAAGGGGAAATGAATCGATTCAATCAAGTATGGGAACCAAATCAATAGAAATTAGGATTGATTTTTTATTCCTTTGTAATTTTGGTATGTCGTTGGTTATATAAAGTTTAACCAATTCCATTGTAAACACACAAATTATTGAGCAATACAAGGAAGAAAAGCAAGAGTTCTAGGTACCTTTGTCTTGTTATTTTTTTTTGTGTATTTCTCTATTTCAAATTTTGAATAAAAGGGAAAGGGAAAACTTTTTTACCTTGCATATCCTTCAAGCTGCTGCCATGTGTGGTGTTTGAGGCCTCATCCCCGATGATGGATGCTTGCTTACCGAAATATTGAAACTGTAACGACCAAGATTTTGAAATCTGAGAGTCAGTTTAACTCAAAGAGTGGGCTTCGCGTTTGGGCCTTTGAAAGCCTTTGTGGGCTTGTTTTGGGTTGCTGGGCTTGGGCTCTGGTTGGGTGATGAGCTGAGAGTATAAAAGAGGGGTAATGAGGTAATTACCTCTTTTTAAAGAGAGATTGAGGAGGTCTTCTTTATTTCTCTGTATAAAACGTTTGTTGGTGATATCATCATGTCATTTTGTCTTCTTTCTTCATCCATGCTTATCTCCATCCCAAGAACCAAAGTCAAAAGGTGGAATCTTTAAGTTGTGAAGTTTGAATCTTGGATTTGTTGTTGAGAGAAGGTTAATCATCACTCAAGGATCTATCTATCAAGGTAATAATGGTTGGTTTTGGTAGAGGTTGAAAAATAGGTGTTTGGTGGGGCTTGAAGAGGAAGAACGAGAATAGAGGATTTGACTCCATTTCTTGTTGTAAAATTCTTTATTTTGCATGTCTTAAGTTTCTAGCAATGTTTTAACTTGTTTTACAACATTTTCTTGTAGTGAAAGAAGTTGGAAATTCTTCCTAGGAGCAAGGGAAGAAGAAAGCTTGAAGCTTGGGCTAGGAGTTTCATTGTTAGTTGTAGGAGTAAGGTTAGTACATTATTAACTCCTTTGTATTCCTGGAAATCATAAATTTGATTGCTTTGTTGCTCGGTTGATAATTTAGTTGCTTGAGTGCTTGAGACCTCTCTAATGGCTAATTCTAAAATTGATGTTAAAATGGCTTAAAAAAATGGTAGGAAACCACTCAAACTACCTCCGTTAACTTGTAGGTTCATTTTAGGGTCTTGCCTTTGGATTTTGGAGGCATTAGAAGTGATTTACGAACCCTAAAAAATGAATTATAGGTTCGAGTATCGATACAGTTTGAACGCGTATCGGTACCCTGTGTTTTAACTGATGAACACGGTAATCCTTGAAAAACCTATCGGTACACCTATGGTGGGTATTGATACCCGCTGTTTCATCAAAATTCCAGTAGCAAAAAATTGTACCGGTATGCTTGGGAGCATATCGGTATGAAGGGGTATCGGTACATGACCTCGTGTACCGGTACAGGGTTGCTTGTTAAACTCCTTCAAGTGTGAAGCCGAGTATCAGTACACATAAGATAGGTATCGATACCCAGAGAGGCTGTAACACCCCAAAATTTTGTTAAACAATATTAAGGTCATTTGTTACTAAGTTAGTATCTTAAAAGCTAACTTAGTGACCAAAATGACAAAAATGCAAAAGTTAAGATTTCTTCGATTATGGGTTATGGAAAAGGAATTTCTGAGATTTAAAAGCATCAAATGATAGAGGGAAAGCTAATTAGGGTACTTGCAAAGTTTGGTCGAAATCCGAGGAAAATTGCAATGGGAATTGAAGTTTAAAATTTAGTGACCAAAATGATAGCTTTTCAAAAGTTGGTGTTTATAGAATAAAGATTGGAAAAATATGAGCCCCTAATGAAGAATTTTACCATTAAGAATTTTTATTCCATGGATGGATAGACCAGGTTAGAATGTGTATTTTGGCACTACCCGGATTCAGGTATGAGAATTATGTAAAAAGTTATTCTCAGTCGAATAATTAGGGGACGCTTGGATATATGATTGGAATAAAGAAAATTTATTCAGTCATTATTTTTATTCTGTATATGGATAAGAAAAGATATGATACGAAAGATTATAAAAGTTTTAGGAAGAAAAATACAGTTTAAAATACCAAATTTTGATCGAACTTTGTAGTTAAGCGTGTTCAGGCCTTAGGATGGATGACCATCTGGGAAGGTCCCATATCTGTATGGATGAGTGGAAATACATGAAATTTTATTAGATGATGGAATAATATGAAGTCACGGATTCAATTCGATAATTTGAATATCGAGAAATCGTAGTAAAAATTCTAAGTAATTATCGGCAAATTAGATTGAGCTAAAATTTTAGAGAGGTTCCATAAACCTCATAAGAGTTATAAAATATCATTTTATGGGTATTTGGATGTTAAAGAGTTTGGGAAAATTTAAATCGATCGAAATGATATGGAATGGCAATTTTGTGAGTAAGTTGATCAGTAAAGGGCATTTTGATTATTTTTCTCAAAAGGGACATGGAGAGAATTTTGAGATTTATTTTATGGATGAATAGTGGTTGATTAGAATCCAACTATGTCTAGCTAGAATGTTACAAAATGGCAAATTAGAAATATAAATCTAGTTGGAGGGTATTTTTGGAAAATGGAATTTATTGAATTAGTTAAAATGATGGAATTAAGGTAGTAATGTTGATTTGAGGACTAATTTGCAAAGTTAAGAAGCTTGAATCCTTATATTTGAAATTTGGTGACCATCTCGACAAATTAAGAGAAATTAGAGAAGTGAAGGTTTAAGCTTATTTTTGATGAAGGATGTATAGAGAACATATGAATACAAGCTTTATTCTAGTCATTTGAAGTAAAGTGATGGGACTAAATTGACAAGAAGAGAAATAAGAAGTTGGTGTAAATTACAAGTTATTTATGGAAAGTTATACTGGAATTTGAATTATGGTAGTAAGTTTAAAAATTCTCTATAAATTCTACAAAATGGTTAGATGATAAATTTTATACCGTTGTAAAGATTTGTTAGTCTAGTTTCGTTTCCAACAAACGAAAACTAATTTCGAGTTCCGAGTTAAAAGATATGAATTTTTAATCGAATGAAGGTCAGAAAAATTACAGAGCAGTTTCTGTCTGGACAACTAAGTGACGTGAATGTAAGGAATTTTCATACTTTTTGTAGATTTTATTAATTTATGTGGATTATACCGTTAGAACCGTTATCGAATCTAGTTTCTCCAATATAAAGGAAATTAAGATCCAGTATGTATTCTACCCCGTATAAGTAAATCTTTGAAGGTAGCGCAAGCAGTTGGAAAATGGAATTTGAAACATTTTGTATTTAAATGTTAGTTAGCAAGCTCGGAAGTATTATTGGAAGTTCAAATTGGTCACTAAGGACCATAATGAGTTTTTGAACAGTACAAGGAGAAAGGAAAATATTTGGAAATTTTATATTTGAATGATTATATTAGACAACATGTTTAAGGTATTGTTAGATTTGAATCTAACAAATATTTTATTTTATTCATGTGATTATTGAAGTCAAGTCCGAATCAAAGAAGGTTCGAGTACTATGAAAGAAATGATCGAACTAGGACTTAGTGAGGCATCATGTTAAGTGGCCAAAGTGAGTGCATTATTTATGTATATGTTATTTTTGAAAAAGGCAAGATTTGTGATAAGTCGACCCTAATATAGAAATAATTTACATTGTGTTGAAGATATTAATTTGATGCATAAAAATAGCAAAGGCAAGTGACATATATTTTATATACGAAGGAAGTTAGGGTATGAATTGCCCACTTTGACTATTGATGAATCCCAAGTATTATGTTATGAGATTCCATGGTATAGTTGGATATCCATAGAGTCCTTAGCAGCTGCATCACTCAAGTTATGATATGAATACATGTTTTTGTGACTATGATGGTGTCACATACACCTTGGGGACCCAAGCCCTTGGTGTGAACCCTGGGGATCCATGCCCATAGTGCTAATGGCACTAACGAGGTGCTTTTATGAGGAGCAAAGAGCGTCCTCGAGTACGCACTCATTTACATGTTCACGTTAGACACTCTGATGTCTTATTCATGTGACTCGAGTACCTTGATCTCATATTATATACTTTGGGCTATCTTTAAAGAATGTTATACTGTAAATGTTATAATGACTAAATGATTACATAAACGATGACCATTTTGTTGAAATCTGATTTTGATGAATATTGATAGTATGATATTTATATTTAGTTTTCTCACTAAGTGAATACTTAGCGTGTGTTGTTTCACACGTAGGTTATTAGAAACTTACCGGAAGAGGAGTCAAGCATGTTGATCAAGCTGCAACCTGCCAAACATCAGTAAGACATTCTAATTTATGATATTCTCTAGTGGCCATGTATCAATGTATTTGTTAGTTGTTTTAAAGGTATAAGTTTGATTAATAGTCAGATAAATATGAATTATTCGTATGGTTAAAGAATTACCGGTGATGATATTTAATCGGGTAAAATTTTATTTATCGTTTATCGCGTAACGATTTTAAATTCAAGAAAGGGCCTAGGCAGTGTACCTAGTTTTCACCCTGAGTTACATACTTATTTTAATAACTGACTAACATGTTTTATAAACCAATTCAGGGTCAAAATAGAAATCTACAAATAGGCTATGAATACTTCGAAAGTCGAGAAAGGGTTATTTTATAAACTAGTTTTATGTCAAATGTTTTAAAAAATTTACAAGTCTAGAACTCTGTTAAATAATATTGTGACATCCTTAATGTGTATTCGTACTACAAGTATACGTTAAGGGTGTTACATTTAGTGGTATCAGAGCTACAGGTTTAGTCGATTCTGGATGCTAAACCGGTTTTGTTATATGTTTGTCAGTAAATACATGCTCCTAAAATGTCATATTACTGATGTGTTGATTGTATGACTTGAAGATGCTCCTCATTAGCATAAGGTAGAATAAGATTATAGTAAGGAAAGTAGGACGCTACCAGATTTCGTCAATCGATGAATCTCAGAGGTCAATAAAGGACTCATAGTGACTACAATGAAGTGAAATAAGAATTGTAATCAACTTCAGTTTGAGTCGAGTTACCTGCATTGTAAGGAGCTAATGCAGTAATTATAAGATGTTAGTCCTTAATATCTATATATACACTTATGTTTATAACAATACAGGTTACAAGGAAATTTAGATAGTAAGGGCTCACATTTCAAGGTAAAAAGGCAATCGTAGGACTGTAAGTTTATGATTAAATGATATTAAGATATTCGGATATGAAGAAGTAAGAAGAAGAAGAAGTATCTTTATTGGGAAATATATATGCTTGAGGGTCGAATATGGCACTCCATAAGACAACATTGATTAAGTTATAAGAAAGAAAGCTGGAAAACTTAGTAGTAGGAAGTTATTAGATGAAAATTATACTTAACTCGGTAAAGAAAGAATGTTTGATGAAAAGTAAACTGAATTAGATGAAAATCAGGACATGAGTTTGAGATTGATGGTTATTGATATTAATAGAGAATAATTTATAATTCTAGTGATAATGACTTGAAATAAACGCTATTCACAGAAGATCAATGTAGCATGTTAATTATACATCTTGGAAATAACCAAGAGTATCAAGAGTTGCAAATTTGATTTGAAAGAGACAGCACGGGGTACTAAGTACTTCCTGGATTAGTAGGAATGCATAAATAAGTACAATGGATTTCGTAAGAAGATTGCTAGTAAATCTGAATTGAAAGAATTCAATCTGGGTGATTGTGGACATTTAGATTAAATCTGCACGTTTAATCTTAGCTTGTAAAGCTAAATAAGTGTATATACATGTATTTTAAGAAGAAATAGTCAGAACTACATGGTGTCATGGTACTTATTGTATCCAATAAAGGTCTAAAGATTATTCCAAGAATTATGAAGTATTTATATGAGGTTTGGAATATTGAATTAAGATTCAGTCTCGTTCTTCCTCCACAAACTGGTGGACAGTTGGAATGGATTACTCAAACTTTGGAAGACAGATTAGAAATATTTGCCAATGGCTAAATTGGCATACGATACTAAGAATAGTCAAGTAATAGAGGGTATCTCTCAGAATATTTTGTACAAGTGAAAAGGTAAAGCAAACTTTCTCTGAATGGATATCAAACTTGGTTAATAGAGACCAAGAATTAAGAAAACAGAAGATTTCATTAATAGTGGTTTTCTCAAGGAAATGTAAGATAAAAGAAGTTATTAGAAGGATCAAGGCAAAATTGAAGAAGTAGTACTTGTAACAATGGATCAGACATGAGTTGGAAATTCGAGGACGAATTTTCTTAAAGGGGGAGAGAATTGTAACACCCCAAAATTTCGTTAAACAGTATTAAGGTTTGCAAAAGTTAGGATTTCTTCGATTATGGTTTATGGAAAAGGAATTTCTGAGATTTAAAAGCATTAGATGATATAGGGAAGCTAATTAGGGTACTTGCAAAGTTTGGTCAAAATCCGAGGAAAATTGGAATGGGAATTGAAGTTTAAAACTTAGTGACCAAAATGATAGCTTTTCAAAAGTTGATGTTTAGAGAATAAAGATGGGAAAAATATGAGACCCTGGTGAAGAATTTTACCATTAAGAATTTTTATTCTATGGATGGATAGACCGGGTTAGAATGTGTATTTTGGCATCACCCGGATTTCGGTATGAGAATTATGTAAAAAGTTATTCTCAGTCGAATAATTAGGGGATGCCCGGATATATGACTCGAATAAAGAAAATTTATTCGGTCAATATTTTTATTATGTATATGGATAAGATAGGATATGATACAAAAGATGATAAAAGTTTTAGGAAGAAAAATGCAGTTCAAGTTACTGAATTTTGATCGAACATCATAGTTAAGCGTGCTCAGGCCTTAGGATGGATGATCATCTAAGAAGGTCCCATATCAGTATGGATGAGTGGAAATACATGAAATTTTATTAGATGATGGAATAATATGAAGTCATAGATTCAATTCGATAATTCGAATATCGAGAAATCATAGTAAAAGTTCTAAGTAATTATCGGCAAATTGGATCGAGCTAAAATTTTAGAGATAGCTCCATGGACCTTAGAAGAGTCATAAAATATCATTTTATGGATATTTGGATGTTAAAAGAGATTGGGAAAATTTTAAATCGATTTAAATGACATGGAATATCAATTTTGTGAATAAGTTGATTGGTAAAAGACATTTTGGTCATTTTTCCCAAAAGAGACATGGAAGGAATTTTGAGATTTCTTTTATGGATGAATAATGGCTGATTAGAATCCAACTAAGTCTAGTTGGAATGTTACAAAATGGCAAATTAGAAATATAAATCTAGTTGGAGGGTATTTTTGGAAAGTGGAATTTAATAAATTAAAAATTCATTTTTGGCATAACAAGTGGCAAAATTAGACTAATTAAAGGAATAATTAGTCAAAATATGAACAAATTTTTCTCATCTTTTCTTGCTTATGCCGTGGGCGAGAAGAAGAAGAGGAAAGAAGAGAAAAAAAAATTTCCCAAGCTCGATTTAAGCCCCGAATCTCGGTTTTCAGGTAATCTTTCGAACTACAAAGTTGTTATACTCTTCGAGCTCTATCTTTTGATGTAAATAATTCATAGAATACTTGCTTGGTTGATGAGATTTGATACGAGGAAGAAATTAGGGTTTATGAACAAATTGGGGGTTTTATGATTTTATGAATCCATGGTTGATTTTAAGTTAGAATCATGCTTGCATGATGTTAGAATCTTGTTATTGAGTTGGGATTTAAACCTACATATTTCTATTTGTATAGAGAAGATTAGGGTTTATAGATTCAAGTCTAACTTAGGGTTTGTGATGTTGGATTAATGATCTAGTAAACTTGATTTGTTATTTGGAAGCAAAACCCTAAGTTAAATACATAGGGACCATTTCGAAAAGCTTCAAAATTAAGGGACCAAATCTGATTTTTAGTTAAAATGATGGAATTAAGGTAGTAATGTTGATTTGAGGACTAATTTGCAAAGTTAAGAAGCTTGGATCCTTATATTTGAAATTTGGTGACCATCTCGACAAATTAAGAGAAATTACAGAAGTAAAGGTTTAAGCTTATTTTGATAAGGATGTAAAGAGAACATATGAATACAAGCTTTATTCTAGTCATTTGAAGTAAAGTTATGAGACTAAATTGACAAGTAGAGAAATAAGAGTTGGTGTAAATTAGAAGTTATTTATGAAAAATTATGTTGGAATTTTAATTATGGCAGTAAGTTTAAAAATTCGCCATAAATTCTACAAAAATGGTTACATGATGAATTTATACTGTTATAAAGATTTGTTAGTCTAGTTTCGTTTCCAACAAACGGAAACTGATTTCGAGTTCCAATTTAAAGTATATGATTTTTTAACCGAATGAAGGTCAGAAAAATTACATAGCAGTTTCTGTCTGGACAACTCTGTGACGTGAATGTAAGTAATTTTCATAATTTTTGTAGATTTTATTAATTTATTTGGCTTTTACCGTTAGACCTTTATCGAATCTAGTTTCTCCAGTATAAAGGAAATTAAGATCCAGTATGTATTCTACCCTGTATAAGTAAATCTTTGAAGGTAGTGTAAGCTGTCAGAAAATGGAATTTGAAACATTTTGTATTTAAATGTTAGTTAGAAAGCTCGGAAGAATTATTGGAAGTTCAAATTGGTGACTAAGGATCATGATGAGTTTTTAACAGTACAAGAAAGAAAGGAAAATATTTGTAAATTTTATATTTAAATGATTATATTAGACAACATGTTTAAGGTATTGTTAGATTTGAATCTGACAAATATTTTATTTTATTCATATGATTAATGGAGTCAAGTCCGAATCAAAGAAGGTTCGAGGTACTATGAAAGAAATGATCGAACTAGGACTTAGTGAGGCATTATGTTAAGTGGCCAAGGCGAGTGCATTATTTATGTATATGTTATTTTTGAAAAAGACAAGATTTGTGATAAGTCGACCCTAATATAGAAATTATTTACATTGTTTTGAAGCACATTAATTTGATGCATAAAAATAGCAAAGGTAAGTGACATATTTTATATACGAAGGAAGTTAGGGTATGAATTGCCCACTTTGATTATTGATGAATTGAAATGCCCAAGTATTATGTTATGAGAGTCCATGGTATAGTTGGATATCCATAGAGTCCTTAGCAGATGCATCACTCAATTTATGATATGAATACATGTTTTTGTGACTATGATGGTGTTACATACACCTTGGGGACCCAAGCCCTTGGTGTGCACCCTGGGGATCCACGCCCATAGTGCTAATGACACTAACGAGGTGCTTTTATGAGGAGCAAAGAGCGTCCTTGAGTACGTACTCATTTACATGTTCACGTTAGACACTCTGATGTCTTATTCATGTGACTTGAGTACCTTGATCTCATATTATATACTTTGGGTTATCTTTAAAGAATGTTATACTGTAAATGATTACCTGATGATTGATGAATACTGACAGCATGATATTTATATTTAGTATATGTTATGTTATAAACTGTACTGGGATCGCTTACCATTTTGCAGGAACTGTATTGCACTATTACATGACAGAGGAATGACTTTGATAAGTCAATTTTATACGATTCTATATTTTTATATGATATACACAGTATTTTGTTTAATTATGTTGTTTTTATACATTGAAATGCTTTACTTTAATTTTTAGTTGCCTCACTAAGTGAATACTTAGCGTGTGTTGTTTCACATGTAAGTTATTAGAAACTTACCAGAAGAGGAGTCAAACATGTTGATCAACCTGCAATCTGCCAAACATCAGTAAGACATTCTAATTTATGATATTCTCTAGTGGGCATGCATCAATTTATTCGTTAGTTGTTTTAAAGGTATAAGTTTGATTAATAGTCAGATAAATATGAATTATTCGTATGGTTAAAGAATGATATTTAATTGGGTGATGATATTTTTAATCGGGTAAAATTTTATTTATCGTTTTAATCGTAACATGTTTTATAAACCATTTTAAAACTTCAAGAATATTGTGAGATCCTTAATAGCATAATGTGTAATAACTCGGTAAAACCTTGGGTGACTTATTTGTAATAGTAACGATAGGGATCCTTGGTGGATCAAGTAATTGTTGTGTGCCACGTAAGGGGATTTGTGTGGTTGACTCACCTTGATTATTGGGATTTAGATACCCAGAGAGAGAAAGAGTGTGTTGCAACACCATGGTCAAAGATTGTTGAATGTATGTTTCTGAGGCTATGTGACATCAGGTCTCATTCGAAGATGCTCGATGAGAGATTTCAAGCATGGATGTATGTTCTCGAGGCTATGTGACATTGGGCTTCACCCAAGGCTACATGACATTGGACCTCACTCTGAGTGTACGTTCCTGATGCTATATGACATCGGGCCTCACTCTAGGTTTGTTGGTATGATGCATATGTGTTGTGTGAGATTAATGCATCTCTGTTGTTTGCTATTTGTTTAGGCGGCTAGAGGTAGCGCCATATATATTGTTTCATTGAAATGTTATCATCTCTAGCTATAGGTTCTTATTTATGAGTTGCATTTTCGAAACCATTTTTAAACCCGGTAAAAAATATCTTGACAATTAATCTTTGAAAATTAGGGTTTTTATTTAATTTTGAAAATTTTGAGTCGCCACCTGTCACTTTGGTAGACCGGACACCATAAAAATAAACCAAAGATTTTTTCTTTTGAAAAAACTTGGGTTGGGGAGTCAATTACGTGTGGGGAAGGGTTAGCACCCACACAAACGCCTGATATTTGTACCTTTTAACTTTGCGTGGCATTTTGGCATTTCGAATAATAATTTGAATTTAATTTAACCATTAATTGTTAACTAGATTTATGTTCCGAATAAAGATATTCTTTTTATAAGAAAATATATATTTTTACCCGAATATGAGATTGGAAGCACCCTTATACGTTCAGGGCACCTCTATTCATATTCAAAAAAAAAAATTCCAACATAAAAGGTTTTTAATGTATGTTTGATTATTGTCTTATTCATTTTAAGTTCCAACTTAAAAAGTTTCTAGTTAATTGTGTGTTATTTTATTCTACGAATATTATTTAATTTAAGGTCTTACATGAGATAACACCCAATTGCTTGAGCACCATCCTTATTTAAACCCCAAAATTATATATAATATTCCTTATTCAATTAATTAATCTAATTATTAAAGTTCTAATCTTAATTGAGGCTCTAATTAATTAGATTAGATTATTTTTCAATTTCTAAGGTTTTAATGAATATTAAGTGTTCTACTTAAAAGCCCATCTTGGACAACACCCCATTGCAATGGGACATCACCAACATTTGGAACTTCAAAGCTTCTCACTTAATATTCATTAATTTAACTTTCCTAATTAATTATTAAAACCTAATAGAGACCCTAAGGCCAAGGCTCTAAACAATTAATTAAATCTAAGTGATTAAATTATCTAGGCAATTGTGAGAGGATTGTGGAAATCCGTGTGGATTTGATGTTGCAGTGTTTTGAATGCATTGAGATGCATTAATCATCTGTTGTAATTTGGTTAAAACAGGGGAGATGGATCCGGAAGTGATCGGTGGAGCTTTGGAGGCTTCAGACGCTTGTTTTCAAGTCGATGAATCAAGGTTTCCTGTATCAGTGAGTGAGAACGTGGATTCCAACTTTGGAATGTTTTAAAAGTGGTTTATGGGAGTTTAAACTGATCTTGAAATGATGGTTTAAACTCGGAAGTTAGTAAAACGTGGTTTTCTCTCTCGGTCGTGCTAGTTTGAATGGTTTTATGCACTTGTTTTGATTTACATTAAACCTATTTTTTAAGCATGTTTTAAAAGTATGTGAGATACTGTTTTGAGCATGTCATGATGAATGATGCACATGGTAAGTGATCATTGTAAGTATATGGTTTATACTTGTGGTTTAAAGTATAGTTTGTTGCTTTGGAAAATGGTTTGGTTTAATGCTTGGAAAACAGTGAGGTAAATGGTTAATTATATTGGCAAGTGATGTGGTTTATAAATTGTTATCGGATATAGTTGGCCGGCCATAGGATTGATAGTGCACTATAATAAGTCGCCTTGGATGTTGAAGGGATTTGATTTGGTGTACCGATAACTCCATCCAAGTACCCTAACGGTTGAAGGGTTACATTGTACTATAAACTCTCGTTAGTGGATTAAGCGTCTAACCGATGAGTGGGGTTGGTGTCCTCGTGGGTTGTAAGTGTACCTGGTTGTTAATGTACTGCGATTGTGATTATATCGCTATTCCGGTTGAGATGGCTTGAAGTGTTGTGAGGACACTTTTTTGAATCCGTGAATTCGATGAATTATTTTTGGTAAAGGAACTTGGTTATAATCACTTGTAAGCCAATACAATTGTTAATGTATCATTGAAAGGTTTATGTTGTATAATGTGATTTATACATGTTTACTCTTTAAGCTTTACATATGATTGTTATGTATGGGAAGGCTTAAATTGAGGTTGAGCAATGGGACTTGTTGTTGGTTAATGATACATGTTGTATGTTTACTCTTTAAGCTTTGCATATGGTTGTTATGCATGAGAAGGCTTAAATTAAGGTTTAGCAAAGGGACTTGCTGTTGGTTAATGATACATGTTGTATATAGTTTAATATGTTGGTTTTTAACGATGTTAAGTGCATGGTTTTCAAGGCATGATAATGTTTTAAATGATGTTAAAAGGATGATTGAAATGGGATTTCAATATGTTGAAGAGAAATGGTTTTAATGTGTTGATGGTATATTGTTTTGAGCACTCCTCACAAAGCCTAGTGTGCTTACGCTCTCTTTGTCCATCAATATAGAGAATTAAAGGCTCGGAAGGTAGCAGGAAGCAAGGGATCACAACAAGACTTGGTAACCAAAGTATGTTTTTGGGTTAGACTATAAGTAATAAGGGCAATGAGGGTTCCGTTGTTGTTTTGGGAGATATTTTGTTAAACTCCCTGTTTGAGCAAGTTTGTTTTGTTGCTCTTGGTTTGTAAATGGCCATTAATGATTGTGTGTGGTGATGGTTTGAAGTTTCATGCTTTGCTTGATTGGTTTTCTAGGAAGCATGCATCTAGATTTACAATTGAAGTATGATGCCTTGTGTTGATGTTGAAACTTGGTTGTTTTGATGTCGCTTGATCCTTGGATATGTTGGATGTGTGTTAGGGGCATGTTAGGATGTTTTGGTACGGTCAAAAGCATGTTAAACCAACAAAAATGGACATTTCAGGTTCAGGAGTACCGGTACGAGTGTCCCTATTTCGATACGAGTAAGCCATTTCAGGCTTAGAGTACCGGTACGCGGGCAACTGTTTCAATACGGGCCAAGGCAAAATTGGCCAGTGTTTCGGTACTCGGGAAGGCGTTTAGATACGGTACAGTGTTTTCATGAAGGGCGTTTCGATACACGTGGGCATATTAGAACAAAAATTGGCTACTGAAATTTTGGGATTTTAAAATAGTGAAGGCGTACCGAAACACCCTTATCCGTACCGGTACAATGGTAGTTAATTTGGTTATTTGGAATCTTCTAAAGTTCTGTTTCCTTACGTTTTGGTCCCTGAATGTTGTGGTTGCAATTAAATAAGATTGGATGATCTTTTTGACTTTATATTTAACATGTGAGCATGAATCCTGCTTAACTAAAGGTTCATAATATAAAAGTGAGCTAGGATCCCTGTAGTTTTTTTGAAATTGCAATTTGGTCCCTAAAATACAATTGCGATCGATTGGATGTCAATTCGATGCCCGATTGAGTTGGGTTTTCACTTGAGATTAGTATATACATGTAGGACAATAATTATGCATCTAGACAAGATAAAAGAAAAAACTGGGTGTGTTTCGAGCTTTATCTTAACGGTTTACTTCGGTAAACCTAATATAGCTAGCTCGGTTTGGGCTTACGGCTAGGCCGGGTCGAAGGGTTACATTTGGTGGTATCAGAGCCAGGTTTGCTATAATTAGGAGTTGGTATGTTTGATGTGATGTTACTGTTAGTTGTACTCTATTGTTTATTATGCACGGTGATTGTAAAATACACGTTGATTGCTTCACGTTATGCTTGGGGGAAATTCGGGAAACCATTGCCTTATTATTATAGTCTAAAATGTTATGATTTTGAAATAGAAGTCTTGGATCCTTGCTTGAAGCTGGCCTGGCTATTTTTTTATTTTGAAATGATTAGCATGCCTTAGAAAATATGTTATGTTACGACCGAGAGAGAAGTGAGAAATAGCGTGATGATGTTGCCGTTGGGTAGTGAGTTGAGGAGAGTGTCGTGACTCCTAGGGGTTTATCACCCCGAAGTATGTACCACCTGTGCTGGTTGGGCCAATGTTGGGTGATACGGTGCCTTTGATATAGGCGATGTTCAGAGCTTTTAAGCTATTGTTACTGGAGTGCATGTGTTTACACCAGCTGTTGGGCAAACGAGGTTGCCGTTGGAATATCTCTATGGTTTAGGAAGAGTTGAGTACTGTTGGTTGTCACTCGAGGCATTCGAGACGTGGATTGCTAGTGTTGTTCAGGTTAAGGATCAAATGGGGTGTATTGGCACCCGTAAGTTGGGATGTGTTATATCCCTGTTGCAAGGTGATGTTTTCAGTTGGTGGACAACTGCATCTGCGAGTATGAAACCCAATGATATAGATTAGGAGTTTTTCCATGTTGTATTTAAGAAGAGTATCTGGGGTTTAGATACTTGGATGAAAAGAAACGAGATTTCATGGCTAGGGTTCAGGGCCGTGTGTATGTGGATGAGTTTGGGGTACAGTTCGTTCGGTTGAGCCAGTAAGCTCCTAAAAGGGTACCAGTATTGGCAAGAGAGTAACAGATTCTAGTTTCGGTAGTGTTTTGTTTAAAAGGAATCGTGATAAAAGATATCGCCCTAAGTTGAGGCGAGGTAATGATAGTGCTGGGTGAGGATCGCGAGGTTAGAGTATCCAGACTAGAATAGTATGTAATACATGTTGGGTATGTGGATCGTGCGGCCACACGAGGCAAGATTATCCATATTAGATATGTAGAGTGTATAGTCATGTGCTTATTGTTGTTAATGTTTGTGGGTACTGTGGTTTGAACGATCGTCTCGTAAGTGATAGTTGTGGGAATACATGTGGCTAGTTCTTCTGATGAGACGGTTGTTGCGAGAGGAATGTTTGAAAATGTTCTTTGAAGGCTTAAGGTCATGAGGATGCGGTTGTTTTGCTGGAGTTGCCTCTCCACAGTTTTTGATGTAAATCTGGGTATGGATTAGTGGCTGGAACATAGAGCCGTGGTTGATTCTGAATCCTAGTGAGTAACCTTGGAACTTGCTGATGATTACGAGGGGGTAATTTTGGGCGAGAAAGGTAAATTATTGTTTAATGCTATTTTGACGCTGGAAATGAGTCGTTTGATAGATTTTGGTTGCAAGTTATTCCTAGCCTATGTTATGAGTCCGGGGTCAAAAAAAGTACATACTTAGGATATTCATACGATATGTGAGTTTCTGGGTGTTTTCGAGGGAATAGCCGGGTTGCCATTGGATTGAGGGGTTGAGGTTGGTATTGAGTTGTATGAAAACACAACTCCAGTGTCTATTGCTCATTGTACATGGCTCGAGGGAGTTGAAGGGGTTAAAGAAGAAACTTCATGAGCTGTTTGATCAAGGGTTATTATGCTTAGTGTTTCGCTAGGGGTTGCGCCGGTGTTGTTGTGAAAAAAAGAGGATGGGGTTGTGATTAGATTTTCCTTGTGTAAGTAGTACGACAGTGTTAGTTCTTTGTTATGCCGGATGGTTTGATCAATGCATAGGTTGCAATTCATAGTTATAATGAATTAGGTAGTCCATGAGTTTTTGGTCAGTTAGTTGTTGTGCTTGTTGATGGTCTTTCTACATGCAAAAGCATCAAGAAGGGTTTTGATTGATAAGTATGAATGGTTTAGTGGATTTTTGGGGAGAAGTGAATGTTACTCTTTATTTGGGAAGTACGAGTTTTAGGTGTGTTGCAAAGAATTCTGGTTCTGAAAAGATTATTAGTAAGTGTGAACAGATAAACATGTACAATGCAAAAACACTTATATGTATATGTAAATATATCAGTACATGCATACATTTGGGCATGATTAGAGGTTTTACATATATACACATAGACATCTATGAGGTCATATAAGTAATCATGCATACATATGTTTACAATTACGGATGATTGATTGGAAATCAATGGAGTGATGGTGTAATCAAGGTAGTGTTTGTAGGTAGTTTTGGTATTATGGTTCTTTGAGTTCTCAATGTTTTATGAGGATGTTAAAGATTGATTCTTGGGAGTTTGACTTATGCTAGTTTTTGAGTGACCAAGGTTGGAGTTAGCAGTTCATGGGTTTGCTAGATTCCATTTTTAACATCGAGGTTTGTTGGGATTGAAACATTGCAAGTGAAGTTATGGTTTATGTATCCAAATAGTTAAGGGTGTTCGAGCACATTTGTCCTACGCATGATGTGGAGCTTGCTATGTTTATGGTGGTTCAAAGGTTTTAGAGACACCAATTATATGATAAAAGGCGTGTTGTGTACTTGGATCATGAGAGGTTAAAAAAAAAGAGAATGAATGATGATTTGAATCTTTGATATCTTGGATGGTCGGAGTTGCTTAAGGGATTATAAGTTGATGATTGAATATTGTCCAAGCTAAGGTTATAGTTGATGTTTTGTATATGAGAGTTGCGGTGGAGTTGAGGATGATGTTTACGCGGTTGGGTGTGATGCGTGATGGAGGCTTGATGGTTGAGTTGTTTGTGAAATCATCCTGGTTCACAGTTGGTTAAAGAAAGACAACTTTGTGAAGATGTATTAGTACCGTATGTTCAGGTTATGGGGGAAGGAAATCTGATGGATTTTCATGTTAATGGTGGTAGGGTGTTGTGTTTTGAAGATCAAAAAATGGTGTCCCTTGATGTTGTGTTGAGATGTATTGTTTTGTTTGAGGCGCATGCCAATTATGGTGCTATGCATCCCGGTAATACCAAGATATATCAAGGTTTAAAAGGGGGATTGATGTTGGGTTGGTCTAAAAAGAAATGTGGCTGGTTTTGTTGCTTAATGCATGGTATGTCAACGAGTGAAAACTGAGCATTAGTTTCCTTTCGGGTTGTTGTGATAGTTGAGGATACCGAAATGAAGGTGGGAAAGAATCACCATGGATTTTGTGTTTGGGTTGCCTTTGACACTAACAAAAAAGATTCCATTTGGGTGGTTGTTGATTGAATTGCGAGTGTGCTTTGTGGCTATACTTGTGATGTGTGCCTTAGATAAGTTGGCAGATTTGCATATTGTCGGGTTGGTGCGTTTGCATAGTGGGCATGTGTCCATAGTTTTGGACGAATATCAGTGGTTTACAACAAGGTTTTGGGGGTGTTGCTTTGAGCCTTGAGTGTGTGGTTGAGTTACAGTACCTCATATTATTCCCATACGGATGGTCAGTTAAAGCGTGTAATTCAAATTTTGAAGGATAGGTTGAGTTGTGTATTAATGAGTTATGGAGAATGTGTGAAAAGAAAATGCCTTTGGTAGAGTTTGCTTTAATAGCAGTGATAAGGTAGGTATGCATATGGCACCATACATGCGTTGTATGGCAAAGAGTGTCGTATGCCCATGTGTTGGGATGAAGTTAGGGAAAAGTACGTTCCCATATCTGATGTGTTAGAAGATACCACGGAGAAAGTGAAGTTGATATGTGAGCACTAGAGAGCAGCTCGGATCATCGTCAGAATCATACGCAGATTTGAGGTGTAGCGATATAAAGTATGTTGTTGATGATCGGGTGATCATGTTGGTGTCACCTTAGAGAAGGTGACATGTTTTAGGCAAAAAAAAAAGTTTAGCATGAGGTTTTGTGGACCATATGGGATCGTTAAGTGTATGGGTCCAGTTGCTTATTGTTTGAGGTTATCTCCTGTGTTGGAGGGGTTCCATGATATGTTTCATGTGATGGTGTTGGGAAGGTATCGGTTGGTTTCCTCGTATGATATGCCGGTGGGAGATATTGTGTTGAGATCTGAGTTATCTTGTGTGAAGGATCCAAAGGAAATCTTTGATACCAGCAATAAGGTTTGGCATGGCAAAACGATTGAGCTTGTTAAAGTGTTGTGGAGACACCGCGGTGTTAAGAAAGCCATGTGAGAATGTAAGTCGGAGATGTTGGGGTAGTTTTTGCTTTTGTTTCCTCCGAGTAAATTTTGAGGACGAAATTTCTTAAGTGGGGGAGAGTTGTAATGCCCCAGTTTTGGGCCTAGGGTTTTGGGGCTTGTTAGACGGTCTGATGGATCGAGTTACGAATTCGAGTTGAGTTTGGGAATAAATATTTTTGAGAAAGATAAAAATATTGAAAAGTGGTTAAAAATCATGTTTTAATATATAATATTGGTGAAATCAATTTTGGAAAATAAGATTTGGAAGGGTGACATTTTGGCTAGGGACAAAATGTAATTTTTGAAAACTATTTTTAAAGGTGACTAAAATAAAAAGGGTCAAATTCTTAGAATCCTTAAGGAGATATTTTAAAAAGTTTTTGCTGGTGATTTCTGCCTTCAATTAAGTCATCTTAACATGTGTTTTAAAAGGTAATTAAAGAGGATTTTAGATATTAAAAAGTAAGTTATCATCTTAAAGAGATTTGACGTAACTTTTTTCTCCACTTCTTTTCTGCCAAACACTCTTGTTTTCATCAAAATCCAGAGGTGAGAGATCTCTTTACTAAGATTCTTGATTTGTAATTGATTCTTTAACTTTGATTTACAAAACCTCATTGAAATCTTGTGTTTTCCTAGCTTTAATCAATCAATTGAGGGAGAAATCACACAATAGAGGTAACGTTCATTCTTCTCCTCTATTGATGGTTCTTTATTGATATTCCCAAGTATTTGATCATTGATTTATGTTTTATAAATTGATTTTGTATTTTTATATTGGTTAATTGATTTAATTGGGTAAATTTGATAAAATAGTGAAAGATCCGAGTTAGATTTGATTTCTAGTGTTGAGGTTTGATTTTAAACACATTTTGGATGTATTATAATGTTGATAATTCATTTTTAATAATGGAACCCCGAACTCTTGAATCTTTAATGGTTTAGGTTGTTATATTTGTGTTTTTGTGGAGTTGTGGTGGCTGTTTAGTTGCTAGAAGTATTTGGATGAAATAATCTTGTTTCTATGTGTTAATAGATGGTGATTGAAGTGTTGGATTGTTAGATTGTGGCTGGGTTGTGTTTGGAAAGAGCTAGATGATGTTTTTGGTTGTTGTGGTTAGGTAATTGTGAGAGGATTGTGGAAATCCGTGTGGATTTGATGTTGTAGTGTTTTGAATGCATTGAGATGCATTAATCCTCTGTTGTAATGTGGTTAAAACATGAGAGATGGATTCGGAAGTGATCGGTGGAGCTTTGGAGTCTTCAGACGCTTGTTTTTGTGTCGGCAAATCAAGGTTTCGTGTACCGGTGAGTGAGAACGTGGATTCCAGCTTTGGAATGTTTTGGTTTATGGGAGTTTAAATTGAGCTTGAAACGCTGGTCTAAACTCGGAAGTAAGTAAAACGTGGTTTTCTCTCTCAATCGTGCTAGTTTGAATGGTTTTATGCACTTGTTTTGATTTACATTAAACCTACTATTTTAGCATGATTTTAAGTATATGAGATACTATTTTTGAGCATGAATTGCTGAAGGATGCACATGGTAAGTGATCCTTGTAAGTATATGGTTTATACTTGTGGTTTAAAGCATGGTTTGTTGCTTTGAAAAATGGTTTGGTTTATTGCTTGGTAAAATAGTGAGGTAAATGGTAAATGGTTAATTATATTGGCACGTGATGAGGTTTAAAAATTGTTATCGGATATAATTTGCCAATTGTAGGATTGATAGTGCACTATAATAAGTCGTCTTGGATGTTGAGGGGCTTTAATTTGTGTACCAAAAACTCCATCCAAGTACCCTAACGATCGAGGGGTTATATGGTACCGTAAACTCCCGTTAATGGATTAAGCACCTAACCAAGGAATGGGGTTGGAGTACCCGTGGGTTGAAAGTGTACCCGGTTGTAATGTACCGCGATTGTGATTGTATCGCTATTCCGTTTGAGATGGCTTGAAGTGTTGTGAGGACACTTATTGAATTCGTGTATCCGATGAACTATTTTGGAAATGGAACTTGGTTATGATCACTTGTAAGCCAATATAATTGTTAATGTATCATTGAAATGTTTATGTTGTATAATCTAATTTATACATGTTTACTCTTTATGCTTTGTATATGGTTGTTATGCATGAGAAGTCTTAAATTGAGAATTAGCAATGGGATTTGTTATTGGTTAATGATACATGTTGTATGTTTACTCTTTAAGCTTTGTATATGGTTGTTATGCATGGGAAGGCTTAAATTGAGGTTTAGAAAATGGACTTGTTGTTGGTTAATGATACATGTTGTATATGGTTTAATATGCTGGTTTTTAAAGATGTTAAGTGCATGGTTTTCAAGGCATGATAATGTTTTAAATGATGTTTAAAGGATGATTGAAATGGGATTTCAATGTGTTGTAGAGAAATGGTTTTAATGCATTGATGGTGTGTTGTTTTTGAGCACTCCTCACTAAGCCTAGTGTGCTTACGCTCTCTTTGTCCATCAATGCAGAGAATTAAAGGCTCGGAAGGCAGCGGGAAGCAAGGGATCACAACAAGACTTGATAACCAAAGTATGTTTTTGGATTGGACTATAAGTAATAAGGGCAATGGAGGTTCCGTTGTTGTTTTGGGAGATGTTTTGTGAAACTCCATGTTTGAGCAAATTTGTTTTGTTGCTTTGGTTTGTAAATGGCCATTAATGATTGTTTGTGGTGATGGTTTGAAGTTTCATGCCTTGCTTGATTGGTTTTCTAGGAAGCATGCCTCTAGATTTACAATTGAAGTATGATGCCTTGTGTTGATGTTGAAACTAGGTTGTTTTGGTGTGGTTTGATCCTTGAATATGTTGGATGTGTGTTAGGGGCATGTTAGGATGTTTTGGCATGTTCAAAAGCATGTTAAACTAGCAAAAAATGGACATTTCAGGTCCAAGCATACCGGTACGGATGTTCCTGTTTTGATATGAGTAAACCATTCTAGGCTTAGCATACCAGTACGTGGGTAACTGTTTCGGTACGGGCCTAGGCAAATTTGGCCAGCGTTTTGGTACTCGTGGATGCGTTCTGATACGGTACAATATTTTCATGAAGGGCGTTTCGGTACGTGGGGGCGTATCGAAACATAAATTTGCTACTTGAATTTTGGGATTTTAAAATAGTGAAGGTGTACCGAAACACCCTTGTCCGCAACGGTACGGTGGTAGTTAATTTGGTTATTTGGAATCTTCTGAAGTTCTATTTCCTTACGTTTTGGTCCCTAAATGTTGTGGTTGCAATTAAATGAGATTGGATGATCTTTTTGACTTGATATTTAATATGTGAGCATGAATCCTGCTTAATTGAAGGTTGGTAATATAAAAGTGAGTTAAGATCCCTGTAGTTTTCTGAAATTGCAATTTGGTCCCTAAAATATAATTGCGATCGATTGGATGTCAATTCGACGCCCGATTGAGTTGGGTTTTCACTTGAGATCAGTATGTACTGGGCTAGAAGTAGCAAGGTTGATTTCGTGCACTACTTCAAAGATGGTCTCTACATATTGTACCCATACGATGCAAAAACACGAGTAAGATAGACTCCTTAGAATTCCAAATAGTCTTGGAAGGATTCATTCTTGTCTTCCAATTCCTCGGCTGGCATAACAACTTGCTCTATTATTTTTGTCTCACATTGCTGAACTAACTTTTGTGTCAGGATTCCACTACCAGCTAGCTTTTTGATTTCTTCCATTAAAGTCCTACACTTCTTGGTAGCATGTCCTGGTACCCCCATGTGAAAGTCACAAACATTGTCTAGATCGTAGCTATTGGCAGATGGTTTCAGTACTACATTCATTGGCCTAGGAGTGATATATTATCCTTCAATAAGGTAAGGAAATAAGTCTGAAATAGGTAGTCCAAATATCTCTAGATTTGCACTTGCTTGAGGAACTTTTTGTGGTATTTCTAATGAATCAGTGGGCCTTTTTCTCTTGTGGCTTTGAGAACTTTGAACATTACATTCATTTATTTCTTTCTCTTGCTTCACTTCCTGATTAGCATGGCTTTCAAATCTAGGTCCAATTTTCCCTTGTCAGATCCTCATTTCTATTGCTTCTCAAATCACCATGAGGTCATTGAAACGGCCCCTTGAATTCACAAATATTCTCTCAAAGAAAGGAGATGAAAGAGTTCGATAAAACATGAGAGATATTTCTTCCTCTGCCATGGGAGATTGTACTTGGGCTGCTAATCTCTTCCACCTCAATGTATAGTTTTTAAAGATTTCATTAACTTTCATAATCATGTTTTATAGAAGCGGCGATCTAGAGCCAGGTCTATAACATACTTGTATTGCCCCCGAAATGCTTTGACCAGATCAAACCATGATCGACTATGTTCTCGAATTAATCTATTGTACCACATTGCCGCATGTCCAACCAGCCTATTATGAAAATAATGGATCAACAATTTATCATCGTCCAAAAATCCTTTCATTTTTCTACAAAACATTTCCAAATAGACTCTAGGACAGCTTGAACCGTCATACTTCTCGAAATTGGGGATCTTGAACTCAAGCGAAATAACCAAATCAATGACTAAACAAAATTCTCTTGCATCAAATTTGAGATTACCGATGCCTTTTCCTACATTGATCTTTTTCTCAAGTCTTGTCTAGCTATCTTTCAGTTGCTCGAGTTTAATCATGGGATGATAGGCTTTACAAAACCTATCCCTGCATTCGGGTTAGATGCTCCGAGGTAAATTATCAAACATGGTGTAGCATTATAGTTCTTCACATTTTATTACGTCTCGATCATCCATTATTGTATCCCTTCTTGAGTTTGTTCAATTTTTTCCATATTTTCATCTATGATAACAGATTCTCAAACTTTCACTGATTCCTAGATTACTGCCATCGAACACCCCGATTGCTTTAGATCATGAATGTTAATGTAATGTTATAAAATGATAATGTTATATTGTTAAATATGCAATGCATGAATGAAAAAGGTATTGATTCTAAAAGTGATTATCATAGAAAACTTTCATTGAGATAAAAAAAAGGATTCAATACATCGGATATCAGATACTACAAATATTGGTGAGCTCTAATTCCCAATTTACTAACTTCTTTTAAGAGCCAAGTCAGCTTCCCTCTATGATCTAATGCCGCATTAATATTCTGACTCAGTACCATTGCTACATCAGCTAGGTCTGCCACTTGTTGAGCCACTTCCCATGCTTGAGTAATAGCAACTTTCATGTCATTGTCTCTTTCCAGTATCTTTATTCTCGATCTTTGAAATTGGATATGCCACTTCTCCTTACTTTCTTGACAATCTTTCTTAACATCATCAACAAAATCTTTGTACATCAGCATAAGATTAAGATATTCATCTACTTTCTTCTATAGTATTTCCTTTTCAGCTTGATAATAGTATCCTCATACATCTGTAGGTACCTACTCATCATATTACATTTAGACCAACTAACCCTTAGATCATCCATGAAAGTATTGCGTTGTATTTTTATTGCCCACAGATCGCACAAGAACCTATTGACTCGATTTTCACTTGTTTTAAAGCTCCTTTTCCAATATTCAGTTTCATGCTTCAGTTCTTTGATTCATTTCCTCGACTATTCCAAAGTTACACCCAAACCAATGTTCCTGAGCATCGAACAAAGTTTCTGATAATTGAATTGTAGACTTTTCAACTCCCCATTCAAACTATCTCTCTTGCTTTAATTTGCTTATATGAGCCTCATATTCAAATTGATAGCCCTCTTTCTGGGTATTCTTATCTTGGACTTCATATTCATCCTTTGAATCAGGTTGGATTTTTGTTCCAAATTCCCATTTTCCGTGCTCTAAAAAACTTGAACACGACGTTTGAAGGTGATGCAATTTTCAATAGAATGTCCTTGAATTCCATTATGAAATTCACAATGAGCATTGGTGTCATACCATTTTGGATACGGAGGTTGCAAAGATGTAATGAATTGTGGGGTCACCAATCGGGATTCAACAATTGAGGATACAGTTCTTTATATGAAATAGGGATTGGACCAAAATTATGTTTGTGATCTCCTGTCTTTTGATAATCGGTTGAAAGAATATTTGTAACACCCCGATTTTGGGCCTAGGAGTTTTCTAGGTGGTTTAGACAGTCTGACGGATTATATTATAGGATTTGAGTCAGTTTTGAGATTTAATTTGAAATAAATAGGACATTATGGTTAGTGACCAAAATGTAAAGTTTTAAAACTATTTTAATTCGAAATAAAACTATTCAGGTGAGATAAAATACAAAAAATAGCCTAAAATCATTATTTAATATGAAAATGATTTTGGTAAAATAAATTTTACAAAAAAGGGTCTCAAAATTGGACATTTTGCTTAGTGACCAAAATGTAAAGTTTTAAAACTATTTTTAGTGACTGTTTTGTAAAAGGGTCAAAACTTAGAATCTTTAAGGAACTATTTGGCCAAAGTCTAATATCAGACTTTTCTCCTAAATTTGGATATTTTAAAAGGGTTTTAAAATAGATAAAAAGGTTTGGGGAGATTAGTTACATAATTAGATTTTTAAAGAAATATCACATAACTAACTTTTCATCAAAAGCTTTTCTCTCAAATTCTCTCCAGCCAAACACTCTTTTCCACTTCAATTTTCTCGGGTAAACACACTTGATTTTAATCTTCTTTTGTTATCAAATGGATCTTTAATGTTTTCCTAACAAAACATATTTGATTTGATCTTGTTTTCTCAAGAAAATTCATCCAATTAAGAGGAAAGCCAAATTTAGAGGTGAGCTTCGTTTTCTCCTCCAATATAAGGTTCTTTATTGAAATTCCCAAGTTACTGATCCTTTACATAGGTTTTCTAACTTGATTTGATGGTTTAATTATGGAAAATTGGTTAAATTGATGTTTAATTGGTTAAATTGGTGGATTTTTGAATAGATTCTATTTTGCTAAGTTTTTGATTGGTTCTAATTATGTTTTTGATGTTTAATAATGTTAATAAGTGGGCTTTAACATTGGAATCTTGAAACTATGTGAATCTCTAATTTTCTAGGTTGTTTGTTGTGAGTTTTGGGGTGTTGTGGTGGCTTTATGAATATTGGAGGTATAAGGATGTTTTTTTTGTGTTTTTAGATGTTAATTGATGGGTTAAAACTTTAAGTTTTGGCTGGGTTAAGTTTGGAAGATGTTTGATGTTGATTTCGGCTGTTGTGGAGTGAAATTGGGTTGTGAATGTTGAGGATTTATGTTGCTGTGTTGTTGAATGCATTTTGATGCATCGGATCCTCTTTTTTTTGTATGGATAAAATAGGGGAAGTTGGTCCTCAAGCTTGAACGATTATTTTGGAAGCTTTGGAGGCAAGTTTACCGTATCGGCAAGCGAGGCTTTGTGTGTTGATGAGTGAGAACGTGTTTTACAGCTTTGCAAAGGTTTGAAAGTTGTGTTTGGGAGTTTAGATCAAGCTTGAAATGATGGTCTAAGCTCAGAAGTAAGTAAAGGATAAATTCTCTCTCGAACTCGGTTTGGCAATTATTTTTATGCACTTGTTTAAATGGTTTGATTACTCACTGTATATGCATGTTTTGAGCATGGTTTAATGCTGGAAATTGATTATATAATGATGTTGATGCATTTGGAAGTAATTCACGTTTTGTCTATGTTTATGAACATTGGTGAATTTAAGGTTTATTGCACCGGTTAAATGATTTTGATGATGCATATGAAAATAATGAGTTGTTGTTAATAAAATTAATTTTATTGGCAAGTGATGGTATAAAAGGTTTTGGAAATGTATCAGATATAGATGGTCGGCCATAGGATTGATAGTGCATTATAAAAAGTCGCCTTAGATGTTGAGGGGTTTCGATCCGTAGTACTGAATACTCCATCCAAGTACCGTAATGGTTGAGGGGTTTTAATTTGTGTACCGAAGACTCTCGTTAGTGGGTTATACATCTAGTTGATGAGTGGTGTTGAGGGGTTTATGTGTACTGAGAACTCCACCAAGGGTATCACAACAGTAGAAGGGTTTATGTGTACCGAAAACTCCCGTTGGTGAACCTTGAGATGCAGGTAGATTGTATGTTAAGTGTTGAGGGAACACTTGTTGAATCCGTGTATCCGATTTTATGTTTTGAAAAGTGGAATTTGGTTAATGGTCACTTGTAAGCCAATATAATTTATGATGTATCGTGTGATAGATTGTGTTATTTAATGTGGTTTAAACATGTTTTAGTCTTTAAGCCTTGCATTGGTAGTATGCATGGAAAAGCTTAAATTGAGGGTAGCAAATGAGACTTTGTCGTTGAATCCATGATACATGTTGCATATGGTTTAATATGTTGTTTTGGAAATGTTAAATGCATGGTTTTGATAGGGCATGAAGTGGAAATGATGATTGAAAAGTGTTTTGGAAATTGGTTTTCCAAGGAATGTTAAATGGTTTAAAATGCATTGATGGTGGTTGTTTTTTTAGCATTTCTCACTAAGCCTTGTGTGCTTACGCTCTCTTTTTCCATCAATGCGGAGAATTAAAGGTCAAGGGCAGCGAGGAAGCAAGAAAAGGTTTCCAAGAACTTGTTTTCAAAGTATGGTTTGAAACATTTTATAGTAGTAATAAGGGCAATGTGTCAAATGTTGATTGGGGGGTTTGATGAACTCCCTGTTTGTGCAAGTTGTAGTTGCTGGTTTGGACTTGTAAGAGGTTTAAAGTACTTGAGATGTGGATGGATTTATATTTTGGATGTTGACTAGGGAGCATGCCTATAGAATTTGTGATTGTTTATGGTAGACTTTTTAGGTTTGCTTAAAATGCTGGTAAGTTGTGGCCAAGCATGCTTCTGATGTTATATGCTGGTTAGACATGTGTTTTAGTTGTTTAGAGTGAGCCAAAGAGTCATATGTTGGACCTAGAGGTCATTACAGGCCTTTGCATACCAGTACGGGTACCCACGGATCGGTACGCAAGGTCTCGAAAGGTTAAATCCTTCAAAAATTAACAAAGGGTATCAGTACGCCTAGCCATCGTATCGGTACACCTTGAGAAAAATTTGTACTGGTATCGGTACACGGGTTTGAGTACTGGTACAATCCCTTCGATTTTAAAGAATCGTATCGATACGGTACCCCACGTATCGATACGCGTTTTGGTTACTTGAATTATGAGTTTTTGAGAAAACAAGTAAGGATCGGTACGGGGTCAAGGCTGTATCAGTACAAGTGGGTCAACACATCGTATTGATAAGGTTGAATGTGTATCAATATGAGTGGCTATTTTGTTCGTTAAGCTGTATCGGTACAGGCTTGCCTGTATCGGTACGCTATATTGATTTTGTGTATGCTAGTTTGCTGAAGGTTGGAAATCTTGCAAGTTAGTCCATAATTGTTATGAACGCAATTGAATGAGTTTGGATGATTCTTTTGAGTTGAAATGTATCATATGAGCATGAAATTGGATTAATAAAGATTGAGTAACTTTAATTGTGATAAAGACTCTAAAATTTGTAGAAATTACATTTTGGTCCCTAATATGTAATGTTGAGCAATTGAACCCTGTTTTGAAATCTAAATTCAATATGACATTTTCGCTGAAGCATGTTCACTTTAGGATAATAATTCAATGCATTTAGACAAGATAAAAAGGGGCTCGGTTTAGGTTATTAGCTCAGGTTTGCTTTGACAAACCTAATACGATTTTTTTAGTCCGGTTCAGCTAGGCCGGGCTAAGGGGTTACATTTGGTGGTATCAAAGCCAGGTTTATGATAAATTGGGATATTGTTGATGTTTGTATAATGATGATTGCTATGCAAGGTGATTGTTATATGTACGATGTTTAAAATATGTCATGTTGGGGTATTATTGAGACACATTGCCTTATTACTACGGTTGTGAAATGATTTTGGTTTAAAATAAAAGTCTTGGATCCTTGCTTGAAGTTAGACTGATTGTTTTTGTTTTGGTGTAATTATCATGCCTTTCATATATTTTTATATAAGATACCACCGAGAAGAGAATTGCGATCTAGCGAAAACGTTGCTGCTGGAGGGCAGGGAGTTGAGGGCGAGATTGTATATCCTGAGGAATTGTCGCCTCCTCCGCTTAATCCTTCTGAAGGAGTGGAGCAAGTACCACCTACTCTATCTGGCCCAGTGTATGATGGATGATATGACGCCTTTGGTTTAGGCAATGAAAGAAGCATTCTAGGCCACGATGGCAGGAATTTATGTACTCGCACCGGCACCCACTGCTGCTATTAATCTGGGTTTACCGTTAGAGCTTTTGCATAGTCTTGAAAGAGTTGAGTTTAGAGGGTTGGAACCTGAGGCATCTGAGGAGTGGTTTGCCAGTACATAATGGATCTTGGTTTAGATGGGGTGCAGTGATGACTGTAAGCTAGGATGTGTTATGTCCTTATTGCAGGGTAATGCATACAGTAGGTGGGCCACTGTGATCACAGGTATAGAACCTGATGATGTGACATGGGAATTCTTCCAAGCTGCCTTCAGAAGAAAGTATTTGGGAGTTAGATACTTGGATGAAAAGAAACGTGAGTTTATGGCCTTGGTTCAAGGCAGTATGACTGTATCTGAGTAAGAGGTACAGTTTGTGAGGCTGAGTCAGTATGCGCCTGAATTGGTGTCAAATGAAAGGCATTGTTGTGATCGTTTTCGCTATGGTTTGGAACATGATGTTAAGGCCTACATGTTAGCCATTGGTTATACGGATTTCGACATATTGGTTGCATGGAGGGAAGGCATAGAGTAGAGCTCGGGCTTATTCTATCAACCAAAGGTCCTGGCTAGGGTAAGAGAGTGGCGGATGCTAGTGGTGGTCAGAAAAAAAGACATCGTGATAAGAGGTTTCATCCATATGCGGTATGTGGTTGGGATGGTACTGGTCAAGGATCATATGGGTAGAGTACCCAGGTTCGGTTAGAGCATAATGTTTGCTGGATTTGTGGATCGCGAGATCATGTGAGGCGAGACTGTCTACGTTTGGCCATAGAGGGGCAAGCTCTTGCGGTTATGGCTGCGAATTCTTGTTGGAGTTGTGGATCTGTAGAGCATATGAGACATGATTGTCCGCTGCTTGCTAGAGGTAGGCAGGCACCTGCACCTTTTGTTGCACCACCGAGAGGCTGTGGGCGTGATCGGGGTAACTTTCAGCAGAGGGATGAATGACAGAGGACTGTAACGCACACAGTGGCAGTTCGACCCGAGGTGGTAGACCAGCGAGGATTTCTGCGTATCGTGAAGGGATGAATGACACAGATATGATAGCAGGTACTTCTACATTACAGTCTATGTTATTACTTTCTCTAATAGACTCTGGTTCTACGCATTCATATATTTTGCATGAGCATGCACATTTGCTTGGTATACCGGTAGAAATGTTAGATGTGGGTATGTAAGGAACGAGTTTTTTTGGAGAGACGTTAGTTACAAGGAAGTTGTATAGGAGATGTCATTTGATGGTTCAAGGTTACGTGTTTGCGGTTGATCTGATGGAGCTGTCATTTCATGGTTTTGACGTGATATTGGGTATGGATTGGTTGTTCAAGCATCGAGTGGTGGTTGAATTTGAGACAAAGTGGGTTTCGTTGAAACTTGCTGATAATTATGAAGTGGTAGTTGTGGGTGAGAATGTTAGGTTCTTATCCAACGTAGTTTCGGCCTTGGAGGCGCAGAAGATATTGGGAAGTGGGTGTCAAGCATATCTGGCTTATGTTATAAACTCGAATATAGAGGAAGTGCGAACTAAAGACATTGTACTATTTGTAATTTTCCAAGGGTGTTTCTGGAGGAATTGCTTGGATTGCCACCAGATATAGAGGTGGAGTTTTGTATTGAGACATATATTGATACGGCTCCGATGTCGATTGCACTATATCAAATGGCACCTAAGGAGTTGAAAGAGTTGAAGACGCAACTCCAAGAGTTATTGGACCGTGGTTTTATCGAGCCTAGTGTTTTGTCGTGTGGAGCACCAGTGTTGTTTGTGAAAAAGAAAGATGTCACTTTGAGGATGTGTATTGACTATCGGCAACTGAACAAGTTGACTACTAAGAATAAGTATCATTTGTCGCGAATTGATGACTTGTTTGATCAATTACGGGGTGCTACGGTGTTTTCCAAGATTGATTTGAGATTTGGATACTATCAGTTGAAGGTTAAAGATAAAGATGTGTTGAAGATTGCTTTTTGCACGAGGTACGGCCATTATAAGTTCTTGGTGATTTCGTTTGGGTTGACGAATGCACATGTATCATTCATGGACATGATGAATCGGGTGCTCCATGAATTCTTGGATCAATTTGTAGTAGTGTTCATTGATGATATTCTTGTGTACTCTCGTACCGAGGAGGATCATAATCGACACTTATGGATTATGTTGAAAACCTTGTTGGATAATTAGCTTTATGCCAAGTTGAGTAAGTGTGAGTTTTGGAATAGTGAAGTAGTTTTTCTTGGTCATGTGGTTTTAGCGGAAGATATCCGGATAGATTCTAAAAAGGTTGAAGCGGTTATGAATTGGAAGCAGCCTAAGTCGGTGATGGAAGTCCGTAGTTTCTTAGGGTTGGCAGGGTATTATCGACATTTTGTAGACAGATTTTCAAGGGTTGCTACTCCATTGACCAAGCTGTTGCAAAAGGATGTACGGTTCGAGTGGACGGAAGCTAGACAACAAGCTTTTGAGAAGTTGAAGGAAGCTTTGACACAAGCTCCAATCTTGATTCAACCTGAGTCAGGAAAATAATTTATGGTTTATAGCGACGCATCCTACGTTGGTTTGGGGGGTGTGTTGATGCAAGGTGGAAGAGTTGTAGCTTATATATCGAGACAGTTGAAGGTACACGAGCGCAATTACCCTACGCATGATCTTGAACTTGCTGCGGTAGTGTTTGTGTTGAAGATTTGAAGACATTACCTTTACGGTGAGAAGTGTATTGTATACACGGATCATAAGAGTTTGAAATATTTGATGTCGCAAAAGGTGTTGAATCTTAGGCTGTAACCCCCTAAATCTGGCCCAGAAAAAAAGGTCGAATTTAGGAAGTAACAATTGAAAACTTTACCCTCATAAAACCAATTTCATTTATAAAACTGTAAAATAATTGCAAAATAATTAAATACTTAGTAATTTGTCAAACTAAAGCGTCGAATTAATAACCAAAAATTTCATAATATAATCTGAATATTGAGTCTAAAAATGCATGCTAAAAATAATAAACCCCAAATCTGAAATTACATTAAATCCAAAACTAGTAATTAAATTAAATAAATAAATAAACTCAAGTCCATATTGAAATATAGTAAAGTTGAAAAACACGAGATCCTCCGAGTACCAAGTCGCCTAAAGGTCGAGTTTTCTGTAAAAGAAACTATAGGGAGTGAGCTATTGAGCCTAATGTGTCTCTAAAGTGCAAGCAATTACAAACTCAGTTCCAAAATAATTTTCTCAAGATATTCAATAAAAGCACGGTAATACACAATGCATGTAATGATGACACAGACAAAACGCATTTCTCAGCTACATACTCCGATCACAGTGGTGGCAAAGCCAACCGGTTACAGTGGAGGTAGTTCCCCAGATCCTCTCACCCTTATTTCTCCAATCACAGTGTGGTCAAACCACTTCTTCCACCGTGCAATCACATTCCATGCATATAAAATATGGTAATGATTGTAAAACACAAAATCACATCACAGTTTATCGTACTAAATATGAGGATCGCAGTTTTGAAATTCTGATAAATTTATTAAAACACAGTCTGACACAATATGCATGATATCTCAAAACACATTGTAATCACAACACATAAAAGTAGTCATGCAAGTTGTAAAACATTTCACAGAATATATAGCACAAAAAGAGAACACAGCTTAGCCAAAGCAAACTCAACCTATTGCATAACGCATTTCCCACGATCAGAAGTACTGGGTATAGCTGAATCAAAACCTATGAGATTAAGTTCTAATTAATATCTATCTCTATGATTAAATAATTATTCCTAAATACATATCCAATGAGTTTTAATGATACAAGTAAACTTATCTGAATCGTATCATTGATCTCCTTATCAATCGAGGCAGAGTTAGACTGAACGGTTTGGTAAAGTTGATCGGACAAATTAGGTAAGACATGAATCAGTCAAAACGATTCAGCTAGAAGGTTTAGATCGGTTTACAATCGACACGATACAAATCAGGTACATGTACAGATCAAGTCAAATGATTCGGACACTAACAATAGACAATATAATTTTTATAAGAAATGTTTCTCAAAAACGATTGCAACATTAGGAAGGATAATTAAATATATAAATCTATATAAATAAATCAAAACTTTAACATATATTTATCAATATTAGTAAAATAAACATCAAAACAGTACTCTTATTTATATGTGTTTAAAAGTTATATCGGCATATATATATTTATATATAATAAACAACAGTATCAAGTATATATATAAATAGAAATTACATGTCTATTTAATATCACTTTTTATACCCTTAACGTTTACTTCCATTAAAACAAAAACATTGGTTGTGCTCTCGGGTTTACCAAATCATGAGAAAACATATCGTTGTTGGGCGGCAGGCGATGCAGAGACGCATAGGGGCTGTGACGCTCAGTAGAGGGTTCGAGCAGGGGTGAGCGATGTGTTTAAAAAAAATGCTAAGAACCGATTGAGGTTCCATTACAGCAGTGGCTAGGGTTTTATTATTCCTACAAACTTATTTAACGAAATTTAATGATACAAGAATACTTATTTTATTTGAATAGTTGATCTTCAAATCATCCTAAGACATAGTTGAATTGAGCTGTGCCAGAGATTCAGCGGAGTTTGATCAAATAAAATAAAAAATATGAACCAAAAAGTTACCTTGGATTGCCGTGAATAACGACTGGTATTTTTTGAGGGATTTGTTGTAGTGGCGTGAGAGAGGACGGAACAGGGAAAAGAAGGGGTTCCTTAGGTTTTAAATACACAAATCTTTGGGTAATTTATAACATAAGTCCTTGTTTTTTTTCTAGGGTTCACAAATTAGGCACCTAATATCAATTCATTTATAAAAAGGTCACTAATTTCGTTTAAGAATTCAATTAATTCCTAAATTTCTTAATTAGGGTTTCATATTTAAATTCCTAATTTTTAGGATTTTGAATTTAGGGATTTCAAAATTAGGATTTTAAATTTAGGGCAACAATTAAGGGTGTCACATAGGCAACGTAGATGGTTGGAGTTGCTTAAGGATTATGATTTGACAATTGAGTATCATACAGGCAACACAAATGTTGTGGCCGGTGCTTTGAGTAGAAAAGTTGTTGTGGAGTTGAGAGCCATGTTTGCAAGGTTGAGTGTGACCCGTGATGGAGGTTTGTTGGCAGAGTTGCAAGTGAAACCATCTTTGTCGCGGTTGATTAAGGAAAAACAACATTATGATGAGGTGTTGGTACCGCATGTCAAGGACATCATGGATGGAAATCCTACGAATTTTCACTTTAATGATGATAGGGTGTTGTGTTTCAAAGATCGGATAGTGGTGCTTAGTGATGTTGCACGGGGCACCTAAGTCGATTGTTTCGGATAGGGATATGTAGTTTACAGTGAGGTTTTGGGGTGTTTGCATCGAGCTTTGGGTACTCGCTTGAATTTAGTACTTCGTATCATCCTCAAACGGATGGCCACTCTGAACGTGTGATTCAGATCTTGGAGGATATGTTGAGATGTTGCATCATTGAGTTCCAAGGAACTTGGGAAATGCAGTTACCTTTGGTAGTGTTTGTGCACAATAATAGTTATCAAGCAAGTATAAATATGGCACCGTATGAAGCTTTGTGTTTGGCAAGTATAATAGTCTAAAATCATTATTTAATATGCAAATGATTTTGGTAAAATCAATTTTACAAAAAGGGTCTCGAAATTGGACATTTTGGTTAGTGACCAAAATGTAAAATTTTAAAACTATTTTAGTGATTGTTTTGTAAAATGGTCAAAACATAGAATCTTTAAGGAGCTATTTTGCCAAAGTGTAATATCAGACTTTTCTCTTAAAACTGAATATTTTAAAAGGATTTTAAAATAGATAAGAAGGTTTGAGGAGATTAATTACATAATTAGATTTTTAAAAAAATATCGCGTAACTAACTTTTCATCAAAAGCTTTTCTATCAAATTCTCTCTAGCCAAACACTCTTTTCCACTTCAATTTTCTTAGGTAAACACTTGATTTTAATCTTCTTTTGTTATCAAATGGATCTTTAATGTTTTCCTAACAAAACCTATTTGATTTGATTTTGTTTTCTCAAGAAAATTCATCCAATTAAGAGGAAAGTCAAATTTAGAGGCGAGCTTCATTCTTCTCCTCTAATATAAGGTTCTTTATTGAAATTCCCAAGGTATTGATCCTTTACATACGTTTTCTAACTTGATTTGATGGTTTAATTATGGAAAATTGGTTAAATTAAGGTTTAATTGGTTAAATTGGTGGATTTTCAAATAGACTCTGTTTTGCTGAGTTCTTGATTGGTTCTAATCATGATTTTGATGTTTAATAATATTAATAAGTGGGATTTAACACTGGAATCCTGAAACTATATGAATCTCTAATTTTTTAGGTTGTTTATTGTGAGTTTAGGGGTGTTGTGGTGGTTTTATGAATGATGGAGGTATAAGGATGTTGTTATTGTGTTTTTAGATGTTAATTGATGGGTTAAAACATTAGGTTTTGGCTGGGTTAAGTTTGGAAGATATTTGATGTTGATTTCGGTTGTTGTGGAGTGAAATTGGGATGTTGAGGATGTATGTTGCTGTGTTGTTGAATGCATTTTGATGCATTGAATCTTTTGTTTTTGTGTGGATAAAATAGGGGAAGTTGGTCCTCAGGCTTGAACGATCATTTCAGAAGCTTTAGAGGTAAGTTTACCGTATCAGCAAGTAAGGCTTTGCGTGTCGGTGAGTGAGAACATGTTTTAAGCTTTGCAAAGGTTTGAAAGTTGTGTTTGGGAGTTTAGATCAAGCTTGAAATGCCGGTCTAAGCTCAGAAGTAAGTAAAGGATAAATTCCCTCTCGAACTCGCTTTGGGAATTGGTTTTTATGCACTTATTTAAATGGTTTGAATACTCACTGTATATGCATGTTTTAAGCATGGTTTAATGCTGGAAATTGATTACATAATGATGTTGATGCATTTGGAAGTAATGCACGTTTTGTTAATGTTTATGAAGATTGGTGAATTCAAGGTTTACTGCATTGGATAAATGATTTTGATGATGCATATGAAAATAGTGAGTTGTTGTTAATAAAATGAATTATATTGGCAAGTGATGGCATGAAAAGGTTTTGTAAATGTATCGGATATAGTTGGTCGGCCATAGGATTGATAGTGCACTATAAAATT
The DNA here is from genome assembly GCA_019671005.1 of Hibiscus mutabilis. Classification (NCBI taxonomy): domain Eukaryota; kingdom Viridiplantae; phylum Streptophyta; class Magnoliopsida; order Malvales; family Malvaceae; genus Hibiscus; species Hibiscus mutabilis. Next base: position 44,109,509 of record CM033756.1, read on the forward strand.
TGCCTTGGATGTTGAGGGGTTTTGATCTGTAGTACCGAATGTTCCATCCAAGTACTGTAACGGTTGAGGGGTTTTAATTTGTGTACCGAAGACTCCCGTTAGTGGGTTATACCTAGCTGATGAGTGGTGTTGAGGGGTTTATGTGTACCAAAAACTCCACCATGGGTATCACAATGGTGGAGGGGTTTATGTGTACTGAAAACTCCCGTTGGTGAACCTTGAGATGTCGGTAGATTGTATGTTAGGTGTTGAGGGAATACTTGTTGAATCTGTGTATCCAATGTTATGTTTTGAAAAGTGGAATTTTTTTAATGATCACTTGTAAGCCAATATAATTTATGATGTATCATGTGATGGATTATGTTGTTTAATGTGGTTTAAACATGCTTTACTCTTTAAGTCTTGCATTGGTAGTATGCATGGGAAAGTTTAAATTGAGGGTAGCAAATGGGACTTTGTTGTTGTATCCATGATACATGTTTAATATGATGTTTTGGAAATGTTAAGTGAATGGTTTTGATAAGTGCAAAAATGCCGATTGAAAAGTGTTTTGGAAATTGGTTTTCAAATGAATGTTAAGTGGTTTAAAATGCATTGATGGTGGTTATTTTTTGAGCATTCCTCAGTAAGCCTTGTGTGCTTACGCTCTTTTTTTCCATTAATACAGAGAATTAAAGGTCAAGGGCAGCGAGGAAGAAATGAAAGGTTTCCAAGGACTTGTTTTCAAAGTATGGTTTGAAACGTTTTATAGTAGTAATAAGGGCAATGTGTCAAATGTTGATTTGGGAGGGTTTTTTATGAACTCCCTGTTTGTGCAAGTTGTAATTGTTGGTTTGGACTTGTAAGAGGTTTAAAGTGCTTGAGATGTGGATGGATTTATGTTTTGGATGTTGACTAGGGATCATGCCTATAGACTTTGTGATTGTTTATGCTAGACTTGTTAGGTTTGCTTAAAATGCTAGTATGTTGTAGCCAAGCATGCTTCTAATGTTATATGCTATTTAGACGTGTTATGGTTGCTTAGAGTGGGCGAAAGAGTCCTATGTTGAACCTAGAGGTCATTACAAACCTCTGCATATCGGTACGGGTACCCACAGATCGGTACGCGGAGTCTGGAAAGGCTCAATCCTTTGAAAATTAACAAAGGGTATCGGTACGCCTAGCCACCGTATCGGTACGCCTTGAGAAAAATTTGTGCTGGTGTTGGTACACGGGTTTGATTACCAGTACGATCCCTTCTATTTTAAAGAACCGTATCGATATGCGGGGTACCGTATCGGTACGTGTTTTGGTTACTGGAATTCTGAGTTTTTGAGAAAATAAAAGGGGATAGGTACGGGGTCAAGGCTGTATCGGTACGGGTGGGTCAATACACCATATTGATACGGATGAATGTGTATCGCTACAAGTTGCAGTTTTGTTTGCTAAGCTGTATCGGTACGAGCTTGCCTTTATCGGTACGCTTTGTTGATTTTGTGTATACCAGTTTGCTGAAGTTTGGAAAATTTTCAAGTTAGTACCTGATTGTTATGAATGCAATTGAATGAGTTTAGATGATTTTTTTGAGTTGAAATTTATCATATGAGCATGAAATTGGACTAATAAAGATTGAGTAACTTTAATTATGATAAAGACCCTGAAATTTGTAGATATTATGTTTTGGTCCCTAATGTGTGATGTTGAGCAATCGAACCCTATTTTGAAATATGAATTCAATATGACGTTTCTGCTGAAGCATGTTCACTTTATGATATATAATTCAATGCATTTAGACAAGATAAAAAGAAAAAAACGGGCTCAATTTAGGTTATTAGCTCTGGTTTGCTTCGGTAAACCTAATATAATTCTTTTAGTCCGATTCGACAAGGCTGGGCTAAGGGGGTTACAATATTGGAATTTGAATTTTGTCCTGGACATTTAATTGATTTTGATGGACTTGGGCTTCCCTTCACTTTTGCATCTCCAAGTGTCCTATTAATTGTCAGGTTTTTAGGAAATTTGGGCCTTCTATCTTCAAAATCCTACATGCCTACTCTGATAAGATTTTCATCCTTGTTCTTCAGAGCCTCACAATTCTCGGTAATATAGTCTAAACTTACTTGATGGTAGTCACATACTGTATTGGTATTACAATCTTCAGGATAGGAAGACACTTTGGGCTAGGACAAAACTCGGACCACAAGATTTTTCCTCTATCAGTAGGAAACAACTTTGCATATGTCATCAAAATTGGATTAAAAGATCCTCCATTATTTTTCAATTGGGCTTTTTCTTGGCCTGTCACCACCTTCTTGAAAATTGACGTAATTACACCTCTAGTTAGTTTGTTGATGCAAATTGTAACGGTGCACAGACACGGTTGTTTGTTCATGTTCTGGTTTTTGTTCCGTTTTCCTTTCAGTTCAGTGTGCCCTTTTTCTTTGGCCATAGCCGTCATCATAGCCATTAACTCAACCATTTGCTTTTTTAGTTCTTGCATCTCATTTTTGTCAGCATCAGCACTAATACAATCTTATGGTGGCTTTTGGATGAACTGTTCTTCGCTTCTTCCACTTTTTGTTCTAGACATTGCCCCATATTTGAACTTTCCTCTATCGAACTATGAATCCCCTTATCTATCATGATCGCCTTCTTATTCGATAACCACTTTTGAATCAATATCTTTATGCAATGAAGATGTGGTGCAAAAACGCAAAACAAAAAATAAAGAAAACGAGTTAGTATAGTAAAATAATATTGTAAGCAAAAATAAAATTGTTGAAAATTAAAAACAATTTATCTTAGGCAAAGAAATAACCAGAGAATCGTATTTAAAATAACACTCTAATAGCACGTTGTCTAATTCTAAGGTTCCTGTCTGACTCTAGTGGGTTGGGCTCCCAGATTATAGAATGTGGTTTTTGTTCTAGACTATGGGTACCCGAACTATCGTTATTGTCTACTGCGACAACAAGACATCGATTCAGAAGTATAAAGCCCCTTATTGCGGAGGCGTAACCTCACGGTGTATAAGGTTGGTATACAAAAAGAAAGACAAAATTTCGATCACGGAGGTGGAGACCCTACGTAGGATCATGTCTCTCTCCCACTTAAAGGAGAAGTTCGGGTAGAAGGCTTATGCATGAATGACAGTTTATATCACACAGATAAAAAACATATTTCCATTCTTTCCAAAAATTCATCCAATAATTATTGAAAAAATTAAATTCGAATTACCATTCTTAAATTCCAATATGCCACGCAAAATTAATTAGGCCTAACTCACAAAGTGATCCCCAACAGAGTCGTCAAGCTGTTGAAACTATTTTTAAACCGGGTAAAAAATAGCTTGGCGATTAATCTTTGAAAATTAGGGGTTTTCGTTTAATTTAATTTTGAAAATGTTTGGAGTCGCCACCAGTCACTTTGGTAGACCGACACCATAAAAATAAACCAAAGATTTGTTCTTTTGAAAAAAATTGGGTTCGGAAGTCAGTTACGTGTGGGGAAGGGTTAGCACCCCACAAACGCCCGATATCGGTACTTTTTGATTTTGAGTGTTATTTTGGCATTTCGAATAATATTTTAAATTTAATTTAACCATTAATTGTTAACTAGATTTATGTTCCGAATAGAGATATTCCTTTTATAAGGAAATATATTTTTACCCAAATATGATATTGGAAGCACCCCTATACGTTCAGGGCTTCTCTATTCATATTCAAAAATATATATTTCCAACATAAAAGATTTTTAATGCATGTTTGATTATTGTCTTGTTCATTTTAAGTTCTAACTTAAAAAGGTTCTAATTAATTGTGTGTTATTTAATTTTACGAATATTATTTAATTTAAAGGCTTACATGAGATAACACCCAATTGCTTGAGCACCATCAATATTTAAACCCCAAAATTATATATAATATTCCTTATTCAATTAATTAATCTAATTATTAAAGTTTTGATCTTAATTGAGGCTCTAATTAATTAGATTATTTTTCAATTTTTAAGGTTTTAATGAATATTAAATATTCTACTTAAAAGCCCATGTTGGACAACACTACATTGCAATGGTACATCACCCAAATTTGGAACTTTAAAGCTTCCCACTTAATATTCATTAATTTTCTACAATTAATTTTCCTAATTAATTATTAAAACCTAATAGAGAACTTAAGGCTAAGGCTCTAAACAATTAATTAAATCTAAGTGATTAAATTGTCTAACAATCATACGATATGCATTATTTAAAATATGCAACAATCATATAATTTAGAGTAATTAAATTAAATAATTAAATACTGTAAAAAGGACTGAATTGAAAGAATTGAAACTGAATTCCTGCTTTTATTGAAACAAGGGGCTGAATTGAGATATTACAAAATTGGAGACCAAATCTGAGAGTAACTAGGTTGTAGAGCACGCAGGCCGTATTTTGACCCACTTAAAAACACGCGGGTCATTTTGACCTAGTTGACCTCAAAATGCCACGTTTAGCGTGGGGTATATAAACATGTTTAAACCCAAAAAATGACCCTTTAGTTCATTTTTCATCATCTCTCTCTCTATATATGTTCTCTCTACAAACTCCTAAACTACCCAGAAACCCACCCCAAATGAATCAAAATCCCACATTTTTAAGAGTGTTTATCTCGTGTTTATCCAAAATAAGTTGAACACGAAGAACGCCGGTAGCTTACCGCCTCACACTCCGCCTTCTGATCCAATCCAGCCACCCTTCGACCACCCTCAGCCATTTTCCGGCCACCGAGATTTGAATCTCGGCCACCGTAGGTGACGTCGATCACCGTTCGACAATCACTTAAAACCTAAAATACCCAAAATTTCCCAATTTTGAACCTTAAAACCCTAAATCTAGCCCTGATTTATTAGAACCACTCATTTTCGACCACCTAGCCTACCTAAATATTCTCGACCCTCTTCAACTTCCTCCGATGACCGGTCACACTCTGACCGTCAAGATAAGCTTTACATTTCCTCTTTTTATTCTGCCTTTTCATTATTTTTAATTATCCTCTAACATTTTTGTGTTTTTGACTGCAGAAAATAAAAGATCGGGAGAAATATTACCTTCTAATGGTTTAAACAGTGTTTTGGCGAGGTCTTCAGCGTCAGATCGTGTTTCTGACATCACCCTGGCTGCTTCGGTAAGTTTTCTCTCTCCCACTTTCTTTTCTTTTTTATTACGTAATAATTGCCTCATGATTGCTAACTAATTTTTCTCTCTGCATTTATATAGGGTTGGCCCAAATGACTTCGTGAGCGACGTCGCACAGATGACGCCATTGAAAACTAGTTATTAGCTATCTTTAGCTAATGCTTAAAGTAACACAATCCATGTCTCACCAATTTAAACCAATGGGGGTACGACACTTGTCCGATTTGAGCGGGACAATGGTTTTTTGGATCAATTTTGTGCTTTTGGGGCTGGCTTCATTAATTTGGGCTATAAATGAGCTATCAACGGATTGGAGAAATATGATTTTTGGCTTTTAAACTGTAAATGGACTTTAAATCTGAATATTGTGTAAATAGACACTATATAATGGACTTTGGGCTATTTATTATTTTTTGGGGTTTTATATTATTTATTTATGGTTTTATTTATAGTGAAATATATAATATATATGTATATACCCGGATAAAATTCGGGTATTACATGCATGAAGCATGATTCAGTGGAAGTGTATCCACTGAGCTTCATTAGCTCAGCATTAGAAAGTTTTGTTTTCGTTCGCAGGTTAGTATGTTGACGTGCATCGTTGGAGCACCATCGGAGTAGGAATTTAACATCGATTTATTCCGAGTATAGTACTTAGATTATTTGTGCTATGTATTCGTAGGACCCTATGTTGTATTGTAACTCTATTTTGGATTTCATATCGTGAGTCAAATACTTTTAATTATGTGTTTTAAATAGAGCTCCCATGTAACATTTTCAAATACTTATTTATGTTGAAATATTTAAACTTGATAGTTTTTTTATGGAAATGAATGTGTTTGGGTTAAACTTGGTTGGAAATTTTATATAAATGGGTTGGGCTTGAGGCCCAAATGTGACATTCGAGTTAAGGGTGTTATATTTAATGGTATTAGAGCCTAGGTTTTGCCGGTTCTAAGAAGCCCCAAGGATCGTCTAGGGTGTTGTATAGGTGTCTAGCGAATACATTGTCCATAAGTCAAAGTTGTACTCGTTTAAGCTGAATATTCGATGGTGTAACCTTATTTGTTTGTTTGTGCATAAAGTTATCATGCCAAAGAGAGCACGGGATCAGCAAGAGAGTTGGGGTTCCCTAGAAGGGAGCTACGATGAGGACTATATTCCTGACACGGATGAGATGTCGAATGATAAAAGGGTGTGTTGACTTGGTACAACGAAATTTCTTGGAATGGGACAGGACAATCCAGTTAAGGCAGATCAGTAGTTGAGGTATACCCGTTAGATTATGCGACATATGAGGTTGAAACCTGAGGACAAGTTGACATGTGTTCTTTCCCTGTTGAAAGAGAATACTCGAGAATGGTGGGATACCGTAGAGTTAGGATAGTATCCTAACCAATCTTCATGGGATGACTTCTCGGATGATTTTGAGAAGAAGTATGTGGGTGAAATCCATATTGATAACTTGAGAGATCAGTTCACTCATTTGGTCCAAGAGAACCGACCAGTCTTTGAATATGAACAAGAGTTCCTGCAGTTGAGTAGGTATGCCCCTCAGTTGGTCGCTACTGAGAAGATAATGTGTAAGAGGTTTCTAAAGGGTTTGAGGAAGGAGAATCGGACTTACTTGACTGCTGCCCCACCAAAAGTGTTTTCAGAATTGACTGCTAGTGCCAAGTTGCTTGAACAACTGCAAGGTTTAACCTATAGCTTGGCTGGTGGGCATAGGAGCTCGAGTGGAAGAACCCAGAACTTTTTAAAAAACTTGTAGTCTTATTCTGAGAGGAATAGAAACTGATAAAACCAAGGTAGAGAAGTTTCAAACTAGAATTTAAGATCAGACTGTAGGTCAAAATCAACTGGTTGTAGGAGGTCTTCGTCTTCGTCTATGATGAGCTCGAAGGGTTCACAGAAGGTGCACCAGTTTGTGATCAGTGTGGACGTAAGCATAGAGGAGAGTGTTGGGGGACAGCTAGAGTTTGCTATGGTTATGGGTCACCGGATCATTATCTGAGGGATTGTTCAACAACTACTGGCACCACTCCAGTTCAGACTCAAAGGACCTTTTATCCAACTTAGAGGGGTCGAGGCTTTGCTAGAAAAGGAGCAAGCCACATGTTTGGACATCAAAGTGAAGGTACGATCTAGTCCTCTGTGAGGGCACCAGCGAGGCAATACATAATCAAGGCTCAAGAAGACTGTGAGGCTATCAATGTTATATCAGGTATAGTTGCCTTGTTTTTAATTCTTATTATTGTTCTTATGGATTCAGGGTCTACCCATTCCTATATCCATAGTGGAATATCCTATCAATAGGGTATTTTTGTCGAGGATTTTGAGGTAGAGGTCAGTGTGACTAGTTCTTTGAGGTATGATATCTTGGTGGACAAAGTGTATCGGAGGTGTCCGATTGAATTCCAAGGTTTGATATTCCCAGCTGATTTGATGGTGTTATCATTTTAAGAGTTCGATGCCATCTTGGGGATAAATTGGTTATTTGAGCATGATACGAGTTAAGGTTGTAGGGCGAAGAGCCTTAAGCTTCGTGGTTCGAACGGAACCAAGCTAGTGGTAAAAGGTGAGAGGAATCCTTGCCTTTCTAATCTAGTGTCGGCCTTGGCGGCGCAAAAGATGATTCAACAAGGGTGTGAGGCCTTCTTGGTTCACATGGTTGATACAAGTGTTGAGAGTCTGATCCTTGAGAGCCTTCAGACTGTTAAAGAGTTTGCTAATATGTTTTTGGAAGAGTTTCTCAAACTACCTCTAGATCGTGAGCTAGAGTTTTATATAGATATAATGTTTGGCATGACACCAGTGTCTATTGCACTATATCGTATAGCAACGATAGAATTGAGAGATTTAAAGAATCAGATTCAAGAGTTGTTGGAAAGATGTTTTATACGACCGAGCATCTCACCTTGGGGTGTGCCAATCTTATTTGTTAAAAAAATGATGGTTCAATGAGGATGTGCATTGACTACCGCCAGCTCAACAAGGTAACAATGAAGAACTGTTATCTTCTGCCAAGGATTGATGACCTATTTGACTAGTTGAGTGGTGCCCATGTGTTTTCAAAGATCGACTTGAAGTCAGGTTACTACCAGTTGAAGGTAGTAGAAGAAAATGTTTAGAAAATCGCTTTCAAGGCGGTATAGACATTATGAGTTCTTGGTAATGCCTTTTGGGCTTACCAATGCACATGCGACTTTTATGAACCTGATAAACCAGATCTTTCAACCCTACCTAGATTAGTTTGTGTTGATCTTCATTAATGATATTTTGGTTTCTTCGAGCTCGGAAGAGGAGCGCGACTATCATCTTTATGTTGTCCTTTAGACCTTAAGGGAAAGACAAAATTTTGCCAAGTTCAGTAAGTGTGAATTTTGGCTCTTCGAGGTGGCATTTTTGGGTTATATTGTTGCAGCAGATGGGATCTGTGTCGATCCGCAAAAGATTCAGGCAATGGTAGAGTGAAAACCACCTAGGAATATCGTTGAGGTCTAATGTTTCCTTAGACTTGCATGATATTATCACCGTTTTGTCATGGGCTTTTCTATCATAGCGGCACTTATGACCAAGTTGTTACAAAAAGGAGTTCCATTTGAGTGGAATGAGAGAAGACAACAAAGTTTCGAGCAATTGAAGGCTTATCTTACGAAGGCCCCGATTTTAACGTAACCCAAACCAGGAAAGTATTATATTGTGTTTAGTGATGCTTTGTTAAATGGGCTCAGTTGTGTTCTCATGCAAGAGGGTAAGGCGGTTGCTTATGCCTCGAGACAACTTAAGCCTCATGAATGGAATTACCCTATGCATGATTTGGGGCTTGCCGCAGTTATCTTCGCTTTAGAAATTTAGAGGCATTATTCGTATGGGGAAAAGTGTTATATCTACATTGAACATAAGAGTTTAAAGTATCTGCTCACCCAATAGGAATTGAATTTGAGGCAAAGACGATGGATTGAGATGCTAAAGGACTATGATTGTAGCATAGAGTACCATTCCAGTAAAGCTAATATGGTGGTTGGTGCTTTGATTCGAAAGTCTATGTCAGACTTAAGGGAGATATTTGCATGTTTGATGATGATCGAGGATTGTGGGTTGTTACCCGAGCTTCGTGTAGAGCCTACCTTAGTGCAAGATATCAAGAGAACACAAGTTTTAGACGAGGAGTTGGTGGCAAAGATAGAGATGGTTCAAAGAGGCGAGGCATTCGATTTTAAAGTATGAGATGGTGAAATCTTGTACTTCAAGGGTCGATTGTGTTTCCCAACTTTAGAGGATTTATAAGACTGTATCCTTCGAGAGAAGCCTTGTAGTCCATTTGTTATGCATTCGGGTAGCAATAAGATGTACCAAGACCTTCACGCTTTTTATTGGTGGCCCAGTATAAAAAAAGATATATTCAGATTTGTGATAAGATGCTTAGCTTGTCAGCAAGTTAAGGCCGAGCACCTAGTTCTTTCGAGCTTGCTTCAGCCCCTTTAGATTCTACAATGGAAATAGGATCGTGTAACCATGGATTTTGTGATGGGTTTACCGTTGAACCGAAGAAAGCATGATGCTACATGGGTGATAGTTGATCGGTTGACCAAGTTTGCTCATTATTGCCTGTGCGTATGGATTTTACGCTTGAGAGGTTGGCATGGTTGTACATCTAAGTTATTGTGAGGTTGTATGAAGTAAAATAGTACACTACTAACTCTTTTGTGTTCCTAGAAATCATAAATTTGATTGCTTTGTTGCTTGGTTGATAATTTGGTTGCTTGAGTGCTTAAGACCTCTAACGGTTAATTCTAAAATTAATGTTAAAATGGCTTAAAATTTGTAGGAAACCACTCAAACTACCTTCTATAACTTGTAAGTTCATTTTGGGGTCTTGTCTTTGGGTTTTGGAGGCATGATAAGTGATTTACGAACCCTAAAAAGTAAATTCTAGGTTTAAGTACCAATATGGGTTGAACGTGAATTGGTACCCTGTATTTTAATTGATGAACATAGGCAATCCTTGAATGGCGTACCGGTACGCCTAAGGTGGGTATCGTTACCCCTTGTTTCATCAGAATTCCAATAGCAAAAAAGTGTACTTGTACGCTTGGGAGCGTATTAGTACCGAAGGGGTATCGATACATAACCCTCGTATACCGGTATGGGGTTACTGGTTAAACCCCTTCAAGTGTGAAGCCGAGTATCAGTACGCATAGGATGGGTATCGGTACACGCTGATGGGTATCGATACCCACTGGGCAATTAGCCCTCAAATTACATTTTGATTTTGAGGGACTTATAATTCAAGGACTATGGTCCAATAGACTTTTAATATGGTATAATAAATGGTAAAATTGAGAAACCGATATTTAACCCTCATATATGAGCCTAATGTGTAATAATTCGGTAAATCCTTGGGTGACTTATTTGTAATAGTAACAATAGGGACCTTTGGTGGACCGAATAACTGTTATGTACCACGTAAGGGCATTTGTGTGGTTGAGTCACCTTGATTGTTGGGATCCAGATACCCAGTAAGAGAAAGAGTGTGTTGTAACACCATGGTCAGAGATTATTGAATGTACGTTCCCGAGGCTATGTGACATCGAGCCTTACTCTGAGTGTACGATCTGAGGCTATATTACATCGGGCCTCACTCCAAGTTTGTTGGTATGATGCATATATGTTGTGTGAGACTAATACATCTTTTTTGTTTGCTATATGTTTAAGCGGCTAGAGGTAGCATCATATATATTGTTGCATTGCCATGTTATCATCTCTAGCTGCATGATCTTAGTTGTGATTTGCATGAAGCATGGTTGAGTGGAAGTGTATCCACTGAGCTTCGTTAGCTCAGCGTTCGGAATTGTTGTTTTTGTTCACAGGTTAGTAGGTTGACGTGCATCGTTGGAGCACCATCAAAGTAGGACTTCAGCATCGACTTGTTCCGAGTATAATACTTAGATTATTTGGGCTATGTATTCGTAGGACCCTGTGTTGTATTGTAACTCTATTTTGGATTTCATATCATGAGTCGAATGCTTTTAATTATGTATTTTAAATGGAGCTCTCATGTAACATTTTCAAATACTTATTTATGTAGAAATATTTAAACTTGATGGTTTTTTATGGAAATGAATGTGTTTGGGCTAAAACTAGGTTGGAAATTTTATATAAATGGGTTGGGCTTGATGCCCAAATGTGACATTCGGGTTGAGGGTGTTACATGAACGTTTTTTTAAGGAAAAATATTTGAAAGGTTTCTTTAAATTTGACCTATAATTTTATTTTTTAATTTTAACCATTGTTTCACGACTAATCTAATTTCATTTTTTTGCTTATATCACCATTTTAATCCCTTTTGTAATTATTCCAACTAATAGCCTTTTTCACTCATTTTAAATCTTTATACTATTTTTATTAGTTTTACTTATTATTTTTTCTCCTTTTAAAATTCGGCTCGTATGTCAAGTGGTGATCCGATTTAGGGAATGATGCATATTCGAAAAATCACATGTTTTATCCTTATCCTTTAATTTTTTTTTGTTATACCCGTTTTAAAATTTTTTTTATTAATTTTAATTTATGTACATACTTAATTTTATGCAATTTAGATTCTTGTTTTTGCTATTATTTTGTTTATGTATTTTGTCTTATTTCAAATCTAATTTAATTATTTTCCCTTTTTGTAACAAAGCTTTAGTTTCTTTTAATTTGACCTTTAGGATTATGACCCTTTTAATTTTAGGCCTTAATTTAATTTCAGGAACCCTCTAGATTAGTTTCCTAGTATAGTTTAGTTGTCTTTTCACCGTACGCTTAGTTTCCTCTAATAAACTGACACTTAATAAAACTTGAATCTTCTAGTTAAATTTTATTTAGATTTGCTTAATTTCCTTAGTTAAGTTAATTATAATTTCATTAGAGTAATTAGAGAAAACATTAATTTCTAATTTAAATAAATATGTTATTTAATGCTTTTTTGTGCCATATTCAATTTATGTTTGTTGGATATATAAATTGTAATGTCGTGTTCCACCAAAAAGGGTAAACTGAATTAGCGCCAGAAGTATTGGCGGTGATTATTTGTTTATTCTCCAAATGGTGGGCCGTTAAAATGAGTTCACATTCATAAATGGATAATAATTTAAATTTTACACGAATTTGTAAATTTCGACATTAAAACAACTTGTAATCGGCTAGGTATAATTTTTTTTTTTGCGTTATGGGGGTGCTCACCATTCCTCACGCGTAACCGACTCCCGAACCCATTTTTTGTGTTTTTGCAGACCAAAATTAATGTTTTAATAAAAATAAAATATTAATAACTTGTTTTTAGGTGATCCAATCACACCTCAAAAAAAGATTGGTGGCGACTGCGTTGTTTTTTTATGTCGAGCTTGAAAAGGCTACAACAACTTGGCCAACCGGCCAAATGTGCTTGCTCCAAACTTTTGAATGTTCTAACTTTATTCCCAAATTATCAATATATGATAATCATGTCTCATGTTAATAAATTTATTGTATTACTGTACCATCAGTCTGTTGGAGCATGTGGTTAGCATGCTTCCCAAGTCTTGAACCAACTATTCTTGCTTTCTAGCCGGTTTCGGTTCTTGGTTCAATGGCAGTGGTCGAATTTCGGTTTAATTGGTTGGATTGATTGGTGTTCAATCCCTCTACTATGCTTAGGATTTAACCCTCTACTTTGATTTCACATACTTTAATGTTTTTATTTTAAAGTACTCATATGTAAATTTTCTTGTTAATGCTGTTAACGGCTCAATGGTATTTTTATAATAAAAATTAAAATTTAACGATTATTTTGTAACATTCAAAAGTTGAGTGACCAAAATAAATATTTTATCATAATTTAAAGACCATCCGTGAACTTTAACCAAGCTCAAGTGGCTGATAATTCCTGTCTGTGTTCCTGTGAGGATAATGGCAACGAAGATACTATCCCCACATCCACAACCTCTCTACTCTTTCCCCCTTCCTTCCAAATTCAGCACCAAAACCACCGACCACCTTCACCACCAGCAGCCATGGCCAGTAGTAGGAGTTTCAAACCCTTGGAGACCCCACAGGCAGCATGTTGTTGCTCGACTCTCCTTGCAGGCAGCCATCGTGTCCTCATACGCTCTCATGGCCGATCATCTCCACCAGCAAAACCCAGATTCCTTATTCTTTCTTGCGGAGACTGCGGGTTACTCTTTGTCTAGCTACTACACTTCTCTTGGCCTCTTTGTCATCTCTTTTCCTGGCCTCTGGTCTCTCATTAAACGCTCAGTCAAATCCAAGGTATCTTCAATCAGCATGAACAGGAATTTAAATTATGATTGCCGCCGCTTTCGATCGTGAAATTTTATTGCGGTTGTGGAAATAACGGATGATGTTGCAGCTTTAGACAGTTCATCTGTGTTTCCTGCCCTGCAAATTTCGTTTTCTGGTGTACAGTGCAGATGTTAAAAGTGCTTAATGTGGTGTAACTGGTTTTTGTACCTTTCCCATGAATGTTCAAGAACACAGTGGAGCACCATTATGTTACACTAAGAAATCAAAATGATTTAAAAAAAAAAATAACAGCATCCATTGTATAGTGAATAGTCAAGTCCAATGAGCATCAATATTCGATTCTCCGGGAAATCCGGGAAATTATTCAGAGTTCAGAGAAATATCAATCGGCAGCAGTTGTGATAATCACAGTTACAAAAACGACACTAAGAATGCCCCGAAAGTCCAGGACACCAGAAGCAAAAAATCTGCGACAAACCTTCGGCATTATCTAATAAAATTAGAAAAACTTATTGAGAACTCAAAACGGACAGTGTTTGCTTTGACCATACCGCTATTCTCAGCCGATCAGCAACTTGTTCTCATCCAAGAAGCTGTATGTGGGCACTTCCAGGTTGTACGGTGCTGGACCCTTACGAATCCTGCCAGAGACATCATAATGGGAACCATGGCAAGGGCAGAACCAGCCACCATAATCACCAGCATTCGGCAAGGGAATGCAACCCAGATGTGTGCAAACCCCAACAACAATTAACCACTCTGGATCCTTAACCCTTGCTGCATCCTCTTGTGGATCACGAAGAGACCCTACATCAACACTGTTTGCCACCTTGATATCCTCCTCAGTTCGGCGCCTGATGAAGACTGGCTTTCCACGCCACTTAACAGTTACAGTGCTGCCAGGTTCAATGCTGGAGAGATCAACCTCAAGAGAAGCCAGTGCAAGAACATCCTTACTGGCTGACATGCTTAGCACAAACTTGAGTACAAGCAGACGGATAAGAGATGCATACACAAACCTACCACCTGTCAGGACAAAATAGGCAAATGCTCGCTTGCTGGGGTCACCAGGAGGAAAACGTTCGTGGTTGTATTCATCATAAACTATTTTAGAACTGGGGTTCTTAATAGCTGCCACTGTTGGTGGAACTTCAGGAATCACACTATTTTCACTTCTTGGGGTGAGTGACTCAGAAGCAAAACCTGAAGCAAACATTATAAGTCTCACCTTTACTGAATAAGCACAAAATTTGAAAAAAAGTTGCAACTTTTTCGGCATTCTAGTATTTGAATTTCAGGAGAGGAATATTGTAGGGCAAATATCGTTCCATGCCCGTGAAATTGGAAATGTACAGGAATGTTCCAAACAACCACAATTTGAGTAAAGAAATCCTAGAATTGAGCCTCCATTGCAAGGCTTTGTAAATATTGGTTCTCAAAAGGGAAAAAATGGCTTCATAATCAGTGGATTTCACTTCTCAATTCACATTCATAAGACAGGATTACAAGCAGTTTCGGAAAGTATTTGCCTTCAAACAAAATGAGAAAAGCTAGCCACTATAACCTTTAAGACCATATTTTGATCCAAATGTACTATATTTCAACTAATTTTAGTGTTTCCCTAAATTCCATAAGAAATGCAAGTAACTTTGATTATTCACACATCCAAATCAATAGGATAAACAAAAGTAGGAAACAATAAGTCAAAATGATGCCAGAAAAAAACATGTACTAGTCTTAAACTTCACTTAGAATTCAAATATGAATACGGTAATAGTATTTGTTATGACCACCATAGAAGGATGAAAAACTGAAACAAAGTGGAGAAATTGATAGGCAAAAGGAAGCCCTAAGTTCTGGTGGGAAGAAGCAAGCAAGGAGAGAAAAACACCTTTCAATCTTTTTTCCTTTGGTCACTAGGCACTTCCCCCAAAAATCAAATTCCTTTTTCAACGCAAAAAAGTGTCTGATTAGCTAAATCTATAACCTTTAAAACTATATCTTAATCCAATTGTACTATACTTTTATCCAATTTAAGAATTTTTCCTAATTTCCATAAGAGATGCAAGTAACTTCAATTATTCACATATCCAAATCAATAACATAAACAAAAGTAAGAAACACAAATTCAAAACTTGCAAAATAAAAGATGCATTATTCTTAAAGTTCATCACTAGAATTTGAATATGAATACGGCATCGAATCGAAAACCTAACCAATAATAGTATTTGTTAAGACTGCCATTGAAGGACAAAAAAATGAAACAAAGAGGAGAAAATTGATAGGAAAAGGAAACCCTAAGTTCTAGTAAGAAGAAGGAAATGAGGAGCAAAAGACACCTTTCAATCTTTGTTTGGTCACACAGGCGACTTGCCCCAAACATCAAATTCTTTTTTCACCTAAAACTGGGTATCCGTGTCTAACTAAATTTGTAACCTTTAAGGCCAGATTTTGATCCAATCGTACTATATTTTAACTAATTTAAGCGTTTGCCTAAATTCAATCAGAGATATATATTCGATTATTCACATACCCAAATCAATAAGATAAACAAAAGAACGAAACAACAATTCAAAATGATCTAAAATAAAGCATGTACTAGTCTTAAAGTTCATCAATGAGAATTCGAATATGAATACCGTATGTCGGTATCACAACGAAAACCTAGCCAATCACAGTTTTTGTTGTGACCGCCATAGAAGGACGGAAACTAAACCAAAGTGAATAATTATTGATAGGCAAAAGTAAACCCTGACCTCTGGTGGGAAGAAGGAAGTGAGAAGCGAGAAAGAAGGAGGAGGTGGATCTGAGACCATCGGAAGAATCGGCGCCGTCGATGAATGGACGGGCGGCGATTGCGGAAGTGGCCGGTTGAGACCTCCACGCAGAAGAACAAAAGGTGAGCCTCCTCGTTGCCAGTCTCAGCATCTTCAAATGGATTGGTTTGACAAAGAGAAAGAGAGCTTTCCGTTCGTTTTTTCTTTCTTTCCTTCAAAATCCTTCGAATTTGCTCCGTAAACCGAGATCAATAGCTAGAGATATGAATATGAGGATTTGATTAATTGTGGATTATAATAAAAAGGTGGGTTAAGATTTTATTTGGCCCAGAAATTATTCTTTTTTCCACTTTAGCATGAAAAATTATTAGACGTAATCTGTTAACCACGTTAATAAGAGCTATCAAATTTATTTTTTTAACTGAGATTTGATAAATCAAATCCATGTAATAATTTATTATTTAATATTACTTTGATACTCAAAATTACAAATAATTATCGCCGTTAGTCTATTATTATTCTCAATCACTAAAGCGATATAATCTATACGATAAAAATATCCGAATAATAAAAATATTATCTCATGAAATTTATAAAGAAATTTAAAAATATAATAAAAAAAATAGAAATCGAGCAATTTTAATACAAGTGGAGAGTGATTGGAATTATGTAAATATTGTATCAAATTATATGTTATAAAAAATTAATATTTTATTATAATTGATATTTTTTGTGATTTTATATTTTTAAATAATTTTTAAATTTTGATGTTTAAAATATTTTTGAGAATTTTGCAATTATTTTATATCTTTTTACAGTCTTTTCCTTTTTTTAATTACTCATGACAATTTTTATTAGCCATTCTATATCAATTCAACTAAGTTAATATCAATTCATTCTAAGTTATTTTTATACATGTATTTTTAAAATGGTATTACGTAAATTGTAATAAATATAAAAATACTATTATTTTTAAAGACAATTTATTCATTCCATTAAAAATGTTAAAAATTAAAATAACTCAAAAAATAAAATACAAGCAACACCACTGTTGTGGTGAATGATAAGTACATAAACACTAATATAATGACACGTTGACAATTGTTTTATCATAACTCAAGTACGACATATTTAAGATTATTGTGAGCACATATTACGATAGATAACTAGATAATTACCGAAGACGCAAGGACAAATTAAATTAAAAAATATTGTAAAAACAATAATAGAAAACTTGCTATAAGTACGGGTGTTCAAAGTTCGTTTTAACCAAATTAACCGATCAAACCGAATTTTTTTGATTAATCGGTCGATTAATTTTAGGTTCGATCGGTTAAAAGTTAATGATTTTTTTAAACTTCGGTTATCGGTTAATTCGGTTCGAAATCGGTAAATTAACCGAAATTATTATATATTAAATATTATATATTACATATATTTATTTTTTGTCACTGAACTTTTAAAAATTATAAAATGATCATTAAATTTTGTGTATATTATAAAATGATCATTAAATTTATTGAATTATTACAAAATTGTTATTAAACTTTTCAATATTTATCACTAATGTATAACGTGCAATGACCATTTTGTAATAGTTAGATAAGTTTAATGATTGTTTTATAACTTTTGAAAGTTCAGTGGCTAAATTTTTTTTAACATAGTTTAGTGACCATTTGTGTAATTTCCCAAAATTTTATAACAAATTTCGGTTAATTCGAGAACCGACCGAATTAGTTGAACTTTTTCGGTTCGACTAACGGTTAAAAGGGGAAAATCGGTTAATAAATTTTGGGTAGTTTGGTTTAGTCGGTTAACCGAACCGACCGATTGAACACCGCTAGCTATAAGAGCATATAAAAAATCCATCATTTTAATAAAAGTAAAAAGAAGAAAATTTATTGTACATCAAAGTGTTAAAAATGTTTGGATATTCGGTGGGAGGTCAAAAATTACGATTGGATGGAAGAATATGTCTCGATTGTTGTGCCAATATGTTTGAAAGTAAAAAAATAAACTCAATTATGGACACCAATAGTGATTTTGGGAAAAGCTAGGGGAGAGTTACTTTTGCGATTGATCATGATTTTTACACAGTATTTTTACACAATCGTGATTTTTAAGAAAAAAAACTCTCAAACATAAACCACATTACTTTAAAATCAATTTTACCCAAAATCAATTCTATAAAATCATGATGATCTCTCTCCCTCCAAAGCCTTCTCGCCAAGGCTCAGCTGCCCCATTGCTTCCCGTGGCTGTGACCTTTCGATTAAAGCAATTGCCACCACCTATGACACAGCCACAGTTGTCAATCGGAACCAGATACGATCGAGATCGTAGCTAAAATGAAAAGTTTGTTGGTAATTTTGAGCCATATTTCGAATGAGTAAAGGTAAAGATTCGAATAATAATTTTATTGGATCTTATTCTACTTCATGAGACATTTACAACGGTATCTCATGTGCTCAAAATGGTTGAGTGATGAATAAGAAATTGATGCTCAAAGTACGGTAGTTGTGAATTGAATAAGGAAGTGAAAGCCATCTATCCCACATTGATAGGATAAATTGAATTGAAAGTGTTTATATACACTTACCCACTTGGTGATCATTGAATTATTTGAATGGAAATTGTGCCTCGCGTGCAGGCGTAGGGGGGATGCGAATTGAACCTCGTCAAACCCATTCGGGTTGGGGCGCACCCGTACAACATGGGATGACACGAATGTTCGGACTAGTCAGGCCCTACGTGGACCTACGAATATTTTACCCACTTCAAAAAAAATATCCTTATTATTGGCATATCTTTTTGAATATTTCGAATATAAAAGAATAATTTATGGTTTCCTTTAAACTCGGAGATTAAAAGGTAATAAGTGCAATCCACGGGAATATTCTATTTTAATATGGTATTAACATATTGTTACCGATTTAATTCGGTTAAATAATTAATGACCATTAATTTAGAATATTATAATTTCCACATTTAACTTAGCTCACTCCCCTATAAATAACATGTCATTCCTTTGATTTCAACATAAAGAAAACCACAGTACTTTCTATGCTTTATTCTATGGGTTTTTTAAAAGTTGTTTTTGGTGGTAGGCGAAGGC
The DNA here is from genome assembly GCA_019671005.1 of Hibiscus mutabilis. Classification (NCBI taxonomy): domain Eukaryota; kingdom Viridiplantae; phylum Streptophyta; class Magnoliopsida; order Malvales; family Malvaceae; genus Hibiscus; species Hibiscus mutabilis. The sequence continues at coordinate 44,128,848 of CM033756.1, forward strand.
AAGAATAAGTTCGTGATCTCCACGGCAGTGCAACTGTGGCTGATCATTTGTTGTTGTATCCAGGGAGACAGACGACCAACGAACTCGAGCACCATAGGAGTGACCGAAAATCTGTCTTAAAGAAACTGCGTTCGTGCAGGCCTCAACATGCTTTATTTCGGTTTGTGTTACATAAGTTGTATCATTCTTCTAATTTTATACTGTTAATTTAAATAATAATATTTATTTATTATTTTATTCTTGGATTAACGCGATTCTTCTAACAATATTAAGACAAATTCAAGATTTTAATCCAAGATGTTTGAAAGTCTAGTGATAAACCGCGTTGGTTATTGATATGAAATTCTCATTTGTTAATCTCGTAATTGACAAACATTGAGCAGTTGTTGATCTTACTCATTTTTCAATTTGTTGTTATTCACGGTTTGTTGCATTATTTTATAGCCTTTTATATGTTTTTAAATCACAATGGCAACTAAAGGGAAAAGGGCATTCCTATCCCGTGGAAATATTGAGTGGATATAGACACGAATGCTTCAACTCGAACTTTGATGAGATGCATCATTAATGGTTGTGTGTTCCTGAAGTTAGAATATGCAACTTCGATCCGATGCATGATTGTTGCGATTGAAGCCTTGATTGCTACAAGGCGTTAAAAGATAATACCTTAAATTTAGGTATTATTTTGATAATATTATTATGGTAATATTAAAACAATAATTTATGGTATTATTAAGGGAATTTTTAATATTCTTTAAATAATTTTAGTTTTTAATAAATATGGCCTGAATATTTTTCTTTCGTACTAATAATTTCCTTTTGAGAAATTTTATAGTGACAAACATGATACTCAGGTGAAATTTTGGAAACAAAGATCTCGTAAATAATTTGTTTCGGGAATTTAATTCCTGTCATTTTAACGGATTTACGGGATCTTTTCCAAAACAAGAATCAACAAAATTAAAGGATTAATTCATTTTGATTGTTGTTGCCTTGATATCTCTTTTTTGGGTTTTAGTGCTACTAACCCCAATGTTTAACAGAAGATATAAAAGAAATAAATCATTGAATTTATTTTCCCGTTAGAATCTTGCCGTTGATTCTAATTTGGTAAGGAAAATAAAGCATTTAATTTATTTTCAGAGAATCAAGTATGATTCTATTTTAGAAATAAATCGGTGAATTTATTTCTGGAAGTAACGTTGGTTATCAAATTTAAAGCATTGGTTCCGATCGAGGTCTCGAATTAAAGCATAGAAGAACTTTGTTCTCTATATCAAAATTAAATTCTTAAAGCCTAGTATGATGCATGTTATGAAGTGCACAGTGTTTAAAAATAGATGAAGATTTGTGAAGGTCGTTGGACCATAAATGGAAGATGTCGGTGCTAAGAAATTCTTAGTTACCAAATTCTTAATGATTGATTTCAAATTGTTGTGAATCAAAGGCGGTGATTTTAATTTATCACTCATGCTTGGAATGATTTCAAGAATAGAATCCATAAATGGATGATTCAAAGACAATATGAGAGTGCATGTCTAGGATTGGTTCTTTGAAAGACTTGGTATTTAAGCGTGCTTAGTGCACCACCTCTCTTCACATAAGTTACCTACCTGGTGCACTGACCATTATTGTTCTTTCTATTAGACCGTGTGAACTTTTATTTCAGGTTTTAATTTACTAAATTCCTAATGTCTAACAAAAGTTAGAAATTGTGTCTTTGTTTCTGAATTTAGGTTCTGACTAAATTCCTGACAATGAACAGATTCATAATATTCTGTTTCTGGTTTGTGACTATGTGACACAATGGAAAAACTAGTGAAATTCATTTGAAAGAATTTCAAAATATGTTGCATATTTGACCAGGATAAACTTGGTCACAATATCTAGAAAGGAATATTCTTTCTTTTATTCGAGAGGATAAGGTAAATGTTGTTACTATCTTCAAATATTGCTAAGGTAAATATTGCTAAGACAAATATTGCTAGGGAAAATATAGTTAAAGTCAAAAATGACTTCAAACTGTAAATTAGGCGGTGTGTTCAAGAAGCTAAATTTCATGGGAAATGCTTCAATTTCCATAAAACGGGGAACAAGTTTTCGAACTATAGTCTCCCAAACGAGATCAATATCGTGACAAATTTTATCATAACAATTGATATGGCAGGCAATTGTTTGAAGGAAAATTTATTACCTTCATTAATGATAGCGCAAACTAATGTTATGTGTAGGATGTTGAAACCCAAACTCTATGTGAGTAACGTTACAACATCCAAGGGTACAATAATTTTGAAGATAAGAATTGAAGATTCAAAATGTGCCTAACATGTGAGGGAAGTTATTCTATCAACTAATTACCTTTAATAAGGTATCCCAAAATAAAAGAGACAATACACCATATGAGTTATGAAATGAAATAAAACATTCCTACAACTACATAAAAATGTGGGGGTGTCCTGCAAAGGTAATGTTACCATTACCAAAGTAAATGAAAATAAGTGGACTATATTTTCATTGACTATGTAGAGCATAGTAACATATATCACTTTCTTGTGTACAAACAAATTTACAAGAATGTGATAATGGAAACAAGAATGACTCGTTCTTTGAAAATATATAATTAGGAAAGTTGATCCAAGTTTAATGAAACGAACTTTGGAGACTATCAATGAAAATAGTCCATATGTTCAACAAAAGGTTAAAACCAAGATATTGTCATGATGACAAGTAAGTGTGACAAATGATTGTATGTCAACATTAGGATACATGATCCTATGTTAAGGACCTAATCATTGTTATAAGTAACAATGAAATAGTAAATATACCAAAGACTTGTTAAATTCAAGATTGACGTGGAAAATGTGAGATTGATAGATTTGATTCTGGGATCCAAATCAAACGGTCACTTGAAGGTCTCATATTGACACAGTCACACTACATGGACAAAAGAAGTTTGGAAAGGATGTTCCCGGTATAACCAGAACTCCAATAAATACGAGACAACATTTGTTCAAAGTGGAATATGCAAGGGTCGTAGGCAGTCTAATGTACCCCATGAGCTGCACTAGACCAGATATTACTTTTACTGTGAGCAGTTTAAGCAAGATTCACAAGTAATCCAAGTGAAAACCACTGGAAAGCAATTGTGAAGGTATTGAGATATCTCAGATATACTCAAGATTACGAATTACATTATTCCATAAAGATTCTTCGATGCCAAATATCAAAGGCACAAGTGAATATATTTTACATCGAAGAAAAGAGCTATGTCATGGGATTTCTCAAGACAAACGGTTACAACTAGATTCATAATGAAATTTGAGTTTTAGCTCTAGACAAGTCTAGAAAAAAAAGTCAATTGACTTTAAAATGTCTTGGAGGATATTCATGAATGGCCAAAGCATGTGCAAACAATATTCATATATTGAAAACCAAAAATTGGTAGAGCACAAAGCTTTATGTACAACGGTAAGTCGAGACATATGCGTCGTCGATATAATACCATTAGACAACTGATCTTAAATGGAGTTATCAAAGGATAACGTTGCGGATCCGCTAACCAAAGGGTTAAATCGAGATCAGGTTGAGGAAACATCTAAAGGAATAAGACTAAAGCCCAGGAAAATTTAAAGGTGTTATATAAAGGAAAACCCTACCTAGTTGACTGTAGATCCCAAGATCTAGGCTCAAAGGGACAACCTAATTGCATAGACATGTTCGGTCACAGTAGGGGTACCTATCCCCAAGTCTGTTCCTATGATGTAAACAATGATAAAAAAATGGTATAGGCTAAGCAAAGTTTTTACTGACCGTTGTATGCTTCGGTGAGCCAATCAACATAAGTCACCTATGTGAAAGTGAAGCGGGGCCACTTCAAGAAGACTACTAGGCATAGTTCTCTCAAACTCTTGCATAACCATGCGATGTCCACAGCCATATGTACATAACCATGAGAACTAAAACTCTTGTCAGAGAGATAGTTGTGTGAAGTATATCATCGTTTACACAAATGGCTGAACAGTTCAAGGAAATCACGTCTATTGGTTAGCTAGTAAAGTAAATATGCTTTTACAAGGGAAGGTTCAAAGGAGGAAACCTATCTATCCTGTGCAGCTATCGAGCGTTGAACCTAACACCACATTAAGTCAAAATATTTTTGATAAAATCATCAATTTCTGTAACACCCTAAACCTGGTGTCACAATGGGCCTCAAGTGCAAACCCATTTATAAAATCTGCGAGTGAGTTAGCCCAAATCCAAAGTTTCATAAACCATAAAAGATTAAAAAGAGTTGTACCAATATTCCAACGTTACTAAGGAGCTCCAATTTAAAACATATTAATTGAAAACATTCGATATGGAAATAAGTCAATAAGAGTTACATATACAAAATACAAGGGTCCTATTAATACATTGGCCGTACAAATCTAAGTACTGTACTTTTCGTATATCGATGAGCTGAAGTCTTACTCTGATGGCTTCTTGCAAGTATGCAGCAAACTAAAGGCCTTCGTAAGGAAATAACAATTCCAAAGTTGAGCTTAAACGCTTAGTGGATACGCCTCTATTCTACTATGCTTTATGCAGATCATAAACATAGGCATGTAATCAAGTAATGATTAAGCAAACATGAATATCAAGTGGCGCTACCCTGATCACCTAAACACGTGGGATTAACATACCAATCATTAAATCAATTAAGGGCTCACAAGGCCCACATAACATACCATATAGGAGTGAGGCCAGGTCACATAGTATCGGTACATACACTCCGGGTGAGACCGAGTCATGTAGCATCGGAACATACACCCTGCTCGGAATCATCCTTCGAGCGCACACATATGAGGCTCGGGTTACACAGCATCGGTAACCTCTATCCCATCAACTTACCATGGTGTTGCAACACATTCTTGGGCATCCAGATCCCATCAACCAAGTGCACGCAAGGTACGACTCAACATTACCATATTAATACATCAACGACTTTAACCAACATAAGGTTTACTCACATTTAAATCTCCTATTTATTCTCATTTATTCAAATACGGGGTTAGACATCTAGTTTCTTAGTTTTACAACTCATTTCATACCTCAAGGACCCTTTGGGACCTATACATCGAATTATAAAACCCCCGAACTAAACATCAAATTTCTTGGGCAAATTGTTGGTACTCCTATATAGGTATCGATACTCTACTATGGGTATCGGTACTTCTCTATGGGTACCGATACTCATTTTAGGTTCAAAAGAATTAAATCCCCAAGCCATACCGATACGTTTATCCCCGTATCGGTACCTGATATCGGTACGTAAACTTCCCGTACTAATCCTCACCAGTATCGGTACCCTCACCTACCCGTAACGGTACGCGAAAGCCTTGTTCAAGTAATGGAATAGTGGTACCAATACACCCCATAGCGTACCAATACGTGAACACGTACTAAATTTCTATTTAATCTAGGGGTAACGATACTTGGGAACCCGTACCAATACGCCTTCAAAACTTGACTCCTTTTTCTAGAGAGGGGCACCGGTACCGAACCAGACCGTACCAGTACGCGAACCCAGATTTCCAGGTCTGGGGTATAGAATTCACACCTTTAACCCCCAAATTAGCTTGACAAACCCTAAAACTTAACCTACAACTTATAAAAGGTGTTTAGGGTCAGTTTTTAATAATTTTACGACATATTAACACCAATATTAGATTTTGCCATTAACAACCACCAAGACCATTCAAGCATACTTAATTCATCAAAATGACATACAAAGCATTCATTTTTATGATATGCAGAAAACAAGGAATTGGAAGTGTACTAATCTTCTTCGCAACACCAACAAACCTTGATTTCCAACTGCTTGAAACCTTCCATTTTCCTTGAGCCTTAGAGTGCTCACCAAGCTCCTTAACTACAAAAGATGAGTGGTAAACGTGTTACAACACGAGCGGGGAGATTAGGAAGCTAAAAACACAATTTATACCAAGAATGGGTCCTCCAACACCCCATTTGTAACACCCCTTTCCCGGCTTGTTCGAGAACAAGGTCAGAAGACGTTACCGATGAACAATGCGATGATCGGTGCAATAACTTTTATTAATTATTCTATAACTAACGATGCCATGCTTTACAACAATACAATAACGATACGACATTTTCAATAACACAGTACAAAGATATGTTAATAATCTAAGGACCAATTTTAAACTTTTACAAGTTTTAGGGACTAATCTATAATTTTAGTATTTTAGAGTTCCTTTTTCTGGAATTAACCTTACTATACTGAAATTCAACCTATAATCAATGATTAAACAAATCTTCATGTTAATCGAAGTTCATTTACCCATTCAATTATACCGTACAATGTTCAGTGACCAATATGCAATATTTTAAACTTGTTCCAATTAACTATTAATAGATTTACCAGTATCGGTATCGGTACTTGAGAGGCCGTACTGATACGCCTGTGTCATGATCGTTAAAACATTTAAGAGTCAATAAACTCGTATCGATACGGTATCTACCTTTATCGACATGACATATATATTTTATAATTACCAGAATCTAATGAACAAGACTCGTATCGGTACGGCTGGGGAACCGCACCGGTACGGGTTGACCCGTTTTGATACGCCTCAAAAATCGTATCGGTGTAATTAATTTTCCAGATTCTAGTGTTGACTTTTCGTATCGATACGCCCTTGTTGGCTATGTCCAAAAATGCCTACCCATATCGATACGCCATCACCCGTATCGATACGCCATGCACTATAATGACAGATTGTGTCTGGTTTTAATCCAATTTAGCCTATCAAACAATGTCCAAATGCAATGAGATTTTACCGGTAAGTCATTAGTACCCAATTTTTTCAGCATGCAAAATTTCAAAGCCATTTGAATCCAAATGCTACGTTTTCACCTTTTTAGCCACTTATGCCAATTTTTACCATATTAAGCCTTTACCAAAAGTCATTTTAGGCCTAATTAAGCATTTTCATCGTATGCATAACATACACACTTCAAAAAGGCTAAAATGGACTTATAAAAACATTATTCCACCATTCTAGGAGTACGTAGGATAGATATACCTTACAACAACCTTTAGTGACTTACCGCAAACCTTCAAAGATCTCCCATTCAACCTTGCTTAACCTGAAAATGCATGAAGATGAATGCATTAGGCATACTTGGCCTAGTGAGGTAGCCATAAACAATGTCAATAATCAATATGCATCCAAATGCATGCTTCAACAGTAGTCCAATGGCAATATATATATATATATATATATATATCAATGTTCAATAAGAATGCATCAATGTCCAATTTTAATGTACCAATGCTCGATATCCTTGATTGATAACAATGCAACAATAGTCAATGATTACTTGTCAATATTCAATATCAATAATTCTTTAGTTCAATATTAACCCTTAGATCGATTCAAGATAGTGGATACGCGGATTCCTACACCTCACTAAGTCAATAAAGGTCTAGTTCCTCCGCCTCGCCAATTGACCAACACAATATCCCTCCGCCTTGCCAATATAAAGGCCATAGCCCAAGGACCATTGTCCACCTGTATCAATGATCTCATAAATCCTATGGCATGCCAATTGTATCCAATGTCCACTCGAATCCAAGGTCAGGTAATTTAGGCCAATATTCAATACATTATCAATATCAATAGGTACAATGATTCAATAACAATATGTTGACCCTTAGGTCCATTTCAATGATCTGGTGAGTCCAATAACAGTAGTTGGCCAATATCAATGAGTTCAATGATTCGATAACAATGAACAATACCAATTCTATGACAATATTCAATATTCAATGTTTTAATGACAATGTTCGATGCTCAATGATTCAATGACAATGTTTGATATTCAATGACAATGACCGATACTCAATGTTTCAGTAGTTCAATAAGGAAGCTTACCAATACACCCTCCAAAGGGTTCGATACAATGCCCTACTATTAATGTTAGCAATAATATATTCAATGAAGTTGAAATTGGGAAAGGCACCCAACCCAATTTCAAGACTCCAATTAAACTCACCTCAAAATTTGAAGCTACTACGGCCCCAGATGACAATTCTCTTTCCCTTAGCTTTTATAGGAGATGATGGTCTTTCCTCCAACACTTGAGCTAGGCAAAAGTTAGGGAATTGTTAGAATCGAAACTATTGATTCAAAATTGATATTCAAGCTTATTAAAGCTTGTAGGCAACAATATCTTCATGGAATGAAGCTTCAAACACTTGGGTATAACCTTGACTTTCAAGACTTAAATCTTGAAATTAAACTTTAATAATCCATGGAATCATTAAATTGATTGAGGGATTAAACTCACCAATCCGATAGCTTCCTAATGATGTAGAGAAATCAAATAAAGCTTGAGCAACCAAGGGAGGTGCTTGCTTGAGCTCGGTGAAGAATATGACAATGGAGGAGCTTATTCATCTTGGTGGGAAAAGATGAAACTTTGTCTTGGTTTAGTTTTAGCAAATTGTTTCATCTTTTCTTTCCCTTATTCCTTAACATGTTGTGTATTGCCATCCCAAAATAATGGCTGTCTCCCAAGCAACCAATTAGGTGGTTTCCTAGCTTGGGAGAAAACCTTTAAAATAATAAAGAATTTATAAGGCTTTTCCAATTCTTTTCCAATTTAATATGTCATCTCTTATGACATATTTTCAATCATCTTCACGTGAATAAATCCAAGCAAGGAGGTGACTTACACCTTGAAATGGTAAAATTACGAGGTTGATCCCTTAATTTTTCAAAGTTTGCACTTTTACCACCAAACTTTCAATTTTTACAATTTTCTCACTAGATTGTTTACAAAAGATTCAATTAGGTCCAATTTATATACTCCAATACGGTAAAATCGGTTACCGAAATAGGGTCAATACAATATTTGGACCTTTCTAATAAGAATTTCTGATCATCGGAACCTAATTCCGACTAGACCAGTTTTTGGGGTATTACAACATTCCCGTTCTTCCTATGAACCCCCACCAAAAGCCCCATTCATCTACCATTTTAAGCCAAACTTACCTTGAATGATAGATCCTTCCAAGATGATTTCAACCCCCTCACAAAGCAAAACGTGATTCTTGCTCTCACTCTAAAAGATTCAACTTTTGGTGGAAATGTTTGAGCAAAGGGGATGAGCTTTGAAGAGGGAATGAGACAACCAACAGGGTGATCTCATTCCTCTGCATATGCAGAAATTAAAGTCCCTTTCCCCCTCTTTTTTATCTCATGACATTTCCCATAATACCCTTATGTTATCTTCTAAAGACCCATGCCCAAACCAAGACTCAAGCCCAAAAAGGGTCATAAAGCCCAATATTAAGGCCCACAAGTGGAGTCTACACTCCTTACTAACCTGACCCTCGGATTCCAAAATCTGAGTCGTAACAACTCTCCCATCCTTCAAGAAAATTGTGTCCCCAAAATTTACCTTTGGGAAACAAGTGTGGGTAATGTAGCTCCATGTCCTTCTCAACTTCTTACGTGGCTTCCTCGACCCCGTGGTTTCTCCATAACATCTTCACTAAAGGTATACGTTTGTTGTGAAGCTCTTTAACTCCTTTGTCAAGTACTCTTATCAGTTCCTCTTCATATGTCAGATCGGACTAATCTTGATCTCTTTGAACGAAACTACATGTGAAGGATTTGAACGGTAACACCTCAACATCGATACATAGAACGCATTATGGATACGTTTCATCTCAGGTGGCAAGGCTAACTGGTAAGCTACAAGTCAGACTCGCACAATAATCTCGTATAGTCCAATAAATCTCAGACTCAACTTGTCTTTTCGTCTAAAGTGAATGACTCTTTCCCACGGTGACACTTTGAGGAAAACCTTATCACCGACCTCATATTCAACGTGCTTGCATTTTCGATCCGCGTAAGCCTTCTGACGATCAAATGCTTCTTGCAACATTTCTTTAATGATCTGAACCTTTTCTTTAGTCTGCCTAATTAATTCTGACCCCACAATCTTTCTCTAGTTAAACTCTCTCCAACAAAGAGGAGTCATACACTTACGCCTATACAAGGCCTCGAAAGGGGCCATTTTGATACTTGACTAAAAGCTGTTGTTGTGGGCAAACTCAACTAGCGGTAACTGCTCCTCCCAACTCTTGTCAAAATCTATAACACAACACCAGAGCATATCCTCCAAGATCTGGATGACTTGCTCAGACTGACCATCAGCCTGAGGATGAGAAGCTGTACTAAAATGCAACTTGGTGTAAAAAGCCTCATGAATATTCTTCCAAAGCCTAGCGGTGAAACGAGGATCCCTATTAGATATAATTGATGATGGTACTCCATCTAGTCATACAATCTCCTTGATGTACAACCTAGCCAACCGATCAAGGGTAAAATCCATTCATACAGGTAAAAAGTGAGCAGACTTGGTCAAACGATCCACGATCACCCAAATCACATCATGTTTTCTCTAGGTCAACGGCAAACCCATAACAAAATCCATTGTTACTTTATCCCATTTCTATTGGGGAATCAGAATGGGCTAGAGCAAGCTCGAAGGAACCTGATGCTCCGTCTTTACTTACTGACATGCAAGACACTTGGTTAAAAATTTAGATATATCTCTTTTTATGCTTGGCCACTAATAGAAAGAACGAATGTCCTGGTACATTTTGTTACTCCCGAGATGCACGGTATACGGACTACGGTGTGCCTTTCTAAGAATAATATCCCAAAGATCCTCTAATGCTGGAACACATAATCGGCCTTAAAATATAAGAATCCACCATCTCGTACCTCAAATTCAGGTTCTTCACCTCATTGAACTGATCCAATCTTGGCCACAAGGTCTTCGTCCATAACTTGCATCCTTTTTATCTCTTGTATTAAGGTAGGTTCCACTAGAAGTTCGGTTGGCAACCCTCCATCATCGGTTATCTTTAACCGAGCAAATATCACTATCAAATCTGACATAAACTTCTAGCTCAAAGCATCGGCTACCATATTGGCCTTACCGAGATGATACTCTATGATGCAGTCGTAATGTTTCAACAACTCAATCCATCTCCTTTGCCTCAGATTCAACTCTTTTTAAGTGAGGGGGTACTTCAAGCTTTTATGAGCAGTATAGACACAACACTTCTCCCTTTAAAGGTAGTGTCTCCAAATTTTTAAAGCGAAGATAACTGGTGTTAATTCTAAATCATGTGTGGGGTAATTCTTTCTATGGGGCATAAGCTTCCGCGAGGCGTAAGCCACAACCTTACCCTCTTGTATCAGAACGTAACCTAACCTACACAACGAGGCATCACTGAAAACTACATAATCTTATTTCGGCTCAAGTTGCGTTAATATTGGAGCCTCTGTAAGATACACCTTCAACTATTCGAAACTTTGTTGTCTCTTCCCATTCCACTCGAAAGGGACTCCTTTCTGTAGGAGTTGGGTCATAGGCACTGCTATGATCGAAAAGCCTTTAACGAACTGCCTATAATTCCTGCAAAGTCTAAAGAAACTACGAACTTCTGAGATATTCCTAGGGGTTTCCACTCAACTATCGCTTGAATTTTCTAAGGGTCAAGACGAATTCCATCCGCAGAGACAATGTGACCCAAAAATGCCACTTCAAAAAGCCAAAACTCACACTTACTGAACTTGGCATAAAGCTTTCTATCTCTCAAGGTATGAATGACAACCCGCAGATGGTAATCGTGCTCCTCCTCCGAGCGCGAATACAATAAGATGTCGTCTATGAAAACCACCACAAATTGGTCCAAGTAAGGCTAGAAAATCTGGTTCATAAGATCCATAAAAGCTGTCAGAGCGTTGGTAAGCCTAAATGGCATTACCAAGAACTCATAATGTCCATACCGTGTCATAAAAATGGTCTTTTGGACACCTTCTTCTACCACCCTCAACTGGTAGTATCCCGATCTCAAATCAATCTTTGAGAATACACAAGCCCGTCTTAAGTGGTCAAACAGATCATCGATCCTCGTGAGGGGATAATGGTTCTTTATCGTTACCTTATTAAGCTATCAATAGTCAATGCACATCCTTATTGATCTATCTTTTTTCTTAACAAACAGGACCGTCGAATGAAACCCTTTTCCAACAACTCTTGGATCTGACTCTTTAGCTATCTCAACTCGATATGTGTCATACGATATGGTCTTATCAACACTGGTGCTATTCTAGGCATCACCTCAATTATAAACTTTAACTCTCGATCAGGGGGTAATCTGTGTAGCTCCTCAGGGAACACGTCAACAAACTTTCTAATTGTCTATAGATTCTCTAACACCTGGCTTTCAACTCTGATATCCACCACATGAGCTAGAAAGACTTTACAACCTTGTTGAATCAACTTCTGAGCTGTCAAAACTGACACCATATTTGCAAGACAATGATTCATTTCACTTCTAACCACAAGCCGAGACCCATCCAAAACACGAAGTTTCAAACTCTTAACCCTACAAACCAAACTTGTATTGTGTTTGAAAAGCCAATCTATCCCTAAGATGGTATCAAACTCTTGAAAGGGTAGCACCATTAAATCTGCAGGAAACACTGAACCTTGAACCTCTATAGGACATCTCCTATAAACCTTATCAACGAGCACATCGTACCCCAACGGGCTAGTCACATGAGCTACCACCTCAAGATATTCAGTAGGTATGCCCCACTGATTCGATAACCCACTACGGATGTAGGAATAGGTAGACCCCGAATCCACAAGAGCAACAATAGAAAGGGAAAACAAGGTGAACATACCTGAAATAACATCGGTAGCCTCGCAGTCCTCTTGTTCCTTGACCGCATACTGTCTCGCAGGAGCTCTAGCTGTTGACTAGAAGGTACTGCCACTCTGGTGTCCCGACACATGACTCGTCCCTTTTTTGGAAAAACCACGACCCCTCTGTACTATTAAAGAGTTCCTCTGATTTTGAACTGGGGAGGCATCCAAAGCCTCAGGGCCGTCTCTCAAGAGTGATCCACACCCATAGCATACCTTGGCATTGCTGTAACACTCTCCATGGTGCTTACGCCCATATTGGGCACATTCTGGTGTATAAGATCCTCTAGACGAGCCTCCATAACCTATAGCTGAAGAGGAGTTAGGCCTCCTACGCCCCGCAGAGGCAGACCTGCGATCAGACCTTCTTGACTAGTTCGATGCTCCACCTCTCTGACTCTAGTTTTCTTGATTACTCTTCAAAGAGGACTGAAACTGATTAGAGTGGAAATAACTTCCTCCACTTGCATTGATATGGCCTCCAGACCAGCTATACATCAATCCTTACATTTGTTCAAGGGACTTGCACTAGAGGCCAAATCAGAGAACACCTTTGGTGGGTCTACTGTTAAAAACGTTTGTATCTCTTTTCGTAAACCATTCCTAAACTGCTTGCATTTCATCTTTTCCGTTGAGACAAGTTCTGGAGCATACCTACTCAATTGTAGGAACTCTTGTTCATACTCATAAACCGGTCAATTTCTTTGCACCAAATGGGTAAACCAGTCTCGCAGACTGTCCATGTGGGTTTCTCCAATATACTACTACTTGAATCCATCAAGAAAATCATCCCAAATGGGTCGGTTAGGATACCAACCTAACTCCACTATCTCCCACCACTCACGAGTATTCTCTTTAAGAACAGAAAGAACACACTTCAACTTGTCTCTTGGCTCCAAGCCCATTTGACACAAGATCCAATGCGTATCCCTCAACCATTGATCCACCTTGATTGGATTATCTTGTCCCATCCCTAAGAAATTCGTTGCACTATATCTATGAAATCTCTCAATTGGGGCTTCCCGAGGGGTAGCGGGAGTTCTTGGGATAGCCCTCATTATCCGATCCAACGCCCTATGCAGATGGGAGAAGTAATTGGCTCCTTGGTGCCCCTCACTCTCTGACATATCCTCAGTCTCCATGATAAAAACCTCATTGAAGCTCTTCTCCCTAAAGCCCAAACTCTCATCCGGATCATGAACTTTTCTAGGCATATTCAACTACACAGATAACAAACAAGGTTACTCCATCGGATATTCAGTCTTAATATTAGTATGACTTCGATTTGTGGGCATGTATTCATTAGACACCCCTTTTTATGACTCTCTACTACTCTGGGTTCCTAGAATCGGTTAAACCTAAGCTCTGATACCACTAAATGTAACACACTAAACCCAGTGTCACAATAGGCTTCAAGCCCAAACCCATTTATAAAATCTGCTAGCGAGTTAGCCCAAATCCAAAGTTTCATAAACCATAAAAGATTAAAAAGAGTTGTACCAATATTTCAACGTTACTAAGGAGCTCCAATTTAAAACATATTAATTGAAAACATTCAATATGGAAGTAAGTCAATAAAAGTTACAGATACAAAATACAAGGGTCCTATGAATACGTTGCCTCTACAAATCTAAGTATTGTACTCTTCGCATATCGATAAGCTAATGCCCTACTCTGATGGCTCTTTGTAAGTACGCAGCAACCTAAAGACTTGCATAAGGAAATAACAATTCCAAACGCTGAGCTCGAAAGCTCAGTGGATACACCTCTATTCAACTATGCTTCATGCAGATCATAAACATAAGCATGTAATCAAGTAATGATTAAGAAAACATGAATATCAAGTGGCGCTACCCTAATACCCTGATTGCCTAAACACATGGGATTAACATACCAATAATTAAATCAATTATCAAATCAATTAAGGGTTCACTAGGCCCACATACCATACCATACCATACTATATAGGAGTAAGGTCGAGTCACATAGCATCGGTACATACACTCCGAGTGAGACCGGGTCACGCAGTATCAGAACATACACCCTACTTAAAATCATCCCTTGAGCGCACACGGATGAGGCATGGGTCACATAGCATCGGTAACCTCTATCCCGTCAACTTACCATAGTGTTGCAACATATTCTTGGGCATTTGGATACATCAATGACTTTAACCAATATAAGGTTTACTCATACTTAAGTCTCCTTTTTATTCTCATTTATTCAAATACGACATCCAGTTTCTCAGTTTTACAACTCATTTCATACCTCTAGGGACCCTATGGGACTTATACATTGAATTATGGAACCCCCGAACTAAACTTTAAATTTCTTTGGTAGATTGCCTAGTGAGTACCTGTACTCCACTATGGGTATCGATACTCTACTATGGGTACCGGTACTCCTCTATGGGTACCGATACTCATTTTAAGTTTGAAAGAATTAAATCCCCAAGCTGTATCGATACGCTTATCCCTGTATCGGTGCTGATATTGGTACGTAAACCTCATGTACCGATCTTCACCCATACTGATACCCTCACCTACTTGTACTGATACGCGAAAGCCTTACTCAGGTAATAGAACAGTGGTACCAATACACCCCATAGCGTACCAATACTTGAACACGTAGTAAAATTCTATTTAAGCTAGGGGTACTGATACTCGGGAACCCGTACCAATACGCCATTCAAAACTCGGCTCCTTTTCTAGAGAGGGGTACCGGTACCGAACCAGACCGTACCAGTACGCAAACCCAAATTTCCAGGTCTGGGGTTTAGAATTCACACCTTTAACCCCCAAATTAGCTTGACAAACCCTAAAACTTAACCTACAACTTATGAAAGGTGTTTAGGGTTAGTTTCTACCAATTTTACGAGATATTAACACCAATATTAGATTTTGCCATTAACAACCACCAGGACCATTCAAGCATACTTAATCCATCAAAATGACATACAAAGCATTCATCATTATGATATGCAGGAAACAAGGAATTGGAAGTGTACTAACCTTCTTCGCAACACCAAAAAATCTTGATTTCCAACTGCTTCAAACCTTCCCTTTTCCTTGAGCCTTAGAGTGCTCACCAAGCTCCTTAACTACAAAACATGGGTGGTAAACGCGTTACAACACTAGCGGGGAGATTATGAGACTAAAAACATAATTTATACCAAGAATGGGTCCTCCAACACCCCTATTCCCGTTCTTCCTATGACACCTCTCCATCCACCATTTTAAACCAAACTTACCTTGAATGATAGATCGTTCCAAGCTTATTACAACTCCCTCGCAAAGCAAAACGTGATTCTTGCTATCACTCTAAAAGATTCAACCTTTGATGGAAATGTTTGAGCAAATAGGATGAGCTTTGAAGAGGGAAGGAGACAACCAACATGGTGATCTCATTCCTTTGCATATGCAGAAATTAAAGCCCCTTTCCCCTATCTTTTTCATCCTATGACATTTCCCATAATGCCCTTATGTTATCCTCCAAAGATCCATGCCCAAACCAAGACTCAAGCCCAAAAAGGGTCATAAAGCCCAATATCAAGGCCCATAAGTGGAGTCCACACTCCCTACTAACCCGACCCTCAGATTTCGAAATCCAAGTCGTTACAATTTCATTCATGTGAGGATTGTTGGGAAAATGTGAGAAAATGGTAACTTTGAGCCATATTTGAATGGGTAAAGATGGAGATTCGAATAATAATTTTATTGGATCTTATTCTACTCCATGAGACCTTTACAGCGGTATCTCATATGCTCAAAACAATTGAGTGGTGAATGAGAAATTGATGCTCAAATTACGGTAGTTGTGAATTGAATAAGGAAGTGAAAACCCCATATCCCACATTGATGGGATAAATTGAATAGGAAGTGTTTATATACACTTACCCACTTGGTGGTCATTGAATGACTTAAATGGAAACTGTGCCTCGCGCGCAGGCATAGGGGGTATGGATCGAAGCTCGTTGAACCCATTCGGGTTGGAGTGCACCCGCACGACGTGGGCGACTCGAATGTCTAGACCGGTCGGGCCCTACATAGACCTGCGGATATTTTACCCACTTCAAAAAAATTTCCTTATCATTGGCATATCTTTTAGAATATTCTGAATATAAAATGATAATTTATAATTTCCTTTAAATTTGGATATTAAAAGATGATAAGTGCAATTCACTGGAATATTTTGTTTTAATATGGTATTAACAAATTGTTACTGATTTATTTCGGTTAAATGGTTAATGACCATTTGTAACATCTTTAATGGTTTATAACAAAATATGGTATTAACAAATTGTTACTAATATACATTAAAGATGATAAGTGCAGTTCACTCAATACGATTTCCAAATTTTCTTCTTACGAACTTTAATGCTTTATAACCATTAATATAAGCTTCGTACAAAAATTCGGGTAGCAAAAAAGTGTCACTCTTGGGGTGAACTATTCATTTACGGGGTTAACTTACATAACTTTTGGAAATTACACTTTGGTCCCTGAACTTTCCCATAGTTTATACATTGGCCACAAAACTTTCAAAATTTTCATTTTGGTCACTGAACTTCAATTCCCAGTTTAATTTTCCTCAGATTTTTACCAACTTTTAAAGTACCCAATACAACTCACTATCTATCACATAATACTTTTAAACCTTAAAAATTTCATTTCATAAAGACTTAGACTGAATTTTCTTAACTCAGTTTATTATTCCAATAATTATTGAAAATCTTCATAACATAAGGTTTCTCGTAGAAATCCTTTATTTGAAATCCATATGAATATTTTCTACTTTTACTAAGTCCAAAATATCGATCAGAAACACTTTTATGGGAACTTCCCAAAGGCCACCCATCTTTGTATTTCCCTGACCTGGGCACGCTTTACAATTTCATTCGATCCAAATTCGATACCTTTTTCTGCATCTTAATTCTTAAAACTGATACCAAGGTAATTATTTCGATCCGATTCACTCTTCTACTGAATAAAATTACTTGTTGTGGAAATTTACACTTTAGTCCCCAAACTTTTCCAAGGTTTATACTTTAACCCCTAAACTTTCAAAATTTACAATTTAATCACTAGCCAAAATTTGGGATATTACAATTTCCCCCTTAAGAAAATTCGTCCTCAAATTTTCAATGCGTACTTGTTCCAAACATTTACGGATATTACTTCCTTATTTTCTTCTCAGCCTCCCAAGCGGCTTCTTCGACCTTGTGATTTTTCCTCAAAACTTCAGTCAAATAAATTTCTTATTCCTTAATTCTTTAATTCCATAAACCAATATTTCTACTTACTCCTCTTCATGTATCAAATCTAATTGCATCTCAATTTATTTAGGAGTGTTGATATGTAAATAATTCAATCAATTCCCCCAAAACATAAGTACATATACTATAGACTTTTGCTCACTTCTGAAGATAAGATCCATTAATATGCCCTTAGTACAACTCTTTCACGATTCCTTGAGGTATAATAATTCTGAAACCAAGTTTTTTTCCCTTTTTGATTTGCACAAATCATCTTCTCTCAAAGTGATACTTTTCCTCTCTTTTTTCCTTCTTTTAACTGATAACATCTTGACCAAAGATCAATCTTCTTTTTACATCTGACTTCTACATTTTATATAAATAGCCAATTTATCTTAAAATTGGTCTTAAAATTCTCAGATTTCTAGCAGTCATACTAAAATTCTCTAGTCAAAATCATTCTCTTGACATATTAGCTTAACCCACTGATCTCACACTATTCCTCATAAACAATATGAGTACCTTGTCAAAGTTCAAAAATCAGTGAAATAATTTCCTTATGAACAATTCACCATGTCCAATTCTTTATCACTTTTCTAAGAAGTTTTCCAAACTTCCTTCTCTGTATCAATATTACTTCTTCTAACTTTTCAATATTAATACATCTCAAATCTTCTATAGAAGTTTTGTCATTTTTCATCTTCAAATAAGCAGTTATAAATCCTCTTTCGTCATTTTTGTCATTTTTCATCTTCAAATATACAGATGCCGGAAGTTAAAACCTCTGACTGATTCATATCGAACATCTTCTTTTTTAGCTTCAAATATAATCTCTTTACAGATCAATTTCTTTTTTAGTTTCTTTTCTAATCATCTTAGTAGTATCAATACTTAACTTTCCAACTCTCCATTATGTACTGACAGTACAAACATCTTATAATAAGATACCACTGAGTTATTTCCATCATAACTTCAATCCTTAATTTATCTTGAGTATATCACCAGATTACATCTGCGGCATCTAGTAACATTGTTATCTTCAAACATATATATTTCTAAAGTAAAGATACTTGTTCTTCTTACTCTTTTGTATCCGAGTATCTTGTAATTATTGTATCATATCCTCTATAGGTCCTTTCTTAACCTCTAAGATTCGTCAACTGATGAAATCCATTATCGTTTTACTTTTCTTATTCTAGTATCATTTCACCTTATACTAATGAGGAGCAGCATCAAGTCATACAATCAGTACATCAGTAATATGACATCCTATGGGCATGTATTTACTAATAAAAATCATATCATAATCGGTTTAGCATCTAGAACCGGCTAAACCTTTGCTCTAATACCATTAAATATAACATCTTTAATGTATATTCGATTTAAATATTCGAATTTCACTCAATACGATTTCCAAATTTTCTTCCTACGAACTTTAATGCTTTATAACCATTAATATAAGCTTCGTACAAAAAATCCAGGTAACACAAAAGTGTCACTCTTGGGGTGAACTATTCATTTACAGGGTTAATTTACATGACTTTTGTAAATTACACTTTGGTCCCTGAACTTTTCCAAAGTTTATACTTTGGACACAAAACTTTCAAAATTTTCATTTTGGTCACTGAAATTCAATTCCCATTTCAATTTTCCTCAGATTTTTACCAACTTTGAAAGTACCCAATACAACTCACTATCTATCACGTGATACTTTTAAACCTTAAAAATTTCCTTTCATAAAGACTTGGACTGGATTTTCTTAACTCAGTCTATTATTCTGATAATTATTGGAAATCTTCATAACATAAGGTTTCTCGTAGAAATCCTTTATTTGAAATCCATACGAATATTTTCTACTTTTACTGAGTACAAAATATCGATCAGAAACACTTTTATGGGACCTTCCCAAAGGTCACCCATCTTTGTATTTCCCTGACCTGAGCACTCTTAACAATTTTATTCAATCCAAATTCGGTACCTTTTTTTGCATCTTAATTCTTAAAACCTATACCAAGGTACTTATTTCGATCCGATTCACTCTTCTACTTAATAAAATTACTTATTGGGGAAATTTACACTTTAGTCCCCAAACTTTTCCAAGGTTTATACTTTAACCCCCTAAACTTTCAAATTTTACAATTTAATCACTAGCCAAAATTTGAGATATTACACCATTAATTCATAATATTATAATTTCCACATTTAACCTAGCTCACTCCCCTATAAATAACATGTCGTTCCTTTGATTTCAACATAACGAAAACCACGAAACTTTCTATGGTTTTACTCTGTGGATTTTTCAAAAGTTATTTTTGGTGGTAGGCGAAGGCAAGAGTAAGTTCGTGATCTCTACGGCAGTGCAATTGTGGTTGATCATCTGTTGTTGTATCCTGGGAGACAGACGACCAACGAACTCGAGCAACATAAGAGTGGCCGAAAATGTCTTAAGGAAACTGCGTTCGTGCAGGCCTCAACATGCTTCATTTCGGTTTGCGTTACATAAGTTGTATCGTTCTTTTAATTTTGTACTGTTCGTTTGAATAATAATATTTATTATTTCATTCTTGGATTAACGCGATTCTTCTAACAAAGTTCAGTGAGCTTCCAGCAGAGGCTTGTGAGACAATAGGTAGAGATGCATGTCGTGCGGACATATACCCTGAAGTGAGGCTACAATCGGAGACCAAAACCAACTCTCTCATAATGACAACTGAGTCGATAGGCGGAGAGTATCTAGAATACAATGATGCAAAAGCATATCAATTACTTTCTCATCAAGTTAACCAAATGTATATATGCATGCAAAACTTTTACTTGCTGTGTAACTACATACAACTTCCTTTTCCTTAATGGTATAATATAGTTTCGACTTGGAGAAGAAGACAAGTAAAAGTTTATAGTATTTCCAAACAGCTTCACATGATACTGATAACAAATATATAATCTTGGTTTAGCTATAGATGGTTTGGGATACATGGTGCTTTCGTTTATACGTTTTGCCACATAATCCTTCACCAAGGCGGCCTAAAACGATTGTGCAATCCACAACGGTTGGGAAAGTGGCAGTTTAAACCCTAAAGAAGTTGACTTGTGGAAGAGGGAAATGGCATTGATGCTTTCCAAACGGCCGTTGGACTACTGAACGCAAAAGCAACTTCGAACGGTCAAGGTAGACATGAAGAACGTCTGTTTGAAACTCATTTTGCCTCAAAAGCTGGAAAATTCAACTTCTGTCAAACACCCATTTTCAGGCAAACGTCCCTTCTATAATTTGCGCCGAACAAAACCTAAGGCTTGTATAGCTTAGATTTTCATTGATGGGCCTCAGTAAAGCCCATGGAAAGAGCCTTACATAGTGTGTTTGGTGAAATTAATTACCCAATTTTGTGCATTCCTCATGATAGGCAGCAGCAACAAATATGAAAGAAAAAAAAGAAGGGAAATGAGGCATAAATTAAAGATATTTTTATTTCTAAAAGCTGAAATTACTAAAGAAAAACTGCAAATAAGAATCTTGTACTTGACAAATAAAAGCCAAGTAATTAACATTATCAGCTAAAGAAGCTTTGCTTGCGCCACCTACAACTGTTCTACTTCAAAATGACCCTTCCCCAATGGGATGCTGAAGCAAATGAAGTTTATAAATTACCCCAATGTATAAGACATGCTACTCGAGTCACATTATACCATTGAAACCAGCTGAATCCAAAAGTACTGCTTTGATTTGCTCAGCCATCAAGTCCCGCCCTTCCCTGCATTGCTGTTGAACAATAAACCAAATGACCAATAATCAATCTTTTGATCACTAAACTTTTCGTTTTGATAGATGCAAGACAGATTTCTTTATGGCCTTGTAATGCTTTTCAGGTGAATTCCGGCAATGGCTTTAAACTCAGCTCATGAGCAATTCTTTGACTGATCTAAGATCAACAACCACTAACCATTAGTATTAAATTACGTTCGGATGGGGGGAGCAAGGAATGGTGGAAGGTTTTAAAAAATTTGTGGCAACAAAAATAGAGAAGGAAAAGTGTATCAAAACATTGCCAACATAGGTCCCACTATAAACCAGGAATCTTAAATCAATCCATGTAGTCAGTATCCTATACAGCAGGACAACAAGAGAGTTGAACCTTCAACCTTAGTGGTCTTGGCTAGCATTATTTGATCTTTCCTTTTACCTAAACCAGTCACATTTTAAACTACAGCCAAACCAGCAAAATATAAAGGACCATTCCTTTCTTGTTGTAAGAGTTAAAACACGAGAAATAACTGTTGGATAGCCACAGACCAGAACCGATCTTTAAAAGGAAATCACCGAAAAGCATATCAAAGACAAGAGGAGAAGAAAGAAGTGCACCTCAGCTCGGAACACATCCAGAGCAAATCCATTGAAACAGCTAATTACAGCTTGCTGTACATCCAATCCAAGGTTGTCAAGAGCTTGCATAGTAGAGAGCAAGAGACCTGGCCTGCGAGCACAAAACATGTGAATGTTGACAGCCCTTCCTTCTCTTAACATAACCTCCACCTGGAAATTGCAGAAATATAAATGTAGAAATTAGGAGTTACTTGAGTTATTGCTCAAAACATTTAGGAAAAAACAAGTTACATTGACAAAACCTGGTGAAAGTTTTGACAAGCATATGACTGTCCAAATGTATATAGATCACTGAAACTTTCGGGAAATAAAAAAATATCTCACTACTTCAGTTATTCACTATTCAAATCAAAGAAAATGTTTGCCCAAGGCTATGGATTGCAGCAGACAACAAGAAAAATAAACTTGTTAGCAACCAGGATTGGGATCAAGATATACATGTTCAATGGTTACTTCTTTCCATTGTATATTGTAATATCATTTATACAACAATATTGGGGGGAGGGGGAGAGAACAAAACTTGAGCCTCCTCAGTCTATCATATTTATACAATATAGAGTATTTTAATTTCATGACGAAGACAATCAACAAGTGCAAACCCCCCACTTGGTATCACTTAAGCAAGTCTGAGTTCGAGGCATTGTGTATGCAGAAAATCCCTGATGTGAGACCCACCCACCAAAGCCAGGTGTGCGACGCTGGTCGGTCTGGATTAGTTAGGGCAACCAAAAAAACAAGTGCAAAACCTAACAATTTGAGGAGCACGTGTTTGATCTATAAATGGATGGCCATTAAACCTTATTGATTGTGCAAGTACATGTCAAAGGTTTAATAGGGCACTATTAACTTTCCGAATTCAACTTTAAACACAAATCATTTGAAAGTCTATCAGTTCATAGTCGAGTTAGAAAGATTGCAACTTTATGCAACATGCTGGCTCAATGTGTAGCTTATTTGTCTTGTTGGTATCATATGCAAGTCACTATCAGAAAAGAACACACAAGCATCCATATTTTGCTCCTTTCACCCTTAAAACATTTCAAACTTATCATACATGTCAATTTTTTTGCCTAGAAGGAAAAGGACTTGTACACAGAGTTATCAAGCAATTTTAGCGAAAGCAAACAATAGGGAAAGAAACCTTTGCCGGTTGGCTTTTAGAGCTTGGGAAGGAGCTGGGGCATAGTTCTTCCTTCACACGACATGGAAGGGTAGGTGGGGTCGGAGTCACCGGATTTAAACTTGTAGATGGTGGCATCAAAGAGCCAGATGGAGCAGATTCAAGTTCAGTATGGAGATCATTAATCTTTTGCAGAAGCTCCTTCAAATAATCAATGGCATCCCCAAGTATTGAAGCCCTATCCATCTGTTAACATAATAAGCACGAGTAGCCGCCATCGATATAAGTTTCAATTAAAGGAGCACCAAAAAGAAAAGGTGGGGAAACTCAAATCAAGCATGCATTTTCTCAAACTATCAATATAAATGCCAAACATCAAGATTCTAACTTTGTATCACAAAAGAATATGCAAGTCTATAATTATCAATTCCTTGAGAACTTTCAAAGATAATATTTATACCTTGCTAATCTTAGGCACCACAGACCTAAGCATGTAAAGCCTATCATTAAGCTTCTTCCTCCTCCGTCGCTCCGCCATCAGATTTTTCGCCGGCATCCCTTTCTTCTTCCCCTTCTGATCCCCACCACCAGTAACAGTACTAGTTGCATTTGAGTTGCAACCACCATTGTTCACAGTCTCATCCACTTTGCAATCATCATTCCTCTCGTCAGAATCACAGTTCAAGCTCGACATATAGATGCTGGCTTCCTCAATATCCCCCTCTCCATGCCTCTTCCTCTTTCCATCCGACGCTTCCCCTCCGAATCTCGGCCCCGAAACATCCGAATTCCCCAATTTATCAGACCCACCAGAGCCCTGACGCATCATCGCAGCTCGCTTCTGAAACAGAGATGGTTGAGAACCAACCGAAGGGAAAACTTCAAGGGGCTTCAAAACCTTTCCCCTGTTCATAAACATGGCATTCCCCGACAAGTCAAAAGCATTCTCAGTTCCAGAGAACAATCTCGTACCTTGAAAATCGGAGGTCGAGCTGAACTCAGGAGTACCCATTTGTGCCTGGGGAAAACCCATCCCATTCGGCTGAAACTGAGCGAGAAAAGCCGATTCGGAGCCGAAATCAAAGGGATTATCAAAAGGGGTGTTGAGGAGAGAAGAGAAGCAAGATTTAGAAGGCAACAAAGGGTGAGACTGTGAAGGGTCAAGCGTGAAGGCCTGTGAAGGAGAACAGGAAGAAGATGAATCAATCGGGAGGTGAAGAAGGAGATTGTTGTTATCAACCTGGTTAGAACCAAAACCAAGCTCCTGGTTCATACCAGGATTAATGTACCAATCACCATCGAGCATGGATTTGAAGCTCGAAAGAGAAGTAGCCGGCATAGACAAGTTCAACTCATCTTCCTTAGCCTCCAATCCATTACTGTTGTTACCATTGGTTCGAGTCCAAGAAGAAATTGCATCTTCTTCCTCCTCTTCGCCACCCATCCAAACGACGCCGTTAGCTCCGGGGACCATCTCTTTAGCTCTCCGGCAGCTTTTGTTTTGCTTTTTTTATGGTTTTGGGAGAAAGAAAGGAAGTTACAGTGAGAAAAGGGAGAGGGAAAGTGAAGAAGCTTTTTTCAGCAGAGAATCATAATAATAATTTTGGGAAATTTCGAGTTTTTGAAGTTCGAACGTTACAGAATGTACTAAACAACCATTGGCAAGTCCTCTGCTTTATCTATTTCGTCTATGAACACCATTTGTCTTCTGCTACTTGCTTTGCTTTATTTTAGGGGAAACTACAGATATAGTAGCTTAACTATCAAATATTTTTATTTTGGTCACCAAAAATAAAAAATAAAAATCACCAAACTCAGTTTTTCATTTAACTTACGGTTATTTTTTATTAGTAACACATAATTAGTTAAAAATAAAGTTTGAGCGTAATATTTAATATTTAAACTTGTATACAAAATTTGAAAAAATGTGACATAAAAAGTGTTTTAATATATTTGATTCTCAAAAACAATAATTACGTTTTAGGTCATATTATTTAAGAAATTATTAAGCATATAATTAATGGTTAATATCGATACATAGTATTTACTCTAGATTCATCCTTTAGTGTATATTGATTTTTTTACTAGTACAAGTATTGAATTTTTTTAAACAATTTCTACCTAGAGAGAGGGAGAAGAGAATTTGCTCTTAATAAATTTAGAACCCACAACCTAAAAGAGAAAAGAGTGTCAACAAAAAATTTAAACCACTTTCTTTAGAAATTATTTACAGTACAAATATTAAATTAATCAACCTATTAATGGAAAAAAAAACTAATTTGAAATGATAAGGTTGCATGTTGGTGAACAACTTGGTTACTTTAATTAATGCTCAATGTTGATACAATTTAATTAATAATTGAATATTCAACCTCGTTTTACGTAATATGGGTTTGAGTCTTGTTAGTCCAAGCAACTATCTTCACAAGATTGGATATCAAAATTCAAGATATTTAGCACAATATATAGATAGGTTTATGTAATTAAATCAATATTTTTATTTAGAATTAATGAAATAATTATTTAATATTTTTATAACTATTGATATTTAATTTGTTGATTGATTAATTCAGATTAAGTATTGCAGAGAATGAGAGTTAGGAATAGAGCCTTTTTTATTTTAGTGTACGGGGGATTGTGGTCTTCCCAATTTTTTATGGTACAGTAGCATTTTAAGTCCCTTTTATTTAAATATGACCTCTCTTGATTTTTAAGTTTAAATACTTAATAGATACTAGCCCTTTCCAATTAGAGATGAGAAATAAAAACTTGAAAAAACAAAGATCGGTATAAGTTGTATTGTTTGGACAATTAATGATTTACAAGTTTAAAAACTGTGGTTACCTTGAGATTATTTTTTTGAAAAGGCGTTAAATTTAATGTTTAAAGTCATAAAAATAAAACTATCTTATCAAAATAAAGTACAAAATCTCATAACTCAAAGTTAATATAGAAACACCGAAAATCGAAGTTAACCAAACTAAAAATTGATGAATTATAAAAATAATTTATCGAATCGAACCAAACCAAACCAAACTGTATACAATTCTACTCTCACTACTTAATCTTAACTTCGTTACTGACTCAATCTAATTAACTTCATTATAGACGATAATATTCAAATATCTACTTTATACGAAAACTTCAACTCATCATCTCACCAAACTAACTTATAGTTGTTCTAATATCTTCTATTGCTTGCAATCAAAACCTACAAATGTTGGGACGAAAAACAATCTAAAAATGGAACAAATTAAGAGCTCAAAGACAGTACATATACATCCTCTTCCCATGTGTTAAATGAAATCACATAACACATGTTATTTCCACTGCTTTACTTCAGAAACATATATGACAATACACGCCAATCTAATCATTAAGATCGACGTACATTCATAGGATTTATATTCGATACACATGTGGTGAAAATAAAAATTTTCATAAGCGCTTTAATTTTAGGGTTTATAGTTAAATTTTAAGGTTTAGAGGTTAGAGATTTAGGTCCATGGGCTTAGAACTGAGGGGTTGTAGTTAGAATTTAGGTTTTAAAGGTTAGTATTTAGAGTTTAGTGCAATATGGTTAGGGATTTAAGTTTTAACCTATAAACCCTCAAATATAACACAATCCTTGAATCTAATCACAACCCATCAATTCTAAACGACTAAACCTAAACCCCTAAACTAAAACTAAAGCATTTTTATTTCCACCACCTGTGTAGAGGATGCATATGGCTCCCATGGGAAGCATATGCATCCCATTTTTTTAGAAAAAATTTGAAAATATATTTAATTTGTAAAAAAAAATTATTTTGCATACCTAATTATAAAAAAAAAAAGTTCATTGAAAATTTGGATCTATTTTTAAGATTTTGGATCTGCCACCGCCGTGAATTAAATAATTATAAGATGAAATATAAGAGAAAAATGCATTGTTAGAGCCCATAATATTTGCCATTTTCTATATGCAATGCAACAACACCTTTCATTAAATTTGGAATAAATTTCTGTAAAACAAAACCCAGGTTTCTCGTGATCTTTTTTTCCCACTCACCGCTCCTACTCTCGAATCAACTCTTTAATTTTCTCGTTCTCCAAACTTGGTTTTCTCTCTTGTTTAACGAGTTTAACTTATAGGTTTTGGTTAGCACACCAAATAACTGAGTTCCCGCGTTTTCTTTGCTTTCTCATTCGCCAACTTCTATAAGCCGTCGGAGCCCAGGCGCCAAGTCTGAGAGGGGAGACAACCGAGGGAAGAAGGGGAAAAGTGAAGTTGACGGGTCAAATTTGGATATTGGTCCTTCTATTAAGCTCAATTTGAGATTGGGTCCCTTTACTTTATTGGACATAATTCTTAGGTTTGAGTCAAGAAACCAATAAAAAACGAAACCGATTCCAACTGGAATATTCACTACGGTTTTGGTTCAGTTTTTTTTTTTAATTCGGCTCAATTTGGTTTAATTATTATTTTAAATATATCTGTTTCAATTTAGAAATATTACATTTCTAAAATAAATATTGAAATTCGAAATCTTACAAAATAAGATAGTTTGAATATCATTAACACTCGGTCAATTAGTGAATCCTAAAATTATGATTATCTTAACAGGCTTAAAGTCTACTTTATATTTAATTTAAAATTAATTTTATATAATATAACAATAAATATTTTATACATTAAATTATTGAAAGTAGCTTTATATTAATGTTACATAAAATTAGTACTAGATTCTATAAGCAAGGTCAGAGGCTCGAGTCTTGGCGTTGTAAATGGAGTGATTGGGTTGGGAGAATTACACCGACAATGAGCCTATGCAGTACCTGATTCGAATTAGTTAACTAATGAATTGGATATTGATAGTTAAACCAATAAATAAATAAATACTTTATGAATTGAATTGATTCAAATAGGTGGAATTCAATTCAATTCAATTATATATATATATATATGTATAGTTGGTTCAATTTCGATTCAGGTTTTAAAGAACCATAATATATGGTAATCGAAATGTTTTCCAAAACTGATTCGGACCATTATTACTCTTACTACTTTTCAAATGTCATTAGTTAGTGCAAATAATTAATATTGTTAACTATTTCAATTAAAATATGAACATGAATTTGTCTTAAAAATATTATGTTAACATGATAAGTGAAAAGATGTTTTTTTAATTCACGTCAGTATTTTAATTGAAATGGTTATCAGTTTGTACTAACTAATTATATTATAAAAACATAGGACCAAATAAGGCCAAATTAAAATATAAGGATTAAATATTAGAATTGAGCATGATATAGGAACTAAACTCGAAATTTGACTGAAGTAGACTGTTTCAACTTTCAACAAATTAAAATAATTGAAATTCAAGGAACCCCCCCCCCCTGTCTATCTTCACGTGAGAGAGTAGAATTGCATGGAGAACATGAAAGGCATACGTGGCAAGCATGCAACAAATAGTAGAAGATATACATATTATTGACTACTAAATACAAGGCGTAGATCCGGGTTCGAATCATGACGTTATGAGTGAAGAAAATTAGTTAGAAAAAATCATCTTCATATTAGACCTATGAAAAATTCAATCTAAATTAACCAGTCAATGAATCGAATATTATTGATTAAACCCAAAAAATACTATACATAGGTCCCACGGGCCTATGATTTGTGTGCTTTGTATTTGTACCGTATCCTCCTTTATTTTGCAACTTGGTGCTTTGCTTTCAACTTTACCTTTAGACTCGACCGATATGTGAATTTGACCACGTACCATGTGGTACTATTAGATGGTAGCTCTCCCTCCACGGTCCATCCTATTAACTTACACTAAAACTTAACATTTTTTTTGACAAAGTTACACTAACACTTAACATTGTGTTGTTATAGTAGTTTTCAATGTTATAACCTCATATTACTTAAAAGAACAAATTAGATAAAGAATCGTATCATTATAATCTCACTTAAAATGTTGCTAACAAATTCTTCTATTAACCACAAAAACTCATTAGAATTAGTCCAGTAAACAGACCTACACATTAATTAAAGAGTCTCGTTTCAATCACTACATGTAGGACAAATAAAACTATATCCTATCATATAACATCAAGTTATATAGTTCAATCTCATCATCCACTTATCTCACTTGTATCTATCCTGTTAATCCCTGGTCACCACATGACATCTTTAAATTAGAGACTTGTACTATGAATACTATAATAAAACATCTGTTTACACTTGTTCATCCTCATACCTCATCAACCAACTTAACTTGCGAAGAAACAAATCCCTTTAAAATTTAAAGATTTTAAATTTAAATAATAATAAAATATATTTTAACTCTCGAATAATAAAAAACCCCACTAATATGTGACATCTTTGATTAAATTTACACTATTATATATTTCCATAATGCTCAAAGATGAGGCATATGGTGGAGGGCTCCAATTGACAGCTTATAAAGGTGAGATTGGGACCATGACCAAAATAGAGAAATAGTTAGGTTAGATCAAAAAGGCTTTCCATGTACATTCTTCAATTATACCCAACCCCATTGGCTATCCATTAAATGATTATCAACTGCTGCTAACTATATCTTTCAATCTTCTCGTGCCTCTTCAATTTTATAAATATATAATTTTTTCAGTACAATTTCCGATATCTAATTTATCGACTGATTCACCTTGATCAAGTAATGTAAAAATTCATTATGAGGCAGTCCAATTTGCTCTATTCAAAACATCATAATTCAAACCTGAATTTTGTTTAAAAAATGTAATGTCTCATCTTATTAGACTATTCGAATGACGGTTTCATGGATATGCATATACAAAGTAAGTGATAAAATATCAACGAAACTATTAACTAGAAACCAAGCAGCCTTCCCTTTTGATTTTGGATGTACTTTTAATTTGGTACTTAACTGCTCAAATCACATTTTTTATTTATGGTGATTTTTTTTAATTGAAAATCGATCGTCATATACCTCGTTTACGTATATTTTATATTTTAAAATATGAATTAAAAATTTGAAATAATTGTTAGGATACTATTTTTGAAATTTTCATTTTAAATTTTGGGATGTTTTTTTTTTAATTTCATGATCTAGGTCGATTCTCATCAAATCAACAGAATAGCCAATGAGTTTTGTTGAAGTGACCTGCAATGAGTATTGCAGTTGGTTTGAAGTCGGACTACAGTGCTGATGAGTCGACGACTTCCCCAGTACTATAACAATCATTATAGATCATAAAATAAAAAATAAAAGACCTCCTATCATGAAATAAAAAAAAACCAACCACAATATTACAAAAATAAAAATAAAAATGGACGGTGTGATCTACAATAAGGATGATTGAAGCTGGTCTAATGAACCATCATTAGATATTGGATCCGCTTCATCATGTTCAATTATTGTATTTGTATCTGTCTGTCTCCACGTATGGACCCTTAGTTTCAGCTCGGCCTTTCCCATTTATAAGCTCAAATTCTCAATTACTGAACATGGTGGTACAAGGGTGAGCATCTGTTCAGTTATTTTGACTAATTCAGTTTAGGTTTCTAATTCTCTTATTAAAATACTTAGTTTACTCAATTACCGGTTATTGAAAACGGACAACGTAAGGAGGAGTCACTAGATGAGGGTGATACGGATCAAGTGGGTATGAAAACGAGGATTTAACTTTAAGCTCTCCTTTATTTGGAAATTTTATACTTATTGTATCTGTCCATAGTGTGACAAATGAATTTAACACGAGCTTCCCGCTTTGATTTCTGTTCATGGCAACACGAATCTGACATAATAAACGAATTTAACAGTAATTTGTTAATGTTTTAGAGTATAATATCTTTATTCAACTATTGTTTTGATTCAACGGGTTCATTTATTTTTGATGTTATCATTAAAAAAGTAATTAAATGAAATTTTTGAACGGTGACAAAGGAATGCTCTACGTGTTGAACGGCTGCAAGAAACTCCGGAAGCTAGAGATCAGGGACTGCCCCTTTGGTAATGCAGCGATTCTAGAGGATGTGGGAAAATATGAAACAATGCGATCCCTTTGGATGTCCTCCTACGAAGTTACTCTCCGATGCTCCAAGAAGGTAATCGAGAAGATGGCGAGCCTAAATGTGGAGATCATAAATAAAAGACGCACCGGAATTTGTAGTTGCATTGTATCGGCTCTGCCATGTTTTTGTTTTCCTGCTTAGACTTGAGTAGTCGTACTTTGCTAGGACTACAGATTCCTATGTATTCTTAGCTCCTTGTTATATTATAAATGTATCCGTTGAGCATTTTCCAGAATCAAATTTATTTTAGTGCAGTCCCCCCTCCTGATGAGGTCAGATCAACATTAGCCAAGCCCTCAATGATGGTTAACGCCATGGAATTGAAGAATAGGGCAACACATGACTCGTCTATGATGCCAACGAACAATTTTATCGGTTAGATGAAATTTACACAATTAAGCGGACGAAAATGGAGCAATGAACCACGAGAAAGACTGGCATGATGAAATCCAACGCATAAGATACAAATAAAATGATTTACAACGAGAACCCAGAACATCCTGTATCTATAATGCAAACTTGGGCTTATATAAACTTAGAGTAGATAAACTATAATACAAGCATATGATTGTTTATAGACTGGTAAAAGACCTCATAAAGTGCAAAGCAGCATTTTCCCACTTCCCAAACGGTAGCAAAGAAGTGTAGGGAAATCAGAAATGTAAATGATTACAAGCAGAAGCAGCAGCATTCCTCCAATACGCAGCAGCAACATAAAGCAGCCAAACTGCACATACATAAACAATGCACTATGCCATCAATATCGGATCCAAGCAAAACATCTGAAACATGTATGTCATCTAAATGATGGTCTACTAACGATAACTGTCAAAATGTATCCAACAGGCACCATTGTTCAAGTTTTGTTTTAAGTCCAAAGCCTAACAACACTTCATACCACAAGGAAACTATACAATCTGACCGCCAAGCACATGTTAAAGCATGAATTACTTATCCTAATTACCATTAACCTACGTTTTTCGGAATTGAGCGCGAGTTTCGGATCAAGGTATGTATCCATGTGACATACTCAAGTGCTTCAAGAAAAATGAAGCGCCCAAGCAATGCATCCATACGGGTACTTAACCGAAAAACTCAAAGGTGACAACACTATCAAAGAGAGGGTGTTTGTCAACAAGTCTTCTAGTGTTGAACTTCAAAAGCACGTCTTAAACTACTTGTGAAAATCATTATGGCAAATCATAGCCTCTATAACTGTCACTTTTAACCTTCATAAATTCAAGCATTTAGTCTACAACACGGACAATCTACCACATAAAACTCATCAAGTTGAACTGGAAGAATACATGGATAATGGACTTCATGTGAGACAAAAAATCTGATTCATGATGCTTATCTAAACTAAGAAATAGTGCCATGGAGGAGGTATCTATTAATTTAAATGTGAATTATAAGAGACAGAAGAACTAAGGATCAAATAAAAGGAATATAATCATACAACATACACAAATGAAAAAACTGTATCAAATCCTATGTACTTCTGAGAGAGTGATGAAGCACTTGAAATGGAACAATTTACATTTAAAAAAACAGGGATATAGATGATAAATTACACAGAGATTAACTTAGCCTAAGAGAAATAACTGCTACCGTAGTCCTCAATACATAAGAGAAAGTTTCCCCTTTCTAACATTCTAGTTTATTTTGAGTTTCCTCCAAGAACCCAATGCTAAAAATTAAAGCTTGAACTTTGGAATTGTAAAATTAACATATTAAGCAACCAAAATCATATCTTTTGGCACCAAACAGATCAATCAATAAAGAAAGATAACATGAAAGAAATACATACCAGCCTCTTAAGAAAGACAAACAGCCATCATCATAATGATTCTGGTGATGGTGATGCTCATAGTGGTGGCAGTGTTGATATTGGGGATGACCAGGAGGTGGTGGCGGCGGCGGCGGATACCCTTGAGCAAAATACCCTTGGTAACCCTCGTAAGGCGGACGTTGCGGCTGAGGATAAGGTGGATATCCCGGAGGCGGATAGCCCTCGTAAGGTGGATGAGACGGCGGTGGTGGAGCAGAAGGGTAGCCAGGTGGAGGATAAGGGGAGGCGTAGCCTGTTGTATCAACAGTAAAAATTGAAGGAAAAAAGGAAAGAAAAGATGATTAATTAGGGAATTAAGAAAAAGGAAAGAGCTGATTACCGGGAGGAGGATAAGGATCTTGAGGAACTCTCTGATAACTCATGTTGCTGCTGTTTGTGTTCCTCGTAGTCGTAGGTTTTCGTTTTTCCCGGGAAAATGAACAACGGAGATCGATTTTCCGAGATGGAACCGATTTGATATTTGCAGGGAGGGTTTGGGGGGTTTTTTATGGCAAGGCCAGACTGTGTCCAATCGTTTTCTTCCACGTCACCCTATAACTTCTAATACTTGATTTATACCTAAAATATCTTTTATCTAAACAAATGTGTTTTTTATGGGTAAAATACAGTTCATTTAATTATATGTTCCGTTGTAAACAAGTTGTTTTTTTAAACTTATAATTTTGTTATTTAATTAAAATTTTATTATAAATATTGTTGTTAACATATAAATATGGTAGGATGAGATAATAGTTTTAGCCATCAAAACTTATATATTTTACCAATTTAGTCATACATCATAACAATTCAATAAATTTAATATTTTATATTTAAAAATCTCGACACTGACACACTCTCCGACCACTTGTCGCATTTTTTACTACTGTTAATCAGCTCAATAATCGACAAATGAGATAACTCGACTGACACTATCACTTCATGATTGGGCAATTAATATACAAATAAAACAAAACACATAATGATCAGCCAATAGACATAACCACTTCACTAATACATTTTTAAATATAAAAAATTAAATTTATTAAGTTATTTTAAATTAGGACCAAATGAATAGAATATACAAATTATAAGACTAAAACGTTATTATACTAAGCCACGTTTTAATTTTAATGGTAGGATGATATGTTTGTAATAAAATTTAATTGATTGATTAAATTGTACACTTTAAAAAATACCCGTTTATAATTAAATACATAATTAAGTGATATGATATATATTTTATTTATTTTTATTTAAATTGTAAGATTAGATAAATTTATATAAATAGATAGAATAGAGAAAATAAAAAGAAGGATTACTGAGTAAGTAAAAGCAAAGTCAAATTGTGAATGAACTGAGTTGATAAAATCCTATTATATGACTAACGAGTTGGTAAACGTATTTAAGGGACAGGTTAGACACGGCTAAGAAATCTGCCCTAATAATTTCATTCTACGTGTCTGTCTCCCTGCCTCAACTCAATTTTTTTTAGGAAATTTCATAATTTATAAATCATATAAATATACATAAATATCCTAATGTATTAAAAACACATAAAAAATAAATATTAATAAAAACGATAGGGTTGTATCGACAAGACTAAAAATACATTTGTGATCAGGAACAGAATGAAAATTCCAGCTCGAGAAAATAAAGTAGGGAAAACTACAAAATAGCATCTCACCTATTTATGTGTTACTATTTTAGTACATCAACTATTATTTTAACAAAATAGTACTTAACGTTATGTTTTTATTCTGTTTTGATACTCGGCCGTTAAAAATTAAACGAGATGATGATGTAGCTTAGTATAATCACAATTATAATTCAAAACACATATATATTTTATCAATTTAGTCCAAAATTCATCCATTTAAAACATCATCTTAATTTTCGGGATAAAATTGCCGAAAACCGTGTTGCCGTTATCATTCTAAAGTGTTTGGTTACTGTTGTGAGAGTATACATGTTGTCCTCTATTTCTAGCTGTCGTCGTCGTGCTGCCGCAAGCCTTTCCCTACTAATTCAATGTCGTCGTCTTACAATTAGGGTTTTGGAACCCTAATTCCAGTTCAATCATTGAGGGGATGAAGAAGAAGAAAAAGTGGGTAATTTGTAATTTTACCCCAAAATGAAAATGATGTTTTAAATGGATAGATTTTGGACTAAATTGATAAAATATATAAGTGTTTTGGACTAAAAGTGTGATTATACCAAATCACGTCATCATCTATGTTAATTTTTAACGTCCGGGTACCAAAATAGAACAAAAATGTAACATTAGGTATCAATTTGCCAAGAATAATAATTGGGGCACCAAAATAATAACACGAGAATATGTGAGTGCTTTTTATATAGTTTTCCCAGCAAAGTATAATTTTTTTTAAGTAGAAAACATTTTATATTAAGTAGAAAACATTTTATAATTATCTCATATTTTTTAAAATTTAATATATAATTAAAGGTTAAAAAAATTGGGAGTGAGACCACACATATATGGAACTAGGATCATAGATAGAAATAGGATTAAAATAGGTGAGTAAATTCATAATTACTCTAATTTTTTTTATAAAAAAATATATTAAAATAAGAGTAAACTTTACCAGAAGTCCTTTATGTTTAGCGCATGTTTTATTTTGGTCACTCAATTTGAAAAAAAGGTTATTCTAGTCACTTATGTTTTCGATCGTTATTGTTTTGTCACCCGGACGTTAAACTCCGTTAGCACCCGTTAATACGATGATGTGACACTTTAATAAAAAATAATTCTTAATTTATCCCCTAAACTTTCAAAACTTTATTTTCACCCTCTTTCCCAAAGTTTCACCCTAAAAATAAGGGTCAAATTTAATTCTTTTAAAACGGTCGAGGTTAGACTATAAATAGTGATGGTGTTGTGTCAAGCTAACCCCATCACTGATGCTATTCGCACCACATCCAACCTACAAACCACCGACAACTTCTTAAACTCTCAATTGAAATTTTGATTCGACTCGATAAATTTGAAATGAATGAAGGGTTTAACTGTTATTTCTGATATTGTACGGCAAGTACATATGGTTAAAACAGAATTATTACATAAAAAATTATCTCTTCTTTCAACTCCCCACAAAAACTAGTGTTACCAAAGCTAAAATGTCTTAAAACTATGGAATATGAACCACTTCACTGTAATTAGTAGTAAAATATTACAAATCAGGATTTGTTGTTGTAAGAAATCTCTGAAGAATTGGGTCTCAGAAACAATTTCTGGGAAAATGAGGCTTTTCGTTTCTATTTACAAAGGCTTCTCTTGAAAGGGGAATCACTGAATCAGAAATATGTTGTTTAATGGTAGCTCATAGCTCGATTTTCACTTGCCCTGTTGCTATTGAGCCTGTACCAGACATAAAAAACGGATCAACTTTGTTATTCGAACTCCAAAGTCTGAACTATGTCTGATTCTGGCATTGTTTGAAAAAAACGAAGAGTCGAAGTAACGTAATGGATCAAACCTGGATGAACTTATGCTTTACCTTGATAGCTTTGTGGTTGATTCTGGAGATCGTCATCCCAAATTGATCCAACCTGAGATTAGCATCGATGAAACCATTGATCGAAGGCAGCTGAAAGCCTTGTGTTTTCATCGAGAATCGAGTCTCTGTAATATTGGGTATGCCCTTGTTAAAAACTTAAAAGGTAGCCCTTGTTGGGGCTGAAAACCGAAAAGGAATGATGATGCCGAAGAATCCATCGAATAAATTCCGTGCGGCAACAATTAGGGTGAAGTTTTGAGGAAGATGGTGAAAAATAATTTTTTAAAAGTGTAGGAGTTAAATTAAAAATTACCTTTTTTTTATTAATATGACACGTCATCATATTAATAAATGTTAATGGGGTTAACGTTCGAGTATCCAAAACAATAATGGTCAAAAACATAAATGACTAAAATAACTTTTTTTTTTAAATTTAGTGACCAAAATAAAACACGCGCTAACGCATAAAAGACCTCTAATGAAGTTTACCCCTAAAATAAAGGCAGGGGCAAAAGTCTCTCCCATGACCAACGTAAGTCCGTCTCAGAGCTGCAACCCCTCCCATCATAATTATAAATTCGTCTCTGTTTGTGACCGATTAAAATAGATTTTGTCACATTTACAATGTATTGATTTTAAATTAAAAAATATTTATAAATTAAAATGTAGTTAGATTATGTTTATCATACATATCCTTGATTTTTTTTAATAATTACAAAGAGAGAAGTACATATATTTACATGATTTCAAAAAGTAAAAGGGGAGATTCACTAATTGACCGAATGACTAAAGATATTTGTGTTGCAATATTTTGTATAAATTCGAATTCTAGCATTTACCTTGGACCGTCATATCTTTCTAGTTAATAAAAAAAGTAAGGGTTGCATCAATTAAAAACTATGCATGTTCCAAAAAGAGAAAGGGAAAACTACCCGGTGGTCACGAAACTATCACCATTTTTCTGTTTTGGTAAAATAATTAATTTTTTCGTCAAAATCATCCCTCACATTAAATACCTTTCCCATTCTGATCCCTCTCTGTTAAAAAATTAACAACAACATTGACGTGGTATTTTTTAAATATTTTTAATCATTTCTCTCTCCTCCCATTTATTTTTGTTTA
The DNA here is from genome assembly GCA_019671005.1 of Hibiscus mutabilis. Lineage (NCBI taxonomy): Eukaryota > Viridiplantae > Streptophyta > Magnoliopsida > Malvales > Malvaceae > Hibiscus > Hibiscus mutabilis. Next base: position 44,166,937 of record CM033756.1, read on the forward strand.
ATTTTTTAACCAATCAAGTGGTGACACGTGTCTCCACCATATTTATTGAAGAAAATCAAAACCAAACAACTTGTGAAGGTTGAGAATCAAACCTGCGCCCCACAACATGAAAGGGCGGTGCAAAAAACAACTGTACAAGGCCAAGTATTTTAATCAATTTCACTAACATTTATATTTAACATATATTAAGTTACCAACAACATAAAATAAAATATAAAAGTTAGGAGAGTGACTCGAACACAAAACCTCATTGATAAAAATTTAAATATTTAACGACCAAGTTAAACTAAAAAGTTGTTAAATTATATTTAACTGCATTTTGATTAAAATTACAAATCAAACTAGATTTAATTTTTTTACTTTGTTCGATAATGACAAAATTAATTAAATAATCATTTATTTATTTTTATAAAATTAGATATTAATTTATTTTAAAAATTAATTTAATAATATTTATTTGTGATAGAATATAAACTTTTAAATTTTATTTATTTATTATTTTTGAATGATTTAAAATTAGGATCTAAATAATTATTTTTAAAATAATTTAAATTTTATATTCTATATAATAAATAAATATTATTTAAAAAATTATTTAGATCCAAATTTTAAGACATTTAAAATAATTATTAAATACAATTTACAAATTTATATTCTATCATAAATAAATATTATTAATTTAATATTAATTTTAAATAAATAAATATTTAATTAGTTTTGTTATTATCAAACAAAGTGAAAAAATTTAGTTTGAATTTTAATTTTAACACAATTTATTTAAATATTATTTAAGTTAAAATTATTGTAATTTATTAGTTTAACTTGGTGGTTAAATATTTAAATTTTTATCAATGATGTCTTGTGTTCGAGTCACTCCTCTACCTTTTATATTTTGTATTGTTGGTAATTTAATATACATTAAATATAAATGTTAGTGGAATTAAATTAAAAACTTTGCTTAGCACAGTTGGTTTTTGCGTTGCCCTTTCATGTTGTGGGGTGCGTGTTCAATTCCCCGCCTTCACAAGTTTGGTTTTGATTTTTCTTTGATTTTTTCAATCAATATGGTGGAGACACTTGTCACCACCTGATTGGTTGAATAAAATTAAACAAAAATAATGTGGGGAGGAGGAAAAATTATTAGATGAGTCTGGCTCACCACGTCATCCATTGTCTCATTCAATAATATTTTTTCTTGTCATTTTTTTCAAGGTGAATCTTCACCCATTCCCTACATGTAACTAATGAGTGAGTAGTAACTTGAAAGTTACACTGAAATGGATGAATATTATTGGATGGACCATAGATGTTGTGGTGAGCCGTGTCCATTTAATAATTTCTCAGGGGAGAGAAAAATGATTAGAAATATTTAAAAATGCCACATCAGCGAAGCTGTTAGTTTTTTAACGGAGGGGGACCAAAATAGGAAAGATATATAACATAAGGGACGATTTTGATGAAAAAATTAGTTGGGTGACCAAAACAAGAAAATGATGATAATTGGGTGACCACCCGTGTAATTTTCGCAAAGAGAAAGTGAGAATCAAACTTCTCCAATTGAACAAACAAACAAATTTCAGTATCCAAATTAACTTCCGGTGTGTAGAAAGATTGATTTATAGCGTGCACATATAACCATCATCACCTCACCTCCCGTTGTGTTTATCTACTACTCCATATCATATTAGTAACTAATCTCCTTCTTGCAGGTGTTTTTAGAGGTAAACGATCAGAATGATCGAAACATACTCCATTTTTATGAATGGGAATAAAACCTCGATCACATGATTAAAAGACGAGATGAGTAATCACAATAATATTTTTAAAATATAGTGATCATTCACAATATATTATTTGTGTCCGGATACTAAAAAAATGATGGTTTCAGTGTCTCTGGCACGTCCCCTCTAATTTGTCCAAAGGAAGAAAAAAACAGTCTATCATGAAAGAGAAGAACCTGTCAGCTAAGCCAAAGATGATTGCCTGCAACTCAAACATGTTGTGAGGTGCAGGCAAGTCATCCTTGGCTACCAGACAAAGTTCTTATCCTCATGGAAGACCTCTCTTCCTCGATATCGAATCCATGCATCGATATCGAATTCATGCATCGACGATCACTAGGGGAGAAAGACAAGGTCTAGCATGAAAGAAAAAAACTTGTCAAGTTAGCCAAGGAGACTGCCTGGTACCCAACAAAGGGTATTCATAGAAAATCACTCCCGGAGGGAGCAGGCAAGTCATCCTTGGCTACCAAACACAACTCTTATCTTCATGTTAGACCCTTTCTCCTCTCTCGAGTATTTCGAGCTCGAATGGCGATGCCAACAATACTATTTCTAAACTCTATATTTATAGCAGACTCGTATTGCCACGAATACTTTTGATCCCTTCTCATCCAAAGAGCCTTTTTTCCTTACCGCAATACTCGCTGCCCATAATGGAATACATTCGTTTCATATGCAGTAGGGACCCCATGTTTTCAGAGATAGAGCCTCCTTATAGATTAAGGAAAGGTCTTGAAGTTTCTGACCATGCCGGTGGCACCTTTGGTCAGCCAACTTGCACCTACACTTAGCCCCCTTGAAAGAAATGTAATGCTAGGGTTGTTGTAGAATGGTCTAGATAAGCATACCAATTCCCTTCTTAGCTAGGTTTCATTTATGCTACCATGTGCATTTGTTAGGCTAGCTCTTGGGGGTGTTGCCAATGTTTTCAAGCCTATATCGTTTGAATTATCTAAAATCCGATAACATCATTCTTGCAAATTAAGAGTTCATATTAAGTTGAATCTAAATACTACATTTGATCGATATACATTTAAATTACACTTAATTTAAAAAAAATAGTCGAAGAATCTCTTCTTAAACCCTAACCGCTCTCATTTCCTTCTACCCAGCTGTATGTCCTTGTTTTCTTTTTCTTTGTTTGACCGGCGACGGCAGTAACTTTGGTGCTGGTCGTCGACCGTTGACTTATATTTTTCTTTCCTTTCTTATATTACATTGTTTTTTTGTTATTTTTCAAATTTTAATAAAAATCTTTGTTTTGTTTTTTTATTCTTTGCACATCTTATTTCGTTTTTTACTGCCTTTGTGACATGTTTTTCTGCCTTTATGGCAAGTTCTATGTCTACTTTTGTGGTCGTCTGATGCTCTTACGGAGATCCTCACGACGCTAGTTTATGATTTGAGATTGTCAGTGGTCACAAATAGATTGCTTGTTTCGCTATCACTCCTGCATCACATCTTATGCTTCTCATTAGATAGAGACAAAGAGAGTTGGGTTTGTACAGTCTCAAAAGAAGGTTTTAATTTTTTTTGTGCCTTTGAGTTTTATTTTTTATTTTATCTATATGAGTTTTTTTTTGGACATAATCCTCAAATCAATCATTATGTTTAGGTACATTGTATGTACCAAACCTTCTATTGTTTCTAATAAAACTCAATTGTATCTATTTGGACTTTAAACAGCTCAATCAAAGGAAATTAGATTGAAAATATTGATGATTTTGAGTGGCTATAAGTAAGCAAGAATCAAATCTACTAAAAGCACAATATTGGTCAATACATTTTCGAAAAATGCTGATAGAAACCTCCCCAAAGGGCATATCATACCATATTTCATGGGGTACACCACTCATTGACAGCATATACGTCCAATTTGAGATGCCCTATTGACTTTCCCTGTGCATGCATTCCTTTGTTCACAAATGCATTTTGGTATTTATTCTTCATTTTCAATAAATAATAAATTTTATCAACTAAACTACATATCAAATGATAAAAGAATTTATTATTAAATCATTAATTGACATCAATTCAACTTAGGTTCACTAACCTTGTTCTATCCTCATCTCTTCTGGCATTATCTATTGATAGCACACTTGAATTCAACCTGAGACAGACATGTAAGGTTAATAAGATTAAATGCTAATGGCTTAATATAACAAAATGTCCAAACTATATATTTTTTTGTTTTAAATGTTTAAAGTTTTTTTAAAAGTATCTAACGTTTATATCGTTTTCATTTTAGGTGTTTTACATTTCATCCGTTAACATTTTAAAGTCAAACCGTTAAGAAAAATCCAACACCCAATCATTGTTTGACATGTGACTTTGATTTTAAGGCAGATTTAGCCGAATAATATATTTTTTAATTATTTAATAAATTACACCCATATAAGATTATTCAAGAAAATAGCACACATTTGCTGCACCATGTCAATCCAAAAAACATGACGCGTCAACCCTGCCTTTAATGTATTGAATGATGAAAATGAAAAAAAAAAAAATCATACTATTGACATCAGTATATATATGAATAATTGAGTGCTAGTTTTTTTTGACAAAGGGAATGCTAGCCTTTATTTCTTAGCAATGTTGGATTCAAGAGCTAAAGAATTTATTTCTTAAAAATTTTCAATCCCTAATTTCTAACTCACGAATCTCATATTGACAAGAAACAAAGGCTAACACTCCAATTATATATATAAACTAAGATCTATAGATTCGCAATGCATGAAGTTAAATATCATGTTTGGTTATGGTTAGTTTAAGTTTTTTTTTTCTTTCATTCTAGTCTTTTAGTTTTTTGCTCAAGAAAATATGATTTATTGATTATAATCATACAAGCCTACTCCTGAGTTACGTGCCTCGTTAAAAACTTTCATAAACTTAAATAGAGGGAAAGAATACGCCGTAACCAGGAAAGAAACCGAAAGCATACATCAAAGACAATCACGGACTCAAAACATCACGACACTACACGCAAGTCCTGGCAAATGACATGTTTGTTTTTTTGACATAACAACATGTTTTTTCATTCTAGTCTTTTAGTGCAAAATAATATTGGAAAAAACTTTGATACACAAGTTGTTTAAACTAAAGTTTATACAAGCTTGTTAAATTTAAGGTTTAGGGATTAGGATTTTAGGGTTAGGATCTTGGGTATTACGTTTGAAATTAGATTTTAAATTTTAAGGAAAAGTTGTGTAATATTTTTTTACACATACTTGTATCAAAATATAACCCTATAATGTATGAACTTTGATTTTGTGTAATTGTAAGTGTTGAATTTTTATATAATTAATTTTCATAAATTACTATCATAATAGAATTTTTAATAAAATAATGCACTGAAAATAAAAAAATAGAGATATGTGGTAAGTTGGATTTTAATTAGCAAAATATGACATTTGCTACCGTATATAGAGAACTCATCCTGTATTTCAGACGAATTCTCAGGATTTTAAATTCTTTTAGTGGTGGGGCAAGGGGACTCGTCCTGTGGTCTTGAAGAGTTTTCAAAAATATTAAAATTTTAATAACATCTAAAGGGAACTTGTCGCGTGATCTTGAAAACTTTTTGATGACTGTTGGGCATTTGAGCATCTTGGTTTTGTGTATGTTGAAAAAAAAACACGATAATTTTGGAGCTTTGAATGGGAAATTAATTCAAATGTTGTTGAAAAAAAATGTGGAACCAATTGTTGATTGGTAAATGTGTAACGATGCACAACGTGGGTAACGTGAATGTCCGGACCGGTCTGGCCCTCCGTGGGGTTGCAGATATTTTAACCCAAATATTTCCTCAAAAAAGAGCATATCATTTCCAATTATATTTTGGAATTAAAAGGATAAATACAAAAAGTTTTCTTTAATTCAGACATTAATTTTAGAAATTGTTCTTTTAAGGCTCATTAATTCTTAAATCATAAATGCTCCATTAGGTCAAAAGTTTCCTTATACTCCTCGCGAAACTCCTATAAATAGCGTGTAAACCTTCTAGGTTTTACACAACTCAAAGCACAGAGAGTTTTCTATTATTTTACTCTGTGATTTGCAAAAGTAGTTTTTGGTGATAGGAGAAGACAATGTTGTAGTTTGTGAACTTTGAAGTTGTGCTACTGTAGCTGAATATCTAGTTGTTGTATCCTGGGAGATGACGATCAAAAATCTTAAGCACCAAGGAGTGGCGAAAATCTTTCTTAAGTGTGTAGCTACATGCCTCAACTCGTTCCCCACGCTTTTTGTTTCGATACGTTGTGTTTATATTTTTTGTTATGTTCGTTTAATATTTTAATATAATATTTATATTTTTTTAATTTATTATTTTTTAGATTAATGATTTTCTAACCGTCCATAAATAGATAGACTGGGGTTTAGAGTTTGAATAAAAAAATATAAAGAGGGGAAAAATATTGATAGTGCAAATAATTTGGGAGGAGAGTTTTTTGGGGGACTTCCTCGAGAATAAGAACCTTGCCTGTAGCCAAGAATGACTTATCAGCATTATTTTACTACAATATTCAATTATAATAGTAATTTATAAAAAATAATTTAAATAAAATTTTAACACATACAATTGCACAAAATTAAAGTTCATTATTATATTATATGTTTAACCAAAGTTGATGTATTGTTTTAAAATTTATCCACAAATAAAATATAACCATTTAATTAACTAATTAGTTAAATCTTAAATTTACACATAAACTTTAATGAAATGTACATGTGATATACAAATTTTGATTTTGTACAATCATACACGTGAAATTTTGTGTTTGGTTTTAATCGTACACATGAGACTTTGATTTTAATTCATCTGTGCACATTTTAAAAAATATCCATTTATCTTTGGATTGTATGTTCCAATACATAAACATTAAAACAACCAAAGTTAATGTATTACACTATGTGCACATAACTGCTTGAATCCGGATTTACAGAATAGCATTTCCTTTTCCACTAGTATCATTGGTCAAATAATCCTTTACATTGCCAACTTTGAGCCACATTAAGCCTTCAAATAGGTTGTGATCCAAACCTCGATCAGATTTCACATTTCTTAAAACCGAAAAAAACTAGGTTTCACAACTGAAAAATGAATAAATTAAAAAGGCTGCATCCATTAAAAACCATGCATGTTTAATCAAAAAAAAAAATCGAGAACCAATCTTGTTTCCTTAAACAAACAAATGTCAGCAGCTAAATCAATCTCAGTTATGTACAAAGATTGATTTTATAGCTTGCACGGCTAGCTTCTGTTCAACCTTGTCGGGCACTTGACATAAAATGTAGCTCCCACTAATTTGTTCAAAGGAAGAAGAGAACAGTCTATCATGAAAAAGAAGAACCTGTCAGCTAAGCCAAGGATGATTGCCTGCCACCAGCTAAGCCAAGGATGATTGCCTGCCACCCAAACAGATCATCTTCAAGAAAGAAAAAACATCTTGTGTGGTGCAGGCAAGTCATCCTTGGCTACCGAAGAAGGTTCTTATCCTCATGGAAGACCTCTCTTCCATCGATATCGAATCCATGCATCGACAAGGTCTAGCATGAATGAAAAGAGCCTTTCAAGTTAGCCAAGGAGACCAAGCCTGATGATACCCAACAAATGGTATCCAAAGAAAATCACTCCCGGAAGGAGCAGGCAAGTCATCCTTGGCTACCAAACAGAACTCTTATCTTCATGTTAGACCCTTTCTCCTCTCTCAAGTATTTCGAGCTCGAATGGCGGTGCCAACAACACCATTTCTAAACTCTATATTTATAGCAGATTTGTATTGCCATTTGCCAAGAATACTTTTGAATTGATCCCTTCTCATCCAAAGAGCCTTTTTCCTTACTCAATACTGCCCATAATGGAATATATTCGTTTCATATGTAGTAGGGACCCCATGTTTTCAGAGATAGAGCCTTTCCTCAAAGATTAAGGAAATGTCTTGAAGTTTCTGACCATGCCGGTGGCACCTTTGGTCAGCCAACTTGCACCTAAGCTTAGCCCCCTTGAAAGAAATGTAATGCTAGGGTTGTTGTAGAATGGTCTAGATAAGCATACCAATTCCCTTCTTAGCTAGGTTTCATTTATGCTACCATGTGCATTTGTTAGGCTAGCTCTTGGGGTGTTGCCAATGTTTTCAAGCCTATATCGTTTGAATTATCTAAAATCCGATAACATCATTCTTGCAAATTAAGAGTTCATATTAAGTTGAATCTAAATACTACATTTGATCGATATACATTTAAATTACACTTAATTTAAAAAAAATAGTCGAAGAATCTCTTCTTAAACCCTAACCGCTCTCATTTCCTTCTACCCAGCTGTATGTCCTTGTTTTCTTTTTCTTTGTTTGACCGGCGACGGCAGTAACTTTGGTGCTGGTCGTCGACCGTTGACTTATATTTTTCTTTCCTTTCTTATATTACATTGTTTTTTTGTTATTTTTCAAATTTTAATAAAAATCTTTGTTTTGTTTTTTTATTCTTTGCACATCTTATTTCGTTTTTACTTGCCTTTGTGACATGTTTTTTACGCCTTTATGGCAAGTTCTATCTACTTTTGTGGTCGCCTGATGCTCTTACGGAGATCCTCACGACGCTAGTTTATGATTTGAGATTGTCAGTGGTCACAAATAGATTGCTTGTTTCGCTATCACTCCTGCATCACATCTTATGCTTCTCATTAGATAGAGACAAAGAGAGTTGGGTTTGTACAGTCTCAAAAGAAGGTTTTAATTTTTTTTGTGCCTTTGAGTTTTATTTTTTATTTTATCTATATGAGTTTTTTTTTGGACATAATCCTCAAATCAATCATTATGTTTAGGTACATTGTATGTACCAAACCTTCTATTGTTTCTAATAAAACTCAATTGTATCTATTTGGACTTTAAACAGCTCAATCAAAGGAAATTAGATTGAAAATATTGATGATTTTGAGTGGCTATAAGTAAGCAAGAATCAAATCTACTAAAAGCACAATATTGGTCAATACATTTTCGAAAAATGCTGATAGAAACCTCCCCAAAGGGCATATCATACCATATTTCATGGGGTACACCACTCATTGACAGCATATACGTCCAATTTGAGATGCCCTATTGACTTTCCCTGTGCATGCATTCCTTTGTTCACAAATGCATTTTGGTATTTATTCTTCATTTTCAATAAATAATAAATTTTATCAACTAAACTACATATCAAATGATAAAAGAATTTATTATTAAATCATTAATTGACATCAATTCAACTTAGGTTCACTAACCTTGTTCTATCCTCATCTCTTCTGGCATTATCTATTGATAGCACACTTGAATTCAACCTGAGACAGACATGTAAGGTTAATAAGATTAAATGCTAATGGCTTAATATAACAAAATGTCCAAACTATATATTTTTTGTTTTAAATGTTTAAAGTTTTTTTTTAAAAGTATCTAACGTTTATATCGTTTTCATTTTAGGTGTTTTACATTTCATCCCGTTAACATTTTAAAGTCAAACCGTTAAGAAAAATCCAACACCCAATCATTGTTTGACATGTGACTTTGATTTTAAGGCAGATTTAGCCGAATAATATATTTTTTAATTATTTAATAAATTACACCCATATAAGATTATTCAAGAAAATAGCACACATTTGCTGCACCATGTCAATCCAAAAAACATGACGCGTCAACCCTGCCTTTAATGTATTGAATGATGAAAATGAAAAAAAAAAAATCATACTATTGACATCAGTATATATATGAATAATTGGAGTGCTAGTTTTTTTTTGACAAAGGGAATGCTAGCCTTTATTTCTTAGCAATGTTGGATTCAAGAGCTAAAGAATTTATTTCTTAAAAATTTTCAATCCCTAATTTCTAACTCACGAATCTCATATTGACAAGAAACAAAGGCTAACACTCCAATTATATATATAAACTAAGATCTATAGATTCGCAATGCATGAAGTTAAATATCATGTTTGGTTATGGTTAGTTTAAGTTTTTTTTTTCTTTCATTCTAGTCTTTTAGTTTTTTTGCTCAGCAAAATATGATTTATTGATTATAATCATACAAGCCTACTCCTGAGTTACGTGCCTCGTTAAAAACTTTCATAAACTTAAATAGAGGGAAAGAATACGCCGTAACCAGGAAAGAAACCGAAAGCATACATCAAAGACAATCACGGACTCAAAACATCACGACACTACACGCAAGTCCTGGCAAATGACATGTTTGTTTTTTTGACATAACAACATGTTTTTTCATTCTAGTCTTTTAGTGCAAAATAATATTGGAAAAAACTTTGATACACAAGTTGTTTAAACTAAAGTTTATACAAGCTTGTTAAATTTAAGGTTTAGGGATTAGGATTTTAGGGTTAGGATCTTGGGTATTACGTTTGAAATTAGATTTTAAATTTTAAGGAAAAGTTGTGTAATATTTTTTTACACATACTTGTATCAAAATATAACCCTATAATGTATGAACTTTGATTTTGTGTAATTGTAAGTGTTGAATTTTTATATAATTAATTTTCATAAATTACTATCATAATAGAATTTTTAATAAATAATGCACTGAAAATAAAAAAATAGAGATATGTGGTAAGTTGGATTTTAATTAGCAAAATATGACATTTGCTACCGTATATAGAGAACTCATCCTGTATTTCAGACGAATTCTCAGGATTTTAAATTCTTTTAGTGGTGGGGCAAGGGGACTCGTCCTGTGGTCTTGAAGAGTTTTCAAAAATATTAAAATTTTAATAACATCTAAAGGGAACTTGTCGCGTGATCTTGAAAACTTTTTGATGACTGTTGGGCATTTGAGCATCTTGGTTTTGTGTATGTTGAAAAAAACACGATAATTTTGGAGCTTTGAATGGGAAATTAATTCAAATGTTGTTGAAAAAAATGTGGAACCAATTGTTGATTGGTAAATGTGTAACGATGCACAACGTGGTAACGTGAATGTCCGGACCAGTCCAGCCCTCCGTAGGGTTGCGATATTTTAACCCAAATATTTCCTCAAAAAAGAGCATATCATTTCCAATTATATTTTGGAATTAAAAGGATAAATACAAAAAGTTTTCTTTAATTCAGACATTAATTTTAGAAATTGTTCTTTTAAGGCTCATTAATTCTTAAATCATAAATGCTCCATTAGGTCAAAAGTTTCCTTATACTCCTCGCGAAACTCCTATAAATAGCGTGTAAACCTTCTAGGTTTTACACAACTCAAAGCACAGAGAGTTTTCTATTATTTTACTCTGTGATTTGCAAAAGTAGTTTTTGGTGATAGGAGAAGACAATGTTGTAGTTTGTGAACTTTGAAGTTGTGCTACTGTAGCTGAATATCTAGTTGTTGTATCCTGGGAGACAGACGATCAAAAATCTTAAGCACCAAGGAGTGGCCGAAAATCTTTCTTAAGCTGTGTAGCTACATGCCTCAACTCGTTCCCACAGTTTTGTTTTCGATACGTTGTGTTTATATTTTTTGTTATGTTCGTTTAATATTTTAATATAATATTTATATTTTTTTAATTTATTATTTTTTAGATTAATGATTTTCTAACCGTCCATAAATAGATAGACTGGGGTTTAGAGTTTGAATAAAAAAATATAAAGAGGGGAAAAATATTGATAGTGCAAATAATTTGGGAGGAGAGTTTTTTGGGGGACTTCCTCGAGAATAAGAACCTTGCCTGTAGCCAAGAATGACTTATCAGCATTATTTTACTACAATATTCAATTATAATAGTAATTTATAAAAAATAATTTAAATAAAATTTTAACACATACAATTGCACAAAATTAAAGTTCATTATTATATTATATGTTTAACCAAAGTTGATGTATTGTTTTAAAATTTATCCACAAATAAAATATAACCATTTAATTAACTAATTAGTTAAATCTTAAATTTACACATAAACTTTAATGAAATGTACATGTGATATACAAATTTTGATTTTGTACAATCATACACGTGAAATTTTGTGTTTGGTTTTAATCGTACACATGAGACTTTGATTTTAATTCATCTGTGCACATTTTAAAAAATATCCATTTATCTTTGGATTGTATGTTCCAATACATAAACATTAAAACAACCAAAGTTAATGTATTACACTATGTGCACATAACTGCTTGAATCCGGATTTACAGAATAGCATTTCCTTTTCCACTAGTATCATTGGTCAAATAATCCTTTACATTGCCAACTTTGAGCCACATTAAGCCTTCAAATAGGTTGTGATCCAAACCTCGATCAGATTTCACATTTCTTAAAACCGAAAAAAACTAGGTTTCACAACTGAAAAATGAATAAATTAAAAAGGCTGCATCCATTAAAAACCATGCATGTTTAATCAAAAAAAAAAATCGAGAACCAATCTTGTTTCCTTAAACAAACAAATGTCAGCAGCTAAATCAATCTCAGTTATGTACAAAGATTGATTTTATAGCTTGCACGGCTAGCTTCTGTTCAACCTTGTCGGGCACTTGACATAAAATGTAGCTCCCACTAATTTGTTCAAAGGAAGAAGAGAACAGTCTATCATGAAAAAGAAGAACCTGTCAGCTAAGCCAAGGATGATTGCCTGCCACCAGCTAAGCCAAGGATGATTGCCTGCCACCCAAACAGATCATCTTCAAGAAAGAAAAAACATCTTGTGTGGTGCAGGCAAGTCATCCTTGGCTACCGAAGAAGGTTCTTATCCTCATGGAAGACCTCTCTTCCTCGATATCGAATCCATGCATCGACAAGGTCTAGCATGAATGAAAAGAGCCTTTCAAGTTAGCCAAGGAGACCGCCTGATGATACCCAACAAATGGTATCCAAAGAAAACCACTCCCGGAAGGAGCAGGCAAGTCATCCTTGGCTACCAAACAGAGCTCTTATCTTCATGTTAGACCCTTCTTCCTCTCTCAAGTATTTCGAGCTCGAATGGCGGTGCCAACAACACCATTTCCAAACTCTATATTTATAGCAGATTTGTATTGCCATTTGCCAAGCATACTTTTGAATTGATCCCTTCTCATCCATTGAGCTTTTTCCCTTACTCTCTGCCCATAATGGAATATATTCGCTTCATATGTAGTAGGGACCCCATGTTTTCAGAGATAGAGTTTCCTCAAAGATTAAGGAAATGTGTTGAAGTTTCTGACCATGCCGGTGGCACCTTTGGTCAGCCAACTTGCACCTAAGCTTAGCCCCCCTTGAAAGAAATGTAACGCTAGGGTTGTTGCAGCATGATCTAGATATGCATACCAATTCCCTTCTTAGCTAGGTTTCATTTATGCTACCATGTGCATTTGTTAGCCCCCAAACTTGACCAGAAACCGATTGATTCACAACCAAAATCAGATGAGTTGGTATGAAAGGAAACTGATGACCGAGTGAAGGGCCAAAGTGCATGTGTTTGACATTAAACAGCTCAATAAAAGAAAATTAGATTGATTTTGGGCCGACCTTTTACAGCTAACAATGGTCAACGGCATGGCTCGTGTGTAAGGCTTTTTTTATTACCTATAGATATTATATTCCTAAGGCAAATGTCAGGATTCGAATCCAAGATGGGGATAACATCAACATCCTTGGTCATTTGACCAATTAGTGAATATCAAAATAAATAGTGTAATCACTAATTTTATCCGGGTTGTCAACCCGTTTTTATGTTTTTAATTTTCATTTCAATGATAGGCTTTTGTTATTATTAGTATGATATTATCTTATTATTATATTATTGTTGGTCATATTATATGCATATATTATTATATTATTATCCTTATTAATTATTGTTGGTGTTATTATTATTATTGAATTATTTATTAAGGTTATATGTTATAAAAAATCAAAACAAAAATATTATTATCTATTATTAGTAGTATTTATTATCATATTTTATTAGTTATATTATTTATATTATTTCTACAATTACTATTGTTATTATTATTATTTTATTATATGATATTGTTGAAATAAATAAATAAAATAAACCCAATAAAATAAGCAAAATATATTATTTAACGTCCAAGTTACATCTTAAAAACTCAAAAGATTATTACTATTACATGGCCCGTTCGGCCCAAACTTAAACTAAAACTAAACCCTAGTAATCTTATTACATCAGAGACCCTAATCTCTTCTATCTTCTGAGCAGTTGCCCTATAGCTGTTAGATCCAAATTGGATCTAACAGTCCAGAGATGAAGCAGATTGCCTCCTCGGATCCTTGCGCACCCACACGTGGCTCCTTAGCTCCCCACGCGCGCGTGGAGCTCATGCCTAGACTCCTCGTCTTCCCACGCGCCATGCAACTGGTCCCTCACCTTCTCCGATAGCCACAACACTCTCCGTCTGGTCCCCCTATGTCTTCAGATGGCCACTTCGCATGCAAACACAAGAAATATCAGAAATGGAAGACATGAAGGGCATGAATGCAAACAAAAACACAGAGAGTGTGGCCAAATTTCAGAGAACGACAACCAATTTCAGAGAATTTTAGTGCAACACATGAATACATCCAAATGTACTAGAAGCAACCAATCAAGCTTTTATCTTTATTTTCTTTTTTTCCTTTTTTAATCTGTAATTCTCGGGTATAAATCAAACCCAACATCACATGTAAATGCCATTCTGGGATTTTTGATATCAATACAAGAAAGCAAAAAAAAAAGAACGATTTCCAAGGTACCTTTCTCCCTATTTTTCATTGCATACAAATAAAAAATAGAGTTAGGATTCGTTCCTTAACCTCTCGGGCCGCCTTTTCTGAGGATAAGCTCTGCGATTCCTTCGAGGATCAGATGAAGTGAGTCGGCTTAATACAAAATGGCTTTTGGCTACTGTTTTGAGTTTTCAAGAGGGTTTCATTTTTTCCCTGAAGATTTAACCCCCAATTTGATTTTAAAACGAAAAAAGAAAGGTTGCTTGTGGCGGTTTTTAGGTCGCCAGAACCTGCTAGCAGCGGCCGGCACGGTGTTTTACGATGGCCGAACCCTTTGCCTTTCTGGGTTTAATTTTAAATGAAGCAAAGGTTTTTAGAGGATTTTTAAAAGGGTTTAAAAAATGAAAAGAGCCAGATTGTATTTTAAAATTTCTTTTATACCAAGCCTCGTTTTAAAAATGGGTTATTCCCAATTTAAAACCCTTCGCCCTTTTGGTTTTACCCTTAGGCCCTTCCACTTCTTTAAATCACCTCCGTAGTCTCTGTGAGTTTTGAAGTGTTTTCAATTTAGTCTTCTTATTTGTTGGGCTCGAATTCCTTCAACTGAAATTGCTTTCCAAGTGGTGGAGAAGTCGATTGGGTGTTAATGGTGGAGAGTAAAAATATAGACAATGGACACAAGGATTTATAGTGGTTCAAGCTTCTAACAAGCTCTACATCCACTACCTTAGCTTCCCACTAAGGATTTCCCAAATCCACTAAGAATTTCTTCCCCTTTAAACAAGGCTTAGGAGGCAACCTTTACAACCTAGACTCAATTACCAAGTCTAGCATCCAACCCAAGCTTTGGGAATCCTCTTAATCAAAGAAATAAAGCAAACAATAATTCCTCACTACAAGGTAGATGTTTGCACTCTTTTAAGCACTCACCCAAACCTAAAACACTTGAGCAAATCTAACAATTAAAGCTCACAAGTGTTGTCTATACAAAGAATGGGAATTAAAAGCCCTAAGACAATTTTGGCATCATAATGTTGTTGACAATTGAAGCATTAGTCTTTCATAGATGCTTGGAGGTCCCTTTTATACTCCCAATTGTGTTTCTAGCTGTTGGAGACCGTTGGGATTGAATTGGAGCCGTTGAAGGCTTTATTTCTCGTAATAAATGCAGTTCTGATGTTGTCTGTATCGGTACGCGTGTACCCGTATCGGTACAACAACTAGTTGTTATGCTCAGAATTACTAACCGTATCGAAACACCTTGAGCCGTATCGGTAAGCCATGTCGATATGCCTTGGTCTGTTTGGCAAACTGTATCGGTACGTATCGGTCTATTTCGGTACGCCCTGTATTTTAAATAGTCATTGGGAAATAGCCGTTGGGAAGGTTGAAAATAGAATCGGTACGCAACGTGGCATATCGAAACGATCCTACTCGTATCGGTATGCCTAGGGGCGTATCAATACGGTTTTTCGGTTCTGGAAAATCACTGTAGTTGAAACCCTTAGATTGTATCGATACAGGGTATACCGTATCGGTACACCTGTGTTGAAAATGTTAGTTTAGCTACTTTAAATCATTTAAAACATTTCTAAAACCTCAAAATACTTCTCAAACTTATTATCAAGTTTTTTGGACTTAAAAACACTTTTGAAACCTTTTTAATTTAGTCCAAAACTTTTTTTCAATTATTATATCAAAACAAATGTCCAAACAATCTCCCCATTTTTTATATAATAAAACCAACTTGAAAAATTGTTTTTGAGATTCTTCCCCTTAGTAAAAATAAGATTTGAATAAGAGATTAAATGATGAAAATCTTATAAGCTCTCCCTTATTCATTTGAAATTCAATTTTTCAAAACATTCTCCCCCTTTTTGTTATATCAAAAATGGTTTAAACTTTGAAGACCAATAACAGTGGAGAGTTAAAAAAATTTGACATAAATAATTTTTGTTTAAAAAAAATTGGCTCCCCCTTACTCAAGCATCAATCAAATGTTAGTCCAACATGTATGATTAACTAGTTGAATTTAAAAAATAAATCAAATTAAAATAAACTAAATTCAACTAATTTTACCACACATGAACCAAATGTGAAGCCTTCCTTCTTCAAGTGTTATTCCTTGTGTGCATAGAGCTCCCCTTAATTTTATCACTTGTTGAACATGCTCCATCGCACCTACAAAAGACAATCATTTGATTTTTGGTATCCAAATTGCTTTGGATCCATAGGCATTAGTAGCACATAATTTAGTCCCCATAGGAATCCATTTTTCAATTTCATCTTTTTTAGTTGAAGTAATTAGTTCTTTTGGGACCCAAATACTTCTAAAAACCTTTCAATTCAAAAATCTAGGGGCACTAGATTGTCTTACATAAAGTTTGATTTTCCAAAATTGTTTTTCTTTTGAAGTTCATTGGAAACCAAATCTTTTTATTTTCTAAGATCATCCATTTCCTTTTGATGATCTTTTTCTAAAATTTGAAGCAAATTTTGTAAATCAACATTCTTTTGTTCAAACTCGTTGAGTTTTGCTTTAAGTTCATCCTTGGTTTTAGAAATCAAATCATTTTGAATTTTCAAATTTGAAACCAATTTCTTATTTTTCAAAATGCGATTTTTAAACTCTAAAACCAATTTATTATAAGCATCTTGTAATTCATCAAATTAATATGGAATTAAATGTGATGAATTAGAAGATACATTGGGCTCTTCATGAGCCATTTTGCCATCCACCTTTGCACTTTCCATCTCTTCCTTCTTGTTGAGTTTCTCAAGTTTCTCCCACATCTCTTTGGCACTTTTGCAAGTGGAGACCTTCTTGGAAACATCTTCATTGAGTCCACAAAAGAGAGTGTGTATCACCTTGGCATTTATCTTGGCTTTTCCCGTGTCATTTGAACTTTTATTCTTCTTATTCTTAGGAACTTCCACAAATCTATCTTCAATAATTTCCCAAAGATCGAAGTCGAGAGCTTTGATGAAATACTTCATTTGGTGGCTCCATTGGAAGTAGAAATCTCCTTTGAAGAGTGGAGGACACGTTATCGAGCGACCTTCTTCGAATTGGACATATATGGAACTGCTAGCCATTTCACCGGTTGATTCATGTTGTATCAAGCTTCCCGGATCGTCTCAATAGGATGTTAAGCATTCTTGATTGAGCCTCACCCTGATACCAATTGTTAGGCTCGAATTCCTTCAATCGAAATTGCTTGCCAAGTGGTGGAGAAGTCGATTTTGGGTGTTAATGGTGGGAAGTAAAAATATGGACAATGGACACAAGGATTTATAGTGGTTCAAGCTTCTAACAAGCTCTACATCCACTACCTTAGCTTCCCACTAAGAATTTCTTCCCCTTTTTACAAGGCTTAGGAGGCAACCTTTACAACCTAGACTCAATTACCAAGTCTAGCATCCAAAGCTTACAACCCAAGCTTTGGGAATCCTCTCAATCAAATAAATAAAGCAAACAATAATTCATCACTACAAGGTAGATGTTTGCACTCTTTTAAGCACTCACCCAAACATAAAACACTTGAACAAATCTAACAATTAAACCCCACAAGTGTTGTCTATACAAAGAATGGGAATTAAAAGCCCTAGGACAATTTTGGCATCATAATGTTGTTGACAATTGAAGCATTAGTCTTCCATAGATGCTTGGAGGTCCCTTTTATACTCCCAATTGTGTTTCTAGCCGTTGGTGACCGTTGAGATTGAATTGGAGCCGTTGGAGACTTTATTTCCCGTAATAAATGCAGTTCTGGTACTGTCTGTATCGGTACACGTGTACCCGTATCGGTACAGCAACTAGCCGGTATGCTCAGAATTGCTAACCGTATCGAAACCTTGAGCCGTATCGGTACGCCATGTCGATACGCCTTGGTCTGTTTGGCAAATCGTATCGGTACGCATCAGTCTGTTTTGGTACGCCCTGCATTTCAAATAGTCATTGGGAAATAACCGGTAGGGAGGTTGAAAATAGGATCGGTACGCAACGTGGCGTATCGAAATGATCCTACATGTATTAATACGCCTAGGGGAGTATCGATATGGTTTTTCGGTTTTAAAAAATCACTGTAGTTAAAACCCTTTGACCGTATCATATGGGGTATACCGTATCGGTACACCTGTGTTGAAAACGTTAGTTTAGCTACTTTAAATCGTTTAAAACATTTCCAAAACCTTTAAAAACTTCTCAAACTTATTTTCAAGTTGTTTGGACTTAAAGACACTTTTGAAACCTTTTCAATTTAGTCTAAAACTATTTTCAATTATTATATCAAAACAAATATCCTAACATTATTCAATTTAAATCCCTTTTAAAAGGGATTAATACCCCATTTGTCCCCTAAAATTTTATTTTTGTTTTGATTTTGGTCATTTTTCAATGGTAAAATCCCACTTTTAGTCACTTTTTTGTGTGTGTTTAGTTCCTTTTCCTTTTTCTTGCATTCATATTTAATTTCATCTTTTTAATTTATTTATTTGTTAATTTCGTCCTTTTTTATATTTGATTGCTTTATTATATTCGAATATGACTTGTTTAGTTTGTGTTTGGTAGTAAGCCTTTTAAGTATAGAAATTTAATTTCGTCCTTGGCTTATTAGGGTGTAAGTTTAAATTAATTAAATTAATTTTGGGTTTAGATTAGTTAAAAACTTTAGGTAGCTTATGGTTCGAATTAATTTAATTAAGTTAAATTTGTCCTTGCCTTATTTGGATGAATGTTAAAGTAATTAAATTAATTCACCATCTCTTAATTATTTTTAGGATAACATTGACACTTGACATAGAGGAATACTTAATTAAAATCATAATTTTTAATTCGATTCATTTTAAATAGTATCCTTAGCTTAATGGGATGCTAGTTTAAAAGTAATCAAATTAATTATTTTGATTCAAGATAATTCATGAGATATTAGATGTTTCTAGGTTTTAGGTTTTAATTAATTTAGGGTTAATATTAGAATAACTTAGTTAAAATTAGATAATTAATTTAATTTTCCATAATTTGGGCCTCTTAGGTTAGGACTCTAGTGAGCCTAGGATTTTTATTTTAAGTTTTTTCTTGTCATGCATTTTAATTGCCATTCATATGACTGTAATATTTTAATAGGACGTGTATTTAATTAATTAACTTAAATCCTAAAAAAGAGATATTTATTAATTTCGATATTTGTTTCGTAACAATCATGACTCAATGGATGTTGACCAAATATTTGAATTAATTCTTATCGTCCAAAGGTAAACTTTAATTTGAAATAAAATTTGACAAGTCATGACATCATATCTAAATGCTTGCATCATGCATAAAGGTGATGTATGAAATTCGAACCATAAATTAACATGGCAGTCAGGCTTTTTCGATGTCGGTTTAATCTATGGTCCGATGTATCGTCACCCTTATTAATTAAATGGCTAATTAATTCAAACCAACCAACTTGATACAACTCATTTAATTAAAGAATGTATCCAATTAAGACCATTTAATTTAATTTAATTTTCAATAATTTCCATCAATTAAGAGCAACATATATTTTGGTATCGATTTCTGGGCGTGATGGGGATGTTAATCCTTCCCCACACGTAACCAACTCTCGATCTCATTTTCAAATGAATCTCTGGTTTTACGGTGTCCGGCCTACCTAAGTGGCCGGTGGCGACTCCCTCACTTTATTTTCATCAACCAACCTTTCATTTCCAAATACCAAGCCTCTTTTATTTTAAAACACACGATAAAGTTTCCCCATTTTTCAAAAAAGCCTTTCTAGTGACCTCAGTAAAATGTTTTGAATTTTCAAAAGGGTCGCTACAGTTGGCGACTCTGCTAGGGACTAATTTTTTTTACAAAACAAAAAGAGAGAAGCCAAAAAATATATGTTTCCTTTAGTGATGGAAATTATGAAATTTAATTTGACTTTAATTAATTTGGTCTTTCATGAAGATAATACTCTAATTAAGTAGGATTTGATAATTGGTGGTTTTGCATTAATTTCTCACTTAATTTTTAAGGAATCACCGACATATGTTGCATCATGATCATCAAGCTCTATACCCGAGCTTTGTCCCTTAAGTAAGAGTGAAACGCCACACACCCACGTGAGTAGCCCTCCACGGGTCAGTAATTCACACTCGGAATCTATGCCTTTTGACATGTGAGCATCCCTCCACGTCACTAGGTCATGTTTTCCCTCGAACCGAATCCAATTCGCAAGCTTGTAATGGGCCAGAATTGGGGTTCTTGTTACCTTATTAGGTAATAAGATAAGTTCGGGTACCTTTTAGAATCAAACCACATGTATGAGAACTTAATAAGCTTACTCGATTAAAGCATGCAGATAACCATAGCGAACTAGAACTCATGTTGCTAGGTCGTATTTATCCAATTCTTTTATTGATTTATTTATATGTCACCAATCGTTTTTACCTTGTTTGATTATTTTTGTGCATATTCATTTGAAGTGTTGATTCAAGAACAATTCAAAATTGAAGGCTTGTGTAATGGAAGAAAAGTCCATAACATCGAGTTAGAGAATCCCGAAGTCTGAGACCGATCAAGAAGTTGAACAAAGTCTAATCTAGATGTACCTTTTAGGGGAATCATTTTGTTTTCTTGTTGTAATAGGACTCAATCTTCGTTATGAAAAGTTGTTTAACGAGAGTATTCGTCGATCAACATTTTTTTTGCATTCATTCATGCATTTTCAATTCTTTGCTTTCAATCATTTATTTTTGTTGATTCATATGCATTGCATTTATTCATAAGGAAATCAAATTAATTATGGAAAATGCTGTGATAGTAAGTTTAAGCCATAACCATTCCACACTCATACAACACACACTCTCAATCAAGAGTCATGTAAGGTAGATTGGCTAATTTCGAGAAGTCATAAAAGGATATCGAGGAACGTTTGGGTGGTATCGAGTCAAAGATCGAAAAGTCTCAAGATGAGATCATATCTCGCATCACCTCACTATTAGGGAAAGTTGACCATGGAAAAGACAAAGTTGTGGATAAGCATTCTAATGTGGAGGACTTAGGTGGAAACACATCTCACACGAAGGTTTAATGGAAGGGCCAGTTCTGAAAAATGTCTACATAACCGGGGTATCTGATAACGATCTAGTTGACGTAGGGCATAACTTCAAGAATGATGTTGATGTGGGAACCCCATATTTAAATTTGATGAATAAAATAGAGATAAGACTAAGGAGGGAGTTTGAAAAGAAGTTTGAGGAACAACGCCTCCAAATCAAAGAAAGAGTCAGCTTGATGCAAGTAACCGATGACTATGGAATTGATGCTTATGAATTGAATTTAGTGTCTGGTTTGGTCATCCCGCCTAAGTTTAAAGTTCCAGTCTTTGAGAAGTATGATTTGACCACTTGCCCATCAACTCACTTGACCATGTATTGTCGTAAGATGGTGGCACACTTGAGGAATAAAAAGCTCCTTATTCATTGCTTTCAAGATAGCTTGACCAGAGCAGCTGCTCGTTGGAACGTACAGCTCAGCCAGGCTGATGTAAGGTCATGGAATGACCTGTTAAGAATCTTTATTGAGCAATACAAGCATGTGGAGGACATGGTCCCAAATAGGACATCGCTTCAAGGTTTGACTTAGGGGCAAGATGAGAATATCAGACAGTATGCCTATACATAGAGAGACATCTTGGCACAAATCCAGCCACCCATTATGGAAAGTGAAATCACTCGCATGTTTGTGGACATACTGCAGGGTCCACTCTATGAGAAGATGATCAACAACACATCCTTGGGGTTTGCCGAATTTGTGAGCACGATAGAATCTATTAAGGCTGGTTTCAAGAGTGGCAGCTCAAGACTGGAGAAAATCCACAAAAGTACCCGAAGAAAAGAGACAATGAGGTGAATAATGTGAACAATCATAGCCCAACTAATATGGTGATCGCACCAAATTTAGCGGTAACAAGTTTACAAAGACCCGGTAGAAAGAAGCCCAAGAATGAAGAAGTTTTCACTCCTATACTCGTGACTTATAGTGAGTTGTACCCCAAACTTCTTGAGGCAGACTTGATTTTTCCTTATCATCTTACCCCGATACAACCTCTTTATCCATCATGGTATAGCCCTAAGGCTAAGTGCGAATATCATGTGGGAATCATCTAGCACTACATCAACAATTGCAAAGCATTTAAGAGAGCGGTTTAGAACTTGATCAATACCAGATTTTTACAGTTTAACACACCAGATGTGGCAACCAATCATTTGCCTAATCACGGTGATCGTTAAGGGATCATACTCTCTGAAGAGGTTGAATGATCAAGGAATCATGATCAGTTTTAAGTTGCCAAAAGCTTTATATGTATCTTATTTTTGTCTTTTTTCTTAGATGTCAATTTGCATAATTGTCTTTGTATTTTCAGTTTTCCTTTTTATGTTTTAAATCAACCTTGCTACTTTTGGCCCGAAAGTAGCAATGATCTTTTGTAAAGGGCACTTGTCATGTTTACGATTTTTTATTTCAACTAAAAGATGCATTTTGTTAAATCATATATATATATATGTATATCCCTTCTTACCTCTGAAGATCTTTGGATATCACCTGCTTTTTGTGACATCGATTCGAATGCAAAGATCAATCAAATGTTGTGATCACGATGAAATATGATTTCTTGCTTAGCCCGCTCCAGTTGGTAAAGCGCGAGAAGCAAGGCCACTACTCCTTTAATAATGTTCAATGATAGGAAAATCTCCTAGGGAAGACCGATAGCGTTGCTTAAACTTTAGAATTCTTTTAACACTTGAATTATTATTAGAAAATGAAAAAATTGTCAAGAAATGAACAATTGATGGAGCTGTGGGGAAGAACAAATCTGATAAGGAGCTATGCTCCACTTGTTCAATACCTTAGCATCAGAGATGAATCTTTAAAATCAATGGACAATCAAATAAGTCTCAGAGCAACCTAATGGAGCCGTGGGGGAGAACAAATCTAATAAGGAGTTATACTCTACCTGTTCAATACCCTAGCGTCAGAAATGAATCCTTGAAGACACTGACACAAACATAATTGTAGTTAATTTCCAATTCATACTTGCACCCCAAAATAATATAAGAGTAGAAAATATTGAGAACTAGATTGAGTAGTTTTCAAACGAATCAAGCAAATACCATAATTATGAGGATGAACCGAGCAATTTGGAAAGAATTTCACAACTTCAAATATTGCCACAAATTTCAAAGGCAAGCCGTTGATCATCAAGGGTTGAATCTAAGACACTCGCATTCGATATCTAAGGAATTATGTACCTTTATTTTTTTTCTTTTCAAATTCTGGGTTTTCAAGCCCTGTATATTAATCTAAAAGGGCATTATTCGTTAAAATGTCAATTAGCAAACAGACTTTTCTTACAAAGTAAGAAGATTCTTTTATTCAAAAATAGATTTCAATCTACAAGTGCGTTGATAAAAATGATCATCTTTTATAAGAGCCAAAACATAAAGGGCAACATGTAACATGAGGTGATGAGGTGTCCCTTGAAGAAGATGGGACAACTTTGTCTACAAGATAACAAGATCTTTTACACTTGAGATTTCAATTCAGAATGGATAAGAGAAGACTTTTTGAGACGGTTGATTGATGAATAAGTCAAAAATTTGCTAGCAACAAATTTTTTGGGGAAAAAATGTTGTTGCGGTAATAAGATGGCCAATTAGTTCAATGATAAAGATATCTCCATTTAAGCAATCGAGCAAAGTTCAAGAAGAATAATCTAGGGTGGAAACTGTGAAGATACACTTTGAAAGGTTGAACCCAAGTGTGAGGTAGGGTATTCTAGCCGTATTGGAACCCTACTAAAGGAACAAGACCAAGATTTTTCAGTGAACTTCCTTGAAGAAGACTCACTCAAGTGGTCCTCAATTGGCATTCATTCATGCATCATATAGTTAGATATCCCTAGATTGAGGGGCATGTAACACATGCATCAAATCATTTTATCTTTTTTGACGGTATTAAGAGATTTAAAAAGATCTTAATCTGCAACTTCACAATGGAAGAAGTAGATTTTAGTAAGATCCTAATTCACATTTTTGTGAAATCGAGCAAAGATTTCGATCTACAATTCTATGTATGGAAGGGTAAGATCCCAACAAAATTAAGGGTTCCCATTAAGAAGAGACCATTCAACAAAAATTCTATATGCTACTTCAAGATCCTTACCAAAGCCTTCAGTGCATGATTTTATTTCTGAACTGTCAACCTTCAGTGTTAGATGTTAATCTACCAATAGCCCCCAGTGCTCGACATTTATTTACGGGGCATCAGTAAAACCTTTAATGCATGACAACCCCAAAATTACAGTGAAGCCTCAAATGCTCGAACTTTATTTTTTCTGATCATCAGCAATATATCCAGTGCATGGTGAGCCAGATTGTCAGTAAATCCTTTAGTGTTTGACTTTATTTTCTAGCCACCAGTAGGAACTCTAGTGTATGTTGAGCTAGGTTGTTCGCAAATCCTTTAGTGTTGGACTTCTATTTTTCTGGTCATCAGTAAGACCTCTAGTGCATGGTGAGCCAGACCGTCTATAAATCCTTCAGTGTATGACTTTAATTCTCCGAGCCATCAGTAAGACCTTTGGTGTATGATGATTTGGGTTACCCATTAAGCCTTCAATGCTCTATCTTTGACCTTTCAGATCCTCAGTAATACTTTTAGTGTTTGGCAATTTGGACCGTTAGTGAGATTGTCAGTACAAGTCATTAGTAAGACCATTAGTCCGTGGTGATTTGGGTTGTCATCAAAGCCTTTAATGCTTGACCGTTAATCTTTCAAACCATTAATAGGACCTTCAGTGCATGATGATTTGAACTCTAAATAGGGAAGTGGGATAAAATTAGTGCTTATAGTCTTTGCATTATTCTCGTTTTACAAGAATATGCAAAGAGGGGCAGTTGTAATCACTAATTTTATCCGGGTTGTCAACCCGTTTTTATGTTTTTAATTTTCATTTCAATAATAGGCTTTTGTTATTATTAGTAAGATATTACCTGTTGGGATGATCAATCAACGGAGAAAGTGGCCAAGAGGGGGTGAATTGGCAATTTAAAAATTTGGAAGCAAGTTGGAAAAATAAAAACAATATGATACAAGGATTTATAGTGGTTCAACCTTCTAACAAGGTTTACGTCCACTACCTTAGCTTCATACTAAGGATTTTAACAAATTCACTAAAGAGTTCTTCCCCTTTTCTTGGCTTAGGAGGCAACCGTTACAAGATCAAAGCTTTCTACCCAAAGCTTTGATAGACTCACTCTTTTACAAAGAAAGAAATTTGGCAAATGAAATGAATCCTCTCAAAGGCAATAATTTGCCCAATTACAAGATCACTCAACCCAATCTTGAAAATAAATAATACAAATTTTCTCACTCAAGTGGGTTACAAAAGATTTGACTCTAATAGGCTCAATGTGTTGGATTTTTGGTTGAAGGCTTGTAAGTTGATCAATAGTTGTTGTTGTATCTTTGGAGACATCAATTTATACCCCTTCATTGATTTCTAACCGTTTGGGTGGTTGAAGAATTGAATATAGTCGTTGGAGAACTGTTTTCCCGCAATAAATACAGTCTGCCAACCTACTGTATCATCACACGGGATTGTTGTATCGGTACCTGACATACAAAAATATAACCGTTGTACAAAGGCGTACCAATACACGGGAAGGGCGTATCGGTACGGTATGTTGAAAATTACAAAGGCATACTGAAACGGTATCGCCATATCAGTACAAGGCTTACTCACTAGAATCCTTATTGTTCGAGAAACAAAAACCATATCGATATGCCGATAAGCGTATCGGTACGCTATAACCGATTTTCAAAGTCTAGGATTCCAATAAACTGACAAGGCAACGGTTAAGTTTTAAATGCAAAAGATTTGGAAAATCTAACACCTTGTATCGATACGGGTAGCAACCGTATCGATACTCGTATAGCCGTTATTTCCCAGGTTGAATAGCGTATCGAAACGAATACTTAACGTATCGAAACACCGTACCGAAACGGGCACAAGCTATATCGGTACGCAATAGCCATTTGCGTAAAATAAATTCTAGTAGCTAAAAACTGTATCGATACAGTACAAGGTGTATCGATACGCCTAGACAAATTTTGGCTATTTGAGTACAAAAAACACTTAGAAAGTATTTGGGGTTTTAGTTTTTGATTGACAAACACTTTTAAGTTCGATCCTTTTTTTATTTTGTGAGTATTTTTAGGTACTTAAAAATTTATCTTATTTTGCAAAATAATCCTTGAAAATACATGTTATATCAAAATCAAATATTAGTTCTACAATCTCCCATTTTTGATATAACAAAACCCAAAATAAAATTTTAAGTCTTTTTGAATAAAACTCCCATTTCTTTAAGATTATTTAAGTTTTGAAAAAATGTTGAAAAATTTAACCTCGTACTTCTCCTCCTTTTTGTTAGATCAAAATCAATAGGGTAAATATAAACAAAAAAGAGCTCCATGCATAATTAAACAACATAAATATTATTAAATCCAAAGCAAATATCCAAGCAGCATAAGATAAAATCAAACTTAAAACATAAACCATAAGCATAAAGTTCATAGGAATTCAAATAAAACAAGGTGCATAAACTTAAATCCTAAATATGATATGAGATATGCTATGACATGAGATGCACAAGCCTAAGGAGCTTTATCGCCATCTTCATCCTCATCTTCTATGCCATCGTCTCCAAGCGAGTGAACGAGCCTTTCACCATGAAAGGTGGTGAGAGTTATATCCATGGAAGCTTGGCGAGACTCAATAGAAGTCACTCGTGCCTCCAAGGAATTGAAACGAGCATCAATAGTATCAAACCTTGTGTTCATCTCGTTGAACTTCCCATCAAGGTAGGCCATAAGAGCATCGAGGGAAGGTTGAGCAACTGAAGCTTCTTGAGCAACTGGAGGATTTGCCACTGGATCAGGTTAAGCATCACTGGAAGATTGGCATTCCTAATCCATTAACCATTGTAAAATGTGAACTTTGCACGCCTTAGAGAATGCTCATCAATGGGATCGGTGAGAGGCGAGACAAGATCATCAGAACAATCGATGTCGAGTTTGTTGAAAATGAAGC
Source organism: Hibiscus mutabilis (assembly GCA_019671005.1). Classification (NCBI taxonomy): domain Eukaryota; kingdom Viridiplantae; phylum Streptophyta; class Magnoliopsida; order Malvales; family Malvaceae; genus Hibiscus; species Hibiscus mutabilis. The sequence goes on from CM033756.1 coordinate 44,194,517, forward strand.
TTAAGACGGTGCTAAAGGTAAATGATGTGACTTAGGAGGTAAAGAAATTTTGGACTAGATGGGCAAGCTCGGGAAAGATAATTTGGGCAAGGTTCAGGCGAATTCCTTCACAAAATCATCGAAGCCAAAAGCCATCGACTTGACGAATTATGGACAATTGACCATTGGATGGTCGAAACTACCAAGTGATAAGGAGGTGAAGGAAACTGTCGTGTGCATCAAGGACATTAGCGGAGCCACAAAGAGTATGAGGATAGCCATTCTCATCATTAATACCCGTGTTTTCTATTCCTAAAAGATCAGCTAAAATTTGAGAATCAAGGCGAATAGGTTTTCCCATAAGATAAGACTCTAAAGCAATAACCTCAGTTTTCTCTTCATTTAAAATACACCAGGCATTTGAAAAGAACATAAGGACAAGATTTTTGTAAACAATCCTGGGTACACTTAAAAAAGACATGGATTTCCATTCTCTCATTAAATCAAGATATTTAAAGTTAAAAACTTCAAAAGTCATAAATGGAATGGAAAAAATTCTTTCACGCCAGATTTTGAAATTTTGGAAGTGTTTAAAATGTTCTATATCAGTTGTTTTCAGGAAGACATTGACGATAAAGTTGGGAAAGGTTTGGTCGGGTGCCACTATTGTCGGGATTGGATGAAATAGGATTTCCAGAGGTAGAACTAGCCTCAATCTCTCTTCTTGCTCGTTTCTTTGGTCCCATATTTAAAAACCTGAAAATTTTCAAACCAAAAATATATGTATGCATAAATAATCACAAACAATCCAATTAATCAAGGTAAGGTAAAAATATATGTTATATAGTTTAAAAACATATACAAATATAAATAAAATTTTCGGTAAAAGGAAAATTTGAAAAACAGTTTGAAAATATGCGAGTTTATTTTTATATTCAAAAGAAAAATTCTGGGTTTTTGAATTTTTTTGTGAAAACAGTGAAGACAAAGATATATACATAGTAAAAGTATAATTTTAAACCATAAAAATATAAAAATATAGAGAAAAACAAAATTTAAAGAAAATAAGGTTTTACCTTGAGTGATGGAAGATGGGATGAATGAAGGATGATTGTGTGCAAAGTTGATGATGATAGCTTGGGTTTGATGTGGGAAGCAAAGACCCACAAAAATTGTAGAGTGATTTGATGAAAAATTAAGGGATTTAAGAGGTTTATATAAAGAGGGCCAACCTAGGATTTCTTAAGAAAAAAGATAGAGTTTGAGTTTTATTTGGAAAATATAACAACCCAGATATTTGGATCCAAGAGTCGAGTTGACTCGAGGTGTGGGTTTTGCGTTTGGTCTATGATGTTGGGCCCTTGGAAGTCTTTTTGGGCTTGATCTTGGTTGTTGGGCTTGTGTTGAGGGTTTGGGTTTGAGTTAGGAAGAGTTATGGAGGGTAGAAAGGTAATAACCTAAATTGGATGTAAAAGAGGGCTGTGGATTTTTATTGGTGTCAGAAAAGGGGTGAGGTAAGATCACCTTGTCCCATTAATTCCTTTTTGCTTTGTCTTTCATCTTCATTCATCATATTCCTTAAGAACCAAGTTAAAAGATGAAATTTTGATCTTTTCATGCATGAATCTCGGATTAGTGCTTGAGGGGAGATTGTTCAGCAGTAGATGATCTTTATTTTGAGGTAATCTTTGCTTGGAATGATGGTGGAAGAAGGTTAGCTAGGGTTTTGAAGAAGAAGAACGAGATTGGATCTTTGAGGGCTTCTTCCTCAGCTTTAATTCAAGGTTAGTACACTACTAACTCCTATAGTTTCCTGGAAATCATGGAATTAAGCTTTGATGCATGAATTGGTGTTTTTGGCTTTGTTATACTTTGAGTGGTTGTTAATGGTAAATCATGGGATTGATGTTGCTATGGTCTAAAATTGGTAGTAATCCACCTAATACCTTCACCATAACTTGTAGGAGTAATTTAGGGCTTAACCATATAGGTTCAATAGGATTTCTATGTAAAATCTGTACCTAGAGTTCAAAATTTGGGCTTGCATACCGGTACAACTGTTCAAGTACCGGTACGTCTTAGTAAAAAGGGAGACGGGTTGTAAAGGGCGTACTGGTATGACTTTCCGTGTATTGGTACCCTTTGGTCAATTAGAATTCTAGTAGCATCTTTGTGTATCGGTACGCTTAGGGCGTATCGATACGCACTATTGTATTGCCTGATAAAGGCTTCGTGTACCGGTACATGAGGGTAAGGGTACCAGTATAGGTTAGGATCGGTACGTGATGGATAAGTACCGTTAATGAGTATCGATACGGGGTTCAACGTATCAGTACGACTTGTTGTACCAGACCTTTCGAGTCTAAATCGAGTATCGGTACCTATGAGGGAGTACCGGTACCTATAGGGGAGTACCGATACCCATATAGGAGTATTAGTACTCGATGGGCAATTTGTCCAAGAATTTTGAGGTTGTGTTCGAGGGCTCTATAATTCGATCCAAAGGGCCCTAGGGTTTGTTAAAGTATAGAATGAATATTAAAACTGAGAAATGAAGATTTAAACCCCATGTATGAAATAAATGGCTAATGATTCGTTATATATTGGGTAAGCTATGTGAGGTGGTAACCCATAGGGATCCTAGGTGGATCGATTGATGCTGTGTGGTAATCTGGCCCTTGCTGTGTGCGGAAGGAGTGCTTATAAGGTTAAGTCTTATTGAATAATAAGATAAATTAATTAGAACAGCTAATGTGTGCCTTCATAACATACTAATAAATAGATAAGTTCAATAGGGTGGCATAATAACCGATAGAAACCATAAGGTGATGGTAAGGGTGTTAGAGCTGTGTGCGGTAAGGCCCTTGTGATGAGGTTATATACTGTGTGGTGATTAGGGTCCTTGTTGGGTACTGATGGGACGCCCAGATAGTTAAGTCATCCCTTGTTGTGGGATTTAGATACCCTAAGTGTGTTGCAACACCTTGAAGACTCCCGAATGTAGGATCCTGATGCTTTGTGGATGCGGGCCTCATTCAAAGATGCTTGATGAGAGATTCTGAGCATGGGTGTAAGATCTGATGCTTTATGGACGTGGGCTTTATCCCCTTGAGTATAGGATCCTGATGCTTTGTGGACGCGAGCCTTGCTCAGAGTATAGGATCCCGATGCTTTGTGGACACGTGCCTTACTCGTAGTCTATGATCTCGATGCTTTTTGGACGCGAGCCTCACTCAAGTGTAGGATTTTGATGTTTTATGGACGTGGACCTCACTTAATGTTGTTGGTGTTATCTGTGTGATGCTATATAAACGTATGAGGTTCTTGTATGAGCTGTGTGCGTGATCATACATTCATAATGCTATGTGTTTAGACGTTTATGTTAGTGCCATTGTTATCTTTCCATGATGTCATACATTTTGCATTCCTTTATTTATGATTTTCATGAAGCATGGTTGAGTGGCGGTGTATCCACTGAGCTTTGTTAGCTCATCATTCGGAATCGTTGTTTCCGTTCGCAGGTTAGTAGGTTTGGCTCGTTCTTGGAAGAGCACCATCAGGGAAGGATTTCAGCGCCTCGTCTCTTTAGAGTGCATTATTTAAGTCCTTGGGCTACGTATTCGTAGGAACCTATTGTATATTGCAAATTGTATTTAGATTTTCAAATGATTGAGTCAAAGGTTTATAATGTAATTTTTAAAAAGAGCTCTATTGTATATGTTTTCGAATATTTATTATGTTTTATTGGATTGTAATTAAATGGATTTTCATAATGGATTTGTGGATTAGGCAAAAGTAGGTCAAAATCTTAATGGTTGGGTTTCAGGCCAGGCCCAAATGTGGCATCCGGGTTGAGGGTGTTACATTTAGTGGTATCAGAGCCTAGGTTTAGTCGGTTCTAAGAAAACCTAGGGGTGGTTAGGAGTCGTGAATAGGTGTCTAGTGAATACGAGCCTGCGTGTCTAAGTTATACTTTTTCAAGACTAGAATCTGGATAGTGTGCCCTGTGTTCGTGTGTGTCGTTGGCTGCGACATTAAGATATATTCGATCGCAGTCGTGAGGGCCTTAATGATGGTTGATTCCTTTAAGGATGATTCTAAGATCGGAGTTATCTTAGATGTTAATCTTGGGTTTATGAAGGAATTGTGGAGTTAAGGGTGTGCCCTCCTCCTATCGCTTGATAAGTAATCATGGTTATGTGCCGTAAGTTACCTTAAAGCCTTGAGTTCATGGTGAGAACCTCCTATGGCGAGATTCTACGTGTTGGTAGACGACCCTTATGGAACATATAATAAGACTTACGTTTGATTAACCAGTGGTAGAGTGTCGATCGGGGGTCCTATCATTCATAGTAAGTGAACCTTAATGATGGGTACCATATGATGGGGATGTAGCATGCCTGGCAGATATGAATTTTTGTCTAATATGGAGAGGTACATGATGGTTGTGAGGTCCCAAGTACGCTCTTAGTAAGCTGAATGTCCTGAGATCTCGAGCAAGGTATGCTTGTTGCGGTTGTTTATAGTAGTGTCCGGAAGGACATCGTGGGTTTTGTGCGAGGTGATGTTTGAGTAAGGCTTGAGAATACGTGGTTGAAAGATACAATGGAGTTGTTTTCTAAATAGTTTGATATGATCTTGTCCATCGATTGTTGTTCGGTCATGAGCAGCTTGAGATGACAAGTCTAGTGTTAGAAGCTTCGAGGTTTCGAGAGAACCAAACACAGGGTAATGGGAAAGACAAACTACCATCTTCTGAACACGGTTCAGACCGGTAGGGTTAACGGCGCGATATTGACCAAGGAGAGTCGTGAAGGGAGTAATGTTCCTTTTATGGGAGAAGCATTATTGTTACGAGTCTAAGTATAGAAAAAGGGTTGTAAAAGGATGACATGATCAATCGGATTGATGGTTAAGAAATATTCAGAGGGATATGAGGATGACGTGGAATAGTCTTAAGGAAATCTTGACTGTATCATCTTTTTTTAAAGGCAATGCATACGAATGGTAAGAGACTGTAGAGTTAGGGCTGCAACCTATTTTCTCAACATGGGATGTTCCTTGGGTGAGTCAGGAAAAATGTATGTCAGTGAAGCTCTTATGAAGAAGATGAGGGATCAATTCTTGCAGTCAGTTTAAGGTGTCAAGTAGTGCTGGGTATGAGTAAGATTTTTTTACGGTTGAGCTATTATGCTCAAAGTTTGTTGCTATCGAAGAATAAAAGTGGTTGAGGTTAGATGTGGATTCAAAGTTGACATATTGATGCACGGGACAACAATTTTACCTGGGATATTCTCTGAGTTAGTCGTTAGTACGAAGCACTTGAATGACCTTAGAGCCAACATTGAGTTAGTTGAGGATTCTATAGACCGTGTTGTAGGGAATCAGAACATCATAAGATTCTTCTTAGGCCCTGATGAGGGAAGGGTTTGTGCTTTGAGCGGATCAAAAAGAGTTACAGCTGAGGGTTGGTCAGAAATCTAAATTAAGGGTTTTGTAGGAGGCTTATCGATTTCTACTATAACAGAGAGTGTTAATGGTTCGGCCCTAGTGTCTTTTCCACCGATTTGTGAGCCTTGTGGTTGACATCACCTTGAGGTATGTTTCTTGCTTGGGGAATTTGTTATGAGTGCCAGACATCGGGTCACATGGCAAAGGACTGCTCAACCGTGGATGAGTATTTACTGGTTCAGTCTTTGAGGCTGACTTCTACTAGGCATAGTCAAAGTTCTTCAAGAGGTAGTGTTAGGTCATTACTGAGGTATCAGGGTAGAGGTCATGTGAGATCTACCGTTAGAGTCATCGCGCGAGCTTTTGTTAGACAGTATGTTGTTCATGCCAGAAATGACAAGCTTATTGCCGAGAATGTGTTAAATGATTCAGCCCCATTGTGGTTTTCAGTTTTTTGATAGCAGTTTGATTTCTTGTTCTTACCTTGGCAGAAATTTTATTGAGCAGGCTCCGTGAAAAGTTTCCTCAAGGTTTATATTGGTTTGGTAAAATGATGGATTGGTAAGTGTTGGTATGTAAAGGTTCCACCGTGGGTGGTGTGTATGGTTTGGAGTAACAGTCTTTGTGGACTTGTTAGACTTACCCTTGGTACGGGTTAGTCACGTGAGTGCGAGGGATGCCTTGGTTTCCAAGCAAGAATCTCAAAGTTGGGGTTTAGATTGAACTAGTTTGTCGGTAATGTGCGTGAAGAAATTTTATCTCTCCAGCTTGTGTGTTGTGCTCATGTGATACTAGTTGAAGAGAACCTTGTAGGTTGCAAGAAGTTCTTAGTTCGCGTAGTTGACGCAAGGGTGAGAGTCTGCGATTTAGAGTGGTGGACGTCCAAGTGGTTATCGAGGTGCTCTTCGAGGGTTGAGCGGGATAACCTATTGATCATGGAGTAGTATCCATGATAAGGGATGTGTTGAGTTCGGTATTAAGTGTTCATCACCTTGTGGTGTGACATCTACCGAACCTCATGTATGAAGACTCCTTGGTAGAGGCCGGGGCGCGGGTAATGTCACCAATGGGTTCACCTTGGTACGTGCTTATGTTGGTATAGCGAGATATAGTGATGTTAGCTGTTGTGGGTTAATGTATAACAATGAAAGGCCAGTATTTATTTTTCAAGGCTGATGATCTTGTTAATATCGAAGAGTTTTGAGATTCCCGTAAGATCGTTCAAGATGTTGGTCTCGTAAGTTGAAGGTTAAGGAGAATTTGTGTTAAAATTTAGGGTTTGATACGATGTTTAGACTCTAAGGGCAAGTTGAATAGTGTTTTAGACTTACGAATGCATCGAGATAATCTTAAGTTCGATGAATAGAGGGTTGCTTATTTGGGTTTAGGATGGATTATTTTCATGCATGGTGATAGTGTAATTATGTTCAGAATGGCTTCGAATAAATGTGGGTTTTGGTTAAAGTTGTATGGAATCGGATTGTTGTGTTGTAATAAGTTGTGTTGGGAGAACCATTGGGAATCTTAAAAGGACTTGCTAAAGTTTTAGCACCAACGCTAGTCAGAATTTGGTGGTTGGGAGTGAAAGAGAGTGTTCAGACCTTTGAGGACAGTTTGGTGGTTTGATCCCTAGTAGAGCTTGGTTGTGGTAACAATTTTCTTTTGGAATCGAAGTGGCTTGGCTAGTAGAATTGCTTGATCGTGGATTCACATCTGCTTATGTCGTAGTGGGTCCAAGTAAATGACGTGTTAAGTTCTGTATTAGTTAACCAAGTTGTGAAAGAAGGTTGTATTTTCATGTTAGATGGATGATAGAACATGATTGAGAGGGTTTGTTATTCCTGAACACGTGGGTTATGGTGATTATATATGAGGAAGTGCCTTGTGGTATACCTTGAAGAAGTGTCGCGTTATGGACGCAGATGAGGGTTGAGTTCAAGACTTTGGAAATGCTAGTGTTGGTAGAGAGGTCCGTTCACCGAGTTGTGACTCATCTGATGTGAGTTCAGAGTGCCGATGTATGATAATGCTGTTGAGATTATCGTTGGTTGATCCATCTCCAGGTTTAATATGAGTGTTGTTCTGGACATTGGGAATGTCTTGTTGAGGAGGCTTGTAGAAAGTGGAGAAGTTGTGTTCAGAGTTTTGGTTAGGAAGGTTTTGGCGAACCTAAGAGCCAAATAGACAAATGTCAACGAGAGGTTGGTTGGAGCGTTGGTAGTTGCTCTCCTTCTGTTATCTAAATTTCAGGCACGAAATTTTCTTTTAGGAGGAAAGAGTTGTAACGACCCAGATTTTTGGATGCAAGAGTCAAGTTGACCCGAGGCGTGGGTTTCACGTTTGGGCCGTGATATTGGGCCTTTAGAAGTCTTTTTGGGCTTGATCTTAGTTGTTGGGCTTGTGATGATGGTTTGGGTTTGAGTTAGGAAGAGTTATGGAGGATAGAAAGGTAATAACCTAAATTGGATGTAAAAGAGGGTTATGGATTTTTATTAGTGGTAGAAAAAGGGGTGAGGTGAGATCACCTTGTCCCATAAATTCATTTTTGCTTTGTCTTTCATCTTCATTCATCCAATTCCTTAAGAACCAAGTTAAAAGATAAAATTTTGATCTTTTCATACAAGAATCTCGAATTAGTGCTTGAGGAAAGATTGTTCAGCAGCAGGGGATTTTTATTTTGAGGTAAGCTTTTCTTGGAATAATGGTGGAAGAGGGGTAGCTAGGGTTTTGAAGAAGAAGAAGAAGAATGAGATTGGATCTTTGAGGGCTTCTTCAACAGCTTTAATTCAAGGTTAGTACACTATTAACTCCTATAGTTTCTGGAAATCATGGAATTAAGCTTTGATTTATGAATTGGTTTTTTTGGCTTGGTTATACTTTGAGTGGTTGTTAATGGTAAATCATGAGATTGATGTTGCTATGGTCTAAAATCTATAGTAATCCACCTAATACCTTTACCATAACTTGTATGAGCAATTTGGGGCTTAACCATATAGGTTAAGTAGGATTTTTAGGTGAAATCTGCACCCAGAGTTTAAAATTCGGGCTCATGTGCCGGTATGACTGTTCGAGTACCGGTACGCCTTAGTAAAAAGGGAGACAGGTTGTAAGGGGCGTACCGATATGACCTTTCATGTATCGGTACCCATTGGTCGATTAGAATTCTAGTAGCGTCTTTGTGTATCGGTACGCTTGAGGCGTACCGATACGCACTGTTGCATTGCCTGAGGAAGACTTTGCGTACTGGTACGCGAGGGTAAGGGTATCGGTACGGGTTAGGATCTGTACGAGATGGATAAGTACTGTTAGTGAGTATCGATATGAGGGTTTAGCACATCGGTACGGGTTGTTGTACTAGACCTTTTGAGTCTAAATTGATTATTGTTACCCATGGGGGAGTACCGGTACCTATAGGGGCGTACCGATACCCATATAAGAGTATCGGTACTCGCTGGGCAATCTGCCCAAGAATTTCGAGGGCTCTATAATTCGAGGCAAAGGGCCCTAGGGGTCTGTTAAGGTGTAGAATGAATATTAAAACTGAGAAATGGAGATTTAAACCCCATGTATGAAATAAATGTCTAATGATTCGTTATATATTGGGTAAGCTATGTGAGGTGGTAACCCATAGGGATCCTAGGTGGACCGATTGGTGCCGTGTGTTAATCTGGGAAGGGGTGCCTATAAGGTTATGTCTTATTGAATAATAAGATAAATTAATGATAACGGATAATGTGTACCTTCATAATATACTAATAAATAGATAAGTTCAATAGGGTGGCATAATAACCGATAGAAACTATAAGGTGGATGGTAAGGGTGTTAGAGCTGTGTGTGGTAAGACCCTTGTGTCAAGGTTATGTACTATGTGGTGATTAAGGTCCTTGATAGGTGTTGATGGGATGCCTAGATAGTTAGGTCATCCTTTGTTGTTAGGATTTGGATACCCTAAGTGTGTTGCAACACCTTGAAGAATCCCAAATGTTGGATCCCGATACTTTATGGATACGGGCCTTATTCGAATATGCTTGATGAGAGATTCCGAGCATGGGTGTAGGATCCCCATGCTTTGTGGACGCGGGCCTCATCCCCTTGAGTATAGGATCCCGATGTTTTGTGGACGCGGGCCTTGCTCAGATATAGGCTCCCGATGCTTTCTGGACGCGAGCCTTACTTGTAGTGTAGGATCCTGATGCTTTGTGGACGCGGGCCTCACTCAAGTGTAGGATTCTGATGCTTTTCGGACGCGGACCTCACTTAATGTTGTTGGTGTTATCTTTGTGATGCTATGTAAACGTATAAGGTACTTGTATGAGCTGTGTGCGTGATCATACATTCATAATGCTACGTGTTTAGGCGGTTATGGTAGCACCATTGTTATCTTGCCATGATGTCATACATGTTGCATTACTTTATTTATGATTTGCATGAAGCATGGTTGAGTAGCGGTGTATCCACTGAGCTTTGTTAGCTCAGTGTTTGAAATCGTTGTTCCGTTGCAGGTTAGTAGGCTTGGCTCGTTCTTGGAGGAGCACCATCAGGGAAGTATTCCAGCGCCTCGTCTCTTCAGAGTACAGTATTTAGGTCCTTGGGCTATGTATTCGTAGGAACCTACTGTATATTGTAAATTGTATTCGGATTTTGAAATGATAGAGATAAAGGTTTATAGTGTAATTTTTAAAAGGATCTCCATTGTATATGTTTTCGAATATTTATTGTTTTATTGGATTGTAGTTAAATGGATTTTCATAATAAATTTGTGGATTGGGCTAAACTTGGTCAAAATCTTAATGGTTAGGTTTTACGCCAGGCCCAAATGTAACATCCGGGTCGAGGGTGTTACAGAAAACCTCATTTAAAGCCTTATAAAACACCCAGCGGCTATGCGTACCGATACGTGAAAAACGCGTATCGACTTTGCGTTTCAGTACGCTTTACAACCGTACCGATCCTTGTCCTGTACTGAAACAGGTTTCATCCGTATAAAAACACCGCCCGTTAAACCGTATCGATATGCGGTTAATCGTGTAGATACCTTTTAACCAAAAATGACATTTTTGGGTGCAAGGAACCCAAAAATTTGATCTTAATCGAATATATACATGAGAATGATATGAGATCATCATGTATGAGCATAAATAGATGCATATCCCCCTAACAACATGAATAGATGCATATAGGATCAAAAGCACATGCGCAAAGAGATTAATCATATTCAAGCAACTTTTAAAACACCAAAAGGCTCTAATGTTCAAGAAAGGCTAGTAAGCCCTAACTCTCTCCTAAGAAACCAAAAATTCTCTGTATCTAATGGTTCGGTAAAGATGTTCGCTAATTGGTTTAAGGTGTCTACATACTCTAGAACTACATCATTTTTCAAGACATGGTCTCTAATGAAATGATGACTTATTTCTATGTGTTTGGTTCTAGAATGTTGGATGAGATTCTTAGTGAGACAAATGGCACTAGTATTGTCACACCTAATGGGGATGATATCTACATCAATTCCATAATCTAAGAGTTGTTGCTTTATCCAAAGGACTTAAGCACAACAACTACCTATCGATATGTACTCCACCTCGGTGGTAGATAATGATACACTATTTTGCTTCTTAGAAAACCATGATATGAGCATACTACCTAGGAATTGACATGTACCGGAGGTACTCTTTCTATCTATCTTACAACCCCCATAATCCGCATCCGAAAAGGTATGTAAACTAAGAGAAGAGTCTCTAGGATACCAAAGACCTAAACAAGGTGTGTCTTTAAGGTATCTAAAGATTCTCTTAACGGCTATAAGGTGTGATTCTCTAGGACTAGCTTGAAATCTAGCGCACAAGCAAACACTAAACTTAATATCTAGTCTACTTGCGATAAGATAAAGCAAAGATCCTATCGTTGATCTATAAAGATTTAAATCAACACACTTACCTCCTTCATCTTTGTCAAGCTTTGTAGAAGAACTCATTGGTGTGGCTTGAGGTTTCACATTCTCCAAGCCAAACTTCTTGAGCATGTCCTTGATGAAGTTAGCTTGATTGATGAAGATGCCATCCTTTCTTTATTTGATTTAGAGCCATAAGAAAAATGAGAGCTCCCCTGTCATGTTCATTTCAAACTCACCTTGCATCGACTTAGCAAACTCTTGACAAAGAATTTCATTAGTAGAACCAAAACTTATATCATCTACATAAATTGGTACTACTAATATGTCTTTGTCTTTTCTTTTTATGAAGAGTACAGTATCCACATTTCCTTTATCAAAACCTTTTTCAATTAGAAAATTTGATAAACGTTCATACCAAGCTCTAAGAGCTTGTTTCAAAACATATAAAGCCTTTAAAAGTTTAAAAGCATGGTTTGGGTATTTTGGATCTTCAAAACCGGGTGGTTGTTATACATACACTTCTTCATTTATAAAACCATTTAGAAAAGCACTTTTTACATCCATTTGAAAAAGCTTGAATTCATGATAACATGCAAATGCAAGCAACATCCTAATGGCTTCCATTCTAGCTACGAGTGCATAGGTTTTGTCAAAATCAATTCCTTCTTCTTGAGTGTAACCTTGAGCAACAAGTCTAGCCTTGTTTCTCACTATGTTGCCACTCTCATCTAGTTTGTTTCTTAAAACCCATTTAGTTCCTATTGTAGACTTATTACTAGGCCTGTCAACTAATGTCCACACAATACTTCTCTCAAATTGATTTAAGTCTTCTAGCATAGCCAATATCCAATAATCATCATTTAATGCTTCTTTGATATTTTTAGGCTCTATGCATGAGATAAATGCAACATAATTACATGTATTTCTAAGAGAAGATCTAGTGTTTACCTCTTTGAATGAATCACCCAAAATCTCACCACCTTTGACATAGTTGAACTCCCTTGGGTAGGTGACCTCCTTTTCCTCTAGAGTCATGTCCTTCAAGGCTTCTAGAGTGGTTCATGTTTTGATTGAACTTCATCTACCTTTGATGATTGTCCTCCACCATCATTGGCATAAAAAATTCCTTCATCATCATCATCACAAGAATCCTTCCTCGGAAGGAGGTTATCATTGAAAACCACATATATAGACTCTTCTACTACTAAAGTTCTCTTATTAAATACATGATAGGCTTTAGAATTTAAAGAGTAACCTAGAAAAATAGCTTCATCATTTTGCCTAGATTATCTTTTCCATTGTTTAAAACAAAACATTTACAACCAAATGGATGAAAATAGCTATGTTAGGTTTTTTATTTTTGAAAAGTTCATAAGGAGTTTTCTTTAAAATAGGCCTAATCATTACTCTATTTATAATATAACAAGCAGTATTAGTGGCTTCCGCCCAAAAAAACTTAGGCAAATTGTTTTCACAAAGCATGGTTCTAGCCATTTCTTCTAAAGTTTGATTTTTCCTCTCAACAACTCCATTTTGTTGAGGTGTTCGAGGAGCTAAAAATTATGGCTTATACCATTTGAATTACAAAACTCTTCAAAATCTAGATTTTGAATTCGATTCCATGGTCACTACGAATGTGTGCAATTGAGTAACTAAAATTGTTTTGATTTGTTTTTAAAAATGTGATGAATTTTTCTAAAGCCTCATCCTTGGTACTTAAAAATAGAACCCAAGTATATCTAGAATAGTCATCTACTAAAACAAATGCATATGATTTTCCACCCAAGATCATTGTTCTAATAGGGCCAAAAAGATCTATGTGGATCAATTGCAAAACTCTACTTGTAGAAACATCATTAATATGTTTAAAATAAACTCTTTTATGTTTTCCTTTTCCACAAGCATCACAAATTTTGTCATAAGAAAACTTTATTTTAGGCAAACCTCTTACAATATCATTTGAAACTAATTTTTTTCGAAACACTCATGCTTGCATGCCCTAGTTTTCTATGCCATAACCATGAATCATGCCCATCTTTAGCTATAAAACATGCATTTGAAATATGAACGCCATCTAAATGCACCATGTATATGTTTCCTATTTGATGACCAATAAGCACAATTCTGTTGGTTTCGATGTTTATAATTTTGTAACCATATAAATCAAAATCACAATGAAACCTTTATCACAATGTTGGCTTATACTTAACAAATTATGCTTAAGACCATTGACATATAAGACATTTTCAATAAGTAGAGAAGAGTAATTACCAATGAAACCAATTCCTTTAATGTGGCCTTTGGAGTTGTCACCAAATGTCACTACTACTCATCTCCTTAGATTTAGTTCTGAGAATCTACTCTTGTCTTCAGTCATGTGTCTTGAGCATCCAGTATCAAGGTACCACGAATTTGCACTTGAAGCTTTGGCCTTGTAGCAATGCTCCCCTACAAACAAAGAATTATGTCTTGATTTTTGGTACCTAAATCATTTTGGGTCCATGAGAATTATCTCCCAAAAACTTGGTTCCCTTGGGAATCCAAGAAGCAATAGCCTTTAGATTGTTAGAAGTGACAAGTTCCTTAGGAACCCAAACAGTCATAATCCTCTTACCTTTAGAAGGCATTTGGAAGCCTATTTGTTTGTACTTGTTAAAGTTTCTTTTCACATAATTGGGTTTTGAATAATTCCCTTTTTCAAAACGGTTATTCCCAACTTTGCTCAAAGAAGCTTTAATATAACCAACTTCCTTTTGGTGATCATCATGAACTTTAAAAAGAAGGTTATTTAAATTTTGATTTTTCTTTTCAAAATCATTTTGTTTGGCTTGTAAATCCAAAACCTTCTTTTCAAGTTCCGAATTAGCTTTGGACAAAGAATTATTTTGATTTTTCAAATTGAAAATTATTTTCTTGTTTTTCAAATGTGATTCTTTGTATTTCAAAACTAATTCGTCATAAACCTCTTGCAACTCATTGTATTCATCATATAATTCATCATAAGTAAGCCCATTAGATGAGTTGAAGGTTACCTTAGGATCCTCTTCAAAGGCCATGAGGCAAAGGTTTGTAACTTCTTGCTCCTCATCACTGGAAGACTCTGTATTGCTCCAAGTGGCTACATGGGCCTTGTGCTTCTTTTTCTTCTTGAAGCCTTTCTTCTTGAGTTGGGGATAATCCATCTTGATGTGTCCCGGCTTATTGCATTCATAGCACATTATAGGATCCTTCTCTTCTTCCTTGTTCTTGTTCTTAAAATGCCTTCTTCGATGAAACTTTCTTCCCCGGTTAGATTTCATGAACCGAGTGAATCTTTTGGCTAACATAGCCAATTCTTCATCTTCTTCCTCGCTAGAATCACTCTCATCTTGTAAAGCTTTGAAAGTAATTATAATATTCTTCTTCTTATCTATTTCCTTCTTCTCGATCTTCATCTCTTCCTTCTTCTTTTCTTCTTCTCTTTCTTTCTTCATTATCTCATGAGTGAGAAGAGACCCAATGAGAGCATCGAGCTTCAAAGTCTTGAGATCATTTGCTTTGATGATGGCGGTTCTCTTACCATCCTAAGACTCGAGAAAAGAATAGATGAGCTTTCGAACAAGCTTTTCCTTTGGAATGACTTCTCTAAGTTCTTTTAGACCATTGACTATGATGAAGAATCGATCAAACATCTTTGAAATATCTTCATCTGACTCTATCTTGAAGTTCTCATAGCTTAGATTTAGGAGTCCAATCTTGGTATCCTTTACCTCGTTGGTGCCTTCGTACGTAACTTCTAGCTTATCTCATATTTCTTTCGCACTTGTGCAATAAGACATCTTTGAGTACTCATCCGGTCCAAGTAAGCAAAAGAGCATATGCATAGCTTTGTCATTGATTTGTAGCTTCTTCCGATCTTCATCGGTCATCTCATGCTTGGACTTTGGAACGAGCCTGTCACATTCTCTCTTCATCGAAATAGCTGGTCCATCTTCTACTACATCCCAAAAGAGGTAGTCGTAGGATTTGATGAAGAGCCTCATACGATTCTTTCAATAGGGATAGTTATCCCCATTGAAATAAGGAGGTTTGGTGATGGATTAAGAATCGTAAAGGTTGTTGTCGGAAGTAGATGCCGTGCTTTGATCTTCTATTGATTGAATCACCTCTAGGATCGCCTCAACGATGGTTAGACCTTCGATTGAGTGTAGCTCTGATACCAATTGTTGGGATGATCAATCAATGGAGAAAGTGGCCAAGAGGGGGTGAATTGGCAATTTAAAAATTTGGAAGTAAGTTGGAAAAATAAAAGCAATGGGACACAAGGATTTATAGTGGTTCAACCTTCTAACAAGGTTTACGTCCACTACCTTAACTTCTTACTAAGGATTTCAACAAATTCACTAAAGAATTCTTCCCCTTTTCTAGGCTTAGAAGGCAACATTTACAAGATCAAAGCTTTCTACCCAAAGCTTTGACATTCTCACTCTTTTACAAATAAAGAAATTTTGCAAATGAAATGAATCCTCTCAAAGGTAATAATTTGCCCAATTACAAGATCACTCAACCCAATCTTGAAAATAGATAATACAAATTTGCTCACTCAAGTAGGTTACAAAAGATTTGACTCTAATAGGCTTTATGTGTTGGATTTTTGCTTGAAGGCTTGTAAGTTGATCAATAGTTGTTACTGTAGCTTTGGAGACTTTAATTTATACCCATTCATTGATTTCTAACCGTTTAGGTGGTAGAGGAATTGAATATAGCCGTTGGAGAGCTATTTTTCCGCAATAAATACAGCCTGCCAGCCTACCGTATCGATACACGTGATTGCCGTATTGGTACCTGACACACAGAAATATAACCTTTTTACGAAGACGTATCAATACGCGGGAAGGGCGTATCGGTACGGTATGTCAAAAATTACAAAGGCGTACCAGAATGGTATCGTTATATCAATACGGGGCTTACTCACTAGAATCTTTATTGTTCGAGAAATAAAACCGTATCGATATGCCTATGAGCGTATCGGTATGCTACAACCGATTTTTAAAGTTTGGGATTCCAATAAACTGACAAGGTAACGGTCAAGTTTTAAATGCAAAAGATTTGGAAAATCTAACACCCCGTATCGATACGGGTAGCAACTGTATTGATACTCGTATAGCTGTTATCTCCCAAGTTGAATGGCGTATCGAAACAGATTCTTAGCGTATCAAAACACCGTACCGAAACGGGCACAAGTCGTATCGGTACGCAATAGCCATTTGCGTAAAATAAATTCCAGTAGCTAAAAACCGTATCGATACAGTACAAGGTGTATCGATACGCCTAGACAAATTTCGACTATTTGAGTACAAAAACACTTAGAAAATATCTGGGGTTTTAGTTTTTGATTGAGAAACACTTTTAAGTTCGATCCTTGTCATTTCGTGAGTATTTTTTAAAAATTTATCTTCTTTTGCAAAATAGTCCTTGAAAATACTTGTTATATCAAAACCAAATATTAGTTCTACAATCTTATTATTATATTATTGTTGGTCATATTATATGTATATATGTATATATTATTATCCTTATTAATTATTGTTGATGGTATTATTATTGAATTATTTATTACGGTTATATGTTATAAAAAATCAAAACAAAAAATATTATTATCTATTATTATTGTTAGTATTTATTATATTATTTATTATCATATTTTATTAGTTATATTATTTATATTATTGCTATTGTTACTATTGTTATTATTATTATTTTATTATATGATATTGTTGAAACAGATAAATAAAATAAACCAATAAAATAAGCCCAATATATTATTTAACGTCCAAGTTACAATCTTAAAAACCCAAAGGATTATTATTATTACATGGCCCGTTCGGCCCAAACCTAAATTAAAACTAAGCCCTAATCATCTTATTACATCAGAGACCCTAATCTCTTCTATCTTCTGCGCAGCTGCCCCACAACCATTAGATCCAAATTGGATCTAACAGTTCAGAGATAAAGCGGATTAGCTTCTTGGATCCTCACGCACCCATGCGCTCATCTTCCCACGTGCCACGCAATTGGTCCCCTCACCTTCTTCGATAGCCACAACACTCTCTGTCTCGTCCCCCAATGTCCTCCTACGTCCACCTCGCATGCAAACACAAAAAATATTAGAAATGGCATATATGATGGGCTTGAATGCAAACAAAAACACAAGGAGTGCGACCAAATTTCAAAGAATGGCAGCCAATTTCAGAGAATTTCAGTGCAACACATGAATACATCCAAATGTACTATTTTCTTATTTTCTTTTTTTAATATGTAATTCTTGGGTATAAATCAAACCCAACATCACATGTAAACGCCATTATGAGATTTTGATATCAATACAAGAAAAAAATACAACGATTTCTGAGGTATCTTTCTTCCAATTTTTCATTGCATGCAAATAAAAAATAGAGTTAGAATTGGTTCTTTTACCTCTCGGGCAGCCTTTGCCGAGGATAAGCTCTGCGATTCCTTCGAGGATCTGATGGAGTGAGTCGGCTTAATACAAAAATAGTTTTCAGCTACTGTTTTGAGTTTTCAAGAGGATTTTGTTTCTTTTTCGCAGATTCAACCTCAGATCTGATTTTAAAACAGAAAAAAAAGATTATTTGTGGGGTTTTTTAGGTCAACGGCGCCGGCTAGCGGAGACTGGCATGGTATTTTATGGCGGCCGAAGCGGCCAAACCCTTTACCTTTCTGATTTTAATTTCAAATGAAGCAAAGGTTTTAAGAGGATTTCTAAAAGAATTTTTAAAAAATGAAAAAAGAGCCAGATTGTATTTTAAAATTTGTTTTATACCGGGCCTCGTTTTAAAAATGAGTTATTTCCAATTTAAAACCCCCGCCCTTTTGGTTTTACCCCTAGGCCCTTCTGCTTCTTTAAATCACCTCTGTAGTCCCTGTGAGTTTCGGGGTGTTTTCAATTTAGTCCTCCTATTCAATTTAAATCCGTTTTAAAAGGGATTGATACCTCATTTGGCCCCTAAAATTTTATTTTTATTTTGATTTGGGTCCTTTTCAGTGGTAAAATCCCACGTTTAGTCACTGTTTTGTGTGTTTAGTTCTTTTTCCTTTTTCTTGCATTCATATTTAATTTCATCTTTTTAATTTATTTATTTGTTAATTTCCCTCTTTTTTATATTTGATTGTTTTATTATATTCAAATGTAGCTTGTTTAGTTTATGTTTAGTAGTAAGCCTTTTAGGTCTAGAAATTTAATTTAGTTAATTTAAATTATGCCCTTGGCTTATTAGGGTGTAAGTTTAAATTAATTAAATTAAATTTTGGGTTTAGATTGGTTGAAACCTTTAGATAGCTTATTGTTTGAATTAATTTAAATTTGTCCTTGGCTTATTTGGATGAATGTTAAAGTAATTAAATTAATTCACCATCTCTTAATTATTTTTAGGATAACATTGACACTTGACATAGAGGAATGCTTAATTAAAATCATATTTTTTAATTCGATTCATTTTAAATAGTATCCCTAGCTTAATGGGATGCTAGTTTAAAAGTAATCAAATTAATTATTTTGATTCAAGATAATTCATGAGATATTAGATGTTTCTAGGTTTTAATTAATTTATGTTTAATATTAGAATAACCTAGTTAAAATTAAATCATTAATTTAATTTTCCATAATTTGGGCCTCTTAGGTTAGGACTTTAGTGGGACTAGGGTTTTTATTTCAAGTTTTTCCTTGTCATGCATTTTAATTGACATTCATATGACTTTAATATTTTAATGGGACGTGTATTTAATTAATTAACTTAAATCCTAAAAATAAGGTATTTATTAATTTCGATATTTGTGTCGTAACAGTCCTGACTCAATGGATGTTGACCAAATATTTGAATTAATTCTTACAGTCTGAAGGTAAATTTTAATTTGAAATAAAATTTGACAAGTCATGACATCATATCTAAATATTTGCATCATGCATAAAGGTGATGTAAGAAATTCGAACAGTAAATTAACACGGCAGTCATGCTTATTCGATGTCGGTTTAATCTATGGTCCAATGTATCGTTACCCTTATTAATTAAATGACTAATTAATTCAAACCCACCGACTTGATAAAGCCCATTTAATTAAAGTATGTATCCAATTAAGACCATTTAATTTAATTTAATTTAAATTTCAATAATTTCCATCAATTAAGAGCATCGTATATTTTGGTACCGATTTCCGGGCGTGATAGGGGTGCTAATCCTTCCCACACGTAACCAACTCCTAAACCCATTTTTAAATAAATCTTTGGTTTTACGGTGTCCGGCCTACCTAAGTGGCCGGTGGCGACTCCCTCACTTTATTTTCAACAACCAACCTTTCATTTCCAAATACCAAACCCCTTTTATTTTTAAAAACACGATAAAGTTTCCCCATTTTTCAAAAAAACCTTTTTTATTACCTAAAGATGTTACATTCCTAAGATAAATGTCAGGATTAGAATCCATACAAGATGAGGATAACATCAGCATTGTTGGTCATTCGACCAATTAGTGGATCTCAAAATAGAGAGGTATTACATTACCGAAACAAGTACCGACATTCAAACCTATATAAGATGAAGCAACATGAGCATCCTTGGTCATTCGGCTCAGACAACCAATAAGATCATGATACATGACAAACACATCATCGACGACATGAGTTATACAGACATATGATGCTTTCTTAGTTGTTAACATAACCAGCTTTTCTTTTTAACTCCAATACGCATAGCCAGAATGAGCATAACAGCTAGTTCCCGCACCTATACGCCTACCCACGTACCGATACGGAAAGCTACAGAACTGCATTTATTGCGAGAAAATAAAGCCTCCAACGGCTCTAATTCAATCTCAATGGTCTTTAACGGCTAGGAACTCAATTGGGACTATAAAAGGACCCTTCAAGCTTCAGTAACAACTAATGAAACAATTGTCAACAACATTATGATACCAAAATTGTCTTAGGGCTTTAAATTTCCATTCTTTGTATAGACAACAGTTGTGAGCCTAAATTGTTATATTTGCTCAAGTGTCTAGGCCCAATGGGCGTAGGACCCAACCTAAGGGGTTGCCTTAGGTCTATAAGAAATTACTCGAGCCGAAGCGTCAGAACCTACCCAAGGGTCGACCTTGGATCCATAAGGAATTACCAGCTGGATCAGGGCTGAACCTGTAAAGACTTCATAACATATCCCCAATAATATACCCCAAATAAAATAACAGTGTTCATACAACATTTATCAATATCAGAAATCATGTGATAGACATGTCTTTTAGCAGAAAATAGTAACCAAAGATCATGCTTACAAGTCAGACATATGGGTATAATTTCATACCAGATAAGATAATCATATACATTCAATCTGATAAAAAAATCATGTTTTCAAAATAGAAAATGTATTCAAATCATGAAAATTTATTCTTGCTTTTAATCAGAGAAAATACTCATGTGCACATGATCATTTCAAAAATTATATTTAAAACAGTAATTTAGCACACAAGGAACACACCTCAAAATGCTGGTCAGAAAGGCCTACTAGACACTTGCCTCGCTACGCTCCGCAGCGGTGCTAGATCCTAGATCATAATAGAACAAGGTTACAATAGAGGAATAAATTTTATCTTAATAATTTTACTGGGTTTCTAAGATCATATTAGTAACTATGGGTGCGCGCTGGTGAGCGAACCGAGAAGAGCCAGGCTGAGCAGACGAACGGTCGGGCGAGTTTCGAGTACCTTTAAATACACAAAAATTCATATTAGTCATTTATTCAATAACAATACTTTAGAATGAACAATTTAAAACTTATGCATGTTCAGTTTGAGGTCAGATTTAGAGGCCTTTGGGTTAGAATTTCACGAAATGTGCTTCATAAACAGACTCAGGACGTTAAAAAACGTAAAATTTTAATTTTTATAAATTTTGAATTTTCGATCAAAGTCAATGCTGACATCAGCATGATGTCAACGATCAAAGTCAATGGTCAAAGTAAACGGTCAGAGTCAACTGAATTGGCTTGGATGGGTTGACTCAGACGAGTTAACTCGGACGGGTTGACTCGGTCGAGTATAACAGGTCGGGTTCGAAACAGTTCAGGTTAGTTTGGATCGGGTCAGGCTGGTTCGGGTTAGACCGGGTTGAATCAGACTGATTTACGGGCAAATTGGTCACGGTGGTCAAAAATTGCACCGGCCGACAAGTGGAGCTCACGCACAGCCCTACACGGTCGAAAAATGTCCCAAAATGCATATTTTAACCGGATTTAACACCTACAACAATATTATACTCCAGATTCAAAACAAAATCACCGAAAAACAACTCGAGGCTTACCTAACTTACCAAAATTGTCGAACGCCGGTGAGAGATCGAACGTTGTCGGTTGGTTGATCGAAGGCCAGGGTCGGACTTGCCTCAATAAGGGGAAGGCGATGATGCCACTGACTTCTCCAACGAACGGCGGAAACGACCGGTAAATACCAAAAACTACGACAAAACCCCTAGGTTCGACGAACCTTCCAGCTTGATTTTTCGGCGAATGGGACGGCCAACTAACGATTAGATAAGGGGGGTTTTGTTCGGGCTTGTCCAGCGATCAAAAGCATGCCGGCGGTGACGCACACGGCCCAGCGGTGAGATAGATCGGAAGACGGCTGATTTGGGGTAGATGAGAGGAAAATTTATGATTTTCTGGAAGCTTTGGTTCGAATAAAAAAATAGAAGATGAAAAGGTTAATCAGGTTTTATTATTTGTAGGACACTAAACCATATACGCTTATTATTTTATTTCGGAAATCCATAACACAAATGAGCCTTGGCTCAAATGGTTCACTTACCTTATAATGACAAATCTCTGCAATATATGATTTAGATTAGGTAACTAATGGATTATATACATATATATATATATATGTTGAATTTTTTTTTTCAAAATTTATATTCTATGATTATTCATTAATTTTATTTTTTTATACCAATATTATTACTTTTTACTCCTATATATACACACAATTGTTTATAGTACATTTTGTGCAACATATAAATTTTTTTTATGTAATTTATTTTAGAAACTATATATATCATCATACTTTAAATGGGTTACAAAATAGTAGTAGTTATCAATGAAACTAACCCTGTTGGAGTAATTACAAAATAGAAAGGAATATTGTAGTAATAATAATTAGAATTATACATGAAAATTGTGTTGAGAGGAAATAAAACTGATCTAATCATGCTAATTAACGCAACGGAAAAATAATCCTACAAAAATTTTCAAGATATCATACTATCATATTAACGTACAACAGAGAAAATCAAAAGGGTTACCTTAATCTTTAATTCAGTAGTCATGTTGTGCTGAGGTGCTGCCTTTTTGAAAGACGATCGCCCTCTACAAGTATCTACACGCAAATGAACGATGAACGGCTATCGGAATGCTAGTTCCTCTCAGATTTTGAAAATAGAGACTTTGTGGTTTCTGGTGGCTAGTCGAAAAACTCAAGTGAACAAAAAACCTTGGCATATATATATATATATTTGACTTGATTAGGGTTAGATTGAGTTTAGTATTATAATTTAATTAAAACTCTTTTAAATAAATTATAATTTAAAATAAATTCTGTAAAACAAATATTTGATTTTGATATAACAAGTATTTTGAAGGACTATTTTTCAAAATAAGATAAATTTTTAAGTACCCAAAACTACTCACAAAATGACAAGGATTCGAACTTTAAAATGTTTCTCAATCAAAACTAAAACCCCAAATATTTTCTAAGTGTTTTTTCTACTCAAATAGCCAAGTTTTGCCTAAGCGTATCGGTACACTATGTACTGTATCGATACGGTCTCTCGCTACTGTAATTTGTTTTTAAGAAAATGGCTATCACGTACCGATATGGTTTATGACCGTTCTGGTATGGTGTTTTAGTACAATATGTTACCGTTTTGATACGCCACGTAAGCTGGGAGATAACGGCTATATGAGTATCGATACGGTTGTTCCCGTATCGATACGGGGTGATAGATTTTCCAAATCTTTGCATTTAAAACTTGACCGTTGCCTTGTCAGTTTATTGGAATCCCAAACTTTAAAAATTAGTTATAGCGTACCGTTATGGCGATACCATTCTGGTACGCCTGTGTAATTTTTGTCTTACTGTACTGATACGCCTCTCTCGTCTATCGATACGCCTTTGTACAATGGTTATATTTTTATGTGTCAGGTACCGATACTACAAGCTCGTGTACCAATACGGTAGGTTGGCAGACATCATTTATTGCAGGAAATCAGCTCTCCAATGGCTCTATTCAATTTCCCAACCACCCAAATGGTTAGAAATCAATAAAGGGGTTTAAATAAAAGTCTCCAAAGCTACTACAACAACTATTGATCATCTTACAAGCCTTCAAGCAAAAATCCAACATTTATGCCTATTAGAGTCAAATCTTTTGTAAACTCACTTGAGTGAGCAAAAATTTGTATTATTTATTTTCAAATTTGGGTTGAGTGATCTTGTAATTGAGCAAATTCTATCTTGTGAGGATTTTATTCATTTGCCAAAATTTCATCCTTGTAAAAGAGTGAGTCTTTCAAAGCTTGGGTAGAAAGCTTTGAAGTTGTAGTGGTTGCCTCCTAAGCATAGAAAAGGGGAAGAATTCTTAGTGAATTTGTTGAAATCCTTATTAGGAAGCTAAGGTAGTGGATGTAAACCTTGTTAGAAGGTTGAACCACTATAAATCCTTGTGTCCCATTGTCTACATTTTTCAAATTGCTTCCAAATTTTTAAATTGTCAATTCACCCCCTCTTGGCCACTTTCTCCATTGATTGATCATCCTAACAAATTATTTTATCTTATAAGAAATTTAAATCCAACCAAATCTAGATAATGTTATTTATTTAATAATATTATTTATTTAAAATAAATAAATAATATATTCTAAAATAGATTCCGTATCTAATAAGGAATTTAAATCCAACCAAATCTAGATAATAAGATTATTTAATAATATTATTTATTTATATTATTTTTTAAAAAAAATATTGAAACAAATAAAATATTCTATCACAAGAATACAAATTTAACTTCTTTAAATTCGAATAAATAATCTCTAAAAATATAATTTAAAATAATCTCTTTATCTTAAATTTATTATTGAGAGTAATAACCACAATCATTCTTATCCATTCTTAGTGTGTGACCCTATAGGTTCAATTAACGTTGGCAGTAGATAAAATGACATTTTACTCTACAAGTCATAAGTGGCCTCTAGCAAGACATTATGACTACCCAAGTTAAATGAAAAGCTCATAATCCGAGACAATATTAATTCAGTTTATGTCATAATCCTTTTATCTCAGGATATCTTGATTGAATATAAGACATGGAAAATGTTAACCTTGTATCGTTCTATCTTTAGTTTCTTGATGCCCAATTGAACTGACTAAACAAATGACACTGATATCTATTAACTCATTTGAGCACGGCCATGCATTTCTCAGTCTCAATCATCGAGAGGCCTATAGATATCTCTTATGTTAAGAGGGATAAATTCCATCTTAATCACCCGCATCTCACTACATGATTCTTTATTATGTTCAAGCATAACCTTTATAATCGTCTGATTAAAGACGATGTTTGACTATGTCAAAATATAATAATCATCATGTTGGAACCGTAGCAATTTTAGGTCTAAGGATTTAATGTCACAACTGTTGAAGATTAATATATAACTTTAATCCATGAATTAATCTCAAAACGAGTCAATCCTAATATTTGTTCTCAACAAATACATACATGAATTTGATTTGAATCTCATTCACATATTCATCTTATGAATATCTATCAAACTTCATACCAATCTTATCTTATTATTGTTCCCACAATAATAAATGATTAGGGATATTTAGAATAATTAATAATACTCAAGGATACAAAAACATGCAAATTTATTATGATAATAAATTCAATAATCAAAATATCATGTTCATACAATAGGCCCTAGGGCACTATAACTAACAAATTGGATATAATAGGAAACAAAAAAGCAATGCTCTTCAATGAAGATGTTCATGAGAATGTAACTAAGATCATGTGAGCCAACTTTAAATTGATTATATACTAAAGAAAATCCGTATGTTCCATGGTGTAGTGGTTAGCACTCGGGACTTTGAATCCAGAAACTTGGTTTCGACTCTTGGGGGACCTGCATATTTGCCCCTTTCTTTTTTCCCAGTCTTTATCTTTATGCCCTCTTCATGTAGATCTGGAAACATAATTGCAGAACATGTCAAGTAATGGAAGTTTTTTCTCTCCAATTTTCTCCCCATATCTTGGCCTCGGCTGACGGCTCGTTCTCTTTCGAAATCCGTGTCTAACATCCCGGTTGTTTCCTTCAGAGAGCTGGTGTTCTCGGACCTTTTCAAACTATCCCTTTTAGCTTCATCTGAGTTATATGGATGGGGATTGAAGTAACCAGAGTAATCACCATATCATTAACAAAGGGTCTAAAATTTGCATTTTCTTCGATGCACGTCGCGGCCACCTCAAGAGCCTTCTGCAATTTGGATTCCGCAAAGTGACGTCCTCTCAGTAGTGGTCCTGCTAAGTTTGTAACGTTTTATTCCGTCTTTAGACATCGGCCGTACCTACAAAAGATTCAAATACATGTATTGGTCAGAAAACACATTGCTGGGAAGTATCTTCAACAGGGAGATAATTGAAGTCCATGCAATCTTCATCATGAGTACTGCAGAAATATGCAAATTCTGCTTTATGCCTAATTGCATTTATGTAATCGTCGTAGTTAGAAGAAAAAACTATCTTGTTTGTTATGGAAGTACTAAATGCCAAGTAAAATGACATTTCTTTGAGAAGCAACCATGAAGTAAAACAGTTCCCGCCAAACCGATAATATACATAATGTGAAGTATTATCCGATCACGAGCACGAGTATCATCGAAAGCTTTACGTCCGTCCAGTTATCAACTCCCTGCTGCATGTACTCGTAGACAAATAGGTATCGGTCCCCTTCAGCACAATAACCATAATGCATGCGAATAAGAAGCAAACATGGGGGGAAATGTTGCAGGCAGGAAATTAAACAGGCACAGAAGAATGTACCTGACCACTCTGAGCCCTATTGGCAGGAATAGTCTTCTCTCTTGGAGCCGATAGTTCTCGTCTTACGGGTTACGGCTGCACCGGTATAGTTAGATTGCCGGAATCAACTATATGATGCCACTTTGTTTAACATGAAGCTTCATATATCATTTAGAAAGGGAAACAAAGTATTGCCAAAACTTCATCCCAACTAAGCCTTAAATCTTGGTTCAGCTAATCAACTACAAGTGAGCCTCTATTCCATGAAAAAACCTGGTTGGATTGTTGGAAAATGCTTAAGTCTTGTAACCCATATTGGGTGGGAAAGTACCTTGAGTTTGGTTTATATAGAGGCTTTTATAGCCTTTCTTGTTGAAGAGTAGTAGACAAGGCCCTGCATGCACGCTGCCCAGCCCAGCTTGTGTTCGTGGAAAATTTGAAAGAATTATTTTGTATAAACATAAAAATTAAGTAATTGAGGGATAATTATGAATTTTTATCAGGATTATTGAGCCAATTGACAAATTTTATTGGCACGTTTTTTAGTTGTCTTTACAGCTATCCTTATCCTTATCTTTTAAATAAATATCAGTGTTCAAAACGTGTTGAATCTTCCAGATTCATTCCTCACTGAGCAGATATTTTTGAAACGTTTTTAAAATGTGTTTTAAATGGGTTAAATACAGAATTGAAATCAGTCTTATCTTCAAAGGGATTTTACGATCTTAACCTTGTATTTCAACTATAAATAAGAGCTTTCTTAGCTCATTTTATTCATCCGAAAAACAAAACACTTTCTTCTTATCACGCTTGCTCAGCTTACTACTTTTCAAACTTTTGTTTTTATGAATTCTAAAAAAGAAAAGAGCAATACCACCGTTCTCCACTCTAAAGCTTGCGTGTACAAACTTTAGAGCATCTGTGTTAACCTCGGGGGACAATCCGCCTGTAGCAACAACTACATTGGTTGGGGTGAAATTTGTTTCTAAGGCAGTGGTGTTTACCACGATACGGTTCAAGTTACATTCCGGTTGTATTTTCTTAATTCCTAGTCAGTGCTAACGCGCCCTATTTTGCAGTTATTACTACCAACAAGTTTAACAAGTTCCGAAACGAACTAGTCCCTCTGCTGACAGAAGTTCTTTTAGTGAATGTATATTTGTGTTTCTCGAATGCGTGATGTCCAATTTATTCAGGTTCAAATCGACTCAAATCGCCAATCGACTCAAACGAATTAGTCCCTCCATTCCATATTTGTTTTGATGGTTTTAATGTTTCTTCCAACAAAAGAATATAAAGTTGACTTACAATGTATACATTTATTAGTTGATCTTAGGAATGGAGAAATAATTTTATGTTAGACAGCAAGATTTTTATACTTAATAAAATATATAAGAATTTATCATCGAGGGTTAGTTCAAGTAGTAAACAACTTGGTATCGTTTATGCAGGTTTCGAGTTTGAAGCATTATGTATGCAGAAAATCTCCTCTGGGAGAAATGCGTAACAAAACCAGGTGTAAGACACGGGTCGATTTGAATTAATCAAAGCAAAAGCTTGATTTAAAATAAGATTAAATCATTAATATAAAATAAGATAATTCTAAAATATATATAATTTAAAATTTTCAACGAATGCGATTATCTCCTAACATCCTTTCGGTCTATCTTCATTAACATGTACATTCAGTCACTTGTACATAGAGATGGCAAACGGGCGGGGCGGGGTGAGGATACCCCTATCCCCATATCCACCTAAAATTTTTATATCCACCACCTACCCACCACCCACGGTGGATACAGTTTTCAAATCCACACCCGCCCACGTGGGTACATTCTCAAATCCATCCCCACACCCACTACCCAATTGGACATCCACCATCTAACCCGTATTCGCCTACAAGCAACCACTAATATCGAATTATGTAAAAATAAATCCTTTACTTCTGTAAAGAAGAGTACAACTTCGCATACTTTATTAATTGATCAAGTGTATATATCTAATACACTTACACTAGTATAAATTTAACTACAGCTAACTGACTAACGATTGCTAACTTAACTAAAGCACATTTTTACCGGTATAAATTCTACTTAACTACAGCTAACTAATTAACTATAGCTAACTTAACTAAAGCATATTTACACTAATATAAATTCTAATTAACCGCACATATTACAAAATTACAACTGGATTAATTTAAGCTCGATCTTAAACAATGAATACAAGCTTGATTATAAACCATCATTTTTTCAAACTAAATTAATTGATTCAAAGTCTACAAACTTAAGGATTAACGTAGATTTTAAAACAAACCAATATCTTAGTACATACAACACCATAATAAAAGGCATAATCAAAGTCTACAAACATAAATGGTCCAAAATTAATATGGTAGGTAGTTAGTGGGCGGGCGGATGCGAGGCGGGCGGATGCGAGGCGGGCGGATGCGAGGCGGATACGGTGTGGGTAAGGTCTTAAACCCATTACCTACCACTACCCACGACCGATATAACTTTTTACATCCACACCCGCCCACTACCCACCAAACTCATACCTATCCCCACCCCAACTAAGGCGGATATGGTGCGAAATCTGTGAAACTATACCCGTCTGTCATCCCTACTTGTACAACACATTCATATGCAACAACGTACCATTTATCAAAAATATATTTTATAATATTTTAAAAAAGAAATTTTTACTCAAATATAATTTTAAGATTTTTTATGAAATAAAATAAATCTATTTTACTAATTTTAAAAAATATCTATGGAATAAAATAAACCTAAACCTATTTTATTTATCTCAGTATATTTTTCTTAAATTTTATATTTACTTCTTCATTGTATATATTTCTCAAAAGAAAAAAAAAACAAATCCCCCATTTCAAACAAACAAAACGCATAAGTTTTCGTATTTGTTTATTTTCGTTCTTAAAAAAAATCAAAATTCCGATTCAACTTATGAAATCAAATCAAATCAAATCAGACCCAAACCTTCAGTTTTAAAAACCCTCCCCATCTCTCTCCATCTCACTCTCTGCAAAAATAATTTCCCCTGAAAACGTTCGCTTTCCCTACACACTGTTCAGCTATCTGATCTCTCTCTACGTCGCCGTTTTCCAGAACCTTAAGCGCCGCCGTTTGCTCGCTTTGATCTCCGCCCTTTAGATTCTATCAATTTTTCGTAGTCTTTGATGGCTGACCGGAAACTCGATCTACCTGATGATCTGTTACCCTCCAAAATCGGCTCTGACCACTCCTCCAAAGGTATTCAATACATTCCTTTTTATCTCCGTTTAAGTTTTCCTTATTTCAGTTATTATCCTACAGCTTTATAATTTTTGCATTCCGATCGTATTGGTTTACCATTTCAATTCAATCTGCACGTTTGGCTTAAAATTTATTTTTTTCGCAAAATTTTTCCTCATTTGAGTTTGATTAGATTGATTTATTAATTCTAGATTTCTGATTTCGTTAATGATTCCCGTAAGACCTCGTTTAATGGTTCTTTCCATAAAAGAGAAAGAAAAGGAATTCCATGATTGTTTGTATGTAGAACTGTATAAGCTCAAATCATTCCATTCAAATGCAGTGGAGGTTAGAGAAAAGTTCGGACTTTTTTAATGGAAGGAAAACCACTTCAGTTGCTTCTCATAATTATTGGCAAATTTGAACTGTTGACCCTGAAGTTGATATATACTAGTAGAGTATGTTTTTCTCTATTATATGGGAAGATTATTATTGGTAGTTCAATCTCAAAGCAATTGATCTTTTAGATAATCATTGAAAACAAGCTTGAAGCATGAGGTTAGAAAGTTTCTGCCATTTTCATCTATGTATTTTCTTAGTTTCTGTTATTGTTATGTGAAGGTTGGGATGGGAACTTGGAGGAGAAAGGACTCACCAGGTTACTGGACGACACCAAAGGTAGTAATTTTTTCCTTATGTTGAATCTTTGTATTTTAAAAATCATGTGCAGCTCTTTTCTTGTAAAGGTTTTACTCTCATTTTTTTTTCTGTGTGACCAATAGATCAACCAACCTCTGAGAGCAGCATGCCTCTATCCCCACAATGGCTTTTCTCTAAAGTGGCTGATGCTAAGATGTTACCTGCCGGAGTGTCTGCGGTATGGAACTTTCATTTCTGTCTAGTAAATGTTTTTAGGGTACTGGTCGCCATATGAGGGTTTAATTTGTTCGTTTCTAGTTTCATTTACCCTTTTGAAGTGGGAGTATGGGGAAATAGTGAATCTGATTACATAAAAAATAGTTTGATTAGATTTGGTTTGTATTGTTTTTGTGCTATAATTTCTATTCTCCTTAACAGGATGCAAGAGCCGCAGATTTGCCCCATGGAGCCTCTGGTGATCCCAAGCTGAAAGATAGTTGGCATTTAGATGGTTCTCAGGACAAGAAAGAATGGAGGAGGGCTGCACCCGATCTTGAAAGCAGTCGCCACTGGCCTGAAGAGGAGAGAGAAACTAGCTTACTTGGACGAAGAGATCGCAGAAAAGAAGACCGTCGTGTTGATATTTCTTCAACAATGGATGTTCCTGAAACTAGGACCTTGTTGTCTTCAGAGCGACGACAAGATGTTAATAGTCGTGGTTCAGGGCTTGAATCTCGAAGAGAAAACAAGTGGTCTTCAAGATGGGGTCTTGAAGACAAAGAAAAGGATTCTCGAAATGAGAAGAGAACAGATAATAAGAAGGAAGATGCCTCTTCCGAGAAACAAGCGCTTGCTACTGGGGGACGCTTAGCTTCCGAGCGTGAGAATGATTCTCGTGATAAATGGAGGCCACGCCATCGTTTGGAAGTTCATGCTAGTGGGTCTGCTTCTTACCGCAGTGCTCCAGGATTCAGTTTGGAGAGGGGACGAGTGGAGAGATCGAATGTGGGTTTTGCAGCAGGACGAGGGAAACCACAATCTGTTTCTGTTATTGGAGCTCTTCCTGTGGATAAAGTCAAGACCTTTAATGCATATTGCTACCCAAGAGGAAAACTCCTTGACATTTACCGCAAGCAAAAGGCTGCTCCAAATTTTGACACCCTACCAGATGAGATGGATCATTCATCAACGATAACACAAAAAGAAATTGTTGAGCCTTTGGCTTTTGTTCCTCCTTATGCAGAGGAAGAGGTATGAAGCTTGTAATCTGATTTATAGAAGAAAAATCTTCCTATTTTTATCCTTTTATGTTGTTACCTCAAATTTGTTTGCCTGATACTTACAGGCTGTCCTTGGAGATATATGGAAAGGAAAAACTACAAGCAGTGATGTGATCTGCGACTCATTTAGGAACACAAGTAGGGATCAAATGAAAACATTGCTGCTAGTGTTTCATTTATGTTCCAAACTTACCTAGCAAATGATTAGATACCTTTGAGAAGCTAAGTTATGTTCCCATCCTAATTTGGGTCTTATTGATGTGATTTCAGGTGAAGAAAAACAACGTTTCTCGGTTAACAGGGAGAACAGTGTTGAATCTGGTGAGAAGGCTGCTGTAAACAATAATTATCAAGGGTACCATGATGAGACATTTTATGTGTCAGATTCACAGATGATTAGTACAAAGGGTAGGGAACTTTCAGCTTTAGTTGTTTGCTATCAGCAGTCGATTAAGGTTGATATTCATGATTTGTTTTGCTTGTCATTACAGAAATGAATAGTTCAAAAGGTGGAGAAAGATATATGACACCATCTGGTATTGATGTAATCAATGCTTTGGGGTCAGATAAAGAGATTGATGATGGTTCCACAAATTACATGGATGGATTAAAATCTTTTGATAAGCGACCAGTTACTGATATGAAAATGGAAAAGGACTCTATCGTGAAGGACAATGAATCATCCATGCAATTAGGAGTGGGTAGCGATATTCCTGAAGGCTCAAGCTCTCTATTTGGTTTTCAGTCACTGCAGCCTACTCTTGGCCGTAGCCAGATAAATGTTGAGGGCAATAATGAGGCATATTCACTTGAAAGTACTGCCCCTCCTGAGGAATTGAGTTTGTGCTATCTCGATCCTCAAGGGGTAATTCAGGGACCATATCTGGGGATTGACATAATTTCATGGTTTGAGCAAGGCTATTTTGGTACAGACTTACCTGTTCGATTGGCAAATGCTCCTGATGGATCACCTTTTCAAGAACTTGGTGAAGTGATGCCTCACCTAAGGATGAATTCTGGTTCAGCCTCCAGTGTTAGTGCAGTTACAAGAATGCAGATACCTGATCGTTTTGAAGGAAGCTTGGAGGAGACCATATCTTCTTATCCAGAGTTGAAGGGGCCTGCCATTGGACATGAGCAGCAGCAGTTTTTGTCTGCTTTTGAGAGTTCTGGTACTAATTTTCAGTTAAGAGGGCCTTCTCAAAGTTATCATTCTGATCATCAGTATTCTGAAGATCAAAAGCTCCGTAAATTTGCTGCTGCTCATGCAGATGGTAAGTTTAACGGGTTGGACCTACTGTTGATTTTATTAGTTATTGAGTTTGATAATGATTCCTGTTTTTCTTGTGTGATGCAGAAATTAACTTTCTTGGAAGGCCTGGAAGTGCTGGTGCTGAGCCTTTGAAAGTTTCTGCTGAAATTCAAGATCCTTTTGGCAATCCTCCAAGCCATTTGTCCATTGCAAATGAATTTTCAAAAACCAATGTACCTACTCGTCTAGGTGATGAGTTCCTTCCAGAGGCATGGCCTGATGATTATAGAAGAAATGTTGTGTTTGATCCTAACATTCATCCAGACAGTACTGGTTCTCGGCCATTATCTCACAGGGAGCAAGAGCACAATGGTTTGGACCTGGTTCAACACCTAATGTCCCAAAAGTTGCCCAATGAACCACTTCAAGAGAAAAATCACTTCTTTCATCCACTTCCACATTTAACTGGGTTTGGTGTGGAGCGTAGTCATAGTTTTGATTTGATGCAGAGCAAGAATCTCAATCAGCAGCAGTCAATCCATCATTCATCTCAGCATATGGAGCATCTTTTGGAGCTTCAATTTGAACAGCAGCAGCAGTTGGAGCTTCAGCGACAGCAGCAGCGGCAGTTGGAACTTCAGCGACAGCAGCGGCGGCAGTTGGAACTTAGCGACAGCAGCAGCGGCAGTTGGAACTTCAGCGACAGCAGCAGCGGCAGTTGGAACTTCAGCTGCGGCAGCAGCAGCAGTTGGAACTTCAGCTGCGGCAGCAGCAGCAGTTGGAACTTCAGCTGCGGCAGCAGCAGCAGTTGGAACTTCAGCTGCGGCAGCAGCAGCAGTTGGAACTTCAGCAGCAGCAGCAGTTTCGTCACCATCAAATTAAATTGTTGCAGCAGTTGGAACAACAACATCTACAGCAGCAGCATTCTCAAGCTCAGCAGTTGCTACTTGATCAATTATTGCATCCTCAGATTTCTGATACTGGTTATGGTCAGCACATACCTGATGCTGCTAGAGACAACATACTTGATCAGGTTCAGCTTCAAAGGCATCTTCTAAATGAATTGCGGAAGAGTTCTCATGCTTCAGGGCACCTGGATTCATCACTAGAGCAGATCATCCAAGCAAAGATCAACCAAAGTGCAGCGCAAGGGCAACAGGCTGATTTTTTGGATTTCATGTCTATGCTTCCTGCAGAACATCAGCTTCGTCTTCAACAAGAGCAGTTTCAAGTGCAGCAATTATCTAGGGTACTGAGCCAACAACAATTGGAAATGGAGGGGGGTAGACAACATGCTGGTCCTTGCTCTGTAGATGAAGTTGGTCCGTTTGTCAGGAATCTTAGCATTCATCCCCAGGCTCAATCAGTAGGGTTGAATGATTCAGATCTTTACCAGAAGAGATTTTCATCTTTAGAAGAGCAGTTTAGCAATCTTAAAAGGAATCATGCTTTGCAGGAGCAACAGCAGCGAGGGGCTTTTGACCCCAGTGCTACAGCATTTGGCAGGTCGACTCTTTCTGCACCTGCTCCTGGGATGAAAGTAGATGATTTAAATTCTCTAGATCTATTTGAACGTCTGTATATGCATTCTAACAACCAATTGGGTTCATTCTCTTCTGGTAACCATTCTCTTGGCCCACAAATTTCGGGTGATGTGTATACTTCTCATCCAGATTTAATAGAGAGCTACCAGTCTAGGCAAAATGGGCAACTAGAAAATAGTTGGACGGAAAAACAAATGCAACAATTAAGTCTTGAAGCAGATCTGCAAAGAAGGGAGTCTGAAGTTGATTCAAGCAATTGGACATCAGCTGGAGGGATTCATGAAAACTTTGAGAAAACTTTAATGGACCTTCACCAAAAACTTGGTATTCAGTCCATGCAGTCATCAGAAGTACATGATCAATATTATACTTCATCTTCTAGAGGGAGGGAAACCTTTTGGCCTGTTCCTGAGCCACAAACTTCGAATTTACCTTTCAATCATTTCACAGACCAGGAACTTCACGGGAACGGCTCTTTTTCAGAAGGCCCTTTAAATTCTGGCTCATTTGCTGAAGAACAGTCATTCATGTTGGGCTCTGGGGATCTGTTTTCTAGTAGTTATGCAGGTGCTAGGTTGATAGCAAAATCTGCTGTGGATAAAGAATTACTGGAGGGTAAGGAGAAGAGAAACGGATTGAAAGGTGTGATTTCTCGGAGTGGTTCTGTGTCAGGGTCTGAGGACAATGTTTTAGAGCCAGTAGAGACAACTTTGGACTGTGGTGACCTACAAAGTAGAACCCATATCCGGCATGGCTCTCTTAGTTCTGGTAATCTGTCAAAAAGAAATTTTCAGTAAATGCTTTTTTTTTGTATGAACTGAATCTTGAAAATGAAATGGTGCAGGTGGCAATGGCAGGTTGTACAGTAATGAAATCGGATTAGATAAACCAGTTGAAGACCCCTATAATGATAGGTGATTTTCTTGTGGTTTTTTTTCGGGGCAGCTACGACACGCCTCATTATGCTGATCTCCCCCAATCGGCATGCAGTCTTGTTTTGGCTGTTAACAGTGTTTTAACTCTTAAAACTTTATTTGTAAAGCATTCTAAATGTGCTGTGTTATTGATAGGTTAATGTTGTTGATGCCTAAAGGGCGTGATAAAGTTTCACGGGTTTCATCATCGCAGGATGTTTTTTCTGATCAAAATACAGTGCCATTTGTGAAGCAGAAAAATTCTACAAGCCTTTCAACACAGGCAAAGAGGAGCTTAGAAACTGAGGCAGCAGCCAAGAAAGATGCAGTTATGAGAAGGGTCTCGTCTTTCAATGATGCTGCTGTGCCCGAGGCATCATCATTCATCGAGATCCTTAAGAAGCCGGTTCATTTTCACGAGACTGAGGCGGCGGCGGCGTACGGTTCTGCTTTTGAGCCAACATCTGATGCCGGTTCAGAACCTCCGCAAAGTGGCAAGAAAAAAGGTAAGAAGGGAAGACAGATCGATCCTGCCCTGCTTGGTTTCAAGGTTACAAGCAACCGCATTTTGATGGGCGATATACAACGTCTCTAGGACTAATTTTTCTCGTCTACACTTACCATGTCATGTTGTACATTCTCTATAATTTTTTTTTGTTGGTTTTGTTTGATAGTTACTGTTCAGTTTGGGCTTAAACGTTCAAGGCAATGAGCTAATCGGAGTTAAATATCTGAAATCGAGCTATTTAGAATCTAACTTGTTCGAGCGTGATCAAATAAGCTGACATGTTGGAAATCGATAACATGAAAGCTTGAGTCAGACGAGGATAGACTGGTTTTGTTATCCTTTCTGCCTCGTATGTTAAAATTATATTAATTTGAACTTTTAATATTCATAATAATAAAATATAAGTATATAAATATGTACCTACTAGTTATGTTTTATCTTTATATTTCCGTCATACATCAATTTAAAATTATGAGTAAGCACATTTGGTCGGTTGATTAAATTGTTTTATTTTTGTTTTTTCATATTCTTTTAAGTCATGAATTTTATACCCACTAGGAACATCTCTTTTCGTTAGAGTTTTTTTTCCTCTCCTCTTTAGATAGGATAACGATTAAATTTAAAATTTGTCAAAAAAATTTATGATTAATAATGTTAACTTGTATTAGTTAATTAATTATGTCTTCAAGTATTCATGGAGATTATGGTGATATTGATTTTCAGCATCCATTGGATCGAGTTTAGGGTGATTACATTTATGCTAGTCGAATAAGACCTTGCGTACATCCCATTTGTAATGATCATAATTGGCTCGATTCGATCAATTGAATTAAAAATTATTATTTAATAGGTTAAATTGGGAGTAAACTTCAAATGACGTGTCACATCTTCTATCATATCTACTATCATCAATTGAGTTAAGAATTACCAGACACTTAAAAAAAATTGAGTTAAGAATTTATTTCAATAAAACCCAACAAGTTGTACAAGTGGCAAAGACGATAATATTTATTTTAAGAGATTCGAATTTAAATTATACAAGTAATATATATATATATATATATATATATCTTCATCTAATTAATATATGGGCAAAGTGTAATTATATATAATTTAGTGAGCTCGGTTGCAAATAAACAAACATTTCCAGCGAAACGCAGAAGTTATATGTTTACTCATTTTCTTTCGTTCAAGTGGACAAAAAAAAATAATAAATAAAAAATTTGTTCGTTATCAAAATCAGACCCAATCCATCACTTATACAAACCCTAGGCATCCCCCTCTCTGCATAATCATCATCTCTTCCAACCCTTATTTCTCTCCATATCGTGCCATCTGATCCCTCTTCGCCTCGCCGTTTCTCGCAACCTTAAACGCCGCCGTTTCGCCCGCTCCGATCTCCGCCTTTCAGATTCTATCAGCTTTCATTTTCCTCCATGGACGACGGAAAATTCGATCTGCCCGATGATCTCCTATCTTCCAAAATCGGCTCTGACCACTCCCAAAAGGTATTGTTACATTTCCTTTTAAAAGAAAGTTTTCTGTCTCTCATTTTTATACTCCAACTTTGGATTTCAATCGTATCTAGTTTCCGATTTCAATTTTATTATGTATTTTTGTGACCAATAGATCAACCAACTTCGGAGAGCAGCATACCTTTGTCCCCTCAATGGCTTTACTCTAAAGTAGCTGATGCTAAGATGTTACCTGCTGGAGTATCTGGGGTATGGAACTTTTATTTCGCTTTATCAAATTCTTTTTAGGGTACTGATTGGAATATGACTGTTTAATTTGTTGGTTTCTAGTTTTATCTACTATTGTGTAGATGAAGTATAATTTTCATTGTTTAATGCTGATCGAAATATGTATTTGACTTGTAGCTTGTGGCTATTTTTTCATTTTGATTTTGTATTGTTTCTGTGGTATAATTTGTTTACTCTTAACAGGATTTGAAATCACCGAATTTGTTGCCCCATGGAACCTCTGGTGATCCAAATATGAGAGATAGTTGGCGTTTAGATGGTTCTCAGGACAAGAAAGAATGGAGGAGGGCTGCACCCGATCTTGAAAGCAGTCGCCACTGGCGTGAAGAGGAGAGAGAAACTAACTTACTTGGCGAAGGATCGCAGAAAAAGAAGACTGGCGCCTTGATGTTTCTTCAACTATGGATGTTTCTGAAAATAGGAACTTGTCTTCTGACCGACGGCAGGATGTTAGTGGTCGTGGTTCAGGGCTTGAATCTCGAAGAGAGAACAAGTGGTCTTCAAGATGGGGTCTTGAAGACAAAGAAAAGGATTCTCGAAATGAGAAGAGGACAGAAGCTAAGAAGGAAGATGCCACTTCCGATAAATCAACTCTTGCTAGTGGGGGGCGTTTAGCTTCTGGGCGCGAGAATGATTCTCGTGATAAATGGAGGCCACGTCATCGTCTGGAAGTTCATGCAGGTGGGTCTGCTTCTTACCGCAGTGCTCCAGGATTCAGTTTGGAGAGGGGACGAGTTGAGATATCAAATGTGGGTTTTACAGTAGGACGAGGAAAGCCACAATCTGTTTCTGTTACTGGAACTCTTCCTGGGGATAAAAACAAGATCTTTAATGCATATTGCTACCCAAGAGGAAAACTCCTTGACATTTACCGCAAGCAAAAGGCTGCTCCAAATTTTGACACCCTACCTGATGAGATGGATCATTCATCAACGATAACACAAAAAGAAATTGTTGAGCCTTTGGCTTTTGTTCCTCCTGATGCAGATGAAAGAGGTATGAAGCTTCTAATATGATTTTGTAGAAGAAAAATCTACCCATTTTTATCCTTCTATATGGTTTCCTCAAATTTGCTTGCCTGATTCTTACAGGCTGCCCTTGGAGATATATGGAAAGGAAAAACTAGAAGCAATGATGTGGATCTGCAACTCATTTAGAGACACAAGTAGGGATCAAATGAAAACATTGTTGCTAGTGTTTCATTTATGTTGAAACTTACCTAATAAATGATTAGATACATTTGAGAAGCTAAGTTATGTTCCCATCCTAATCCATGTCTTATTGATCTGATTTCAGGTGAAGAAAAAAAAATGTTTCTTGGTTAACAGGGAGGGCAGTGTTGAATCTGGTGAGAAGGCTGCTGTAAACAATAATTATCAAGGGAATCATGCCGAGACATTTTATGTGTCAGATTCACAGATGATTTTGATGAAGGGTAGGGAACTTTCAGTTTTAGTTGTTTGCTATCAGCAGTCCATTAAGGATAATATTCATGTTTTGTTTTGCTTGTCATTACAGAAATGAATAATTCAAATGAAGGTGGACAAAAATATGTGAAACTATCTGGTATTGATGTAACCAATTCTTTGGGGTCAGATAAAGAGATTGATGATTTCCACAAATTACATGGATGAATTAAAATCTTTTGATAATCGACCAGTTACTGATATGAAAATGGAAAAGGACTCTAACGTGAAGGACAATGAATCATCCATGCAATTTGAAGTGGTTAGTGATATTCCTGAAGGCTCAAGCTCTCTATTTGGTTTTCAGTCACTACAGCCTACTTTTGGTCACAACCAGATTAAATGTTGAGGGCAATAATGAGGCATATTCACTTGAAAGTACTGCCCCTCCTGAGGATTTGAGTTTGTGCTATCTCGATCCTCAAGGGGTAATTCAGGGACCATATCTGGGGATTGACATAATTTCATGGTTTGAGCAAGGCTATTTTGGCACAGACTTACCTGTTCGATTGACAAATGCTCCTGATGGATCACCTTTTCAAGAACTTGGTGAAGTGATGCCTCACCTAAAGATGAATTCTGGTTCAGCCTCCAGTGTTAGTGCAGTTACAAGAATGCAGATTTCTGATAGTTTTGAAGGAAGCTTGGAGGAGACCATATCTTCTTCTCCAGAGTTGAAGGGGTCTGCCATTGGACATGAGCAGCAGCTGTTTTTGTCTGCTTTTGAGAGTTCTGGTACTAATTTTCAGTTAAGAGGGCCTTCTCAAAGTTATCATTCTGATCATCAGTATTCTGAAGATCAAAAGCTCCGTAAATTTGCTGCTGCTCATGCAGATGGTAAGTTTAACGAGTTGGACCTACTGTTGATTTTATTAGTTATTGAGTTTGATAATGATTTCTGTTTTTCTTGTGTGATGCAGAAATTATTTCTTGGAAGGCCTGGAAGTGCTGGTGCTGAGCCTTTGAAAGTTTCTGCTGAAATTCAAGATCCTTTTGGCAATCCTCCAAGCCATTTGTCCATTGCAAATGAATTTTCAAAAACCAATGTACCTTCTCATCTAGGTGATGAGTTCCTTCAGATGCATGGCCTAATGATTATAGAAGAAATGTTGTGTTTGATCCTAACATTCATCCAGACAGTACTGTTCTCTTTATCTCACAGGGAACAAGAACACAATGGTTTGGACCTGGTTCAACACCTAATGTCCCAAAAGTTGCCCAATGAACCACTTCAAGAGAAAAATCATTTGCTTCATCCACTTCCACATTTAACTGGGTTTGGTGTGGAGCAAGTTCATAGTTTTGATTTGATGCAGAGCAAGAATCTCAATCAGCAGCAGTCAATCCATCATTCATCTCAGCATATGGAACATCTTTTGGAGCTTCAATTTGAACAGCAGCAGCAGTTGGAGCTTCAGCAACAGCAACACCTGTTGGAACTTCAGCGACAGCAGCAGCAGCAGCAGCTGGAACTTCAGCGACAGCAGCAGCGGCAGTTGGAACTTCAGCGACAGCAGCAGCGGCAGTTGGAACTTCAGCTGCGGCAGCAGCAGCAGCTGGAACTTCAGCTGCGGCAGCAGCAGCAGTTGGAACTTCAGCTGCGGCAGCAGCAGCAGTTGGAACTTCAGCTGCGGCAGCAGCAGCAGCAGCCAGAACTTCAGCAGCAGCAGCAGTTTCGTCACCATCAAATTAAATTGTTGCAGCAGTTGGAACAACAACATCTACAGCAGCAGCATTCTCAAGCTCAGCAGTTGCTACTTGATCAATTATTGCATCCTCAGATTTCTGATACTGGTTATGGTCAGCACATACCTGATGCTGCTAGAGACAACATACTTGATCAGGTTCAGCTTCAAAGGCATCTTCTAAATGAATTGCGGAAGAGTTCTCATGCTTCAGGGCACCTGGATTCATCACTAGAGCAGATCATCCAAGCAAAGATCAACCAAAGTGCAGTCCAAGGGCAACAGGCTGATTTTTTGGATTTCATGTCTATGCTTCCTGCAGAACATCAGCTTCGTCTTCAACAAGAGCAGTTTCAAGTGCAGCAATTATCTAGGGTACTGAGCCAACAACAATTGGAAATGGAGGGGGGTAGACAACATGCTGGTCCTTGCTCTGTAGATGAAGTTGGTCCGTTTGTCAGGAATCTTAGCATTCATCCCCAGGCTCAATCAGTAGGGTTGAATGATTCAGATCTTTACCAGAAGAGATTTTCATCTTTAGAAGAGCAGTTTAGCAATCTTAAAAGGAATCATGCTTTGCAGGAGCAACAGCAGCGAGGGGCTTTGACCCCAGTGCT
Organism: Hibiscus mutabilis; assembly: GCA_019671005.1. NCBI lineage: Eukaryota > Viridiplantae > Streptophyta > Magnoliopsida > Malvales > Malvaceae > Hibiscus > Hibiscus mutabilis. Next base: position 44,235,876 of record CM033756.1, read on the forward strand.
ACAGCATTTGGCAGGTCGACTCTTTCTGCACCTGCTCCTGGGATGAAAGTAGATGATTTAAATTCTCTAGATCTATTTGAACGTCTGTATATGCATTCTAACAACCAATTGGGTTCATTCTCTTCTGGTAACCATTCTCTTGGCCCACAAATTTCGGGTGATGTGTATACTTCTCATCCAGATTTAATAGAGAGCTACCAGTCTAGGCAAAATGGGCAACTAGAAAATAGTTGGACGGAAAAACAAATGCAACAATTAAGTCTTGAAGCAGATCTGCAAAGAAGGGAGTCTGAAGTTGATTCAAGCAATTGGACATCAGCTGGAGGGATTCATGAAAACTTTGAGAAAACTTTAATGGACCTTCACCAAAAACTTGGTATTCAGTCCATGCAGTCATCAGAAGTACATGATCAATATTATACTTCATCTTCTAGAGGAGGGAAACCTTTTGGCCTGTTCCTGAGCCACAAACTTGAATTTACCTTTCAATCATTTCACAGACCAGGAACTTCACGGAACGGCTCTTTTCAGAAGGCCCTTTAAATTCTGGCTCATTTGCTGAAGAACAGTCATTCATGTTGGGCTCTGGGGATCTGTTTTCTAGTAGTTATGCAGGTGCTAGGTTGATAGCAAAATCTGCTGTGGATAAAGAATTACTGGAGGGTAAGGAGAAGAGAAACGGATTGAAAGGTGTGATTTCTCGGAGTGGTTCTGTGTCAGGGTCTGAGGACAATGTTTTAGAGCCAGTAGAGACAACTTTGGACTGTGGTGACCTACAAAGTAGAACCCATATCCGGCATGGCTCTCTTAGTTCTGGTAATCTGTCAAAAAGAAATTTTCAGTAAATGCTTTTTTTTTGTATGAACTGAATCTTGAAAATGAAATGGTGCAGGTGGCAATGGCAGGTTGTACAGTAATGAAATCGGATTAGATAAACCAGTTGAAGACCCCTATAATGATAGGTGATTTTCTTGTGGTTTTTTCGGGGGGGGGGGGCAGCTACGACACGCCTCATTATGCTGATCTCCCCAATCGGCATGCAGTCTTGTTTTGGCTGTTAACAGTGTTTTAACTCTTAAAACTTTATTTGTAAAGCATTCTAAATGTGCTGTGTTATTGATAGGTTAATGTTGTTGATGCCTAAAGGGCGTGATAAAGTTTCACGGGTTTCATCATCGCAGGATGTTTTTTCTGATCAAAATACAGTGCCATTTGTGAAGCAGAAAAATTCTACAAGCCTTTCAACACAGGCAAAGAGGAGCTTAGAAACTGAGGCAGCAGCCAAGAAAGATGCAGTTATGAGAAGGGTCTCGTCTTTCAATGATGCTGCTGTGCCCGAGGCATCATCATTCATCGAGATCCTTAAGAAGCCGGTTCATTTTCACGAGACTGAGGCGGCGGCGGCGTACGGTTCTGCTTTTGAGCCAACATCTGATGCCGGTTCAGAACCTCCGCAAAGTGGCAAGAAAAAGGTAAGAAGGGAAGACAGATCGATCCTGCCCTGCTTGGTTTCAAGGTTACAAGCAACCGCATTTTGATGGGCGATATACAAACGTCTCTAGGACTAATTTTTCTCGTCTACACTTACCATGTCATGTTGTACATTCTCTATAATTTTTTTTTGTTGGTTTTGTTTGATAGTTACTGTTCAGTTTGGGCTTAAACGTTCAAGGCAATGAGCTAATCGGAGTTAAATATCTGAAATCGAGCTATTTAGAATCTAACTTGTTCGAGCGTGATCAAATAAGCTGACATGTTGGAAATCGATAACATGAAAGCTTGAGTCAGACGAGGATAGACTGGTTTTGTTATCCTTTCTGCCTCGTATGTTAAAATTATATTAATTTGAACTTTTAATATTCATAATAATAAAATATAAGTATATAAATATGTACCTACTAGTTATGTTTTATCTTTATATTTCCGTCATACATCAATTTAAAATTATGAGTAAGCACATTTGGTCGGTTGATTAAATTGTTTTATTTTTGTTTTTCATATTCTTTTAAGTCATGAATTTTATACCCACTAGGAACATCTCTTTTCGTTAGAGTTTTTTTTCCTCTCCTCTTTAGATAGGATAACGATTAAATTTAAAATTTGTCAAAAAAATTTATGATTAATAATGTTAACTTGTATTAGTTAATTAATTATGTCTTCAAGTATTCATGGAGATTATGGTGATATTGATTTTCAGCATCCATTGGATCGAGTTTAGGTGATTACATTTATGCTAGTCGAATAAGACCTTGCGTACATCCCATTTGTAATGATCATAATTGGCTCGATTCGATCAATTGAATTAAAAATTATTATTTAATAGGTTAAATTGGGAGTAAACTTCAAATGACGTGTCACATCTTCTATCATATCTACTATCATCAATTGAGTTAAGAATTACTGACACTTAAAAAAAATTGAGTTAAGAATTTATTTCAATAAAACCCAACAAGTTGTACAAGTGGCAAAGACGATAATATTTATTTTAAGAGATTCGAATTTAAATTATACAAGTAATATATATATATATATATATATATATCTTCATCTAATTAATATATGGGCAAAGTGTAATTATATATAATTTAGTGAGCTCAGTTTGCAAATAAACAAACATTTCCAGCGAAACGCAGAAGTTATATGTTTACTCATTTTCTTTCGTTCAAGTGGACAAAAAAAAATAATAAATAAAAAATTTGTTCGTTATCAAAATCAGACCCAATCCATCACTTATACAAACCCTAGGCATCCCCCTCTCTGCATAATCATCATCTCTTCCAACCCTTATTTCTCTCCATATCGTGCCATCTGATCCCTCTTCGCCTCGCCGTTTCTCGCAACCTTAAACGCCGCCGTTTCGCCCGCTCCGATCTCCGCCTTTCAGATTCTATCAGCTTTCATTTTCCTCCATGGACGACGGAAAATTCGATCTGCCCGATGATCTCCTATCTTCCAAAATCGGCTCTGACCACTCCCCAAAAGGTATTGTTACATTTCCTTTTAAAAGAAAGTTTTCTGTCTCTCATTTTTATACTCCAACTTTGGATTTCAATCGTATCTAGTTTCCGATTTCAATTTTATTATGTATTTTTTGTGACCAATAGATCAACCAACTTCGGAGAGCAGCATACCTTTGTCCCCTCAATGGCTTTACTCTAAAGTAGCTGATGCTAAGATGTTACCTGCTGGAGTATCTGGGGTATGGAACTTTTATTTCGCTTTATCAAATTCTTTTTAGGGTACTGATTGGAATATGACTGTTTAATTTGTTGGTTTCTAGTTTTATCTACTATTGTGTAGATGAAGTATAATTTTCATTGTTTAATGCTGATCGGAAATATGTATTTGACTTGTAGCTTGTGGCTATTTTTTTCATTTTGATTTTGTATTGTTTCTGTGGTATAATTTGTTTACTCTTAACAGGATTTGAAATCACCGAATTTGTTGCCCCATGGAACCTCTGGTGATCCAAATATGAGAGATAGTTGGCGTTTAGATGGTTCTCAGGACAAGAAAGAATGGAGGAGGGCTGCACCCGATCTTGAAAGCAGTCGCCACTGGCGTGAAGAGGAGAGAGAAACTAACTTACTTGGCCGAAGGGATCGCAGAAAAGAAGACTGGCGCCTTGATGTTTCTTCAACTATGGATGTTTCTGAAAATAGGAACTTGTCTTCTGACCGACGGCAGGATGTTAGTGGTCGTGGTTCAGGGCTTGAATCTCGAAGAGAGAACAAGTGGTCTTCAAGATGGGGTCTTGAAGACAAAGAAAAGGATTCTCGAAATGAGAAGAGGACAGAAGCTAAGAAGGAAGATGCCACTTCCGATAAATCAACTCTTGCTAGTGGGGGGCGTTTAGCTTCTGGGCGCGAGAATGATTCTCGTGATAAATGGAGGCCACGTCATCGTCTGGAAGTTCATGCAGGTGGGTCTGCTTCTTACCGCAGTGCTCCGGGATTCAGTTTGGAGAGGGGACGAGTTGAGATATCAAATGTGGGTTTTACAGTAGGACGAGGAAAGCCGCTATCTGTTTCTGTTACTGGAACTCTTCCTGGGGATAAAAACAAGATCTTTAATGCATATTGCTACCCAAGAGGAAAACTCCTTGACATTTACCGCAAGCAAAAGGCTGCTCCAAATTTTGACACCCTACCTGATGAGATGGATCATTCATCAACGATAACACAAAATGAAATTGTTGAGCCTTTGGCTTTTGTTCCTCCTGATGCAGATGAAGAGGTATGAAGCTTCTAATATGATTTTGTAGAAGAAAAATCTACCCATTTCCCCCCTTCTATATGGTTTCCTCAAATTTGCTTGCCTGATTCTTACAGGCTGCCCTTGGAGATATATGGAAAGGAAAAACTAGAAGCAATGACGGGATCTGCAACTCATTTATAGACACAAGTAGGGATCAAATGAAAGCAATGTTGCTAGTGTTTCATTTATGTTGAAAGTTACTTGCCTAATAAATGATTAGATACATTTGAGAAGCTAAGTTATGTTCCCATTCCTAATCCATGTCTTATTGATCTGATTTCAGGTGAAGAAAAACAATGTTTCTTGGTTAACAGGGAGGGCAGTGTTGAATCTGGTGAGAAGGCTGCTGTAAACAATAATTATCAAGGGAATCATGCCGAGACATTTTGTGCGTCAGATTCACAGATGATTTTGATGAAGGGTAGGAAACTTTCAGTTTTAGTTGTTTGCTATCAGCAGTCCATTAAGGATAACATTCATGTTTTGTTTTGCTTGTCATTACAGAAATGGATAATTCAAATGAAGGTGGACAAAAATATGTGAAACTATCTGGTATTGATGTAACCAATTCTTTGGGGTCAGATAAGGAGATTGATGTTTCCGCAAATTACATGGATGAATTAAAATCTTTTGATAATCGACCAGAAGCTGATATGAAAATGGAAAAGGTCTCTAACGTGAAGGACAATGTATCATCCATGCAATTTGAAGTGGTTAGTGGGATTCCTGAAGGCTCAAGCTCTCTATTTGGTTTTCAGTCACTACAGCCTACTTTTGGTCACAACCAGATTAATGTTGAGGGAAATAATGAGGCATATTCACTTGAAAGTACTGCCCCTCCTGAGGATTTGAGTTTGTGCTATCTCGATCCTCAAGGGGTAATTCAGGGTCCATATCTGGGGATAGACATAATTTCATGGTTTGAGCAAGGCTATTTTGGCACAGACTTACCTGTTCGTTTGACAAATGCTCCTGATGGCTCACCTTTTCAGGAACTTGGTGAAGTGATGCCTCACCTAAAGATGAATTCTGGTTCAGCCTCCAGTTTTAGTGCAGTTACAAGAATGCAGATTTCTGATAGTTTTGAAGGAAGCTTGGAAGAGAGCATATCTTCTTCTCCAGAGTTGAAGGGGTCTGCCGTTGGACATGAGCAGCAGCTGTTTTTGTCTGCTTTTGAGAGTTCTGGTACTAATTTTCAGTTAAGAGGGCCTTCTCAAAGTTATCTTTCTGAGCATCAGTATTCTGAAGATCAAAAGCTCCGTAAATTTGCTGCTGCTCATGCAGATGGTAAGTTTAACGAGTTGGACCTACTGTTGATTTTATTAGTTATTGAGTTTGATAATGATTTCTGTTTTTCTTGTGTGATGCAGAAATTATCTTTCCTGGAAGTGCTGGTGCTGAGCCTTTGAAGGTTTCTGCTGAAATTCAAGATCCTTTTGGCAATCCTTCAAGCCATCTGCCCATTGCAAATGAATTTTCGAAAACCAATGTACCTTCTCATCGTGGTGATGAGTTACTTACAGATGCTTGGCCTAATGATCATAGAAGAAATGCTGTGTTTAATCCTAGCATCGGTCTAGGCAGTCCCTTATCTCACAGGGAACAAGAACACAATGGTTTGGACTTGGTACAGCACCTAATGTCACAAAAGTTGCCCGGTGAAGCACTTCAAGTGGAAAATCATTTGCTTCATCCCCTTCCACATTCAACTGGATTTGGTGCCAAGCAAGTTCATAGTTTTGATCTGATGCAAAGCAAGAATCTCAATCACCAGCGGTCAATCCATCTTTCAGATCAGCATACGGAACATCTTTTGGAACTTCGACTTGAACAACAGCGGCAGCTGGAACTTCAGCAACAGCAACACCTGTTGGAACTTCAACGACGGCAGCAGCAGCAGCAGCTGGAACTTCAACGACGGCAGCAGCAGCAGCAGCTGGAACTTCAACGACGGCAGCAGCAGCAGCTGGAACTTCAGCGACGGCAGCAGCAGCAGCTAGAACTTCAGCGACGGCAGCAGCAGCAGCTAGAACTTCAGCGACGGCAGCAGCAGCAGCTAGAACTTCAGCGACGGCAGCAGCAGCAGCTAGAACTTCAGCGACGGCAGCAGCAGCAGCTAGAACTTCAGCAACAGCAGCAGCTGGAACTTCTGCGGGAGCAGCAGCTTCGTAACCATCAAATTAAATTGTTGCAGCAATTGCAACAACATCATCTTCAGCAGCAGCCTTCTCAAGATCTGGAGTTGCTGCTTAGTCAATTGCTGCAGCATCAGATGTCTGATCCTGGTTATGGCCAGCACATATTTGATTCTGCTAGAGACAACCTGCTTGATCCTGTTCAGTCAAGTAGGAATCTTCTGAGTGAGTTGCAGCAGAATTCTCATGCTTCAAGGCACTTGGATTCATCACTGGAGCAGATTATCCAAGCAAAGATTAACCAGGGTGCAGTCCAAGGGCAGCAGTCTGATATTTTGGATTTCATGTTACAAGCAAAGTATGGGAATATGCTTCCTTCAGAGCATCAGCTTCGTCTTCAACGCGAGCAGTTATCTAGGGTGTTGAACCAACAATTAGGTATGGAGGGGGATAGACAACATGCTGGTTCTTGCTCAGTTGATGAAGTTGGCCAGTTTGTCAGGAATCCTAGCATTCATCCCCAGGCTCAACCAGCGGGGTCGAATGGTTCAGATCTTCACCAGAAGAGATTTTCATCTTTAGAAGAGCAGTTTAGCAATCTTAAAAGGAATCAAGCTTTGCAGGAGCAACAGCGGCGAGGGGCTTTTGACCCCAGTGCTACAGCATTTGGCAAAGTAGACACTGTAAATTCTCTAGATCCATCTGAACATCTCTATATGCACTCAAACAACCAACTGGGTCAATTTTCTTCTGGTAACCATTCTCTTGGCCGACAAATTCCGGGTGATGTGTATGCTTCTCATCCAGATTTAATTGAGAGCTGCCAGTCTAGGCAAAATGGGCAACTAGAAAATAGTTGCGCGGAAAAACAAATGCAACAATTAAGTCTTGAAGCAGACCTGCAAAGAAGGGAGTCTGAAGTTGATTCAAGCACTTGGACATCAGCTGGAGGGATTCATGAAAACTCTAAGAAAGCTTTAATGGACCTTCTTCACAAAAATCTTAGTGTTCAATCCACACAGTCATCAGAAGTAGATTATCAATATTCGACCTCATCTTCGAATTTACCTTTCAATCATTTCACAGATCAGGAAGTTCATGTGAACAGCTCATTTTCAGAAGGCCCTCAAAATTCAATCTCATTTGCCGAAGAACAGTCGTTCATGTTGGGCTCTGGAGATCCATTTTCTAGTAGTTATGCAGGTGCTAGGTTGATTGCAAAACCTGCCGTGGACAACGAATTAGTTGAATTGGATGGTAAGGAGAAGAGAAGTGGATTGAAAGGCATGATTTCTAGGAGTGGTTCTGTGTCAGGGTCCGAGGACTTTGAGCACGCAGAGACATCTTTGAACTGTGGTGATCAAGTTAGAACCCATATCCGGCACAGTTCTTTTAGTGATAAAGCTTCACAAGTTTCATCATCCCAGAATGTTTTTTCCGAACAAAAAGCAGTGCTTGGGAAGCAGAAAAGCCTAGCAACCTCTTCTGGTATGATATCTTATACATAAAAGACTTAACATGTTCTTCCTTGTATGTATTGATTACAGAATCATTTGTTCGATTTAATGTTGTGCAGAAGGAAGACAGGAAGGCATGGCGATGAATGCAGGTGCAAAGAGGAGCACAGAAACTCAAGCACCGGGCAAGAATGATGCAGGTATGAGAAGGACCTCATCTTATAATGATGCTGCAGTGTCTGAGGCATCATCATTCATGGATATTCTTAAGAAGCCGGCTCATCTTCACGGAACCGATGCAGCAGCAGCATACGGATCTGCTTTCGAGCCATCATCCGATGCTGCTGCCGCTTCACAAGCTCCTCGAAGTGGCAAGAAAAAGGGGAAGAAGGGAAAACAGATTGACCCTGCCTTGCTGGGTTTCAAGGTTACAAGCAACCGCATCTTGATGGGTGAGATCCAACGCCCTGATGATTAATTTTTCCCCATCATGTTGTACATTCTCCCCTGTAAATTTTTGTTTTGCTTTCTTTAGGTAATAATACTTACTTTTGTACAGTATATATCAGATGCACACATAGTTAATTGATTGATTTTTTTTCCTAATAAAGGCATTTGGTTTTGAGAAAACGAAAAAGATTAATGGCCTTATTATCTTTATCATGTCATGATAATAATTAGGAATGGTCCCCGGGCCTTGATAAAACGGTCCTTCTTGTTATTATTTTATTTCATGGAAGTATGATCAAGGGTAAATAGCCCCTGGTACGGCCAATAATTATAATTCGATTCGATTGGCAAAACAGAATTAAAATGCGACACCTGACTGATTGAATGAAAAGCCCTTTGTCAATTCTAGTCCATTTCATTTAATTAAAACAATTATTTGAAATATGGTATACATATTTTTATATTGTAAAAAATTAAATTCGAGTCGGGTACTCGTGGTTTTTATACTTGTAAACCGCAAATCATCTAATTGTTACAGTTTAATTTGTTTTTCAATTTGGTCGGTTTTTCATTCGATCGTACTTATTTACAGTTTAATTTGTATTCGAACATTTTGGTGTAATTTTATAGTAGCCTATGTTATTTATTCTTTGGTGCTTCCATGGTCATCGTTGATGGTGTTCTCCCTGCAGCTGTGCAGCCATATCAGGTAGATATTGACATGCATAGATCATCATATCAGTCGAATCTCCCATCTGTTTTGTTGCTCCACCATGTGCCCGGAACCGGTTGTATTAACGATTGCTTTCTTGCTTTGTTTTGAACATAGGAGTATACTCCTCTTGCTGATTGTGTCGCACAGGGTAGCTTTTATGTTTGCTTGCCCCGGTTGTAATATTGTGGCTGGTATCAATCTTTTTGTTGATGTAAAAAATCAGGTCCAGTTCCGCTTGTATCAAAGTGAAAGTCGATTTATTTAGTACGAAGTCGAGAGCCATATGATAGTGGTTAATGGTGGAGCACGGTGAAAAGTGAAAAAAAAAAATTTGATGAATTAAGAGAAAAAGGAGCTGAAAATGAAGAGAAAACTCTCTTTTTATTAGAAAGGAAAAAAAAATACCCTTTTTACTTTTGTAGCCATGCCCTATGTCTTAGGGTTGTTGAGAAGCGAAGTAGGGTGGTTGGTGGGATAGATACGCATCCCAATATATTTATTCATGTAAAATATTTTGATACACAAACTGTTCAATTTTAAGATTTATGATGTATGGTGTATAATTTAAAGTTTATGGTTATAATTTAAAGTTTATGATTTAGAGTTTAAGATGTAAGGTTTTAGGGTATAATGTGTATAATATAGGGTTTAGGTTTAGAGTTTAAGATTTTGAGAGTTAGGGATTTAGGTTTTATTTTTTAAAATTTAAATATGAAAGGTTGTGTAATTTTTTTACACAGCTTGCGTATAAAAAATATAACCCGTGTATAACAATTATAAGCAGTTATTTCCATTCTAGTTGAATCCCGATGTTAGGTCAGTTGATAAAAATATTTATTAAAATGTTGTGGACGTTATGTCGTGATTTATTTTTTAAAAAATTATTATATTTTTAAATTACGATTGTATTTATGATATTGTGATAATCTTATAAATTGTTATAATACGAATAGATATCATTTATTGTTTTTTACTTTTATCTGTGTTCTATATTAAAAATAAGGTTTATAGGTGTAGGATTAGAGCTTAAGGTGGATGGTGTAATTTTTAGAGTTTAGAGTTTATAATTTAAAAATTAGAGTTTAGGTTAGGGTTTAATTTTTAAATGTTGAGCGGCATCAAAAAGATACCATAAATCACATAAGATTTTTATTCCTTATAATACAAGCATTATCACCAAAATAGCATCATTCAAAACTTTATTTCCTATACTCACAACACTTGCACGATGTGATTGTGACAAGCATCCTTGAAATGAATGCAGTTGATATAACCAATAGCTATGAATTCGGCTCTCTTGTCATTTCAGTCAAAGACGTCTGATACAATTTTTGTTATAGTATTATTATTAATTGTATCTTGTTGCAAAGGGTTGCAAGATCCCTTGCTATATGATCCATATTCATATAAGAAAATGTGCAGACAAGAGGTACTTTTGCTGGAAAATGAAATCGGCTTCAACGAAGCTATAATCGATGAAAGAGAGCAAGGTATCAGAGAAGTAGAGGAGCAAATAGAGCAAGTAAATGATATATTTAAGGACCTCGCCGTTCTTGTCCACGACCAGGGTGTGGTCATTGGTGAGATGCCAAATCCCCCTTAGGATACACATTATTCTTTTATGCATATCTTGATTTGCATGCCAAAATATTGCTACCTGCTTTCTTTTTATCGATTTTATCTGATTGTAACAGATGACATTTCATCAAACATCGAATCTTCCTCCACCGCAACAACCCAGGCTAAAGTTCACCTAGCCAAGGCTTCCAAAAGTGTGAAATCTTTAACCTCATGGGTATGCTGTAAACTGTTGGTTTCTAGAATTTTACTGGACATGACATGTGTGATATTTGTGGTTGAAATTTTGCCTCAGGAAACGCAAATGTGCAAAGATTGTTTCAACTTTAAGATCCATTCACCATATGCTTGCTTAATGATAGAGACTGAATTTGCCAAAAGAAAAATTGAATGACTAATGAGTTGCTTTTGTCAAAGACTTGAATTTGTTGCACGTAAAGAGTCTGGTTAATGAGATAGTGCTGGCTAGTTCATAAGCTTGGTGTTGTGAACTGCAATAACAGATTAATTCGTAGCTTTAGTAGTCCCTGCAATTCCCTGGTATGCAAACTACTTTATTTTTAGAACCACTAGGTAGTGCCAATCCTTGTAAAACCCTAACTCCAGGACAAAGTCATACGCAGAAGTAATATTATTCTGAATAAGAAAAGTCCTATGCACAAGGAATAGGAATGATATGCTCTGGTACGGATGCAAGATTTTATGTTAGGGGTGGCGAACTGTTAGGTAGTTATACAAAAGTTTAGGAGATGCAAACTTAGATCATTGAAAGAAAATACATAAACTATATGAAAATTTAAATTTCTAGGGGCACGACACCTCTCGGTCTATCCCTGTATATGCTCTTTAGTTCTTCTAGATGAGGCTTTCTGATGATAAGTAAAGGATGCAGCAGATTTAAATCTGCCTGAAATATTTAAGAGTGTAATGTGGTCTGGTGAACCATTTTCCCTTGTATTTCCCAACTTTTGCATGTATTGATATCTCTTTCTTTGTTCTTGGCTTGGCAGTGCTGGTGGGTGCTGGGAATTTTAGTGTTGCTGCTGGTAATCTTTATCATTATTATTATCATTTAGTGTCCATGCGCTTGTTTTGTGGTGTGTAATGTTGGGCGCTTCAGAATATTTATGACTACTGATTTGTGTTTGATTGATTAAGGATACTATTTGTAGATCATCAGTTCAGCTGGTTGAATGGTTGGTTTTTGAATAGTTCACAACGATTAGTTCTATTTGAAGTTATATACTCTCATATCCTAATAAAATTATCACTTTTCTGTTTTAAAATTGTACTATTCAAATTGTCGCTTTAAAAAATTCAACAAACTTTTATAAGACAATTTTATTTTTCTATTTTTTAGTCCAACAAAAATAAAAGTTAACATTGCAAACTTATCATTTAAATTATTTTATACCACACAATTTAAAAATTAACATGTGACAAAATAAGTGATACGGAGGGAGCATTATTGATTACACAACTGAATTCCAATTTTTATAATCTAGTCAACCTGATTTTGACAATGTTGAAATGATTTTATTTATACTATATTTTATATGAATTTTTGATACACATGCCGTGTAATAAAAATTTATATAATTCTTCTATAAAACTTACAACATAAATCTTAAACCCTAACACCCTAAACTCTAAATTTTAACTATAAACCTTAAATTCTACACCCTACACACTAAACCCCTAAACCCTAACTTAAAACATTAAACCCTAAAATTAAAAGATTTATGTAAACATAAACATATGTAAACGTAAATAAGCTTGTGTATCAAAGTATTTCCTATTTTATATTATAACTTTGGACTCGTCAAGCCTTATGTTGCAAAGGATTAATTAATCTTCAATTTATTGAATTTTTTAATATATATGTCTGAAATAATTAATATTTTAATGAAAAATGGAGATCTATTTCAACAAGTATGTAGGTATTAATAGACGTCTTTGGTTTTAGGAAATAAGACATACATAAAACCTATTTGGTTTCATTTTCCTTTATTCTTCAAACATTTTTTCAAATTATTGTGTTAGTTAACCAAATATTAACATGGGCGTGAAACTAGGATTAAGAGTGTGGTAGAATATAAATCTTTTAGGGTTAAACTTTAAAATAAATATATAAATCCAGGGACAGAGTTAAGATTTGGGTCGGAAGGGAAAAATATAAATGTTTAAACGCTAAGCCCTAAACTTCGAATAAACCTTAATTTTTTTTAATATGTATGTCAAATAAATTTTTTTATATTCATCTAAGGTTATATTTTGATACACAATGTTAAAAAAAATTGTACAACTCTTTATATCTAAACTATACAATTTTGAACCCGTGGAGTGGTTCCAGTAGTAAAAGATAATGTATTTCATCAGGTGACCCGAGTTTGAGTACCATGTGTACGGTGTGTGTACGTTATTAAAGAGCTAAAAAAATTGAACATATATTACATTGTAATCACATTACCATATTAAAAAAACTATACAATCCAAAATTTAAAATTTTAAACATAAACCCTATGTCCTAAACTCTAAATCGTAAATTGAAACTCTAACTCTAAATCATAATTCTAAACCCCTAAATTATATTTCTAAACCCTAAATTTTACAAACTTAGGTAAACTTCAAAGTTTTTGTCATTTATTTATATAAAATGTTTTTATGACCACGTCGATAATAAAATCTTAAATATAATATTTAAATCCTCTAATTAGCCTAATGACCAAAGATATTTATAATACTCTAACTTGTATAAATTTAAATCCTGATATAAAAAATGTAATCTCTATATTTAATAAAAAAAACATTTGATAATCCCCAATTTGAGAAAAACAAAGGGAGAGGAACGGCAAAGGAAAAAAAAAAGCCCAAAGGAGAAGAAGACGAAGCGATGGCAGTGAGCGCAACGGTGATTGGAGCACTGCTGGGGCTTGGCACCCAGATGTACTCCAACGCTCTCCGCAAGCTCCCTTACATGCGACGTACGATTCATTTCCTTCTTTTCTTTTTTCCGTTTCCATGTGTATTTGAACTCGCTCCTAATTTGAAACCCTAGACTAGAATTCGAATTTGAAATTGAAAACGCGAAATGCAGATCCGTGGGAGCACCTGTTGGGGATGGGTCTGGGAGCAGTGTTCGTGAACCAGCTAGTGAATTGGGACGCTCAGCTCCAAAAGGACCTTGACCAAATGCTCGAAAAAGCCAAGGCAGCCAACGAGCGCCGCTACTTCGGTCAGTAATCCTATTTCCGAACCCATAAATTTTATCATTTTACCTGAAATCAGAACAACTAGTATCATCTGCAGTCAATTGTATTTGCATCTTTGTATGCTCCAGATCATGCCGCTTTGTCTTTGCTTGCTATGTTATAGTCTCTCTCTTTTTCGAAATTCGTTCAGTGTTCTAGACTTATTATAAATCGAATAAAGATTAAAAAAAATGTTGTTACTTTATCCCAACCCAAAATGACCCTCTTTTGCAAATACTGAGTAACTGAGTTGAAACCGGATGTTTTGTTTCCTTATTATCTTTTATGTTAGCTGATCAAGCTTAAGATTAAAGTGACATATCTTTTCTGCTTGCATACCATTGTTTCGACATATAATTTCCTTCCTTTCTCTTTCGACTGCAGATGATGATGAATAATGTTTTCGCCCTATCATATAAGACATTCGTGCAACAAGCAACTGTGATCATAAAACTAGTTTGGTTATGGACGGTTGATTTTGGACTGTTTGTTTTCGATCACGTTGAACCTTTTCTTCTTTTGCTTTTTTCTTGTAGTTGAATATAGACTTTGATGCCTTGTGATTCTGGATGCAAACTGGTTAGTGCAATTGTTTCTCTTGTAATAATTCATAAATGATTCAAAGAAATTGCACTATTTTTCGAGCTGCAGTGTTTCTTAAATTTGAAATTATATTGCAATTGTTGTCACTGTAGATTGCATTTCGATACGTTAACTTATATACCAATATACCACTCCCTTTGCAATGCATAGAATTATAATATTGTATTCTTTGTTTTCCTTAGTTTTCAAAATAATCAAGTACTCCATTAGTTGTTTGGTAAAAGCAGAGCTGTGTATTTCTTTGGATAATCTACGATTGTGGCTGTGTGGGGATTGGTTTGTCATCCGCACAGTCTATTTTCTCGGTATGGGATGACTATGAATCATCACATTGCAGCTTCTTCAAAATAGTGAGTCGGTGCGTAGGGCTTCATGCATGCATCATGGATGTTAAGAAGATGATATCTTGATGTTCAATTCCCTTTACAAACTAAAAACAAGTTGGATTTTCTAACCATGTTGGAGTAACTTGAATTGTCACATGCTTGTCCCTAAGTTTTGGCATAAGCTAGAGAATAATGTGTTTAAATGGAAGTAGCACGATGTGAGGTTTCGTTGACAATAATTTCGACCTATTTTGTTTTGAAACTAGGTCATTTGTAGGGTTCCATATTCATCTTGTAAATAACCAGCTTCCTGCTTTTCAATGCATGAGTGAGATCTCTGGCTCGAGGGGCAGATGACATCCCTGTGCTTTTATTCATCTTCCCAACCATTCCAAAACTCTATGAATAAAGCATCATTTAGATCATGAACTTGACATCTGAATTATATTTTGACTTGCATTAGTTTTTGAACTTGACATTTTTTTATATTTAGATCTTTTGATGATGTGACATTATGATACTGTATCATATGGCATAATATCAAAGTATCACATCATCAAAATGATAAAAATATCCAAGTTCAAGAGAATGCGGATCAAGAAAAAGTTGAAGGACTAAATTGGGGTAGTTGTTAAGTTCAGGGATACTTGAGCAAACAACTCTACACAATGGTGGTTTATTTTACACCTAGTATATAATAGCATGGTTTGTGTCTATACCAACTGTCGAAATCATTTTTTACTGATAAAATGGCTTGGACGGTTGATTTTAGAAATTAGGGTTTTTGTTTAAATTTGACTTTTGAAATGTTTGGAGTTGCCACCGGTCACTTTGGTAGACCGAACACCACAAAAACAACAAGAGATTCGTTCTTTTAAAAATTAGGGTTCGGAAATCGATTACCTGTGGGGAAGGGTTAGCACCCCATAAACGCATGATATCAATACCTTTAATTTTGTGTCATAATGGCATTTTAGAATAACAATTCAAATTTAATTTAATCAGTGATTATTAATTGAGTTTATATTCCAAATGGAAATATTCTTTTTATAAGAAAAAATATTTTTGCTTCGAATATAAATTGAAAACACTCGTATACTCTCAGGGCACCTCTATCCATATTCCAAAAATATATATTTCACATATAAAAGGTTTTTTCATGCATATGGGCTAGTTCATTTTAAGAATTAATCTAAAAATGTTCTAATTTAAATTTATGAGTTATTTAGTCTATGAATATTATTTAATTCTAAAGTTTGCATGAGATAACACTTAATTACTTTTGAGCACCATCCATATTAAATCCCAAAGTTATAGATAATATTCTCCTACTAATTAATTATTCTAATTATTTAAAGTTCAAGTCTTATCAAGGCTCTAATTAATTAATTAATCTAAATTAATTATCAATTTACTAGGATTTTAATGAATATTGAATATTCTACTTAAGAGCTCATATTGAACAACACCCATTACATTGGGACACCATTCAAATTTGAAACTTCAAACTTTCCCGTTCAACACCCATTAATTTTCTATAATGGTCTACTTAATTGAATTATTAAAGCCTAATAAAGCACCTAAAAGACTAAGGCTTTATTGTACTAATTAAATTAAATTAAGTGTCTTAATTATCTAACAAATATACTACATTAATTAATTAAAGCATGCATCAATTTAATAGGCATTTAATTGAATTTAAATTAAACAATTAAATAAAACAGGGCTAAATTGCAGAAATTAAAACTTGAATTTTGATTTTATTCATAATAAGGACTAAAATGGAAAGATTATAGAATTTCGAACCCAAATAGAAAGACCAAATTTTTTGCTCGAATTCGTGGGTCATCCTAACCCGGCACCAAAATAGTATCGTTTGGGTACGACTATAAAAGCCCATTTTTATCCAAAAAAACCTCATTTCAGATAGTTTTCTCTCTCTACCCACTTTCTCTCCCAAACTTTCTGCCCACAAACACCATGTGCCCAAGAAAACCCAACCTTTTTTTTTTATCAAAACTCTATTTTTCCTTTGAGTTTTTCATGTGTTCATCACGTTTTGTGATGAACACGAAGAACATGCTCCGACCGCCACCAACTCCGTCATAGCATCAGCCATCATATCTTCACCAATCATCTTTCGATAATCAATCACTATTCGTCGGTCATCGGGAGCTGACTCCCGACCGTCGCAAGCGATCGACGGCCATCCTAGAGTGATTTTTGACTGCCGGCCGTCGCCACCTCAAAAACATAAGAAATTAAAAAAACATTTTTTTAGATCTAAGCCATGTTCATCGAAATCACCCATCTTTCCCACCTAAATCTTAGCCTAGCTACCCGAAACTCTCTTCCCCTTCGACTCCGCAAAAAAGTTAAATTTCGGCAGCCATCCTCATTTTTTATTTACTTTTAAAGATATATTTCTCTTTTTATGTATAGATATGAATATAAACTGACATTGTTTTTGTTTCTGTTCTTGTAGGTGATAAAAAGAATGGAAGGGACTTTACCTTCTAGTGGTGCTCCGATGACGGTCAGATTGCTCCAGCAATGATTCGAGCTTTTTAGTGTCTATTCAAATTTCATCAACAGTTCGGCTCCCCAGGTAATATCTTCTCTCTCTTTTTTATTATTTTTTATTAGTAATTATTATTTATTTATGACTGTAATTATTGAACTGGCAGTGTCTCTCCTCTATTTATAGGGGTTGACCACTTTGACGTCATGGATGATGTTATAATGTTGACGTCATGCCAGTTGTGTATGAATTGGTGCCAGCTAAGACTCAGAGAAAGCACAATCCGTGCATAATGGTTTTGGCCAATCTGGGGCTGTCACGTGGCACGATTTGGGTGGGAAAATCCAGAATTAATTTTGTTAGGCTGTCTATGGATTGTATATTAGCTGGATCAGATTGAGAAAAATAGGATTTGGGCCTTGTAATTAAAATTGGGCTTTGAGTATGTAATTTGGACATTATAAAATGGATTTTTGGTATTGTTTATTATTTATTTACTAGAATTATATTTATTGGCCTTTATTTATTTTTAATTTTTTGGTTTTATTTATAGTGAAAATATCATATATATATATATAGGTATACCTGAATAAAAGTCAGGTATTATAGCTGCCCCTCTTTGCTCATTGCTGTGAAACGGGAATTGGGCAAAGACTGAAAAGACACAAATTTTGTCCAGACCATCTGGCTATCGTTCTGAGCTGCAAGTTCTTCTATAATGTCGGTGAAGTCTGAAATAATCTAATTCTTCATTCTTTTGAAAAATGTTGGTGAAGTTTGAAAAAACAAATCATTCGTCCTTTTGGAAATGTTGACAAAGTCCGAAAAAGCTAAACTATTTTTTCTTCTGAAACGCTGCGAAGCCCGACATAGTGACACCCTTCATTCTTCTGAAATGTTGGTGAGGTCTGAAAAAGCTGAACCTTCCATTCTTTTGAAATACGGCGAAGCTTGGAATCGTTTCGCTCTTCGTTCCTCTAAAATGTTGATGAAATTTAAAAAAGCTAAACTATCCGTTCTTCTGAAATGCGGCAAAGTCTGAAACAATTTCACTCTTCTTCTAAAATACTGTCGATGTTTGAAAAAACTAAACTATTAATTATTCTGAAATGCGGCAAAGTCCAGAACAATTTCACTCTTTATTCTTCTGAAATGTTAATCTACCTCTCTGCCAAGGTATTGAACAAGCGAGTTCTTCTCATTAGTAACTCTTCATTCTTTGTTAGAAATATTGATCCGCCCCTCTATAAAGGTGTTGAACAAGTGAGTTCTTTTCATTAGGAACTCTTCATTCTTTGAAGGGCGAACTCTTCTCATATGAGTTCTTCATTCTTTGCTAGTCGAGTTCTTCTCATTATGAACTATTTATTCTTTGTTGGGCAAGTTCTTCTCATTAGAAACTTTGTATTCTTTGCTAAGCGAACTCTTCTCATTAAGAGCTCAATATTCTTTGCTGAGTGAACTCTTATTATTAGAAGCTCTGCATTTTTTGATAGGAATGCTGATTCACCTCTTCCTCTGGGAAAAAACTAAACCTGCAAAAAGAAATATCATCGGGTAATAAAAGTTCAACCTAAAATAATATGAAATATCTTCAATTTCCTACTTGAAGCACTGAAATCTTTAGTGTCACTGCTTTTTCTGCCTAAGGTGTATTGATCTTTCAGTCTGAACCTCGCATGATTTCGTTTTTCTCTTCCTCTGTTGATCAATCTCCCTCTGTGCTGGGAACGTATGTGACTGGTTTACTCCTCCAATCCTAAAGTTGTATATTGAAATCTTTCCTCGCTTCTTGCTGGTTTGTAAATTCCTACCGAAACATACAAAAAATGCTTTGAATGTATGAGTTGGCATGTCCCTACTTATAGATGCCTAACTATATATGACGCATGATGTCGATTAAGGACCACTTGGGTGAGCATTCATCTTCAGGGAGGCTCAAAATTTCCTTGCTTCATTTTTCATTAAAACTCTTTTGCTGCCAAAGTAACCCATCTCACACTCAGGTTCAATCTTCTGAATCTTTGCATTTTTTTGCTCTAAAGTGCCTTTCCAGGTTTTCACTTTAGATTGCTTTTCTGAAAGCGCTCTTTTGAGTTTTCACTTTGGTTTTTTCTTTTCTTTTTTCTCATCGCGCTCTTTCAGGTTTTTACCTTAATTTTTTTCTTTTTTCTTCATTTCTTTTTTCTTTTTTTGAAGTGCCATTACGATTTTTCACCTCATTTTTCTTTTTTATTCTTTTTTTCCTTACAAAGATGTTTTTCTTGTTCCAAACAAGGCTAATTTCAATTATGATGGAACTCGTACTTGTCTTTCAATGAGTTTAACACATAAACCCTTCTCTTGTCACATCTCACTTCTCAAAATCCCATGTACTAGTAGTAACTCATTTCTTAGAAAGCCACTCTTGATATTTCTTCGTTCAACTTCTCTGTTAGCATTTCTTTCACAATTCAAAAAGAGATCATTAACTTATATTGTTCTAGCTTGCGGACTTTATTCACCAGCATGAAATATATTCTTATGTAATGTTTTTGTAGCATTGCCCCATTCAACCTTGAATTCAACTATCATATTTGCTCACTTTAACATTCATAAAGCCTTCTTTGTCTTATAATGCCTTATAAGTGATGGTCTCTGCTTTTGAATAGTATGAACCTTTAACAGATTGATCTGGCTGCAGCTTTTGTCCCAAAAAATGGTCCATGTTCCCTTTTTTCCCCAAGATTATTTGTGTTGCTTTCCTGCAGCTAAATGTTTTTTAAACTTAGAGTTGTGTCATTTCTTCGACAAACTTTTCATCATTAAACAAGTACCGAGGCTACCTCATGTTCTACCTGCACTTAAAGGATTAATACATCATAATAATACCCACGAAATCTTTTGATTTTCTTGTATCTAATCAATTTATCTGTAAGATACTTGTTGAAATGATAAGTGAAATGCTCAAAATACTATTTTACTAAAATTTGAGAAAATTGAACAATTTGATAAGTCATGACAAATGTAACCCCCTTAGCCCGATCTAGCCAAAACTGGACTAAAAGAGTCACATTAGGTTTGTCGAAGCAAACCTGAGCTAATAGCCTAAATCGATCATTTTTTATCTTGTCTAAATGCATTTAATCATTAACCTAAAGTGAACATGCTTCAGCGAAAACGTCACATTGGAAACAAATTTCAAAACGGGTTTCAATTGCTCGACGATACACATTAGGGACCAAAATGTAATTTCTGCAAATCACAGGGTTATTATCATAATTAAGATTACCCAACCATAATTAGTCTAATTTCATGCTCATATGTTAAATTCCAACTCAAAACAATCATCCAAATTCATTCAATTGCATACATAACAATCAAGGACTAAATTACAAGATTTCTAAACTTTAACAAGCTGGCATACACAAAATCAACAGAGCGTATTGATACAGCTTAACGAACAAAATGGCTACACTTACTGATACACGTACAATCGTATCAATACGATGTGTTGACCCACCCGTACCGATACAGCCTTGACCCCGTACTGATCCCCTATGCATTTCTTAAAAACTCAAAATTCTAGTGAGCAAATCCCGTACCGATACGGTACCTCGCGTATCGATACGGCTCTTTAAAATTGAAGGGAGCGTATCGGTACTCAAATTCGTGTACTGACACTAGTACAAAATTTCCTCAATGCGTAGCGATATGGTGGCTAGGTGTACCAATACCCTAACTTTTATTTCGATGATTTGAGCCTTTCCAGACCCTGCGTCCCGATCCTTGGTTCCCTGTACCAGTACGCAGAGGCCTGTAATGACCTCTAGGTCCATCATATGAAACTTTGGCTCACTCTAAACAACCTTAACACATATCTAACTAACTTATAACATCAATAGATTGCTTGACAACAACATACTAGCATTTTAAGCAAACCTAACAAGACTAGCACATTCAATCACAAAGTCTATAGGCATGCTCCCTAGTCAACATCCAAAACATAAATCCATCCACATCTCAAGCACTTTAAACCTCTTACAAGTCCAAACCAGCAATTACAACTTGTACAAACAGGGAGTTCATCAAAAACCATCCCAAATCAACATTTGACATATTGCCCCTATTACTACTTTAAAACATTTCAAACAATAATTTGAAAACAAGTTTATGGAAATCTTTCCTTGCTTCCTCGCTGCCCGCAACCCTTAATTCTCTGCATTGCTGAAAAAAGAGAGCGTACGCACACTAGGCTTAGTGAAGAGCGCTCAAGACATAATACACCATCCAATGTATTTTAAAACTGATTTATTCACATAATCTTTCACATACGCATTATTTTCAAAACCATCATGCCTTACTTTCAACATATGCAACATGTATCATGGATTCAACAGCATAATCCCATATGCAATTCCTAAGTTAAGCCATCACATGCATAACATCCCATATGCAAAGCTTAAAGAGTATTCATATGTATAAATCACATTATACAAACAATCCATCAACATGATACATTAATTCATTATATTGGCTTACAAGTGATCCTTTTCCAAATCTCATTATTTTTATCAAACCATATCGGATACACGGATTTCCTAAGTGATATCCTAATCACTTACAGCTCATTGGCATGGAGACAATGCATAACCTCTACACTACCAATGATCATCCTCCAATTTGGAGTAAACACCTCCAATGCATCACCTCAACGGTTGCTGACGGAGTAAATTGCCATTGAAGTAATACCTCAACAATATTGGGGTTCACATGGTCGGAGTATATACCTTCAATACATCACCTCTACGAACCATGAACGACTTATTATAGTGCACTTTAAATCCTATGGCCGGCCAACTATATCCGATAACATTTCCATAATCTTTTCATACCATCACTTGCCAATATAATTCATTTCATTAACATTAACTCATTGTTTTCATATACATCAATCAAAACCATTTATCCAATGCATTAAACCATGCATTAACCAATGTTCACCAACATTTCCAAAACATGCATTACTTCCAAATGCATCATCACCATTTCATAAACTTTTTTCAGCATTAATCCATGCTCAAATCATGCATATAAAAGTGAGTAATCAATTCATAAAAACAAGTGCATAAAAACCAATTGCCAAACTGAGTTCAAGGGAGAATTCATCCTTTACATACTTTCGAGCTTAGACCAGCGTTTCAATCTTGATATAAACTCCTAAACACAACTTTCAAACCTTTGCAAAGCTGTAAAACACGTTCTCACTCACCGACACGCAAACCTCGCTTGTCGATACGATAATTTTTCCTCCAAAGCTTCCGAAACGATCGTTCAAGCTAGAGGATCAACTTCCCCTATTTTATCCACATAAAAACAGAGGATTCAATGCATCAAAATGCATTCAACAACACATCAACATAAATCCTCAACATCCAATACCCAATTCCACTCCACAACAACCGACATTAACATCAAACATCTTCCAAACTTAACCTAGCCAAAACCTAACATTTAAAATCATCAATTAACATCTAAAAACACAACAACAACATCCTTATACCTCCAACATTCATAAAACCACCATAACACCCAAAAAACTCACAACAAACAATCTAGGAAACTAGAGATTCATATAGTTTCAGGATTCCAATTTTAAAGCCCACTTATTAACATTATTAAACATCAAAATCATGATTAGAACCAATCAAGAACTTAGCAAAACATAGTCTATTCGAAAATCCACCAACTTAACCAATAAAACCTCAATTTAACCAATTTTCCATAATTAAACCATCAAATCAAGTTAGAAAACATATGTAAAGGATCAATAACTTGGGGATTTCAATAAAGAACCTTTTATTAGAGGAGAAGAACGAACCTCACCTCTAATGGATGCCTTTCCCCTTTATTGGATGAGTTTACATAACAAAACAATGAGAAATCAATTACATTTTGTTAGGAAATATTATAATTCCATTTGAAATCAAAAGATTTATTGAAATAAGATTTTACCTGAGAATTTTGAATATAAGAGAAGTGTTTGGCTAGAGAGAATTGGAGAGAAAATCTTTTTTGAGAAAAGTTAGTTACGTCAAATTGTTTAGAGCTTTTTAATTATCCAATTAATTCTCTAAGCCTTTAGGATAAATAGCTCCTTAAAGATTCAAAGTTTTGATCCTTTTACAAAACATTCAATAAAATAGTTTTAAAACTTTACATTTTGGTCACTAACCAAAATGTCCAATTTCAAGACATCTTTTTGCAAAATTGATTTTACCAAAATAATTTACATATTTAATAATGATTTTAGACTATTTTTATATATTTTATCTCACCCAAAAATATTTATTTAAAATTAAATCCAAAAACTGACTCAACAATCTGATCCGTCGGACCGACTAAACCACCTAAAAAACTTTTAAGCCCAAAATCGGGGCGTTACAACTCTCCCCCTTAAGAAATTTTATCCTCGAAATTTACCTGATGGTAACAGATGCGAAAACTGATCAACCATGACCAACTTACTCTCCCACGTGGCCTCCTCAACACCGCGAAGTCACCACAACACCTTAACAAGCTCAATCGTCTTGCCACAAATAACTTTACTACTAGAGTCAAGGATCTCCACTGGTTCCTCATCATAAGACAAATTTGATTGCAACTCAACATCCTCAACTGGCATTACATGCGACAGATCCGAGCGATACCTCCGAACATGGATACATGAAACACATCATGAATCTTCTCCAACTCATGAGGCAAAATCAACCGATAAGCTACAAGACCTATACGTTCCAACACCTTATACGGTTCAATAAGCCTCGGACTCAACTTTCCTTTGCACCCAAAATGCAACACATTCTTTCAAGGTGAGACTTTCAAGAAAACATTTTCACCAACAACATACTAAAGCTCTATACGCTTCAAATCCGCGTAGGACTTCTGCCTATCCGAGGCCTCTTTCAAACGATCGCAAATCATCTTCACTTTCTCATCTGTGTCTTTCAGCACATCAGGCATGGAAATATACTTTTCCCCAGCCTCAGCCCAACACAAGGGTGTACGACACCTCCTACCAAAGGCAATTGCATTTTCCAAGTTCCTTGGAACTCAATGATGCAACATCTCAACATATCCTCCACAATCTAAATCACATGTTCAGACTGGCCTCCCGTCTAAGGATGATATGAAGTACTGAAATTCAAGCGAGTACCCAAAGCTTCATGTAAACATCCCTAAAACCTTACTGTAAACCATGGATCCCTATCCGAAAAATTGACTTAGGTACTTTAAGAAACCTCACAACTTTAACAACATACAAATCTGGCAACCTATCCAAAGTATATATCGTATGCACTGGCAAAAAATGTGCACACTTCGTAAACTGATTAATAATCACCCAAATGGAATCATTTTTGGTCAGTGTCAAAGGCAACCCCGACACAAAATCTATGGTGATCCTCTCCCATTTCCACTCCAAAATTTTCAATGGTTGCAACAACCCGGAAGGAAACTGATGTTCCGCCTTCACACACTGACATACCATACATCTAGCAACAAAATCAACCATATCTTTTTTCAAACACACCCAATAGTATTATTTCTTCAAATCTTGATACATCTTGGTACTACCGGGATACATAGCAAAAGGAATAGCATGTGCCTTAGTCAAAATCATTCGTCTCAACTCCACATCACTAGGCACCATTATCCGATCTTTGAAACACAACACCCCATCACCATTAAAGTAAAAATTCGTAGGATTTTCATCTATGATGTCCTTGACATGCGGTACCAACGCCTTATCATAAGGTTGTTTTTCCTTAATCAACTACGACAAAGATGGTTTCACTTGCAATTCTGCCAACAACCCTCCATCATGGGTTACACTCAACCTCACAAACATATCCATCAAATCCATAATAGCTTTTCTACTCAAAGTATCAACCACCACCTTTGCTTTGCCCTGATGATACTCAATTGTTAATTCATAGTCCTTAAGCAAATCCAACCATCTACGTTGCCTAAGATTGGAGCTTGTGTCAAAGCTTTCTTCAACTTCTCAAAAGCTTGTTGTCTAGCTTTCGTCCACTCAAATCGTGCATCATTTTGCATCAACTTGGTCAACGGAGCAGCAACCCTCAAAAACCCATCCACAAAATGACGGTGATAACCTATCAAACCCAAGAAATTATGGACTTTCATCACCGACTTAGGTTGTCTTGAATTTACAACCGACTTAAACATTTTAGGGTCTACCCAGATACCTTCCGTTGAAACCACATGACCAAGGAAAACTACTTCTCTAATCCAAAACTTACATTTGCTCAACTTAGCGTAAAGATGGTTATCCATCAAGGTTTGCAACACAATCAGCAAGTGTCGGTCATAATCCTCCTTGGTACGAGAGTACACATGAATATCATCAATGAACACTGCTACGAATTGATCTAAGAATTCATGGAACACCCGATTCATCAAGTCCATGAATGTTACAGGCACATTCGTCAACCCAAACGGCATAACCAAGAACTCATAATGGTCATACCTCGTACGAAAAGTAATCTTCAACACATCTTCATCTTTAACCTTCAACTAATAATATCTAGATCTCAAATAAATCTTGGAAAACACCATAGCATCCTAGAATTGATCAAACAAGTCATCAATTCGCGATAAAGGATACTTGTTCTTAATTGTCAACTTGTTTAATTGCCAATAATTAATACACATCCTCAAAGCGCTATTCTTTTTTTCACAAACAACACTGGCGCCCCCTACAGTAAAACACTAGGCTGGATAAAACCATGATCCAACAACTCTTGGAGTTACATCTTCAACTCTTTTAACTCCTTAGGTGCCATCTGATATGGTGCAATAGACACCGGAGCCGTATTAGCATACGTCTCAATATAAAACTCTACTTCTCTATCTGGTAGCAATCTAGGCAACTCCTCCGGAAACACCCCCAAAAAATAACAATTAATACAAATATATTTAGTTTGCACTTCCTTCATATTCGGGTTCATAACCTAAGCCAGATATGTTCGACACCCACTTCTCAACATCTCCAGTGCCTCCAATGCTGAAACCATGTTGGACAAGAACTTAACATTCTCACCTACAACCACCACTTCATAATCATCATCAAGTCTCAGTTAAACTCGCTTTGTCTCAAAATCAACCACAGCCCGATGCTCGGACAACCAATCCCTACCCAAGATTACGTCAAAACCATAAAATGATAGCTCTATCAAATCAGCCGCAAATTCGAGACCTTGAATCATCAAAGGACATCTCCTATACACCTTTCTCGTAACAACTGTCTCTCTAAAAAACTCGTGACTTGCATACCTACATCTAGCATTTCTACTGGTATACCAAGCAAATGTGCAAGCTCAAACAAAATATATAAATGCGTAGAACCATAATCTATCAGAGAAAGTAATGACATAGACTATAAGGTAAAAGTAACTGCTATCACATCTATGTCATTCCTCCCTTCACGATGCGCATAAATCCTTACTGGTCCACCACCCTCGGGTCGAACTGCCACTGTATACGCTACAGCTCTCTGTCATTTCTCTCTCCGTTAGAAGTTACCTCGACCGCTCCCACGACCTCTCGATGGTGCAACAACAGATGCATGAGCCCATACACCTCTAGCTAACATCGGGCAATCATGCCTCATGTGATCCCCTATAACCCACAACCCCAACAAGAATTATCCGCTGCGAGCACAGGAGATGAACCAGCTCATCCCAACTGCGGACAATCACGTCCACCATGATCCTTCGATCTACAGCCCTAACAGACCTTTGACGATCTTTAACAAACTCCTAGGTGTTGCTTCCCACAATGAACACACTCAGGTAGCTGTCTTTTCCCAACTTGACCCTCACCACGACTTAACTCAGGTTGATACCTTCGATCACGGTGCCTCTTGTATCTGCCACCACTGGACCTAAAATTTGTAGCTCTCTTCTTAGAGCCAGAGCCTCTTGATCGAAAAGATAAACCCAAACTCTACTCAATATCCTTCACCCGTATAACCAATATGTTAAAATTCGTATAATCAGTGGCCAATATGTAGGTCTTAACATCCTGCTCCAAACCATAGCAAAATGGATCACAGCGATGCCTCTCATTCGGTACCAACTAAGACGCATATTAACTCAGCCTCACAAACTATACCTCATACTTAGATACGGTCATACTACCCTAAACCAAGGCCGTGAACTCACGTTTCTTGTCATCCATATATCTAACTCTCATATACTTTATTCTAAAGGCAACTTGGAAGAATTCCTAGGTCACATCACCGGCTTCTATACTCGTGATAACAGTGGTCCACCAACTGTACGCATAACCCTGTAGTAAGGACACGACACATCTTAGCTTACGGATAGTTCAGGATACTTCAGGTGCTAACCCTCTAAACTCAAGATCCGTTCTATACTGGCAAACCACACCTCGGATACTTCAGGTGCTAACCCTCTAAACTCAACTCCTCCAAGTCTGTACAGACGCTCTAACGGTAACCCCAGATTAACAGCAGCAATAGGTGCTAGTACGGGTACATGAACTCCATCCATCGCGGCCTGTAATACTCCCATCATTGCCTAAACCAAATGAGTCATATCACCATACACTAGACCAAGTGGTGCAGGTAGTACTTGTTCTACTCCCTCAGGAGGATTAGGCAGAAGAGGAGTAAATCCCTCAGGATGTACAATCTCGCCTTCAACTCTCTGCCCTCCAGCAGTAGCATTTTTGCTAGATCGTAATTCTCTCCTCGGTGGCATCGTATAAAAACATATCTAAGGCATGATAATTACACTGAAACAAAAACAATCAGGTTAGCTTCAAGCAAAGATCCAAGACTTCCATTTCAAACCAAATTCATTTCATAACTGTAGTAATAAAGCAATGTGTCCCCAAAAACCCCAACATGGCATATTTCAAACATGTAAACAATCATCATGTATAGCAATCCACATTACACAACATCCCAATTTCTCCTAAACCTGGCTCTGATACCACCAAATGTAACCTTCTTAGCTCGGCGTAGCCGAAACTGAACTAAAAGAGTCATATTAAGTTTGCCGAAGCAAACCCGAGTTGATAACTGAAACTGAGCCATTTTTTCTGTTTATCTTATCTAAATGTATTTAATTATTAATCTAAAGTGAACATGCTTCAGCATAAACGTCACATTTGAAACAAATTTCAAAACAGGTTTCAATTGCTCGACGATACACATTAGGGACCAAAATGTAATTTTTGAAAATCACACAGTCATTATCACAATTAAGATTACCCAACCATAATTAGTCCAATTTCATGCTCATATGTTAAATTCTAACACAAAACAATAATCCAAATTCATTCAATTGCATACATAACAATTAGGGACTAAATTACAAGATTTCCAAACTTTAACAAGCTGGCATATACAAAATCAACAGAGCGTACAGATACAGGCAAGCCCATACCGATATAACTTAACGAACAAAATGGCTATACGTACAACCGTATCGATATGATATGTTGACCCACCCGTACTGATACGGCCTTAACCCCGTACCAATCTCCCATGTATTTATCAAAAACTCAGAATTCCAGTGAGTAAATCGCGTACCAATATGGTACCCTACATATTGATACGACTCTTTAAAATTGAAGGGATCGTACCGGTACTCAAACCCGTGTACCAACACTAGTACAAAATTTCCTCAAGGCGTACCGATACGGTGGCTAGGTGTACCGATACCTTATGCTTTATTTTGATGATTTAAGCCTTTATAGACCTCACGTACCGATCCTAGGGTACCCGTACCGGTACGCAGAGGCCTATAATAACCTCTAGGTCTATCATATGACACTTTGGCTCACTCTAAATAGCCTTAACACATATCTAATCAACTTATGACATTAATAGCATGCTTGACAACAACATACCAGCATTTTAAGCAAACATAACAAGACTAGCACATTCAATCACAAAGTCTATAGGCATGCTCCTTAGTCAACATCCAAAACATAAATCCATCCACATCTCAAGCACTTTAAACTTCTTACAAGTCCAAACCAGCAATTACAACTTTCACAAACGGGGAGTTCATCAAAAACCCTCCCAAATTAACATTTGACACATTGCCCTTATTACTACTTTAAAATGTTTTAAACCATACTTTGAAAACAAGTCCTTGGAATTCTTTCCTTGCTACCACACTGCATGCAACCCTTAATTCTCTACATTGATGGAAAAATATAGCGTAAGCACACTAGGCTTAGTGATGAGCGATCAAGATATAATACACCATCCAATGCATTTTAAAACTGATTTATTTGCATAATCTTTCACATACGTATTATTTTCAAAACCATAATGCCTTACTTTCATCATATGCACTCAACCTTTTTCCAAATCAGGCATATTAAACCATATGCAACATGTATCATGGATTCAATAGCATAATCCTATATGCAACCCTCAATTTAAGCATTCCCATGCATAAAATCCCATATGCAAAGCTTAAAGAGTATTTACATGTATAAATCACATTATAAAAACAATCCATCAACATGATACATCAATTCATTATATTGGCTTATGAATGATCCTTTTCCAAATCTCATTATTTTCATCAAACCACATCAGATACATGGATTTCCCAAGTGATATCCCAATCACTTACAACTCATTGGCATAGAGTGAGTGCAACACATACATAGCCTCTACACTACCAAGGCTCATCCTCTAATTTGGAGTAAACACCTTCAATGCATCACCTCAACGGTCGCTATCGGAGTAAATTGCCATTGAAGTATTACCTCAACAATATTGGGGTTTACATGGTCAAAGTAAATACCTTCAATACATCACCTCTACGAACCATAGATGACTTATTATAATGAACTTTAAATCCTATGGTCGGCCAACTATATCCGATAACATTTCCATAATCTTTTCATACTATCACTTGCCAATTTAATTCATTTCATTAACATTAACTCACTGCTTGCATATGAATCAATCAAAGCCATTTATCCAATGAATTAAACCATGCATTAACCAATGTTCAACAATATTTCCAAAGCATGCATTACTCCCAAATGCATCGTCACCATTTCATAAACATTTTCCATCATTAATCCGTTCTCAAATCATGCACATAACAGTGAGTAATCAATTCATAAAAACAAGTGCATAAAAACCAATTGCCAAACTGAGTTCGAGAGAGAATTCATCATTTACTTACTTCCGAGCTTAGACCAACGTTTCAAGCTTGATATAAACTTTCAAACTTTTGCAAAGCTGTAAAACACGTTTTCACTCACCGAGACGCAAAGTCTCACTTGCCGATACGGTAATCTAGCCTCCAAAGCTTCCAAAATGATCGTTCAAGATTGAGGACCAACTTCCCCTATTTTACCTACACAAAAACAAAGGATTCAATGCATCAAAATGCATTCAACAATACATAAACATAAATCCTTAACATCCAATACCCAATTCCACTCCACAACAACCGAAATTAACATCAAACATCTTACAAACTTAACCCAAATAAAACCTAACATTTAAACCCATCAATTAATATCTAAAAACACAACAACAACATCCTTATACCTCTAGCATTCATAAAACCACCACAACACCCAAAAAACTTACAATAAATAACCTAGGAAATTAGAGATTCACATAGTTTTGGGATTCCAATGTTAAAACCCACTTATTAACATTATTAAACATCAAAATCATTATTAGAACCAATAAAGAACTCAGAAAAACAGAGTCTACTCGAAAATCCACCAACTTAACCAATTAAACATCAATTAATATCTAAAAACACAAGAACAACATCCTTATACCTCTAGCATTCATAAAACCACCACAACACCCAAAAAACTTACAATAAATAACCTAGGAAATTAGAGATTCGCATAGTTTTGGGATTCCAATGTTAAAACCCACTTATTAACATTATTAAACATCAAAATCATGATTAGAACCAATAAAGAACTCAGCAAAATAGAGTCTACTCGAAAATCCACCAACTTAACCAATTAAACATCAATTTAACCTATTTTCCATAACTAAATCAACAAATTAAGTTAGAGAACATATGTAAAGGATCAATAACTTGGGAATTTCAATAAAGAACATTGTATTAGAGGAGAAGAACAAACCTCACCTCTAATGGCTGTCTTTCCCCTTAATTGGATGAATTTATATAACGAAACAATGAGAAACCAAATAGATTTTGTTAGGAAATCGTTATAATTCTTTTTGAAATCAAAGTATTTATTAAAATAAGATTTTACCTGAGAATTTTGAAGAGAAAAGAAGTGTTTGGCTGGAGAGAATTGGTGAGAAAATCTTTTTTGAGAAAAGTTAGTTACGTCAAATTGTTTAAAGCTTTTTAATTATCCAATTAATTCTCCAAACTTTTTTATATTATCTTAAAATCATTTAAAATAGCCAATTAAGAGAAAATTTCTGATATTGGACTTTGGGGTAAACAGCTTCTTAAAAATTCAAAGTTTTGACCCTTTTACAAAACGATAACTAAAAACATTTTTTAAAACTTTACATTTTGGTCTCTAACCAAAATGTCCTATTTCAAAACCTCTTTTTGCAAAATTGATTTTATCAAAACCATTTACAGATTTAATAATGATTTTAGACTATTTTTTCATATTTTATCTCACCCAAAAATATTTATTCCAAATTAAATCCCGAAACCGACTCGAATCCTCTAATCCGATTCGTCGGACTGTCTAAACCACCTAGAAAACTCCTAGACCCAAAATCGGGGCATTACAACAAACATGAGAAAACAAAACCAAAATTAGGCCCCCAAATATCAAGTGCAACAGAGCCTTTGAAACAAATTGGCAAAGATCAACTCAAATGTGACCCCTTCCAAATTATTAGACTTTCGAGAGAAACATTTCCCATATACGTAATTCTATCTCATTTAAGTGGCACTCTTTACCTCACTAACTCACCATGACCAATTTTCCCTTTTTTCTGATCTCAATCAAGCATTAGAAGTCTAGAAATCCTTGAAGAAAGGTTAACCCTGATAAGCGGGATGTATTCTGAACACATACTCCTCTTACTCCAGTACCCGTATATGATCAAAATAGTCTTTTGACGCTTGTAATGTAGGCTTTGACTCACAACTATGAAAGAAAAGATATATATGCTCAAATAAGTGTTTAAGGGTGATGAAACCAATGATCGTTTCTTCTAATTGAAATGTTACTTCTGCATTCTTTAATTTGAATATGCTCAGATGAAATACTCTTTTCTTTTCTCTTTTTTCCCTTCTTTTTTGTAGATCGCTCTAGACTTCCCATTTCTAGGTTTTCACCCTAGAGTTCATTTTTTTTCCTTGAAATCAAAAGTGATCAATCCTCCACTACTCCTTTAGATAGAAATTCATTTTGAATGGAGAATCTCACATATGTCCCTTCTTTTTTCTTTATGAAAAAATTGCACTCTTTCAACTTAGTGATTTCTCTTTTAATTGCTTCAACTTTCATGTCAACAATTTTCAACTTGATTCAGATGACTCTTTGAGCACAAACTTTATATTGTTTCTTTTTATTTATTTATTTCTTTCTTTCTTCTTTTTCTCTTTCACTTTCTTTTTTTCTCTTTTTCTTTTTTTTACTTGATTTAGAATTCTCACCTTTATTCTACATGTCCTTCTTGCTCTTGTACTCAATGCATTCACTTTTGTTTCTTGACCCTAATTCACAAGGCATCACTATCATAGCATGATCAAAACCAAACACCTTTAACTTGTAGATAAACTTTTATCATCTTTGCCCCAAGTGTAGGGGTGATCCTTGGTTTGGGTTGAATCGAAAGAAAATTATCAGGCGTAAAGGGGAACAACAAATGATATTTTTCTTATTTTCTTTCTTTGTAAAGGGAGATGAAGGAATGCCAAGTGTCCCCCATATATGGGTATCTTTGAAGGAAAACAGTCTTTAGGTGGTAGATGTTTAGGGTTATCACTTCATTCAAGGACCTTAGTCAACAATGCCTGAGAGGAAAATTCATTCAAAGTTTGTATTTGGGATCTTCCTATGATTCCTGAACACTCATTAATGTCTTCCAGTTGGCCTAAATAAATTAGAAAAGAGTCATTTCCAAAGTTGATCTCTGAATTTGATTTATGGTCACTCTTGCAGTTAATATTCAAAGACCTGATAGAAAATAATAGTGAAGATATATACATATACGTATGGGAGAACAAAAACTAACCCATAACAAAGAATAATTGAAATATTAAAAGAATCAAAGAATGTAAAATGTTTGCCATTTGAGAGAAAAAAATGTAGGAAACAAGCATCGTAAACAAATAAACCGAAATAGCTTCCCTTACAAAGGACCCTTAATGCTCGCGGGCAAAAGTGATTGGGATGGTTCAGGGTATTACTTTGTAACTATCCTAAAACTACAGACAGGTCTCCTATGGTCCAATTGTCGATCATTAATCAAGCAAAACCTGAGTGAATTTTAGTTACTCCAATTCTATCGACAATTCTTCATTTTTTTCCTTTACCGGCATAAAGACATGCCATTTCTAGTTTATATTCTGATGTTCTCATCGAATCTTGAATTGAGGTTATCATGTCTATGAGTTTCCTTGTTTCTTCAATCAATTGTTTGCTCTTTTCCATAGAATGTTCAATAATTTCCATGTGGAAATTAATGGCATCCTCTGGCTAACGTCTAAATGAACTATACATTACAAAATGTTAGCCAGATATGATGAAGATTTTAATGGGCATGTCTATTCAAGTTTTTTTCCTTGAGGACTAATGATTTTCAATTAGTTTCACCTTGCTCTTCATTCTTTTCCTTTTCTTGACGTCTTTCAGCACTTGATTTTCACGTAATCCAATTGCATTGATTCCAATTAGGGAATTGCCTCTTGAGTTATAGATGTTAATGGACTAAGCTTCAGTGTCGACTTCCAAAATCCCCTAGTTCAGAAAGTTTTGAACTTGTCGCTTAAAAGCGTAACAATCTTCAATGTCATGATCATGAACTCTATTATGATACTCACAATGATTCTTAATGTTGTAACAACTTAGATGATGGAGCTTTGAAGGTTTCACATGATATGGTGAAGCTTCGAGCAATTTGAAGTACAACTCATGATAGGAAACATGAATGAGATCCAATTTAGACTTTGATTTTCCACTCACAGGAGCATCTAACCTTGGGGTATTCTTCATTAAATGAAACTTTGAAGGGATAGATGTCAAAATATTACTTTGATTCTGGTAGACCAAGAACTGTAGCGAATTACCCATAAAAGCTTACTGTAAATTCTGCCATTTCTCTTTTATCTCAATTCTTATAGAAAATGATGGTCTTTTATAGAATTAGGGTTCTCCATTCTCAAAACATAAATGCCTATTCCGGATGTGATCACCGACTCTGTGTTTCAAAACCATACAATCTTCTAAGAAATGACTGAAATCACCACAGTAATAACCACATGCATTTTTTAACACCATAAAAATGCTTATATAACTTCGGTGGAACTATCATCAACAAGTAATTTTTGTACGAGGTAGGGCAATAAATCTGAATATGGCATTGGGATAGGGATAGTCACCTTCTTTTTCTTACTAAACACTTCGGCTTCTCTATCTTGTATTTTTGTGCTCTCTACTCCTCTTTCCCTTAATAGAGTCGATTTCATTGTGAGAAAATTTCTAGCCTTAACCGAATCCCTGGCTTTCATCACTTCAGAGAAATATTCTGTAAATATATGTGGTTCCTTGACTCTGATGGAATCATCTTGTTCTCTAAGAGTCCCATAACCCTTAGACAAAATTTTTTTGGAACAAACATAAAAATTTTGACTTTTACTCGATCCTTCTACATTTGTTTACTTGATGATATCCATTTTAGCTCTATCAGATCTTTTCAGCATATTAAGGTTAAGAACGTCATCTCCAAAGCTTATTTCCAAATTCTCTGAACAATTGGTCAATACTCTGACTGTATTAGCCTGAACCTTCTTCAGAACTGATCCTTCGGGTTAAACCCTTGTGTAAGATAAGCTTTCACTTTGATCACCAATATTGGTATTTCCATCTGGAACCTTTTCTTTCTTGGCCTCCCTAATTCCAAGCAAGGTGGTAGCTCGAGTTACCATATAACACCCACGACCCGGATGTCACATTTGGGCCTCAGGCCTGAAACCCGACCAAACAATTTTGACCTAGTTTAGCCCAATCCACAAATTCCTTATGAAAATCCATTTAATTATGACCCAATAAAACATAATAAATATTTGAAAACATATACAGTGGAGTTCCTTTTAAAATTATATTATAAACATTTGAATCAACCGTAATAAAATCCAAATACGATTTACAATATACAATAGGTTCCTACGAATACATAGCCCAAAGACCTAAATATTGTACTCTGATGAGACGATGCGTTGGAATCCTTCCCTAATGGTGCTCCTCTAAGAACGAGCCAAACCTACTAACCTGCGAACGGAAACAACGATTCCGAACGCTGAGTTAACAAAGCTCAGTGGATACACCGCCACTCAACCATGCTTCATGCAAATAATAAATAAAGCAATGTAACATGAATGACATCATGGCAAAATAACAATGGTGCTACCATAACCGCCTAAACACATAGTATTATGAATGTATGATCACTCACACAGCTCATACAAGTATCACATATGTTTACCTAGCACCACGCAGATAACACCAACAATATTAAGTGAGGTTCGCGTCCACAAAGCATCGGAATCCTACACTTGAGTGAGGCCTGCATCCACAAAGCATCGGGATCCTACACTACGAGTAAGGCTCGCGTCCACAAAGCATCGGGATCCTATATTCTAAGTGAGGCTCGCGTCCACAAAGCATCGTGATCTTGTACTCAAGGGGATGAGGCCCACGTCCACATAGCATTAGAATCCTACATCCATGCTCGGAATCTCTCATTGAGCATCTTCGAATGAGGCCCGAGTCCACATAGCATCGAGATCCAACATTCAGGAGTCTTCAAGGTGTTGCAACACACTTAGGGTATCCAAATCCCAACAACAAGGGATGACTCGACTATCTAAGCATCCCATCAGCACACAGCAAGGACCCTAGCCACCACACAGCCTCGACCTCGACACAAGAGTCTTACCGCACACAGCTCTACCAACCTTACCATCACCCTATGGTTTCTATCAATTATTATACCACCCTATTGAGCTTATCTATTTATTAGTATGTTATGAAGGTACACATTAAACGTTCTCATTAATTTATCTGATTATTCAATAAGACTCAACCTTATAGGCGCCCCTTCGGAACACAGCGAGGGCCTAATTTACCACACAGCATCAGCAATCCACCTAGGGTCCCTATGGGTTACCACCTCACATAGCTTGCCAATGTATAACGAGTCATTAGCCATTTATTTCATACACGGGGTTTAAATCTCCATTTCTCGATTTTAATATCCAATTTACACCTTAACAGACCCCCAGGGCCCTTTGCCTCGAATTATAGAACCCCCAAACGAAACCTCAAAATTCTTGGGCAGATTGCCCAGCGAATATCGATACTCCAAGGTGAGTATCAGTACTCCCCTCTAGGTATCAATACTCCCCATCGAGTACCGATGCTCCAATTAGGTTCGAAAGAATTAGACCCCAAGCCGTACTGATATTGTAATACCCCAAATTTTGGCCAGTGACCAAAATGTAAATTTTAAAAGTTTTGGGGGTTAAAAGTATAAACTTTGGAAAAGTTTGGGGATTGGAGTGTAAATTCCCCCAACGAGTGATTTTATTCATTATAAGGGTGAATCTGATCGAAATAAGAACCTTGATATCAGTTTTGAGAATTAAGATATAGTAGAAGGTATAAAATTTGGATCGAATAAAATTATTAAGCATGCTCAGGTCGGGGAAATACTAGGATGGGTGACCTCTGGGAAGGTCCTATAAAAGTGTTTCTAATCGATATATTGGACTCAGTAAAAGTAAAGAATATTTGAGTGGATTATCGATAAAGGATTCTAAGAGAAATTTTTATTCTATGGAGATTTCCGATAATTATCAGAATAGTAGACTGAGTTAAGAAAAATTCAGTCTAAGTTCTAGGAAAGCAAGTTTTTATGAGATAATAGAGTTTATTTCCCGAATATGGAATTTTTGGAATAAATCCGATAGTTCGGAAAAGGTAAAATCGCAGTAGAAGTATTTTACGAATATCGGGAAATCGGATCTAACTGAAATTTCAGAGACTGATAAAAAATCCATGGGAAATTCATAAAATATTATTTTATAAATATTTTATTGTAGTTGGTTGGATTCCAACTAGACTTGGTTGAATTTTTACAAGAATGACAAACTAGTAAATAAAGACTAGTTGGAGGTCAAATTGGTCATTTGACAAGGATGGCAATTTTGAAATATTTTGAAATATTAAGGGCAATTTTGGAAGGTGAATTACACTTATATCAAATCATGGCCATTGATTTTTGATAAGATTAAGTCTTGGCCATTGGATTAAAAGGGCAAATTAGTAATTTCACCAATTAAATGAATTTTAAATTCATTTAATTTTAACATGTGGATTTAAATAAGTAAAAGATGAACCAAATTGTTCATCTTTCTTGAATTATTTCGAACTAAGGGGAGAAAAAAGGGAGAAAATTTTTCAAGCTCGATTCAAGCCCTAAAACTCTATTTTCAGGCAATATTTCGAACTGCAAAGTTGTTCTACTCTTCAAGCTCTATCTTTTGGTGTAAATAATTCATGGAAAACATGTTTGATTGATGAGAATTTTGCATGAGAATAAATTAGGGATTATGGAAAAAGTTTGGGCCTTTTGGAATTTTATGATTTCATGATGAAATTCAAGTTGAAATCAAGCTAGTATAATGTTAAAAATCATGTTATTGAGTTGGGATTTAAACCCTACATATTTTAGTTTGTATGAAGATGATTGGGGTTTATGGATTCAAGTTTGATTTTGGGTTTGTGATGTTGGATATATGATCTAGTAAGCTTGAATTTGTTATTTGGAAGCAAAATCCTAAATTAAAGGTATAGGGACCATTTCGCCAATTCTGAAAGTTAAAGGACTAATCTGAATTGTTATGATTTTAAAGTGTATTTATATTATTATTGATGTTGGAGATGTGAAATTGAAATTAGAATGCAAAACCGATGTTAAATCGAGTTAGTGACCATTTTGACAAATTGTCAAAGTTAAGTGACCAATTCAGAAATGAAGTTTTAGAGAAGGACTAAATCTGATTTTAGTTGAAATAATAGAATTCAAGTAGCAATATTGAATTGAGGATTAATTTGCAAAGTTAAGAAGCTTGAATCTTTATCTTTGCATTTTTAGTGACTATTTCGTGGAGAACGAAAGATTAGAGGGAATTATTTTTGAAAAATTATTTGATGAATAAAGTGATACATTAGTGGTTTGAATCAAGTAAGGGGACCAAATTGACAAATAGAGTAAAGTAAAGAGAAATTAGTATTACGTTTGAAGTTATTTATGGAAGTTGTGTAGGAAAACTGGATTTAGCAGTAAGTTTGAAAATTCACAAATGTTTAGAAGGTGAATTTTATACCTATGTAAAGATTTGTTCGTCTAGTTTTGCCTCCAACAAACGGAAACTGATTTCGAGTTCCGAGTCAAAAGATATGAAATTTTAAGTGACGAAAGGTCGGAAAACAGAGCACCAGTCTGTTCCGAAATTAGCACTGGAAATTGACTTTGAAAATTCATCATAAATCGTACGAGTTGAATCTGGGCTATTAATTTATATGGGTGAAAAGATTATTGAATCTAGTTTCTTTTAGAACAAACGGAATTGAATTCCAAGTTTTAGATTATTTTATAGAAATAAATCTTTGAAGGTTGTACAAAGCTGCCAGAAAATGAAAATTTAGATATTTTGTATCTAATGTTGGTTATCAAGTTCAGAAGAATTATTTGAAGTTCAAAATCGTTATTAAAGACCAAAATGAGGTTTTTGACAGCATAAGTAAGAAAGGAAATTTATGGAAAATTTTAATGTTAAATGATTAGATAGTTTGATAAAAATATTATTAGAGGTGAATCTAACACATGTTTATTTATATTAATGTGATAAATGAAGTTGGATTCAAATCAAAAGAAGATTCGAGGTTCTATAAAGGAAAAGATCAAATAGAGCTTAGTGAGGCAAGTTAATAAATAGCTCAGGTGTGTGCATTTCTATATGTTTGCACTATGTTGAAGTTGGCATTACATTTCTCTATAATACATGATATGATACATTACTCGACATGACAAGCTTGATGGAATACCAGGTACAAATTATTGTTTGCATAAATGATGATCTATGTTTAACATGAATATTTATGATGAAGCATGAAACATGAAATGTTTATTTATATGGTTGATTATGATGATTGATTGATGATAAAAGAAATGCCCAAGTATTGTGTATGAGAGTACATGGTATAGTTGGCATGCCATAGAGTCTTTAGCAGCTGCACCCTCATGTTCATGTTATTAAACAGATATTGTGACAAAATGATTGTGTCACATGCACCCTAGGGATCCATGCCCACTGTGTCTGAGTGCACTGTCGAGGTGCTTCATGTTTATGGGGAGCAAAGAGCGTCCCCGAGTACGTACTAATCTTCACATTCACGTTCGACACTACGGTGTCATTTCAAGATGACTCGCGTACCTCGATCTCATATAGCGTACTTTGGGCAATGATAAAAGAATCATGTCACGTAAATGAATCATGTCATGTAAACGAATCATGTTACGTATATGAATCATGTCATGAATATGAACCATGCCCTGTATATGAAAGATGTCATAGATATGAACCATGTTATGGATACGGAACATGCCATGTATATGAATTAAATCACATATATGAATCATGTTAGATAAAAGAATCATGTCATGTAAATGAATCAAGTTATGTATATGAATCATGTCACGTATATGAATCATGACATGTATACAAATTATGTTACGTATATGAATTATGCCATGTATATGAAGTATGGCATGCATGTGAATTATGCCATGTATATGAAGTATGTCATGTATGTGAACTATGTCATGTATATGATTTACTTGATAATGACGGAGTATTGGAAACTAGACTAAGTTAGAAAAACTATGACTTGCACATGAATATTGACAGACTATGAAAACCTTGTTAGTACGATACTATGTCAAGGTATATGTTATGTGAACGATTACATGACGAAAACAAGAATATGTTAAAAGACATGTTATGCAAATGCTTACATGATATTAGTAGAATGTTGAAAGCATGTCTATGATAAAGATTACGTTATGTAAATGACTAATTGATGACCATGAAATATTGATTGTATGTTTCTAGGACAAAACTGATAGATGACATGAATTATGATTGAAAACATGTCTATGTTAAAGAATATGTTGTGCATATGATTACTTGATGAATATAGAATGTTGAAAATATGACTACATTAAAGAATATGGCATGCACATGAATACTTGATGATTATGGAATGATGATAGTATGATTCTAAGTTACGTAGATTAATGATATAAATCATATTTGGACATGCTTGCCATTTTACAAAACATGTACTGCACTTTTCATATGATATATTGTAATGCATTATTTCATGTTTAGATAAATGACATTAATTGCCTCACTAAGTTCGTACTTAGCGTGTGTTTATTCCACACGTAGGTTAAGTTGGAATATTTGAAGAGGAGTCGAGCATGCTGATCAAGCTACAATCTACAAAACATCAGTAAGTCATTCTAGTTTATGACGATCTCTAGCGGGCATGTAATTATTTATTTGTTAGTAGAACATGTTTAATCAGTTTCAAATTTTATTTATTGATTATTTCACAACGATTTTAAAATCAAGAAAAAGCCTAGGTAGCTAACCTAGTTTTCACCCTGAATTGTACTGTTGTTTTAATAATTTCTAAAAATATTTTTAAATAAAAAATGTAAGTCAAGATTTCTTTAAAAGAGTTCGTAGCATCTTTAATGTATATTCGGTCTACGACTATACGTTAAGGGTGTTACAGATACACTCTATGCTGTACTAGTACGCATCATCGGTACTAGGATCGCCATGTACTGATCCACCCCTGTACCGGTACTCCCACATACGTGTACCGGTATGCTAAGCCTCTCTCAGGCAATGCAATAGTGTGTACCGATATGCCCCCTGCATACCGGTACGCGAAAGCGTTACTGGAATTATTAACTTGCAAGGGGTACCGATACACATAGAGGCGTACCAATACTCCCCTCACAACCCTTCTCCCTTTTACACTAAGGCGTACCGATACTCTGGACCCCGTACCAGTACGCGAGCTCAATTTTCAAATACTGGTGCGGGTTTCACCTAGAGACCCTATTTAACCCTTATGGTTAAATCCCAAATCATTCTTACAAGTTAAGATGATAGTATTGAGTGGATTAGTACCGATTTTAAGCCATTATAACCTCAAATTCAAGATTTGCCATTAACAACCACACAAGCCATGCCAAGACCAAAAACACCAAAACATGTTCAAAGCTTAACTTCATGATTTCCAGGAAACTATGGGAGTTAGTAGTATATTAACCTTGCATTCAGCCTAATGAAGAAGCCTTCAAGAATCCATTCTCGTTCTTCTTCTTCAAACTCTCACCAAACACCTTCTTCTACCACAACCAGCCATTTTTACCTTGATTCGGAGATCTCCAGATGTTGAGGAAACTTCCCTTCTTAAGCACAACGAGATTCAAACTCAAAACCCTAAAGATCCTACCTTTAACACTCAACTTGGGTAGGAGATGAGGATGGGCGGGGAAAGAGAGCAAAAAAAAGGAAAATGGTGACTTCACTCCCTATAATCTACAGAAAATTAAACAACCACCAGCCCCATTTTTCATACAATTATGTTTTACCAAACTACCCTTCTTAACCCATATTCAAACCAACAACACAAGCCCACAAGGATCGAGCCCAAAACGGCTCCTGAAAGCCCAACACTCAGCCCAAAAGCGAGGCCCACGCCTCGGGTTAACCCGACTCTTAGACTCTGAAATTCGGGTCGTTACATACCATCTCGTTCTAGGACTGATCAATCCTTTACTCCATGCTACCCAAGCAGTCCTCAACAACCTTTTGAGATTGCTCAACTCTAACAAGCCTATGGCCTATACTTATTAAGATATTGGTTTTCAGCTATGCAATGTTACTTGAAAAAAATGCAATGTCATTAAAAAATGAAATGTTATTTGAAAAAAATGCAATGTTTAAGTAATGCAATGCATGAATGCAAAACAAAAAAAAACAAAGGAAATGAGTCAGTATGGTGCAATAATTTTATAAGCAAAAATAATTCATTTGCTAAAATAAAACAGTTTATATCA
This sequence comes from Hibiscus mutabilis, assembly GCA_019671005.1. Classification (NCBI taxonomy): domain Eukaryota; kingdom Viridiplantae; phylum Streptophyta; class Magnoliopsida; order Malvales; family Malvaceae; genus Hibiscus; species Hibiscus mutabilis. The sequence continues at coordinate 44,278,631 of CM033756.1, forward strand.
AGCAAAGAAATAACTAGAGAAATGTATTTAAAACAACAACACCCTATTAGTATGTTGTCTAATTCTAAGGTTTTTTGCTTGGCTCTAGTAGGGTGGGCTCTTAGATTATAGAATGTGGTTTGTTCTAGACTCTGGGTACTCGAACTGTCGCTACTGTCTACTACTACAACAAGACATCGATTTGGGAGTATATATCCCCTTATAGCGGAGGTGAATACCCCATGATGTATAAAGTTGGTATACAGAAAGAAGATAAAACTCACGTACAGAGGTAAAACCCCCCACATAGGATCATGTATCGCTCTCACTTAAAGGACAAACTCGGGTAGAAGGCTTATGCATGAATGACAATTTACACTAATAAAAAGTATATTTCCATTCTTCTTACAAATCCATCCAATAATTGATGAAGAAATTAAATTCAAATTATCATTCTAAAATGCCAAAATGCCTCACAAAATTAATTAAAGCCTTACTCACTTAGTGATCCCCAGCAAAGTCGTCGAGCAGTCGAAACCATTTTTACCGATAAAATGGCTTAGACGATTAATTTTGAAAATTAGGGTTTTTGTTTAAATTTAATTTTTGAAATATTTGGAGTCACCACTGGTCACTTTGGTAGACCGAACACCATAAAACAATCAGAGATTCATTTTTTTTAAATTAGGGTTCGGAAGTCGATTATGTGTGGTAAAGGATTAGCACCCCCACAAACGCCCGATATCGGTACCTTTAATTTTGTGTGGCATATTGGCATTTTAGAATAAAAATTTGAATTTAATTTAATCAATGATTATTAACTAGGTTTATTGTAACACCCTAAAAACCGATCTAGTTAAAAACCAGATTACGGTGATCAAAAATTCAAACTCCGGCAATTCAAAGTGATATTTGACTTGTGACCATGTGTTAATTTCATATGTATTGGTAACCAATTAAATATTGTTATTGGACTATATTGCAAACATTGAAAGTATAAAATGACATATTATAATGACTAGGTTGTATGAAAAGAGAAATTGTGGTCAAAAGTGAAAGAGACATAGAATGTAATGGCTAAAGCCATGATTCGACCATTGAAGGTGTAAGTCACCTACTTACTTGGCTTAATCATGGAATAAATTAATTAAAATAGAAAAAGATGACAAGAGTCATCATCTTTTCCTATTTTCTACCCGAGAAGAAACCTTAAACTTATCCAATCTCCTTTCATCTTTTTCCTTAAGAAGCCAAGAAAGTACCTCCATTAGAGCTTTAGCCAAGCTTTGATTTCCTTCGTTTTATCGATTCCATATTGTTTCTATCGATTAAGCAAGGTAAATCCGTTGAATACCTATCGATTTCAATGATGATTTTATGGAGAAATCATGACATTGAGCCTAGTGAAACCCTAATTAACTTCTATAGATTCTAAGCTTAGTTTGCTCATGTTTTATAGATAGAAATAGCTATGAGTATTGGTTATAATTATTAAATTTGTAGAAGTGGATTTTGATGAAATTCCATGTCTTTTCTTATATAGCTCAATCCATTCGTGAAGAGGATTCACCAATTCCTTCCAATGCCCCTAATAAAGGAACTGTAATCCGAGAGCCTCAATAGCATCGAAGTTATCGGTAAGTGTAATTGTATCATGGGATTGGCTAGGTTCCATTCCCTTTCCATTGATCATTAATTTGTTAAGCTTTTATTGAAACAAGGGTAAGCTCACTTAGAGCACATGGTGAAAATGCATGGTTAGTAAGCTTAATACTCTTATTGACATTACATTGATAACATTGAACATGGTAAGTATTAGTGAATATGGTTACCTTTGACTTTTACATTGAATCATCAGATGTAGGTGGACATGGATACAATTAGCATGCCATAGAATTCATTGAGCTCATGTACGGGTAGACTACGTCTCTTGGGTTAAGACCCTTGTTGGCAATGTGGTAAGACATATGTGTTATGGTCATTGGTGATGTGGAGGAATAGACATGTTATTGGATCATTGACTTGGCGATGATGGTGAAATTCATGTATCCATTGGTTACTGTGATCTAAGGAATATGAATTATGTATATTTACATGATTTGTAAGATGCATTTATTGATCAAAGCATGTTTGACATGCCTAAGTATTGCTTTGGGATAAATTCATAATGATACCCTTGTTATCGAACCTATTGGCAAACATGTCCTTATGAGTTAGCATTATTGATAACTACTTCACTAGGTTAAGTAAGCTTAACATGTTTCATTGCATGTATTTTCAGGTTCTATAGCTCCTTGATGAAGTTAGTGGATAGCCGGTTGCAAGTTACCCTCGAGTCAACTTTTGTAATGTACATTTACCCTTTGAACTCCTAGAATGGTGGCATATGGTTCTAACATGTTTTGAATGACATATATTTGGTATGTTTGAATATGTAAGTATAAGGATATGCATATATGGCATGTTTATCACTTTGGTCGAAGGTTATGAGTTGTATAACTAGCTCAATTCTACCCTATTAACTTGATTAATGCTTTCATAGACAAAATGATATTCTAGTATGATGCATAGACTAACGAGCTAGCTATAAGTCTTAGACGTTGATCAATGAGTCATTGGATATGTTTTAGTTGGGTAAATATCCTAAAAAATAGTACAATTGTGAAATTGCAAACAGGGCGTACTGGTATAGTTTCGTGCGTATTGGTACTAGTATGCATATTTGGACCAAACTGAAAAAGGGGGTACCGGTACAGGACATAGTGTATCGATATGAAATTTTGACACCGGAATTTGAAAGTTTGTTGGGGTATCGGTAGAGATAGGACTCATATCGATCCCCTTATTTACTCATAGCCTGGTATCGGTACGTCGTGGTCCGTACCGATACTGATTTTCGTCTCTAGAATTGAAATTGATCTAAGAGTTAAACTGAGTACCAGTACAGAGGGGTTTCGTACCGATACCCATATTGATCCTAACTGAATATAATTGTTCAGGCGTACCGGTACAGCCTATTCGAGTACCGATATATAGGTAGGTAATCCTGTTACTATTATATGCCTGTTTTGGATTTCTTTACAAACTAGTCCCTACAACTAAAGAGGCTAATTGAGTATGATATTAAACTTCGTTTCTAATGAAATTTTGTACACAGCCTGTTAATAAAATTAATTTAGCAGTTGTATTGGAGAAGTGGATATTGGATAATGAATTCTTATAGCTTTACAATTTGGTCCCTGAACATTGATTGTATTGTATTTTGGTCAATGAGGCTGAATTGAATGAAAATGTAAACTATAATTATGAATGCATTAGTGAATCATTGTACCATTGGCATATATTGATAGAATCATCGAATTTCACTATATAGCTTCCGATATCGATCATCAATGATATCTTCAACCCGGTTCTCTACTAGACCGGGAATGGGGTTTTACATTTATATTCCAAATGGAAATATTCCTTTTATAAGGAAATATATTTTTGCTTTGAATATAAATTATAAACACCCCTATACGCTTAGGGCACCTCTATTCATATTCCAAAAATATATATTTCACATATAAAAGGTTTTTCATGCATGATCAATTATGGGCTAGTGCATTTTAAGTATTAAGCTAAAAAGGCTCTAATTTAAATTTATGAGTTATTTAGTCTATAAATATTATTTAACTCCAAAGTTTGCATGAGATAACAGTCAATTACTTTTGAGCACCATCCATATTAAACCTCAAAGTTATAAATAATATTCTCCTACTAATTATTTAAAGTTCTAGTCTTATTAAGGCTCTAATTAATTAATCTAAATTAATTATCAATTTTCTAGGGTTTTAATGAATATTGAATATTCTACTTAAGAGCTCATGTTGAACAACACCCCATTACATTGGGACACCATTCAAATTTGAAACTCCAAAGTGTCCCATTCAACACCTATTATTTTTCTATAATGGTCTACTTAATTGAATTATTAAAGCCTAATTAAGCACATAAAAGACTAAGGCTTTATTGTACTAATTAAATTAAATTAAGTGTCTTAATTATCTAACAAATATACTACATGAATTAATTAAAGCATGCATCAATTTAATAGGTATTTAATTGAATTTAAATTAAGTAATTCAATAAAATAGGACTAAATTGCACAAATTAAAACTTGAATTTTAATTTTATTCATAATAGGGACTAAAATTAAAGGATTACAGAATTTCGGACCCAAATCAAAAAGATCCGAATTTCTGGGCGCGGATCTAAGATTTGCTGGTCATCCCAACCCGGCACCAAAACGGTGTCGTTTGGGTACGGCTATAAAAGCCCCCTTTTATCCAAAAAAAACCTCATTTCGGATAGCTCTCTCTCTACCCACTCTCTCTCCCCCAAACTCTCTGCCCACAAACATCATGTGCCTAGAAAAACCCAACCTTTTCGATCAAACCCCAATTTTCCTTTGAGTTCTTCATGTGTTCATCACGTTTTGTGATGAACGCGAAGAACATGCTCTGACCGCCACCAATTTCGCCATAGCCTCCGCTATTAGATCGTTACCGATCAATTTTCGGCAACCAACCACTATTCGCCGGCCATCAAGAGTTGACTTTCAACCGCCGCGGGCAATCGTCGGCCACCCTAGAGCAATTTTCGGCCACCGCCACCTCAAAAACCTAAAAAAACTCAAAAAATATCCTTTTTTCTTAGATCTAAACCCTGTTCATCGAAACCACCCATCTTCCCCACATAAATCTAAGCCCAGTTACCTGAAACCCTCTCCCTCTTTGACTCCGCCAAAAAAGTTAAGTTTCGGTCGTCATCCTCATTTTCGATTTGTTTTTACATATCTATTTTTCTTTTTATGTACATGTATGAATATAAACCGACACTATTTTTGTTTCTGTTCTTGTAGGTGATGAAAAGAATGAAAGGGAAGTTACCTTCCAGTGGTGCTCCAGTGATGATCGAATTGTTCTGACGATGATTTAAGCTTTTCGGCGTCTATTCGAATTTCGACGGTGGCTCAACTTCCTGTGTAATATCTTCTCTCTCTTTTTTTTATTATTTATTATTAGTAATTACTATTTATTTATAACTGTAATAATTGAACTGACACTCTTATTTATTTATAGGGGTTGACCACTGTGACATCATAAATGATGTCATAATGCTGACATCATACTAGTTGTGTATGAATTGGTGCTAGCTAAGACTCAAAGAAAGTACAATTTGTGCATAATGGTTTCAGCCAATTATGGGCTACCACGTGGCACGATTTGGGCCGAAAAATTCAGAATTGGTTTTGTTGAGTTGTCTATGGATTGTATATTAGCTGGATCAAATTGAGAAGAATGGGATTTGAGCCTTGTAATTAAAATTGGGATTAGAGTATGTAATTTGGACATTATAAAATGAATTTTTGGGTTGTTTATTATTTATTTACTAGAATTATATTTATTGGGCTTTATTTATTTATTTTTATTTTTTGATTTTATTTATAGTGAAAATATTATATATATATATATATATATATAGGTATACCCGGATAAAATTCGGGTATTACAGTAACCAATTATGCATATGGCATAACTCTGTTTTTCTCATAAAACTAGTTTTCGGTTCTTATAAAACACAGATATGTCTCAAGGAACAAGTTTCCAAGCTAGCTGCATAGTTTGATCATCGATGTAAGGTTGCAATGTCCACATCGGGGAATAGCTCTCTAGTTCTTCGGGTGTTGGGTCGAGGTTTAGAGAATTGACGATCTTATCCTGCAACAGAAGGGTGACGATTTTCATCGCTCTAGAGAAAACCGGAATTGTTCCGGGATTCCATCTTTGATGATTGATGGATTTCTCTCCCGTATCGAAAGTATGATAGTGTACATTACGAGCAGTATCTGCATTGTACAATCCTGCTTCACCATACTATAAATGATCTTCATCGAGATAACATAATCTGTAACTTTAGGTTCTCGGTTTAGGGTTTAGAGAGGCAAGATGAAGTCATTTCATGCTGCAGTGAGTAGTTTGACGCTAGATTCCATATCCAACAACGGAGATAAATGTTTGTTTACCATTTGCAGTGCAACTGTGACATCCCTCAAATGGCATTCGAGATCATTCAGTAAGCTTTTGACTGCACACCGTAAATTGGTACTTAAAACATCGATTTCAATGATATATAAATTATTAATCAAAATATATTATGATTAATGTATTTTCATAAATAAATAAAATTACCTTCGATTACAATTTAACCTAAATGCTATTTTTGTTAATATGGTAATAACTCAAAACAAGTCTCAACCTTTCCAAAGCTTACATGTTTTTCTTAAATTTTCTCCGGAGAAGAAAAATAACTAAATTAATATGTTTTTATATATGAAGGGTTAATTATTTTAAATTAGAATTAAATTGGTAAAATATATAAGTTTTAAAGACTAAAACTGTTATTATACTAATTTTTTTAATGACGGCTTATATTTTAACGGAATAGCGATCCGATTGCAACTAAAATTTAATTAAGTGATTTAATTATAACTTTTAAAATTGAATGACTTGCATATAATATTACTAATAATTGAGTGATCTCTAACGTTGTTTACCCAAAACACAAATCCAAGTTTGGTTGATAACGATACTGGGCCGAAATATAAAAAGAACAGTTTTGAAAAAGAAAAACGTTGATACACAAGCCGTGTAGATTAAAGTTTACACATGCCTTTTAGTTTTAAAGATTAAAATTTTAGTTTAGGGTTTAGGTTGTATGTTTTAGAATTTAATATGAGTGTTTAAAATTTAGTGTATAAAGTTTAAGGTTTAGGATTTAATTTTTTATGGTTAAGGTTAAAAATTTAAATTTTTATAATGTAAATATACGTGCTTATATAAAATTAATTTTATATGTGTATTAAAATTTTACGAAAAACCAAACAAAAGTTGGGTCAACTTCCGGGAAAACAAAAATCCCACTCGCACTCCCCGACTGTTCACCATCACCGAGCTTCCCTTTTCGCTTTGATTTTCCTTCTTCCATGGCGGGCATGATTTACCAGCTCCTAGCCTCCTCCACGCTCCTCTCTCTGGGTCTTTACCACCTCATCTGCTCTGCCGGTAACTTCCTTAAATCCCCACAAAGCTACTCCGCCAAACCCTTCTACCCCCTCCCTTTCTCCGCCAATCTCCGCCTCAAACACCTCCCTCTATACCTCCTTCTGCTCTGCCTTTTCATCGCTTTCCTCCACCAATCTTTCACCTCCTCCGACCCCGATCCTCTCGTCAAAGGCCGCTCCCCCGTTTACCGCTTCCTCACCCTCAACTCCGCCGCCGTTTTGTTCCTCTTCTTTCTCGTTACCCTTTCTTTTCTCATCTCCGAAGCCACATCTCTTCTTCCCTTCCCTCCCGATCTCTTCTTCGCCTTTGGGTCCGCTCTGTTCTTTCTCCATTACTCCGTTTCCGAATCTTCCGCGTCTGTTCAGACGTCTGATCTCCAGGCGAAATGAGACTCCGTTTCCGCCCGCGTCTCGGCTTTGGCTTCCGTAATGTGTTTGATCCTGGCCTGTCACCCGAAGCTTTTCTTGGCGGAGGTCGGTCTGGGGGTTGCGATTTGCTTGCAGGGGCTTTGGGTGTTGCAGACCGGGCTCTCGCTTTACGTCGGTGCGTTTATACCCGAAGGGTGTCATAAGCTGCTGGATGTTGTGAGCGGGGTCGAGGGTTCCACTAAGTGCGACCTCGATGAGTCGCGGCTCAGGGCCGTGGCTATTCTGGATCTGGTGTTCGTAGTTCATGTTATGTTTGTTGTTATAATTGTGATGGCCACTTACGCTCTTGTTGCTAAGACTGTGGGAACGAGGAGATTCGGATCGTACGAGGCCTTGCCCGCCAATTCTGCTGATAATAATCATACTCAAATGAAGGCTTTGACCGGCACCCAAGCTTGATCCATTCTTCTAAATTTTTTTATATCTCGGCTCTATCTTCTTTTTTTTTAATATTCTTGTTGATTGGCATTCATTTCAAGTTTTGAACTATGTAATCTGTGGCCACCTTTTATGTATACAAGCTGTTTCCATTCTTCTCTCCTTTATGAGCTTGCTGGTACGCATTTTCACTTCAAATTCTGCATTCATTGATTTAAAATTAGTTCAATGTTTGATAGCATGGAGAGATAAAATGAAGCTCCTGAGAGTTTTAAATCTCTCTCTTTATGTAAAGGGGTTATTTTTGTGTTTCAATGTGTTATTTTTTGAACTTCCTAGAGTATTGTAAAGTACTAAAGTGGGTTTTTTGTGATGTTGTCTATGCTTTCATTTGTTCAGAATATGTAACTCAATTCCATTCTATAATCTCATGTCTTATAGGCTCGTTTTCGCATACCTGTCTGGCGGAGAAAAGGGTGCATTATCAACCTTGTCATTCGTCTGTGTAAGCCTCAGATGATAGATTTTAGCCGGAAAAAACCAAACCATTTACATGCGATTTCTATATAATTAACATGAATTGGTGGATTTGGTGGAATGTGTTGGGACATTGGGATTTTTGTCTGTGCTGTTGAACAACATAGAGTACAGACTACTAGACTTGTCTGTATTATTAGTATTCCATTTTTGGACCGGATCATTTGTAGCTGTAAAGATTTCGTGAAGCTGGACTAAGTGGTATGTATAAGTAAAGATTGACTAGCATATTGGAACTATATTTCATATTTGAAGGAATTATTCGGCAGCCATTTAGTTTGTATTCATTCTGAGCCTTGAATAAAGATTATTTGTGTATGCCGTTCTTCTCTTCTTCTGTTCAGTTTAATTTGAACAGCACCTCCAGAAAGGGCTCCTATCAGAACCACTTTTCATCTTCAAGGAAAGGTCAGAGTATGAACCAGACCATGGTGGACAATTATATATATTTTTCGCCTTACCTCATATTAAAGGTAATGCCTCGAACCGAAATTTCTTATTTGTTGCACTTATGAATTTTCTTGCTATCGTGTTCGTTATCTAGATGGTTTCGTAACTCTGTGCTAGCAAGTTGCATTCATGGAAAAATATGTACCGTCTGGCGAGTTCCAATCCCGGAGTTGATTTATTAGTTAGATGAATTTAGAAATCCGGTAACATGCCAAAGAAAAAAAAGGAAAACAAAAAGTCTGAATGATTAATAACCAACTAAGGGTGCTTCTTGTATATCTTTTCAACTATATAATTAAGCTCTCCACTTAGAACCAATCGATAATAGCGAAAAGGACCCAACATGAATATAATATCATAGGAAACCTAAGACTTTGTGGGGTTACACCGCTTAACACTTCTCTCGCATGTAGCACAACAAGGGATGGTCAACCAACTTGATTCAACTTGAATATAAACCACCAGAAACCTAAGACTTTAAGTGTTGTTTTATGTTTCTGTAACACATTTTATTGGTATAGATCTCATTCTTATGGAACAGAATGGGAAGAAATGATGGAATTTTTTGAACAATCATTTCCTTATGTTGATATTGCTATTGCACATTGAAAGTTATTTCATGTCTGATTTGTGTTTTAGTTTCAACTAGCTACTGAAATCTAGAGTTACTGCCCGACAGAGAATAATCTGTGTGTTATCAGCGTTGTTTTCTGAGAACCGAATTGCGTGTAATTTATGTCATAGTGTCTGAATTTGGGGATACGATGCTTTCATTTTCTGAATCTTAGATCTTTTTAACCCAAGTTTAGATCCCTGTGTGATATTGCTTTTGGTCTGTAACACCTCATATGTTCCCTCTTGCTGTAATATCACATTTTGAGAGAGTTTGCATAAAGTTTGATTCCTTTATCTGTTCTCATATTAAGATAAAATATATGAGGAATATATGAAAAAATATCATTAAAAAACCCGTTTCTTACCCGCTTCAACCGGCTATTTTTCGGTCTTTTGTTCTTGGTTCTTGGTTCGTAACGATTCATCCTATACCCAATTCAATGTCACTGGTTGAACGATCAGGTAATCGGTTTATGGTTTTATTTGGTTCAACCAACTAGTCCGATCTGGTTCAAACAATACTGACCACAACGGGGAACTCGTCATTCATTTTTCTCTGAAAAAATAGAAGTTTCAAAAATTTTCTCGCCATTTTTTCGACCGGATATTACAGTGGTCAAACCGGCCAAAGATGGTGTTCTACCTCTAATATGTCCATATGTAATATGCACAAAAATACATATATTTTTCAAAGCCCATATATGAATGCTAAAAGGCAATACGACTATTAGCCAAGGAAAAAGAAGGTTCTAAACTGATAAAACAGAATAGTATTTATTATTAGTATAGAGATATTATTACATGTATTCTCAATAGTGACGGAATTCAATATTATTTACTGGTGCTGTCATTTAAAATTATTTAAATTTAAGGAGGCAACAATAAAATTATATATTTTTTGGGTAAAAATAATTTTATCTTTGTCTCAACTTAAAAAAAACTTTAATGTTTTTTTGTGTCATAGCTCTTACTAGTCTCTTAAAACTTCCGTCACTGATTGTTGATTATCGACTCGATTGAATAGTCACATCTGGACTTGTATCTTAGGAAGAGTAACATGAAGCTCAAAATTATAGGCGTATTCAATACTCCCAAATAAAAGAGAATTGGTCTATAATCGAGTCAGTAAAAATAAATAACTGGAAATTTTGAGTCGTACCTCGTGAAAAAAAAAGACTTCTTTCTTTTACAAAATTAACCATTCTCATTTCTTTTAGTTCTGTTAAAAGGAAATGAAATTATGTTCGATTAAACATATATGTCATTGTTGCATGAGTCTATACATCACATATAGGCTTAAGCTTTAAGTTAAGCGCATCGTGGTGTAACCGTCGAGGTAACGCAGAATTTAAGAGATCAAATGGAAGGGAACATAGACATGTAAGTCCTTTATGACACTCCTTTAGTTGAAAAGGATTTATTATTTTAGGAAAAGTAGACTACTTAAGAATTTCGCATTTTATTTATGTCTTAGCGTTGGCAATCAAACCAGGATTTATAATATAAATAATAGTTGAAAAACTCAAACTAAAAAAAGGTTAAAAAAAACTACAATGGTTTTTGGGCACATATACTTTTTAACATTAAAATTTGGTTTAGTTTTCTTGTTCAACATTAAAATTAAAAAAAATTACAAAAGCAGTTAATAAATATTTTGTAAAAATAGGTGCTTAAAGTTTCAAAAGTTATAATTTTAGGTGCCCGGCTGTTAACTACCGTTAAAAAAATGTTAACCAATACAAAATTAACACGTGTCATTTTTAATTTTTTATATTATTATTTTTTAATAATTTAAAATTTTACAAAAAAATCTTAATATTTTAAAACTTTCTAAAATAGTCCCTAAATCCTAAATCCCCAAATCCTCACTGTTATCGCAGGCCCTACCCTTTCGGTCGCCGGACTCAGCCGACCATTCTCCCTCATTTGACGTCGCCGGAAACCTGCGAACGGTGTGACAACCGCATATTGAATGTCGAACGTGAAATAATTGTTCGATTGGCACATCGTTCGCCAGTTTTCGGTGACGACGAGTTGGGAGAAATGGCTGGCTGGGTCCGGCGGCCAGCGGCGACAACGGTGAGGATTTGGAGATTTAGGATTTAGGGAATTTTAGGGATTTAGAGATTGATTTGAATATTTTTGTAAATTTCAGGATTTTTTTAAAAAAATTAAATTTTAAAGTTTTTTTAAAAAATAATTAAAGAAATCAATATTCATGCCACGTGTCGCTTTAAATAGATAACGATTTTTTAACAGTCGGACACTTAAAATTATAACTTTTGAAACTTTAGACACCTATTTTTACAAAAAAAAATACTTTATGCACCTAAAGTTCAAAAATTTTATACTTTAGGCATTTTTAAGCCTAATGTCACGGACCAAATTTTTAGGACCGAGACATTAGCGCAAGCATAATCCAAAGAGGTTGAATGCGGTGTAACGGGCTTGCCAAGACCGTCAGACTTGGCCCGACATGTAAAGAGTGTTTAGAAAGCCTGCAAGACCACCAGACTTGGCCAGGACTTGGAAGATTCCAGAAGATAAGAAACATTATCTATTTATTTGAAATAGATTATTTAGATAATGTTTGAGATAATTAAAGATTTGAATATAGATAGAGTCAATCTTGACCGTCGATGTAATTTAAACTGAACCGTTGGATGTAGGGGGCTTCAACTATAAATAGAGACTTACCCCCACCTCATTGGATCATCTTATTCTCATTCATCCATCACTTTGAGTAATACAAGAAACATTTACTCTAAACTCTCTTAGCGTTCTTCGTGTTCTTCAGTGTTCTTCGTCATTATTGTTGCAGATCTATTTTGTTTAGCTTCCGCTTAGAACGACCTTGCGTTCAAAGACTTTGAAGGAGTTTTATTTTTCAGAGTTTTATTTTTCAGAGTGGGAATTCAGGGTGACTTAGCCGTTGTTTCGACCGACAAAAGCGACTAAGGCCACACGGTTTGCTAGCAGCAGTCTAGCCCAGTGACAAGTAGTATCAGAGCGAGTCGAGGGGACTTGCGTTCGAGCCAACTTGTAGGTGCAGTCAAGTGTGGTGGATTCCAGCTTACAGTTACAGTTAAGCGTGGTGAAGACCTGAGTTCGAGTTAGCCGAAGTGATCAGGGATCAGGCTAGTTCGTGGCAAAGAAGTGTTCGAGATGGTAAGACAAAGAGATTACGTTTATACTCAAATGTTTAATTCCTTCAATGAGGAATTCGACGTCATGTGTGCGATGTTGAACAACTAAGATGTCGACCTCCAATATTCCATTGGGGCCATGAAGAAAACTCAGGGTGTTTTGGAGTCACGCCTTGACCAATTAGAGTCCATGGAGGACAAGTTTAAGGATGAGATGCAGCGTGTTCTCAATGAGTTGAAGACAGTCAGAGAGAGTGATGCTCGTGAAGCCGAGATGGGGGCTTTGCGGAAAGAGGTGGATGAGCTCAAGAGTGAGCTACTCAGTTGCAAGACCGCAATGAGTGAATGGGATATGCTCAAGACCTTTTTAGAGGGACTTAGATCGGGGGCAAAGCTCGCAGTAGAGCAAGGAGATGCCTAGAGACTTTCAGAGGCTATCGTGGTTGCCGAACCACTGATTGAGCCTGGAGAAAGCAAGCAAGCCAGCATTGAGTCATTCAAGCCCAGATCAGGAGGAAATGAGAATGGTGAGGCTAAGTCCCTGCCGAAGAAGAAGGGGAGCAAGAAGATGACGTGTTACTTCTGTGATGGTCCTCATGTGATGAGGGGATGTCCTGAGAAGAATCGCATTGCTGCCATGGTCAGTAGAGGAGTCAGAGGGAGAAGTAGCGAGACTTGGCGCGATTGCTAGTGTCAGTGCTGCCAAGCCGAGAGAGAGCCGCGGTTTGACTATGCGTGCCAAAATAGTCAAGCCAAAGGCGAAACCTGGTGCGATGGTAAGTGAGGAAGCTGTCAAACCAAGGGTGAAGAGGAAGCAATTGGAGTGCTACCGATGTAAGGGGCCTCACAAGTTGCAGAGATGCCCAGTTAGTGCCAAGGGGTCCAAGATAAGGGACAAGGCCGAGAGTAATGAGCCTGTGAAACTTGGTTCAAGGTTGTCGAGTTCTGCCAAGGCCAAGGGTGATCGAGAGCATGTTATGTTGTTCACGTCCAAGAAGGCTACTAAAGGTCTTGCCGAGGATGTTCGAGTGAAGAACATTGCTTTTGAGACTGAAGAGGGGTCAAAGGGGGCCAAGCCGTTGAGGGACATGTAAGAGTGTCAACGCAAGAAGAGGCACCAGACTTCAAAGAGGAAGAACTGATGCAGGGAGAGAGCACCAAACTTCGATTTAGAAGGGCAGATGCAACAAGGGGCACCAGACTTCGTAGAAGAAGGGCCGATGCAGAATAGTGCAAAGAACTTTGTTGTAGAAGGTTCGATGCAATGGGTGTCAGACTTTATAGAGAAAGAAGGGTTGACACGTTTTAGAGTAAATGCAACCGAGGAAAATGTACATCTCAAACACAACTCTAGTGTTTTTGGTGTTGATTTACCGGTTTTGATAAGCGTAGGTCGAGTAAGACCTAGCCTTCGTTGCGGGGGAACAGAAGATTGGAAGGGACCTCTCAGAGTTCTAAGGGGCAAGCCAGAGTTACTGACGAATCTGAAAGTCCAAACAGTGTTCAATGTTGTGACCATTTCCAAGTCTTCGCCGCAGGGCCAGAAGAGTCCGAGTCAAGGTAAATCAAAGTTTGTGAGAGAAGGCTCCCATGCTAGAGATGTACCCGATGGCGTCTTAGCATGCGATGTTCAACGACAGTTTGAACCGAGGCAAGCAATTCGTATGGGGGAATTGCACGAAGCTGAGGTATCGACGAATAATCAAGTTGACCCTGCCCAGGATAGTTCGAGTGGAGCGACGAGGGCGTCGCTAAGTCCAGTAGGGGAGAATGTCACGGACCAAATTTTTGCGACTGAGGCATTAGCGCAAGCATCATCCAAAGAGGTTGAATACGGTGTAACGGGCTTGCCAAGACTGTCAGACTTGGCCCAGCACTTGGAAGATTCCATAAGATAAGAAACATTATCTATTTATTTGAAATAGATTATTTAGATAATGTTTGAGGTAATTAAAGATTTGATTATAGATAGAGTTCATCTTGACTGTCGATGTAATTTAAACTGAACCGTTGGATGTAGGGGGCTTCAACTATAAATAGAGGCTTACCCCCACCTCATTCGATCATCTCATTCTCATTCATCCATCACTTTGAGTAATACAAGAAGCATTTACTCTAAACTCTCTCTAGCGTTCTTCGTGTTCTTGAGTGTTCTTCGTCATTATTGTTGCATATCTATTTTGTTTAGCTTCCGCTTAGAACGATCTTGCGTTCAAGGACTTTGAAGGAGTTTTATTTTTCGGAGTGGGAATTCAGGGTGACTTAACCGTTGTTTCGACCGAGAAAAACGACTAAGGCCGCAAGGTTTGCTAGCAGCAGTCTAGCCCAGTGACAAGTGGTATCAGAGCGAGTCGATGAGACTTGCGTTCGAGCCAGCTTGTAGGTGCAGTCAAGTGTGGTGAATTCCAGCTTACAGTTATAGTTAAGCGTGGTGAAGATCTGAGTTCGAGTTAGTCGAAGTTATCAGGGATCAGGCTAGTTCGTGGCAAAGAAGTATTCGAGATGGTAAGATAAATAGATTACTTTTGTACTCAAATGTTTAATTCCTTCAAGGAGGAATTCGACGTCATGTGCGCGATGTTGAACAACTAAGATGTCGACCTCCAACATTCCATTGGGGCCATGAAGAAAACTCAGGGTGTTTTGGAGTCACGCCTTGACCAGTTAGAGTCCATGGAGGACAAGTTTAAGGATGAGACGCAGCGTGTTCGCAATGAGTTGAAGACAGTTAGAAAGAGTGATGCTCGTAAAGCCGAGATGAGGGCTTTGAGAAAAGAGGTGGATGAGCTCAAGAGTGAGCTACTCAGTTGCAAGACCGCAATGAGTGAATGGGATATACTCAAGACCTTCTTAGAGGGACTTAGACCGGGGGCAAAGCTCGCAGTAGAGCAAGAAGATGCCCAGAGACTTTTAGAAGCTATCGTGGTTGTCGAACCTCTGACTAAGCCTGCAGAAAGCAAGCAAGCCAGCATTGAGTCATCCAAGCCCATATCAGGAGGAAATGGGAATGGTGAGGCTAAGTTTGTGCCGAAGAAGAAGGGGAACAAGAAGATGAAGTGTTACTTATGTGATGGTCCCCATGTGATGAGGGAATGTCCCGAGAAGAATCGCATTGCTGCCATGGTCAAGACAGCAGACGAGTCAGCAAGAGAAGTAGCGAGACTTGGCGCGATTGCTAGTGTCAATGCTGCCAAGCCGAGAGGGAGCCGCGGTTCGACTATGCGTGCCAAAATAGTCAAGCCAAATGCGAAACCTGGTGTGATAGTAAGTGAGGAAGCTGTCAAACCAAGGGTGAAGAGGAAGTAATTGGAGTGCTACCGATGTAAGGGGCCTCACAAGTTGCGGAGATACCCAGTTAGTGCCAAGGGGTCCAAGATAAGGGACAAGGCCGAGAGTAATAAGCCTGTGAAACTTGGTTCAAAGTTGTCGAGTTCTGCCAAGGCCAAGGGTGATCGAGAGCAGGATAGGTTGTTCACGTCCAAGAAGGCTACTGAGGGGCTTACCGAGGATGTTCGAGTGAAGAACATTGCTTTTGAGACCGAAGATGGGTCAAAGGGGGCCAAGCCGTTGAGGGACATGTAAAAATTGCCAACGCAAGAAGAGACATCGGACTTCAAAGAGGAAGAACCGATGCAGGGAGAGAGGACCAATCTTCGATTTAGAACGACAGATGCAACAAGGGGCACCAGACTTCATGGAAGAAGGGCTGATGCAGAGTAGTGCAAAGAACTTCGTTGTAGAAGGTTCGATGCAAGGGGTATCAGACTTTATAGAGAAAAAAAGGGTTGACATGTTTTAGAGTAAATGCAACCGAGGAAAAGGTACATCTCAAACACAACTCTAGTGTTTTTGGTTTTGATGGGCGTAGGTCGAGTAAGACCTAACCTTCGTTGCGGGGGAACAGAAGATTGGAAGGGACCTCTTAGAGTTCTAAGGGGTAAGCCAGAGTTGCTGACGAATCTGAAAGTCCAACCAGTGTTCAATGTTGTGACCACTTCCAAGTCTTCGCCGCAGGGCCAAAAGAGTCTGAGTCAAGGTAAATCAAAGTTTTTGGGAGAAGGCTCTCATGTTGGAGATGTACCCGGTGGCGTCTTAGCACGCGATGTTCAACAGCAGTTTGAACCGAGGCAAGTAATTCGTATGGGGGAATTGCACGGAGCTGAGATATCGACGAATAATCAAGTTGACCCTGCCCAGGATCGTTCGAGTGGAGCGACGAGGGCGTCACTAAGTCAAGTGGGGGAAAATGTCACGAACCAAATTTTTGGGACCGAGGCAGTAGCGCAAGCATCATCCAAAGAGGTTGAATGCGGTGTAACGGGCTTGCCAAGACCGTCAGACTTGGCCCGACATGAAGAGAGTGTTAGAAAGCCCGCAAGACCACCAGACTTGGCCCAGCACTTGAAAGATTCCAGAAGATAAGAAACATCATCTATTTATTTGAAATAGATTATTTAGATAATGTTTGAGATAATTAGAGATTTGAATATAGATAGAGTTAATCTTGACCGTCGATGTAATTTAAATTGAACCGTTGGATGTAGGCGGCTTCAACTATAAATAGAGGCTTACCCCCACCTCATTGGATCATCTCATTCTCATTCATCCATCACTTTGAGTAATACAAGAAGCATTTACTATAAACTCTCTCTAGCGTTTTTTGTGTTCTTGAGTGTTCTTCGACATTATTGTTGCAGATCTCTTTTGTTTAGCTTCCGCTTAGAACGATCTTGCATTTGAGGACTTCGAATGAGTTTGATCTTTCGGAGTGGAAATTCAGGGTGACTTAGCCGTTGTTTCGACCGAGAAAAGCGACTAAGGCCACGCAGTTTGCTAGCAGCAGTCTAGCCCCGTGACACTAAACTTTAATAACCGTTGACATAATTTATCCATATTTTAAATAAACTTTTTTATAGTATTTTAATTTCTCACCACACATTTCAAAGTTCTATATCAACCAACCACGTGAAAGTTTATCTTTTTAGTACATTTTCTTTTTACTTTAGCCCAGCTTTTTGTTACAAAATATATAGCGATAGGCATGGAAGGGCTTTGGCTACACTCTTGATTTTGACTTTGACTCTGAATACGGCGGCCATCGCGGTGACCTTTTTCATTTTGGCTATCGAAAATTCTCCCAACGAAATTCTCTCTCAATTTCTCCAATTTGAAATTACAAAACTAATATAATAAATACTAAGATAATCATATGGTACATTTGAGATTAGTTTCATAAATAAAATTAAGAATATATTTCCAGTATCATGTTTTAATACATAAACTTATAAAAAAATTATACAACTTTTTATATTTAAATTAAAAAAAATTAAATTCTAAATCCTAAACTCTAAATTCTAGGACCTAAATCCTTAAACCATAAACTCAATATAAATCCCTAAACTAAAGTTTATACAAGTTTAAGTATAAAAGTATTTTCCTTAATTAATATACTTAAAATATAAAAAAAATAAATGAGACATATAATAATTTTGTAATCTAAATCCCAAACTCTAACTCTAAACCTTTTTTTAATAGTTGGTTTCTGACTTATTTGACCGATTAATTCAGATCAGATTTTACGAAAGACTATTATGAGGCAACCCTCCTAACTCAGTTTTCTCCATTCATAATTCTAGAATTTGAACCTCTGACATTGCATAAGTGATTTAGTGCCTCATCCCACTGGTAAACCTTAACCATATTAAAGTTCGAATTTATATTCAATACACAGGGTGAAAATAAAAAGTTCCTACAATGGCCTTAGTTTTAGAGTTCAATGTTAGAATTTAGGGTTTAGGTATAGATTTAGGGATTTAAATTTAGAGGTTGTGGTTATAATTTAAGGTTTATGGTTAGAATTTAAATTTTAGGGAAATATAGTTAGGGATTTACGTTTTAACCTATAACATAAAACCTCAATTCTAAACTCATAAACATAAACTCTAAAAGGTAAGATGCTTGTGAATTTTTTTATCACCTGTGTATAAAATAATTACCTATTTGTCTAATTTGTGTATCAAACTTTTTTCATAAAATAATTTTTTTTATTTAAAACACACTTTGTTTTTTTCCTGAAGAAAAAGTTTAAAATTTGCTAGTGGTGGGTATAGTTACCCTTTCATTTTTTATGGTTGGGCACATAAACGTTGACTCCCATGTATTTTCAGACAAAATTATAAACACAAATCCCTTTTTTTTTTCTTTCTTCGATTCGATCCACTGCCCCTCCAAAAACAACTCCAATTGCAAATTGCTCATATCCAAAGTCTGCTTCTCATTCTCCGTTAGGTAAAGTTTTTCCTTTTGGTGTTACGTTTTATCAACAACAAGAAGAAGATTGCCGGCCGGAATTGAATCCATCGCTTGTAGATTCGGGAACCGGTTTGAACTTCGATTAGATCGGATCTTGTGTTCATAGACTTGATCCTCGGCTTCGTTTCTCTTTATCTACACACATTCTTGTGTATGGTTTCTTCTTTTTTCTTTCCTTTCATTTCTTCTTTTTCGTATGACTTGAACGAATGATGCTGCATTTATTGTCGGTATCAACTGTAGCTCTGCTAAAGTTCTTTACTGGCTGTTGTTTTTTTCCCTTCAGTTTTCCTTAAAGGGGATTAAAGTTTCTAAACCATGGGAGATTGGGTCATTGGAGCATTCATCAATCTCTTCGGCAGTATTGCCATAAACTTTGGGACAAACCTTCTTAAATTAGGTCATAATGAGGTATGGAATTTGCTAGATTTTTGTATCTTTTCAGTTTCCCCAACTCGTGTTGATCAATTACTTTGTAGATAATATGAAGCGTTCAACAACGCTAGAAAAACATACATAAAAGCACATTTACTCAGGCTTTTGGTGTTACTATAGATCTGAGCATTGTCAAAACTCTTGCTTTCATTTTTAGATTATAACTGAATCCCATTGATCTAGTGGATTAGTCAGTCTTTACATCCAAAGTGAATATGTTTCTGCTTGTTTTTCCTAGAATATGGTGAAACATCATCAAATTTGGAAATAGATGTCCTTTCGCTTCCATACCTTATTATTAGTAATTTTTCCATTCCTAGTGTAGTGTGACAGCTTTGATTTTCAATTTTATTGCTATTTTGCTTGTCTAATTGGGTCTACTTAAATTCACAGAGAGAAAGATATTCCTCAATGGATGGGGAAGGAATGGCCGGAAAAGTTCCGTTGAAACCTATCATATACTTCCAAACATGGAGAGTTGGTACTAAATTTAATAAATGGGTGTCTATTTATTCCATATGTGGAGTGAACTAATGTTAAAATGTAATTCTTCATTTGCAGGTATTCTAATTTTCATTCTTGGAAATTGTCTAAACTTCATTTCCTTTGGTTATGCCGCTCAGGTTAGTACTCCCAGCCGTCTGATCTGAATAGGCTCAATTTCGACAAAATTACTTATTAATTTTCCTTCATAAGGAAGCTCTAAGGTTAAGAAGCTAAATTAAATGCTTTACCTCGAATGTTGTGGGCTTGTGCAAAGTTTTATCATTAACCCTTTGTTATCGGTAAGTAGCTTTAGAGAACTGGACAATCATTAATTGTTTACTTATTATCATGAATAATTGTTGGTTTGGGACACTGCAAAATAACATGGTCATTTGTTTGTGGGGGTTAGAATTAGATTTATAATCTAATGGCTATAAGGCAGCTCATGTCTATCATTTGAGGAATAATTATAGAATCCAATAGGTGAACGGTCTCGTGAAGGAAATGATCTTTACATGGAAATGAAAGAATCTGGAATAATTAACGACTTGCGATATCCAAAGTGGCTTTAGTCTATGGTCGGATGAATGAACGGCCAGTTTGATTTTTTTCTCTTTTTATTACCATTGTACAAGGCTTTGTGTTGTAACTTTGCTTATTTCATTTTCTTTGTCACATTTTTCTTATTTCTTCCTCTACAGTCACTTCTTGCAGCCTTGGGATCTGTTCAGTTCGTATCGAATATTGCGTTTGCTTACTTCGTTCTAAACAAAATGGTTACTGTAAAGTACGTTTTAGCCTGAAGCAAGAGCTAAAGTTTGATAACTAGAAATGAATCAATTTTATTTTCTGGAATGTTGTCTCTAACTCTTGTCTCGTTGGCATTGCCATTACTTCCAGGATACTAGCAGCCACTACATTTATAGTTCTTGGAAATTTTTTCCTTGTGGCCTTCGGCAACCATCAGTCTCCTGGTACCCGATCTCACTATATTTTTAGACATGATTGTATTAGCTTTTGCATCCTGATTGCATCCCTTCCTCCTGACCATCAGCCAGTTGATGAGAAGGGGAAATGGAAGACATACAACAATACATGGATATAAATGTGTTGGGTCTCTCTCTCTCTCCCTATATATATATATATATATATATATATTCATTTATAAGCAATGAGAGAGAGAGAGAGACTTGTCCACATGCAGGCATGGAGACTAATCTTTGGTTTCACTGGTTCTAAAACAAAATGCATTGGCTGTTTCTGTTTCCTTTTCAGTTTATACACCGGAACAGTTGGCAGAAAAATACAGCAATATAACATTCCTTTTTTACTGTATGGTTTTGATCTTAGTTGTTGCGTTTCATCATTATATCTACAGGTGAGATTTGGGAGTCAGCTGTTTTAGTAATGCTAATGTTTTCATTCCAAACATTTTTTAACTGATTGGCATGCCTTAATATGCAAACATTCAGGAGAGGGAAATTCTCCTTGCTTTCTCCGGACACGAGCTTAGACCATATTGGAACATGCTGCTTCCTTTTTCATATGCTGTAGTTTCAGGAGCTATAGGATCGTGCTCAGTGTTGTTTGCAAAATCTCTGTAAGTTGGCTGTTTTAGACGTCATTTATCTTTCAAGTAAAATTTGCATTATGATTAAACCTAATCCTGAATTTCATATTATCCAGCTCTAACCTTCTAAGGTTGACGATGTCCGATGGTTATCAGTTGCACAGCTGGTTTACATACTCCATGATACTTTTATTTCTGAGTACAGCTGGATTTTGGGTAAGAATCATGGCAGAATTTATATTTTATGCTTTTTCCATGAAGTGTGATTGTACGGGACTTAAACCAAGCTTTCTTACTGCAGATGGCAAGGCTGAATGAAGGATTGTCTCTCTTTGATGCAATCCTTATTGTTCCCATGTTTCAAATTGCTTGGACTTTTTTCTCCATTTGTACAGGATTTATATATTTTCAGGAATACCAGGTTCTCTCTCTCTCTCTCTCACGCACGTACGTGCACACAAAATGTATATTATGTAACATCATTTTGCTGGACTCATTTACTTATTTTTACTGCAGTTGCTTTTGACAACTATTGTTTACTGAACAACCTTATGTAATATTTGCTTTCAAATAAGTACTTGTCATTCAATAAAAAGAACTAAAGTGAAAATTGAGAGCCTTTTCCATTTTTCATGTAGCAAGTCTGTAAGGCTAATCATGCAGTTAGTCTGAACAAGCCAGTATTCTTCAACTGTACTCTAGCCCCTACCTTCTGGATAATGGATTCAGATGACCTCAAATGGCGTTTCCTTCTTTCTTTCTTTTTTTTGATGAAAACAGGCGTTTGATGGACTGAGAACAACTATGTTCATACTCGGAATGATATCTGTGTTCGTAGGCATTTCTTTATTGGCACCTGATGAGCCAAGAGGTACTTAGATTGCGGACTTTATGTAATTCGCTGTATAGAGATTTTAAAGGTGTGAGCTTATTCTGACTTCTATTTCTTCCTTTCTTAGGTGAAGTAAAGGATAGTTCACATCTGAATTCTATTATGTCTTCAAGCACTGAAACAGACAGGTAAAAGACAGATTTCTTGGTGTTCATAACTCTGGCCCGTCGTGGGTTGTAATAAATGAGAGCGGATGAAATGTCGGACACACATAATTATTTATTCCTTTACCATCATTGAAACTATAAGTACTTGCATAATTGTCTAACTATACCTGACCGGCTGTTCTCATTTTTCCTCGTAGGTTTATCTTGGCATCTGAAGATGCAGATAATAAAGAGATGAAATCATTTACACAAAGACTGATGATGGTCACAGATACGCTTGCCAAGGCAAAGGTACTGCAAATTGGATTCGGAGAATTATGATTTAGCAAAATCATTATCACACTCTAATTCAGGGCACACACTGATATCGGTAAATCTGTTTGTAGACAACATGTGCGTTATCACTAGGCTTCGGGGAGGATTCCATCAATGCATCTGCGGTTCTCGTAATGCCTATGATGTCATCAAAGATAACCGGCTTTAGAGGAAGCGGGTTCAACCGGAGTAGGTTGTTCTCCATGAGAAACTCGAGTTGGAGTAGGGTTGCAGTGGACGAAGAAAGCGCAAAGATATTAAATGGAGACGATGTGCTCCCCCAAAGCCCCTGATATGGAATATCAACGAGCATCGATCTCGATTCTTTGTTCTTTACATCATTGTTTTTTTTAGTAGCACAGTAGCTTAGAGCTGATTTGTTATTATTGTATCAAGTTGTTGAGCATATTCTTGCTCATAAACATTTGTATAGTCCTGCTTACGTTATTGAAAGGAAAGGAAAGGAAAGGAAATACGAGAGTATGTGATGTAAATTAAGAAAAAGAAAAATGCATACTGCTGGAGTGGACGACTCTGCCAATGTTGGGGTTATTTTGTAACGACAATTTTTTTTTAATAAAAAAGTTGAAATTATGATATTGTTCCTTATATTTTACACATTTAAAATATAAGATAAACTATACAGGATTTTTTTTAACGACAATTATTTGATGCAGTAGATTGATTGAGGTGAATGGTGATGGAGGAGAATGGCGGTTGGCACGGAGGTGCTGAGAGAAAAAAGCCGATGATGGAGGTTCAAAGGTTGAGAAGGAGGTTAAGTTTGGTAGAGTTTTAGTATCTAGAAGGTGAGTTAACTAAGTTTGACTGCTGGCTGGCTCAGCCGGCCCTCCCTTCCATCATCGGCTCTCATTTCCTCCGTGTGAACCGCCTGTCCTCCTCCATCACCCCAATCTTGTATCAACAAGTACAATAAATTAAAATTTCGTTAGTTTTGCCGATGCTTGGTGGAGTAATTGTTTTTTATGCCTGCAAAAAGATTCATGAGAAAGCTTGTTTCTTTTGCTCTGCTTTTTCGTTCTTAAACCACCATTGATGTGGATGAATCATGCATTCTTAATTGATATGAATTAATCGTTTATGTTACTTGAATTTGATGTATTTGGTTGTTTAATATGCCCTGAACTTTGAAGTAATTCCTTGTAGCAAAATCTCCTTGCATGCAGTCAAGATTAGTTTTACTGCAATGCAGTCCTCAAGTTATATTACTGATTTCCTTTCTTAGAGGGGAGTGCAAAGTGATGCATACTGTATTTGAAATTTCAAGTGTATTATTGTTCTAAGCAAATTATAGATAATATTTTCCCCTTTTTATTTCTTTTGTGATATTAATTTTTTTTCTTAATTATTGTTTTAGATCTTACGACAGAAATTTCATCTTTTTAGAGAGATTGGTCAAGGAATTTGCTTTGATATCAGCTTCTGAAAAGGAATCCATGGAGATGAAATCTTACCAGAATCCGGCCGAGCTGTTCGTGAAGGAATATTTACTATCTGATTCCATCATCCCATATACATCAGTTATTTGTGGGATTTGTGCTTGCATGATGGTACGTTTCTTAATCAATTTTATGATTCTTTTAGTCAGTTTGAAAACAATTCGGTTGAATTAGAATGATGATTTGCATCTATATGATTATGAAGCTATGTGTGTGTGTATACACACATATACCTTTTCCTTTACTGGGATTCTTTTTCATTGAGCTTTTCTTTCTTTTTAGTTTTTACTGTTATTTTTCTCATTTCTTCTATTTAAACCATTCTCTTTTTATTTTATTTATTTTATCATCATTCCGGTTTTTCTCCAAAATTTTGACCGTTGCCCTTTTCCAGGTATATGATTTTACACAATTGTTTTGCAATGTTTACTTTAAGAGCTATCCCAGTCTATCAAAAATCAAGCAGATCGAGTGGTGCAACCGGTGAGTTATATCTCTAGTTAACATGAATATGTTCTTACTATTTACTGTTCTCGATACAGAATTAATGTCTAGATGCTTTATGCAGATCGATATCAACCTTTCATGCCATTTTCATAGCAATTATGTCCTTATACTTTGTGTTTTGGTCAGAACTCTATTCTGACCACCAATATGCTGACCTGTTTACTTTCCAAAGCTCTGCATTGTCTATATTCACGTTGGGGGTGAGGAAACCTTTTGCTTTTAGTCTTGGATGAAACTTTTGGATTGAGATAATTTTTAATCTTTTATGTTCTTTTATGCTTGTTTTAGAATATTTGATATTACTAAAAAGTTGATCTGCCTTGCCTTTAGTAACATGCCTGATGCCTTCATGATAATTTTTACCATGTGTATTTTTCATCAGAAGCAATTAAGTGTTGAGTTTTCTTCATTGAAGATTTAAAATTTAAATTTATAGTAAATGGACATATTTCTAGTATGATTTTATTTCATTTCAAATTATGTGAGTGGCATTGCCGTTGATAGGAGAATGATTGCAGATTGATGTTGACTTTTATGCTGAGAAATTGGCTTCCAATGAAGAGATGTACTATGTGTTTATCTATGTTATATGCCATGATTATGCCGGAAATATTTCAATTCTTGTGTTTTAATGTCATTAAGAGTCTCTGGAGTTTTGTTTACCCAAACAGAATATAAAATACGGTGTTTGCCAAAATTCTTGTTTACGTATGAAGCAAGCAAATAATAATGGTGCTAGAATATGCATTGGTTTTAACACCATTTTGCAATTCTTAACAAACTAAAATTTATGCTTAAGACATGCATTTCTTGAACAAGGTCAAACTCTGGCATTGGAAATTTCTGGTAAAGTGGGTTCATATTTCCTATGTATTTGTAGGCTAGTCTCAATTTATCTCTGGCGTGAAGATTTATCACCAGAATGAGTATCACCATGACATGCTCGTGTCCTTGTATCCATTATATCTATCTGATAATCGATATCTGGTGCAGGGGTAGGTCAATAAAGACCTGTCTCAGTAGAGGCTTGATCAGTGGTTTTGTCTGTGATGTGTCTTAAACCACCTTGCAGTCTGTGTTAAGGAGCAAATAGTCCAGGTCATTATGCGTGGAGCATTTCTAGTTGAAACAATCAAACCTAGGGAGGATATCTACCAAATTAAGTCTTTTGGCCTAGTATCTTGATTGTTGTGACTAGGATAACTAAATCCCAAGAAAACTCATATTTGCCTATACTTTATGACTTTATGTCATGACTAGGATAACCAAATCCCTGGAAAACTTCAATTTGGTTGATAGCTCTTACTCTATCCATGTGTCTTTGATAGGATGCAATATCTAGAATGTGCTTCTTTTAGGATTTGGTTGAAGTAAGCGTTTTCTTTACTTCATTTTGATAGGTCTCAAATCTCATATAACCCTTTATAGATATTGTACTCAATTGAGCCCTTATCAGAGAAATTTGGAAAGAGTTTGGGATTTTGTAGTATTTACCCTCTTTTTATTGCGAAGCGATTAACTATCAACTAAACGGAAACATAACTATGCAAAATGGCATGAAACTACTTACCAGCCTTAGACAAATTTTACACAATCTGTCCATCAAAGTCAGTTTTTAATGTGTTTGGAAGCTAATTGTTACGTATTATATGTACAAGAGGGAGTAATATTGCTGTAAATTGGTCTTGCTGAAACTTTTCATTTTTTTGACAGGTATCTGTTGGTTACTTTCTTGCTGACCTTGGGATGATCATTTGGTTTTACCCTTTTCTGGTTGGAATGGAGTATGTAAGTATTTTTATCGTTTGATTATTATCTTTCCCTACTTTCTCTTCTTTCTATAGAGGCCTAGTTGATGAGTGGTGGTCGATCTTATTGTGATGTAGTCGACCTTAAAATCTTGTTATTTCAGGTCCTTCACCATCTTCTGTCATTAGCAGCCGTAGCATACTCTATGTTGACAGGGGAGGGTCAGCTTTACACGTTCATGGTACTCATCTCTGAAACTACAACCCCTGGGATCAACTTGAGATGGTAAAAACTTATCTTTATATTAGTCGATTTCCCGTCATTCGTAAAATGCAATTTGATTTTATATGTGAAGGATTTCTGGGCTTGTATAGGTATCTCGACACCGCTGGAATGAAGACATCCGAAGCGTACTTGATTAATGGAGTTGTAATGTTTGTAGCTTGGCTGGTAAGTGAAATCAGTTTATTGCTTTCAGACCCCTTTTTCCCCTGATAATTTGGGAGCTCGGTTGCGTGTTTGAACCTAAGCTCACATGTCATGCCTCACAAGCTTCTCGCCACTAGACGGAGAAAACCTTTGGCACTTTTAGACTGTTGGTTTCGTATAATGCTTCCGTTCATGTCTTTCCACAACTTTATATTGCTGTTGGTTGTCATGAACTCTGATTTTTTCGGCAGGTTGCGAGAGTCAAAAAGAAAGAACAATCAGTTTAGTTATATACTAACACCGGACCACCATTTTCTGCGCAAACCAGGTTAAGCAGTTGAACACCTACGGACAATTGTTAATATTCATCGTGCCGTTGGTCCTATCAGTTATGAATCTAACGTGGTTTGGAAAAATCATCAAGGGAATGAGGAAGACATTAGCAAAGAGGCAGTCAAATGTACATCAGAACCGACACGGATAAGTGAGATTGACAAAGAAAGCATTCCTTTTTAGGCTGAATTATTGTCTTGTGCATTTCCCTGTTCCGCTTTGTTCATGTAAATGGTGTAAATAGTTGAGGGGAAAAACCATAAATGTAATGGCTTCTGATTTCAATATTAAAAAGAATGCTCTTTTGTTGTGCTGAAGGTTAACTAAGGCTTTGTTTTTAGTTGCGTTTTGCAACTTTAAGCCCGATGCTGCTGTAATTTTGACACCAAACAGGGATTGGTTTGGTGCAAGCGGGCGTTGCCTACCACCATTTAGCGCCTAAACGTCTGTTTGCTGGTAATTAGAAAATTCAGTTTCTGCCAATGCTCGTTTGCAGCCCTTCGGTCCTTTCCTACTCCAATGACAAAGGGAACCTAAATCTGTGATCGAGGACAATGTCTATACGCCCGCCGCTGTCCGGCCTGTTTCGTCTTTGTGTTCGTGTACATGTTTCTTCAATACACGAGTTTTTTTTTTTTTTGGTCAAAGGTCATACATCTTTTTCATTCAATTGTTTTTCCAGGTTTCCCTTTTTCATTCAATTTAGTCAAGTTTCTTCTTTTTGGACACTGATATTTTCCTTCTCATTCAATTTTGCCCAGTTCTCTCTGTTTTTCTTATTTTGGCCCCTCATGTTTTCCTTCCCTTTCAATTGTGTCCTTTAATTTGGCCATCAAAGTCGCAGACTTCCCTTCCCACTTTGGACAAACTCGGACTTTCTCATCCCTGTAGAATGTTGCACCAATTCCCTAAATAAACTCGCACCTACACCATTTTCCTAATTATTTTTTAAATAGCATTTTCCCCTAATGTTGCCGATAATCCAGCCATTCGATAAATAAGAATTTATAAAAGAATACTAAGTTTTGATGTTTACTTATTTTTTAAAATAAAATTTCTTTAATAATAATTATAATTAATCATTACAAACATTGAAAGCGTAACATGAACTAAATTAATTAAAAAAATTTACTCGAATCTGATGTTCAAGAGATTAAGATCAGTCTTTGTGAGCTGTGGTCAAAGAGTTGTAATATAGTAAGATCTAATAATTGATTGAGTCGTCAAAGATATTTATGTTGTCACATCTTATATGAGTTCGAATTACATATTAACTTTGGCTATTTAATAAAAAATATAATATAATGAAATTCAAATTTTAAATCTACATAGAAGCTGGATAAACTTAATCTAACGAACAGAGTTGAGGTGCATGTGCATATGGATAATACAAAAATGTTTGCATTCATTGATTTTCTAATCAAGAGCCCCCTTTGTATAATATATTTAAGGAAAGTACTTTGATACACAATCTTATGTAAATTAAAGTTTATACAAGTTTTTAATTTTAGGGTTTAGAGATTTAATTTGGGGTTTATGGTTTAGGAGTTTAGATTGTATAGTATAGAATTTAGGATTTAGGATTACAATTTAAAGTTTAGGTTTAGGTTTATGATGTTAGGGTTAAAAATTTAAGTTTTAAATTTTATAGTTTAAATATGAAAGGTTGTATAAATTGTTTACACAACTTGTGTATCAAAATATGAATAAAAATTCTCTGCCCATTTTTTGTGCCATTTCTATGCCTCACACAAAAAAACCAAATTTATGGTTTAGGATTTATAAAATTATGAGTAAAATGTATTTTTAGGGTTTATGATTTAATATTTATAATTTAGGGTTAGAGCATATAAAGGAGCGCTGAAAAGGCAGAGTATTTTTATCCCTAAAATATAACCCTATACTCCTTTAATCTTCAAAGAAAGAACAAGACGACAAAAGTTTGGACATTGTAATTATTTATAATTATTTTAATTAATCAGTTAATTAATATAAATTACTCATAAACAGCCTATCCATGTGATCATTTTCTTTATTGCCAGCCTCTTTTGTGCATAACTTTAATAATCTCCCGGTTGATATTTTTTTTAATATTAAAGCATTCTCATTACCCAACAGACTTTTAGCTGGAAAGCATGAAGATGGAGAGTGAAATAAACAAATAAAGAGTAAATATATATTTTAGTACCTGAATTTGTAATTTAGTATTTAGATTTTTTGTTTAATTAGATATCTGAATTTAGTTTTACAATTTAAATTGATACCTAAATTTTATTTTCGAGTCCAAATTAATTATTTGAATAAATTTGAACCATAAAATCAAATTAAGATACTTAATTGGATCAAATAATGTTTAGGCATCGTCAACCATCTCTAGAGCAGTTGGTTAAGAGTTCTCAGTTGACACATTTCCTCTCTCCTAAGTTGTGGGTTCAAAACCCATTATGAGCGAATTTTCCTTTCCCCCTCTAGGTAAAAATTGTTCAAAAAGAAATCATGTTTAGGTATCAAACTGAACTTTGAGATCGAGTTTAAGTACTAAAATGTACCTTGAAAACAAGTTCAAGTATCAAAATATATATGTACCAAAAAATAAAAGTTTTGAAATAAAGTTCATCGCAATTGCTTTCTGATTATTCACTAATTCAAAGAAAAAACTTGCACCAATTACATTCAAATCAGAATCAAATCACATTAAAATGGGAAAATCAAGATAATACGATCCAAACATATTCAAGAAACACAGCATAGGGAAGAATAATACCTAAATCAACAAGCATATTACCCTTTCTTGCATTCACGATTGAATGTACTGCAATTGTTAGCAATTTTCTTGTTACCCAAGCATGAACTGTATGGTCTACAACTCAGGGTGGCTTTAGGGTTGTTGGTGATCGCCGTCGTCGACCCTCCGTTTCTACTCTGGAGCACTCGGTGGACGTAGTAATCCGTCAACACCTCCAACTCCATACCGTCGTCGATGAAGCTGCCATCATCGATCTGGCCACCGTTTTTGTGGTAGCTGGAAGAGGTGTCGTTCTTCTCAACTAAGACGGCGGCTCCGCAACGTTTCGAGGTGAAGATCAGCAGCATTGCCATTAGAAATAGTAAGGATGGAGAGATTGATCCTACAGCTCTCTTGTCAACAACCCTCATTTTTATTTCAGGTTTGCTTAAGCTCCTTTGCAAGGAGAAAAATGGTGACTAAACAAATAAATATTGAGTTGAGAGCGAAAGGGAATGCAAGAAGAGCGGTGTGTGAAAGTAGGATCTATCTAGTGTTGCACCATGTGTGTTAGGTGAAAAGAAATTATTATTTTATCATTTTTTTTATAAAAATATTCATGTATGATCTATTTGGATAAGAATATGATTATATAAATACATAAAGGCTTAATATACAAATAAGTGTTAAATTATACATTTTTTTACTTTAGGCACTTAAACTTTTTTTTTGTAGAAACAAGTGCTTAACGTTTATACCGTTATAATTTTAGGTGCATGATCTTTAAAGGCCGTTTAAAAAATCATTTATCCAATTAATGCTTAACATGTGACAATAATTTTAATTTTTTGAAAAAAAAAATTAAATTTTTATTTTAAAAAATCTTGAAATTTCCAAAAAATCCCAAATCAGTCCCCAAATTCCTAAAATCACAAATCCTTAAATTCTCATCATTGCTGCCGTCACAGAGTCCACCCCTTTGATCGCCAGACCCTACCAACCATTTTTTTTCCAATGTGTCATCGTCAGAAACCAACAACAGCGTGCCAGTCATACGGAGATTAGCATTCGTTGTTCAATGTTCGACTGACACATCGTTAATCGATTTTCGGCGAAATGATCGGCTGAGTCCGAGAACTTAAGGGGTGGAGTCAGCAATAGTAGAGATGAGGATTTGGGGTTTTGAAATTTTAGGATTTTGGATTATTTTAGACATTTTTTAGAATTGTAGGATTTTTTGAAAATTCTAAATTATTAAAAAAATTAATTAAAAGAAATTAGAAATTAAAATATGACACATGTTAAATTTTAATTGGTTAATAATTTTTTAAATGATAGTTAACTATCAAACACCTAAAATTAACAAAATGAAAGGTTTGACACATATTTTGACCAAAACAAACTTTAGCCACCTAAAGTAATAAACGGTATAGTTTGAACACTTTTTTATATATTAAGCGATGAATTTATATCTAATACATTAGCGGTGGAAACTAAAACTTTCCGCAAGTGTCTTAGTTTTATGGTTTAATGACTCAGTTTAAGGTGTAGATTTTAGGGGTTTTGGTGTAGGGTTCAAAATTTAGGGGTAATGGTTAGAATTTAGGGGTTTGGGGTTAGGATTTAAGGTTTAGAGGTTAAGGTTTATGTTTTAGAGTAATATGTTGAGGATTTAGATGTTAATCTATAAACCCTAAACTCTAGCCATAAACCTAAATTATATTCACAATCAATAAATTATAAACTACTAAATCTAAACCCCTAAACCTTGCACCCTAAACCGAGTCCCTAAACCATAAAACTAATGTGCTTGTAACACCCTAAACCCGGATGTCACATTTAGGCCTTAAGCCCAACCCGTTACCATAAAAATTTCTCAACTCGGTTTAGCCCAACACTATATTTTCCAAAAAAAACATTTAAATCAAATAGTTGAAAATGTAAATAAATAATTAAATCGGTACAAAGGAGCTCCAATTTAATTTAAAATATTTGAACATTTGACTTGATCAATACAATTCCAAAAATACGAGTTACAGACTCGACCACGTAAGGTCATATGAATATACAACCCATTAAATACAGGTGACGTACTCTGGCAAACACCGTTTGCTGGAATCTCGTACTGATAGTGCTCCACGGTCTCGCAATCCAACGATCAACCTACTCACGAAAACAACGATTCCGAGCGCTGTGCTTACAAAGCCCAATGGTACACATCTACTCTACTATACTTTATGCTAATCATAAACATAAGCATGCAAGCAAGTACGAGCAATAAGAAGAGAAATAAATACGTGGCGCTACCACTAGTCGTCTAAACACATATTCTCATTATGCAAAATACCAAACATGGCACACAAGGCCCAACCATACTCGTGATCTCACCAGATCATCCGAGCATAAACATACAAAGTCATACTATAAACCTGGAGTGAGGCCCGATGTCACACAGCCTCGGGAACATACACTCTAAGTGAAGCCTGGTGTCATACAGCCTCGGGAACAAACACTCTCTCTAGATGAGGTCTGGTGTCATACAGCATCAGAAACGTACACCCATACTCAGTATCTCTCCTCGAGTATCATCAAATAAGGCTCGGTGTTACACAACATCGGGAATGTACATTCGACATCTTTGACCATAGTGTTACAACACGTTATCTGGGTATCCAGATCCCATCAATCAAAGGTGACTCAACCAACTAAGTGTCCATTCCGCATACAACATTGACACGGTTACCATAACTCTATTGTTTCTATCAATTATTAAGTCACCCAATTAAGTTTACCAACTTGATAATACATTATGGAAGTGTACATTAATCATACTCATTAATTATCTCATTAATCTGTATTATCTCATTAATTAAGGCATAAATTAATTCGTTAATATTTCTCATCGATTTCCATCTTTAATTGGTATTATAGATTATTCAGTTTAGTGGGTATTGGTACTCGAATACGGGTATCTGTACAATACCCTTGGGTACCCGTACTCACACGCGTACCGATACCAACATGGCTTACTAAAAATCCTTAATTTCCACATGTACTAGTACAAGTCAACCAGTACCGATACGACCCTAATACCGTATCTGTACGACCAAAGCTTGTATCGATACCCTACTCAGGTTCGTATCATTTTATTGAATTTCCATTTTACAACGCTTTACTCGATCCCTAAAGCTTATGAAAGTCATTGGGTTTGTTTGCTAAAGTATTTAATCAATTAATATTATTTAGCAGCTTCATTATCATTTAATTGAGTATTTACCACTATTAATCCTTTAGGCATAATTTCCATTGAACATGTCAATTTTCATACTGCTAACACTCAATAATCACAACATAAAATTCAATCAGTCATCACATACTTATACGAATATTTGGATGACCCTACAAGGTCTCTAAGGTCTTTACAAGTCTCGAAATGTTTATAACATCATCATTCATCTCATAAATATATGTCTCTAAACATGCTTTTTTTGTCTACCTATTTTGCAAATACTAGCAACTAAGGCAATTACATTTATGATGCTCATGAAGCATTTCGAAGTTCGAGGTGTACTAACCTCAAGCAAATATCGCTAAATCCTCACTTGAGCTCCTCAAAATGCTCCTCTTGATTCGGTATTTGATCTCAAATAATCCTAAAAAATACGAATATCATAATATTAATTAACCTTATTCACTAACTAATTCATAAGGTCCAACGCGTAAAAACAGCTTATTAGGTTCGAATTTGGCAAAACAGACTGGGGCAACGGGATCAGAACATTGAAACCCCTAAGTAGGGTCCCTGGAAAAAGTCAACGGTCGATCAACGTCAGTCAAGGGTGTTGGGTGATCTGGTGCGACGCAGGTGCATGGGAAGCTCAGTGTACCCTAGGTACGCGATCCAGTGTGCAGGTTCATGGAAAGCTCGGTGCACCTGCGGGACAGGCTACAGTGCGGCGTGGGTGCATGGGAGGATATATGCACCCTCCACTTGTAGCTGCACACGACTATAAGTAGTAGATGGCACGTAGAGTGAGTACGATGGCCTCTGATGGCCAAATGATGACGGTAAGCTCCAAACTTGCATATTTTTAGCCAGAGAACTTCGTGGTGGTGACGGCTTACGACGGTGTGGGACAAAACTTGTCGAACCAACTTTACCAAATCTTCTTTCTTTTTACCCCGATGAGTGGCAGTGACGTTGGCAACGGGGTGACCATCGGTCGACTCATCTCG
This sequence comes from Hibiscus mutabilis, assembly GCA_019671005.1. NCBI lineage: Eukaryota > Viridiplantae > Streptophyta > Magnoliopsida > Malvales > Malvaceae > Hibiscus > Hibiscus mutabilis. The sequence continues at coordinate 44,312,826 of CM033756.1, forward strand.
ACAATGCAGATCTGATGGTATCGACGGTAAGGGCTATGGTGACCTAGACGACAACAAATCGGGGCTTGGAATTTCTTCATGTTTTTTTCTCCCACTTTCCCATTTTCCCTACTTTTCTATTTTTTCTTTCTTAATCAAATCATCTGCCACTTTCTCTTTCTCTTTCTCCCACACACAACTATTTAAAATTTAAACACCACTATTCCAAACCATTGTGTAAAAACAAATAATAAATAACCACATGTCTATCTATTTATTTTCACATTAGACTCAAACTTTAGATCCTTATTTAAATCAATCTAAAAATTAATTTAATAAGCTCTCAACTTTGATTCTCCAAAATTTAAATCTTAAAATACTCAAATTCGGATCCAAGATCCAAATTTCTAACCCAAAATTTGAGTCATTACAACTCTTTCATCCTTAAAGAAAATTTCGCCTTTGAAATTTGTACCCATCAACCAAAAGGAGATACTGAAACTTTAATAACTCTTCCAAGTCCTCAATTATTTCCTGCTACGCTACTCAGATCTCTCACAATACTTAGCAACTACAATCATTGCCTTCAATCGGTACAGACACATTCTCAACTAATTTTTTCTTTAAGATAGATCCATTCTTACCCGGTGCATTTCTGAAGGCTTGAAATAAACCCAACGATATCTTGACTAAACTATCACACTAATACATCATCATGGGAATCCAACTAATACAACAAGACCCAAAAGGTTGCTATACAACATGATTTCTTCTACAATCTCGTACGATAAAAGAAATATAGGGGTCAAGCAGCTATCACAACCAAAGCAAAATGATTCTTCCCACGATGTCTCCCCATAGGTGATTCAAACTCCGAAGACATCTTTTATCACTGATAAGTGTTCAAAAGTACTATTTTTCTTACCCTTTTTACTCATATTATTGTTAGACATAGGCTCATATTAGTTGCATAATTAGCCATTCATGCATTAATCCATGTTTCCTTCCAACGTTGAGCTTGATTACATAACTTGGTAGTTTTTGTGGGAAAAGATGCTGCTTTGGTGTGTTTTGTGTGTATGTACATGATCATTTGCCAAAGCAAGGCTAGAGCTAGTTGGCAGGGCAATACATGAAGGAGATACCGAGCTAGTTGCCAGGGCAATGCATGAAGGAGACGCCGAGCCAGTTGCCAGGGCAATTGTCGACAAGAACAAATGTGATATGGTAGTCAAAATTGCCGAACCTTGAAGATTGCTGCCCAGACGCCCAAGTAGTTGCCCAGGCAACCATCGATTAGTTGCCAAGGCAACCTCGTTGTGCAAGTTGCCACGGCAACTGAGTTGCCCGTGCACTCTTTTACCAAGACGATCCAATCGGCTATCACACTTCAACTCACGATAACCTGGCCTATCTCTCTCTCATTCGATCTCATCTTTTCTTTTACTTTATTGCTTTCTACTTTAGTTATTAGTTAAACTCTTATAATCCTTTATTTGTGTTTTTACTTTTTACAGTGCAAGAGACTAGATTCTTGAAGTGGCACCAATCCATGTGGAGACGATATCTTTTATACTATAACTTGCAACGTGTATACTTGCACAATTGCGTAGCACTTATTACGCGCAACAAGTTTTTGGCACCGTTGCCAGGGATTGGCAATAGCGACTTTGTTTTTATTTTCTTGCACTTTCTTTTTACTTTTCTTGTTTAAGATTCAAAGGGCTAACAAACTTTGGTTTTGCATTGGTATATGACCAGGGCGAGACCGACTACACCAGAATATCCCTTTGATCCAGAAATCGAACGAACCTTACAAAGACTTAGACGAAGGATAAGAGTAGCAATGGCTAATCAAGACGGCGATATGAATCAAGATGTTCGAGCAGGAGGAGGAGTGATTCTTTCACGAAACAGAACTATTCGAGACTATCTTGAAGAAGATCTTGATGGACTTAACCCAGGAGTTGTCGCACCTGAAATTGAAGCCGACCACTTTGAGTTGAAACCGGTAATGTTTAATATGATCAACACAATAGGTCAATTTGGCGGCTCAGCAACTGAAGATGCACGAAAACATCTGAAATCTTTGCTCAAGATTTGCAACTCGTTCAAAATACACGGAGTCACCCCCGATGTCTTACGATTAAGATTATTCCCATATTCACTGAGGGATAGGGCGAAAGCATGGATGAATAGCATTCCTGCCGAATCAATAGCATCTTGGACCGATCTTTGTCGTGATTTCCTTGCTCGATTTAATCCTACAAATTTGACTGATAAGCTTCGTAACGACATTACTTCTTTTCGGCAGGCAGATGATGAATCCATGTACGAGGCTTGGGAGCGATATAGAGAACTTTTACACAAATGCCCCCTACACGGATTCTCGGTGTGGACTCAAGTAACAATGTTTTACAATGCCGTGAATACACCAACAAGGATGATGCTAGATGCCTCGGCAAACGGCATACTCTTAGATAAGTCGCCGGAGGAAGCAATGCAAATTTTAAACAGGCTGGCCAAGAATGATTATCAATTACCATCTACTAGAAGAGGAGGAGTTAGACGCCAAGCCACAATACATGAACTAGGATCATCAGATTCAATTTTGGCACAATTGGCCACTTTAACCAAAATGGTCCAGAACATGCAAAAACCAAACAACACACATGAAGTCAAGGTAATGGATTCTTTTTGTGAGTTATGTGGTGATAATCATAATTCTTCTGAATGTATGCAGAATCTGGAATCCAGCTTCTATGTGGGGAATTACAATCGGAACAACAATATGATGTCCAATACATACAATCCAGCTTGGAAGAAGCACCCAAATTTTTCATGGAGTAATCCCAACAATGCTCTAAACCAGAACAATCAGAATGCACAAGCATCGGGATTCCAGCAGAATATGCCACGACAACAGTTACCGCAGCAACAACGGACAACATCTAGTTCTTTGGAAAATTCTCTAAATACTTTTATAATGAAAACTGGATCTTATATGGCTGAGAATAGTAATTTCATAAAAAGAACTGATGCTTTTATTAACAGGACCGAGATGAGATTGCAAAACCAAGAGGCGGCAATCAAATCATTGGAAAATCAAGTCGGACATTTTGCTCAAAATCTAAATACTAGACCGCAAGGAGGTTTACCTAGCGATACTGAAGTCGCAAGAGGAACTGGCCATGAGTAATGTAAGGCGATCACCACTAGAAGTGGCTAACAACTTAGAGAGGTTCAAACCCGCTCATCAAACAAAACTCCACAAAAAGATCGAGATAAACATAGCGGCAAAGCCTCAGATGCTGAACCAGGAATTGTCGCGGCAACCGGCAATAAGCATGCCTCGGCAACCGACGATAAAGACGCCTCGGCAACTTGCGATAAGCATGCCTCGGCAACCCCAGTTGATAACGCCTCGACAACTCCAGTTGTCCCGGCAATGCCGTCAATTAGGTTTCAAACCAATGAAAGGATCGAAGATATCTGACTTCCACCACCATTCCCACAAAGGTTGAAGCGACAAAAGCAAGAATACCAATTCAAGAAGTTTCTTGATATCCTAAAGCAAGTCCACATCAACTTGCCATTGGTGGAAGCAATTGAACACATGCCAAACTATGCCAAGTTTCTTAAAGACATTGTGTCCAAGAGAACAAGGCTATGAGAGTTTGAAACAGTTGCTGCAACAGAGGGATGCATGGCAATGTTGCACAATCGTATGCCACCCAAGTTGAAGGATCCCGGAAGTTTCACAATACCCTGTTCTATTGGAAATCACTATGTCGGGAAAGCATTATGAGACCTTGGGGCTAGCATAAACTTGATGCCTAAATCGGTTTTCCAGAAACTAGGAATCGGGAAGGCAAGACCTACAACAGTTATGCTGCAGCTAGCCGACAGATCCTATGTACATCCTGAGGGAAAAATCGAGGACATACTGGTAAAAGTTGATAAATTTATTTTTCGACTTTATTGTTTTGGATTGTGAAGCAGATGAGCATGCACCCATCATTCTTGGGAGACCATTCCTAGCAACAGGGAGAACCTTGATCGATGTTGAAAAGGGAGAACTCACAATAAGGGTGAATGACCAGCAAGTTAAACTAAATGTGTTCCAAACACTAAGGCATGCCGATGATCCAGAAGAATGCCAACTTTTTCATGCCACGTCAGAGTTTAACTTCGACGAGGAATTTAGTTGCCTCGTCAACTACATTGCCGATCAAGAGGAACCTGAGGAGTATGAAGAACCGATCGATGAGGAACAACAAGAAGAGGCAAATTGGCTTGTCAATCGACCAGGTACATACTTTGAACCACTGGATTACTCAGGTAAGGAAGATAAGCTAGAAAAACCCTCTATTGAACAACCACCGATTTTTGAGTTGAAACAATTGCCAGAGCAACTAAAATATGCATACTTAGAAACCGATAATACATTGCCTGTAATTATTTCTTCTAAGTTACAGCCTGAGCAGGAAAAGAAGCTGATCAAGATGTTGAAGCTACATAAAAAGGCAATAGGGTGGACAATTGCCGACTTGAAGAGAATTAGCCCGGCAGTGTGCATGCACAAGATTTTGTTGGAAGATGATCACAAACCTTCAATTGAGGCCCAGAGGAGACTGAATCATGCCATAAAAGGGGTTGTAATGAAAGAAATCATCAAGTGGCTTGACGTCGGCATTATATACCCTATCTCGGATAGTACATGGGTAAGTCTGGTACAATGCGTACCGAAAAAGGGAGGTATAACAGTGGTAAGTAATGAAAATAATGAACTCATTCCAACCGGGACTGTGACCGGTTGGAGGGTTTGTATGGATTATCGAAAGCTAAACAAAGCCACCAGGAAAGATCACTTCCCATTACCCTTTATTGATCAAATGCTTGACCGTCTTGCAGGTAAACCCTTTTTATTATTTTCTTGATGGTTATTCAGGTTACAATCAAATTGCCATAGCACCAGAAGATCAAGAAAAGACAACCTTCACATGCCCATACGGTACTTATGCCTTCTGAAGGATGTCGTTCGGATTGTGTAACGCCTCGGCAACCTTCCAAAGATGCATGATGGCACTCTTTTCAGACATGGTCGAAGACTTCTTTGAGATCTTCATGGATGATTTTTCTGTTTTTGGTAATGACTTCGACAGTTGTCTCAGAAATTTAGAGAAGGTGTTGGCAAGATGTGAAGAAACTGATTTAGTCCTCAATTAGGAGAAATGCCATTTTATGGTAGATGAAGGAATAGTGCTCGGCCACAAGATTTCATCCAAGGGAATTGAAGTAGACAAAGCCAAGGTGGACGTGATCGAGAGATTACCCCCACCAAGTTCGGTTAAAGGAATTTGAAGCTTTCTTGGACATGCAGGTTTTTACAGGAGGTTCATTCATAATTTTTCTAAAATCACTAAACCCTTGTGCAATTTGCTTGAACATGATAAAGTCTTCGATTTTGATGATTCTTGCACCCAAGCATTCGAAACCCTGAAAGAAAAGCTTGCCTCGGCACCCATTGTAGTTCCACCAGATTGGACGCTACCTTTTGAGCTCATATGTGATGCAAGTGATTTCGCGGTAGGAGCAGTCCTAGGCCAACGCACAGGTAAGACATTCCATGTGATATACTACGCTAGTAAAACTCTTAATAGTGCTCAAGTGAATTACACAACAACGGAGAAAGAGTTACTAGCTGTAGTTTTCGCATTTGACAAGTTCTGATCCTATTTGATTAGTACAAAGGTAATTGTTCATATGGACCATTCGGCAATCAAACATCTATTTGCTAAAAAGGATGCCAAACCTCATTTTATTCGTTGGATATTACTTTTACAAGAATTTGATATTGAAATTAAGGACAGGAAAGGAACAGAAAATCAAGTGGCCGATCACTTATCACGTTTAGAACGCAATAGGGAGGAGGACGCGGATCTAGAGATATGCGATGCATTCCCGGATGAACAAATTTTAGTTGCCTCGGCAACCATGGACGCGCATTCCTCGGCAACCCTCGACCCTCGGCAACCATGGACGCACACGCCTCGGCAACTCTCGACGCTACAACAGCCTTTGACGCGCACGCCTCGGCAATTTTGGGAGCAGTCGCCACGGTAGCACATGCCTCAGCAATACCCTGGTACGCGGATTTAGTTAATTTCCTTGTTTGTGGTATTTTACCTTATGGCCTTACTCACCAAGGGAAGAAGCGGTTCCGCCATGATGCTAAGCATTACTTTTGGGACAAGCCTTTTTTGTTTAAACAATGTGCAGATCAGGTCATACGCCGATGTGTCCCTGAATAAGAGCAACAAAATGTACTCCGGCAATGCCATTCTTCACCCTATGGAGGACATTTTGGAGGAACTCGTATCGCGGCTAAAGTTTTGCAATCCAGTTTGTATTGGCCAACATTGTAAAAAGATGCCCAAGACTTTTACAAGCAATGTGATCGTTGCTAGAGGACGGGCAATATCTTTAGACGACATGAGATGCCGCTCCAGAACATCATCGAAGTGGAATTTTTCGATGTATGGGGGATCGATTTTATGGGACCTTTCCCATCTTCATTCGGCAACCTCTACATTCTACTTACCGTCGACTACGTGTCTAAATGGGTTGAGGCAGCTGCAGTTCCCAACAACGATTCCAAGACCGTGCAACGATTCTTGCAGAAAACATATTTACACGGTTTGGGATGTCGAGAGCAATTATCAGTGATGAAGGCAAGCATTTTGACAACAGACTAATTGCCAAGATGTTGCAACGCTTCGACATATCACACAAGATCACCACGGCATATCACCCACAAACCAACGGGCAAGCAGAAATTTCCAACCGGGGATTGAAGGGTATACTCGAGAAAGTTGTAAATCCCTCTAGGAAGGATTGGTCATTAAGACTAGATGACGCACTTTGGGCATATCGCACTGCATTCAAAACACCCTTAGGTATGTCCCCCTTCCGACTTGTCTATGGCAAGACATGCCATCTACCGGTGGAAATCGAACACAAGGCATACTGAGCAATCAAGACCGTGAACATGGATTAGGAGAGTGTCGGACAAAAGTGTTTGTTGGACCTCAATGAGATAGAAGAATTCTGTGCACTCGCCTATAACAATGCACGAATCTACAAGGAGAAAACAAAGCAATGGCATGACAAGAAACTATTGCCACGGCAATTCATGCCAGGGAAACTAGTTCTCTTGTTCAATTCTCGGCTAAGACTTTTCCCGGGAAAGCTGAAATCAAGATGGTCGGGACCATTCGAAGTCGTCAAACCATTCTCCCATGGTGCTGTGATAATCAAGTCCATCTCTGACAACCATGAATTCAAAGTTAATGGACAAAGATTGAAGCACTACAATGGTGCCCATGTGGAACGTAACAAAGAAGTGGTCAACTTAGGAGATGCATGAGCAAGCTCTCCATTTGATATTTTATTTTTATTTTTTTATTTTTTTATTTTATGTTTTTTTATTATTACTTTCGATTAATTCTTTTTTCTTTCGAACTATATATTTTTTTATTATTTTTTATTTTTTTACTATTTCCGATTATTATATATATATATATATTTAGGATAGATTTTTTTAGAATCCCTTTATACATCTTTATTTATTTTCTTTTATTAGTTTAATTTTAATCCTTATTTGATTTGTCTTTGAATTGTAGGAAAAGAGTTCAAGATAAAGAGGAATTCTAATCCAAGAAGGAAAACAACTTCAACAAGGAAACTAATGGGCTGAATCTAAGGCTTATATAAAGCCTCCAATTTACCTTAATCACTCCCAATTTGCCGTCACCCTCTCCCTAAACCCTTTTTCGTTTTCCCCTAATACCACCCACCATATTCACCACCTATCTTTTTTATAAAACCCATCACCCTTAACCTATTCCTACTTTTTATCTTGCAACTTTTTAGTTTCTTTTCTTTTCTTTGTTTTTACAAAACTCACAACCAAGATCATCTATGGCATCCAAGATTAAATTCTTAGTTCATCCAAGTTCCTCCAAAGAACCAAGATACAAGAAGTTTGCTACACCGGTGGTTCAAGAAAGATTTCAATCCAAGTTTGAAAGCCGGAAGATTCATGAAGAACAAGGCTTTGAATACTCCAACTCTCATCAAGATTTCGGCCTTGAACCATTCATCTTCGAGAGGATTGCACATCAAAAGTGGCAAATCTTTTGCCTTCAACCGGAACCGGGTAACATCTCATGGGTAAGAGAATTCTATGCTCACTCACCTAACCTGGATAATCCTTATGTTTTTGTTCGTGACAAGGCCATACTCATAAGTCCCGAAAACGTCAACACCTTTTACGGGCTTTACATTGAGAATGACGAGCATCAAGCCTTCGTTGATCACATCACTCCCAAGCAACTCGACAAGGTGCTTCAAGAACTCACTCAACCGGGAACTCATTGGAACGACGGTAAATACAAGGGCACGGTAAATCGCCTTCGGCTTAAACCCGAGGCAAAACTATGTAATAAGTTTGTTAAAACTTCTTTAATGCCCACCACACACAATACTACCGTTGATATACCACGTCTTTTGCTCATACATTCTATTTTGCATAATCGCATCATTAACATTGGAAAAATTATTTGCGATGAGATTTTTGTATGCAGCTCAAAAGATAAGGGTTTTCTTTTTTTCCCTTGCTTAATTTCTAATCTTTGCAAGGAGATGCATGTCCCAAGTGAGTCCACAGATGAAAAGGCCCTACCAAAGTCCGGTTGGAATCAAGCACAAATCCAAAAGCTAATGGGAGAGGCACCGGGAAAACCTTCAAGGCCTCCAATTGCCGCGGCAACTCATGCCGCCTCGGCAATCCCTAATGCCCAAGCACCTAACAACCGGGCAACTCGGCCATCAACACCGGGACACTTTGAAGCACTCTTGTACCCATTGGCAAGCCACCTAAGGCAAATTGAAGACCAGCAACTAATGTTCATGCGGTACATGAAGGAGCACAACAAGGCCATCATCCAAGTCATCCTAGAAAAGTACTCGGACAATCGTGTGCCGTTCCCAATCTTTCCTGCCGAGATCCTTGCCCCGGCAACCAATGAAGCAGTCGCCACGGCAACCGCAAAAGATGATGCCACGGCAACATACATTGTGCCTGCACAAGCTGACGCCATGGCAACCAACCCTGAATATGCCACGGCAACCAAAGCTAAAGACATCTCGACAACCACTGCAAAAGCCAAAGGTAAAACACCTATGCCCGAATCAACTCCTACGGAATCATTTTCTGATTTTTCAGATTCGGATGAGTCCTCTATTGAACCAACAAAGATCACACCAATTGAATCCTCCAAGCGAAAAGCCAATGACACTGATGAAGAGGACGATGAGGACAACCCCGTACGAGGATCGATTCCACCACCTGCAACAAGAAAACAACCATCGCGTTCAAGCAAGAGAATCAAGACACCGACCAAAAGGAAACTAATCATCTACGATGACGAACTCTCGGAGTAAGTCCTCGTATGCATTTTATTTTTCGTTATTTTTATTTTTATTTTTCTTTAATGCATGCATTGAGGACAACGGCTCACTCGAGTTTGGGGGGATTGTTATTAGTAGTTACCATGTTTAGTTACATTCATCTTAAGTATTACATTTAGGATACATAAATTGCTTGCCATACCTTTAATTGGAACAATAATTGCTTAGATTTAATGAATATCCGATGATGACTTTGCCAATGCACTTAATTGATAGAATTTTTATTCTAGGATAACCATGGAAAAACTTAGAATTTTACTATGATGCTAAATTTGATGAAACACTGTTGTGGTTTGATTGATTTAAGGAATTCTAGTGAACTTTGGTTGATAATTAACAAATTGAGGGATTAGGATAAAAATTGGATGAATGATAGAGGTGCCCGAAATTGGCTCTAGCATGTGCAAAAAAAATTGATCGCTAGAGGTGCCCGAAACTGGCTCTAGTATGTGTTAAAAAAATTGATCGCTAGAGGTGCCCGAAACCGGCTCTAGTCAAATAAATTAACTTATGAAAACTAAAAACAAAACACTAGAGGTGCCCAAAACTGGCTCTAGTTAAAACATGTTAAAAAGAACCCAATGAAGTAATTTGAAAACCTATTGTTTGCATAGAATCCGAAAAATCAACTTGCACACAACTCCGCACACACTCACAAGCATTATAGTTTGATTCTGAGTAATTCCTAAGTTTTCTGAAAAATGAAAAGCCAATCATACTTTGTGCCCCGGTTCAGAGAATTGAAATCAAGTTCAAAGCTAAGTTTGTGAAAATTGAAGTCTTGGCAGGTAATTATGAGTTTGCATTGCTTGAGGACAAGCAATAGTTCGAGTTTGGGGGTGTGATAAGTGTTCAAAACTACTATTTTCTTACCCTTTTTACTCATATTATTGTTAGACTTAGGCTCATATTAGTTGCATAATTAGCCATTCATGCATTAATCCGTGTTTCCTTCCAACGTTGAGCTTGATTACATAACTTGGTAGTTTTTGTGGGAAAATATGTTGTTTTGGTGTGTTTTGTGTGTATGTACAGGATCATTTGCCAAAGCAAGGCTAGAGCTAGTTGCCAGGGCAATACATGAAGGAGATGCCGAGCTAGTTGCCAGGGCAATGCATGAAGGAGACGCCGAGCCAGTTGCCAGGGCAATTGTCGACAAGAGCAAAGGTGATATGGTAGTCGAAATTGATGACTAGACAAGCCCAAGATGACGTGGAGCAAAGCCCAATCTCAAAGGAATTTGATTTCCATGAAGAGATTAAAGAAGAATTAAATTCCAAGAAGATAGGAGAAGTTCTAGTAGGAATATAATTATAATAAAGAATTATATTCTTTAAAGATAATTTAATTCCAACTTAACTTCCTCCTCAAAAAAGGACTTTGACCTAGCCCTATAAATAAGAGGGAGATTTCGACAATCCATAGAGAGCAAGAGAGGGGAATTTCGACAAGTCCAAGGAGGGCAAGAGGAGAGAATTTTCGACAAGCATCTAGGGCAAGGAGGATTTCGACAATCCTCCTTCTTCATCATTTTCTTTCTTGTTCGATTGGGTTCATGCTAGGGATTATTTATCTTGTGTTTCTTTGGAACCTAGCCATGAACTAAATCTATTTGGCTATGGTTATTGTGTTTTGTGGTTGTGAGAAACTATTGGTTTTTGTTTAGGTAATAAGAGTTTGCACTTTTCTATTCAAGGTTTATTCATTCTTGGTTCTTATTCTTGTTTGCGAGTGAATTGGGAGAGGATCTCGTAACTTCATCCATTTATCTAATATCGGGAGAGTTAGATTCAAGAAACGAATGAATATGATCTTTATTCAATCTATTGATGGTGAAGATTAATCCGGCTTAGGAATAAGTCAAGGATTTCAACGGCTAAGAGGAGCGCAAGATTGGTTGTTGTTCACCCTTGATTCACGCAGGGATGTATTATCAAGGCATGCACAAGTAGCTAGAGTTTCGACTTAGGGATAAGAATAAACCATTGAAGAACGCTCTGCCGAACCTTGAAGATTGCTGCCCAGACGCAGAAGTAGTTGCCCAGGCAACCATCGATTAGTTGCCAAGGCAACCCCGTTGTGCAAGTTGCCACGACAACTGAGTTGCCCGTGCACTCTTTTACCAAGACGATCCAATCGGCTATCACACCTCAACTCACGATAACCTGGCCTATCTCTCTCTCATTCGATCTCATATTTTCTTTTACTTTATTGCTTTCTAGTTTAGTTATTAGTTAAACTCCTATAATCCTTTATTTGTGTTTTTTACTTTTTACAGTGCAAGAAACTAGATTCTTGAAGTGGCACCAATCCCTGTGGAGACGATATCTTTTATACTATAACTTGCAACGTGTATACTTGCACAATTGCGTAGCACTTATTACGCGCAACAATTGCTACAATTGCTTGCCTAGCGTAAGAGTTCAAAAAAGTGAATGACGTCTTAACTCGTCTCAAGCATTTATCTTAAACTTGACATGATAACTCATATCGACAAGTAATGTAGCTCCCACTAACTCAGTCTATATAATGGAATCTCATACTCAAAATATAACATGACTTGAAAGGCGTTACCTGAACGCTTACTGTGATATGCCATTATACGAAATCCTACCATGGAGAAAGTTTACCAAGAAACTTGAATCTCAACTCAAAAGATAGGATGTACACACTGTGATGTCGTATAATCTAAATAAAAAATCAATCCAAGTAGACTTTCCACTTGGATTTCACCCTTGCCAAAAAATAATCGAACGATACTTACCCAAAAGTACACCATTACTCAAACGAAATCCCATCAACACTATGCACTCACAAATTCTTTACAAAATCCATGGTCGATCCATCAAATTCCCACTGAGAAAATCTTGGAGCATCCCAATTAACTCTAAAGGACTCTATAGTTGACTCTCAACTAATGACAAGTCAAGCACTTATCAACTATCTTACATGTACGTCTCCACATTGTCCTCCAAAACACACTGTGAAAATTTGGTACAAATTGTCACTCTCAAAATATATCACGTACTATACATGAGGAATCTCTTGTCTCGATATATCTTTCTTCAAAGCACATACAACAAGATCTCAAGGTGTAACTGAAACCATTGAATCTAAATTCAACCATAATTCTATACCCACTTAAATAAAATGAGTTCATAAAGCTAACCAATCCTCAACTCATAGCTTAACCAACAAAACACACGAGTACCGATACTAACTGATCAGTACCGACACTAGATGAATTGGGTACTAGTACCACATAGAGCTAGTATCGATACTCTTTCACACAACCATCACATACAATCCTTGATTGCCCTACATGGGTAGCATGATACTCTAACACGAACTAACTTTGTATAATACATCACTTATCAAGTTCTCTTTACTTAGAGGGTGATCGATCACACGGTCAACAGTTCTCAACTACTTCGACTCATGTTGCTGCCACAATCTCGAATTCCCTGGTGATCAAGTACCCAAAATTTCTCGATGTTGGGGTAGACATGACATTCTATCTTTTCGCGCAAAATACGCTATTGTCAAAATATCAAATCATACTCAATGATATCGAATTCTTACTTGACTCTAATCGAGTTAGCACCACTATCACAACAAAATGGTCTCAAGCAGCTCGAATCTCCACTAAAGTTCCTCGACTTGCTCTAGGGACACTGTAATACTTATAAAAAAACATTTACAAAGTCTCAAACACTTTGTCTCTTTAACTGATCACATGGTAACTAGCCTCTCCCACACATGAGGGCATTTGGAGTAAATATCTTGTTAGCACTTATAATTTCATAATCCCCACGCATTCACACGTATCACGTAAAGCATCTTAATATTTGGGAGACAATCTGGTGGCCTATCCTGACATCACTAAAACATCTTGTATGTCAATACATACATCAATCCTTACTATGACACATCTTAGAGAGAGAAAACCTTATTCTGAAGATTATCTAGAAATTACTAACCTTCAACACTTTAACCATACACGTTTCATTCTCGAACTAGTTTTGAAAAACAAACATGCACTCCATAATCGGTTAACAAGTTATCCTCTTTAGGAGGCGAATAATGATTCTTCACTGTCATATAGTAATTGTCGACGGTTCATGTATCATTTAAACGTGCCAACTTCTTATTAGCAAACAATTTCAGTTCACCCTTGGGTGAAACGCTCAGACAAAAGAAACTTCGTTCGAGTTGCACCCTCGTAACTGAAACTCTGACTTTCTCAAATAGGTCGGTGTCCCTCAAATAAAACGACGGTCACCAACGCTTAACTCTGCCTTACCTTAATATCCACTCATATCCCCAACAAGAAGAAATTTTGACAACTTCTCCATAATGCATAAATGAATACTCTGACAATCTAAAAGCTTTCGAGCATTGAACCGTCTATATTGACCTCTATCAAACAGTCAAACATGTCTCAACCCCGTTGTGCCATTTTCTAAGCGACCACTACAAAATTTACGGTAAATGGCAATGGTTCAACATTCTCATTACTAAAGGCTGGGTTCCCTCGAGGTCTCGAAGCCTCGAGTGCAACTATCGACATTGCAGGCTAGTATAACGTTTGATTATCCAAATCAATTTCCATGTCACAACAACTCTCAAGAAGGTAGCTCTATCAAACCTGTAGAACGTCTAATTTTGGTCACACTCAAGAGAACTAGTGGATACTGAGCCCACTATCTCTGAGACACGCCCTTGAGAAGGGTGATGATACTTTTCAAGTATTAGTAAGACTTATTTTAAGCAAACAAAGGGTTCTCCAACTAACGTGCATTCACTAATCAATTTTGAGAGTGGGTTACCCATACCAGCATCACCATGTTATTCACGTATAAAGGTGAAAAATTCTCTATCGCGAACTCTTTATAACATATCCGAAGGCTTCGAAAAAACTACTATAAAAAAAGACACCATTCAGATGGCGGGAGAAAGACACATCCTCAACTCTAGCACCATTCAACTAACTCACATCTCAACAGTCCAGGGTAACTTTACCCTCAGAATCGGTCTTATGAGCGGTTCAACACTTAACTCGACCCTTTTGGCCACTAACGTAACCATCTTAGCATCGCAACATTGGACACACCATCAAGATTCCAGTCTTAAAGGGTACAAACTTAATTTAAGAGCTTGTATTCACTAGACACCTTAGTACAACACCTATACCACCCCAGAGTTTTTTAGAACCGGCTAACCCTAAGCTCTAGTACCACTAAATGTAACACCCTAAACCCAGATATCACATTTGAGCCTTAAGCATAACTCGTTACCTATAACACCCTAATCTCGATCCGAATCTGACGTGCTATATTCAGGTCTCCTAAAAACTAACCCATTAAATTTTTCGTTTAAAGTCACAACTTTGACTTTTCTCGAAAGCATCTATTTCCATAAATCCACGTAAATAAATACAATTTAAAATAAGTTTACAAAATAGGAGTTCCAGTTTAAAATACACTGTATAACAAAATAATAATTCAAATAGAGTTACAGACTCTACTGTGGTACGATCATATGAATACATTCAGTCAAAACTAAAATATCAAGTATTGTACTCTAAAACTAGCTCGGTGCTAGAAAGTCCTCCACGACGTGAACCTCCAAAAGACAACCTGTCAACCCACGTACAAAAAAACCACAATTCCACACGCTGAGCTAATAAAGCTCAATGGTATATTTCTACCCTACCGCAATTCATGAATATCATAAAACAAGCATGCATGATGATATAGTCAAGAGTGAACATATAAGGCTTCACATATAACGAGATCATCTTCTAGCTTGCCCTAGTTAGAGTTTACAATATTTGTCTTAAGGTATCATTAATTAAAATAAGTCTCACATACTATCACCAAGCTTTACCATACTCGAGGTCACACAACCTATCGAGTTACTCAAGCTCACACAACCCACCGAGTTAAAGCATATTGTACCATGATCACACAGCCCTAGGGTAATATAGCCATCAACTATTGATAAGTGTTCAAAAGTACTATTTTTCTTACCCTTTTTACTCATATTATTGTTAGACTTAGGCTCATATTAGTCGCATAGTTAGCCATTCATGCATTAATCCATGTTTCCTTCAAACGTTGAGCTTGATTACATAACTTGGTGATTTTTGTGGAAATAGATGCTGCTTTGGTGTGTTTTTGTGTATGTATGTGCAGGATCACTTGCCAAAGCAATGCCGAGCTAGTTGCCAGGGCAATGCATGAAGGATATGCCGAGCTAGTTGCCGTGGCAAAGGCATGAAGGAGATGCCGAGCCAGTTGCCATGGCATTTGTCGACAAAGACCAAAAGCAATATGGATGTCGAAATTCATGATTTTACAAGCCCAAGATGACATGGAGCAAGGTCCAAGCCCAAAGGAATTTGATTGCCATGCAGAGATTAAAGAAGAATTAAATTCCAAGAGGATAGGAGAAGTTCTAATAGGAATAAAATTATAATAAAGAATTATATTCTTTAAAGATAATTTAATTCCAACTCAAACTCCTCCTCAAAGAAGGACTTTGGCCTAGCCCTATAAATATCAAGGAGATTTCGACAATTCAGAGAGAGAGCAAGAGGGAAATTTCGGCAAGTCCAAGTAGGGCAAGAGGAGAGAATTTTCGACAAGCATCAAGGGCAAGGAGGATTTCGACAAGCCTCTTCCTTCATCTTTGTTCGATTGGGTTCATGCTAGGGATTAATTATCTTGTGTTTCTTTGGAACCTAGCCATGAACTAAATTTACTTGGCTATGGTTATTGTGTTTTGAGATTGTGAGAAACTATTGGTTTTTGTTTAGGTAATAAGAGTTTGCACTTTTCTATTTCAAGGTTTATTCATTCTTGATTCTTATTATTGTTTGCGAGTGAATTGGGAGAGGATCTCGTGATTTCATCCATTTATCTAATATCGGGAGAGTTAGATTCAAGAAACGAATGAATATGATCTTTATTCAATCCAATGATGGTGAAGATTAATCCGGCTTAGGAATAAGTTAAGGATTTCAATGGCTAAGAGGAGTGCAAGATTGGTTGTTGTTCACCCTTGATTCACGCAGGGATGTATTATCAAGGCATGCACAAGTAGCTAGAGTTTCGACTTAGGGATAAGAAGAAACCATTGAAGAACGCTCCGCCGAACCTTGAAGTTGCTGCCCGATCGCCCAAGTAGTTGCCCAACTAGTCGCCCAAGCAACCATCAATTAGTTGCTACGGCAACCCGTCGTGCAAGTTGCCACGGCAACCGAGTTGCCGTGCACTCTTTTACCAAGACAATCCAATCGGCTATCACACCTCAACTCACGATAACCTAGCCTATCTCTCTCATTCAATTCATCTTTTCTTTTACTTAATTGCTTTCTAGATTAGTTATTAGTTAAAACTTCTATAATCCTTTACTTGTGTTTTTACTTTTTACAAAAAAAGAGACTAGATTCTTGAAGTGGCACCAATCCTCGTGGAGACGATATCTTTTATACTATAACTTGCGACGTGTATACTTGCACAATTGTAGAGCACTTATTACGCGCAACAAGTTTTTGGCGCCGTTGCGGGATTGGCAATAGTGACTTTGTTTTTACTTTCTTGCACTTTCTTTTTATTTTTCTTGTTTAAAATTCAAAGGGCTAACAAACTTTGGTTTTGCATTGGTATATGACCAGTATGAGACCGACTTCACCGAATATCCCTTTGATCCGTAAATCGAACGAACCTTACAAAGACTTAGACGAAGGATAAGAGAAGCAATGGCAAATCAAGACGGCATTATTAATCAAGATGTTCGAGCAGGAGGAGGAGTGATTCTTGCACGAAACAGAACTATTCGAGACTATCTTGAAGAAGATCTTGATGGACTCAACCCAGGAGTTATCGCACCCGAAATTGAAGCCGACCACTTTGAGTTGAAACCGGTAATGTTTAATATGATCAACACAATAGGTCAATTTGGCGGCTCAGCAACTGAAGATGCACGACAACATCTGAAATCTTTCCTCGAGATTTGCAACTCGTTCAAGATACACGGAGTCACCCCCGATGTCCTACGATTAAGATTATTCCCCTATTCACTGAGGGATAGGGAGAAAGCATGGCTGAATAGCATTCCTGCAGGATCCATAGCATCTTGGACTGATCTTTGTCGTGATTTCCTTGCTAGATTTAATCCTACAAATTTGACTGATAAGCTTTGTAACGACATTACTTCTTTTCGGCAGGCAGATGATGAATCCATGTACGAGGCTTGGGAGCGATATAGAGAACTTCTACACAAATGCCCTCTACACGGATTCCCGGTGTGGACTCAAGTGACAATGTTTTACAATGCCGTGAATACACCAACAAGGATGATGCTAGATGCCTCGGCAAACGGCATACTCTTAGATAAGTCGCCGGAGGAAGCAATGCAAATTTTAAACAGGCTGGCCAAGAATGACTATCAATTCCCATCTACTAGAAGAGGAGGAGTTAGACGCCAAGCCACAATACATGAACTAGGATCATCGATTCAATTTCGCACAATTGACCGCTTTAACCAAGATGGTCCGAACATGCAAAAACCAAACAACACACATGAAGTCAAGGTAATGGATTCTTTTTGTGAGTTATGTGGTGATAACCATAATTCTTCCGAATGTATGCGAGAATCCGAAATCCAACTTCTATGTGGGGAATTACAATCGGGGCAACAACATGATGTCAAATACATACAATCCAGCTTGGAAGAAGCACCGAATTTTTCATGGAGTAATCCCAACAATGCTCTAAACCGGAACAATCGTAAATACACAAGCATCGGGATTCCAAGTAGAATATGCCACGACAATGGATGCCGCGAAGAACAACCGACAACATCTAGTTCTTTGGAAAATTCTCTAAATGCTTTTATGATGAAAATCAATCTTATATGGTGAGAATAGTAATTTCATAAAAAGAACTGATGCTTTTATTAACAGACCGAGATGAGATTGCGTAACCAAGAGGCGGCAATCAAATCATTGGAAAATCAAGTCGGACAATTTGCTAAAAATCAAACACTAGACCACAAGGAGGTTTACCTAGCGATACTGAAGTCGCAAGAGGAACTGGCCATGAGCAATGTAAGGCAATCACCACCAGAAGTGGCCAACAACTTAGAGAGGTTCAAACCCGCTCGTCAAACAAAACTCCACAAAAAGATCAAGACGAACCTAGCGGCAAAGTCTCAGATGCTGAACCAGGAATTGCCGCGGCAACCGCAATAAACATGCCTCGACAACCGATGACGCCTCGGCGTCTTGTGATAAGCATGCCTCAAAGAACCCCAGTTGATAACGCATCGGCAACTCCAGATGTCCCGGCAATGCCGTCAATCAGGTTTCAAACCAATGAAAGGATAGAAGATATCCGACTTCCACCACCATTCCCACAAAGATTGAAGCGACAAAAGCAAGAATACCAATTCAAGAAGTTTCTTGATATCCTAAAGCAAGTCCACATCAACTTGCCATTGGTGGAAGCAATTGAACAAATGCCAAACTATGCCAAGTTTCTTAAAGACATTGTGTCCAAGAGAACAAGGCTAGGAGAGTTTGAAACAGTTGCCGCGACAGAGGGATGCATGGCAATGTTGCACAATAGCATGCCGCCCAAGTTGAAGGATCCCGGGAAGTTTCACAATACCGTTCTATTGGAAATCACTATGTCGGGAAAGCACTATGCGACCTAGGGGCTAGCATAAACTTGATGCCTAAATCGGTTTTTCGAAACTAGGAATCGGGAAGGCAAGACCTACAACGATTATGCTGCTGCGGCTAGCCGACAGATCCTATGTGCATCCGAGGGAAAAATCGAGGACATACTTGGTAAAAGTTGATAAATTCATTTTTCCCGCTGACTTTATTGTTTTGGATTGTGAAGCGGATGAGCAGAGCATGCACCTATCATTCTCGGGAGACCATTCCTAGCGACAGGAGAACCTTGATCGACGTTGAAAAGGGAGAACTCACAATGAGGGTGAATGACCAGCAGGTAAAACTAAATGTGTTCCAAACACTAAGGCATGCCGATGATCCGAAGAATGCCAACTACTTCATGCCACGGCAGAATTTAACTTCGATGAGGAATTTAGTTGCCTCGGCAACTACATTGCCGATCAAGAGGAACCCGAGGAGTATGAAGAGCGGTCGATGAGGAACAACCCAAGAGGTAAATTGGCTAGTAAATCGACCAGGTACATACTTTGAACCACCGGACTACTCGTAAGGAAGGTAAGATCGAAAAACCCTCTATCGAAAATCCACCAATTCTTGAGTTGAAACAATTGCGAGCAATCAAAATATGTATACTTAGGGATCGATAATACATTACCTGTAATTATTTCCTCTAAGTTACAGCTGAGCAGAAAAGAAGCTGATCAACATGTTGAAGCTACATAAAAAGGCAATAGGGTGGACAATTGCCGACTTGAAGGGAATTAGCCCGGCGGTGTGCATGCACAAGATCTTGTTGGAAGATGATCACAAACCTTCAATTGAGGCCCGAGGAGACTGAATTATGCCATGAAAGGGGTTGTAATGAAAGAAATCATCAAGTGGCTTGACGCGCGGGCATTATATACCCTATCTCCGATAGTACGTGGGTAAGTCCGTACAATGTGTGCCGAAAAAGGAGGTATATAACAAAGGTGAGTAATGAAAATAATGAACTTATCCCAACCAGACTGTGACCGTTGGAGGGTTTGTATGGACTATCGAAAGCTAAACAAAGCCACTAGGAAAGATCACTTCCCATTACCCTTTATTGATCAAATGCTTGACCGTCTTGCGGGTAAACCCTTTTACTGCTTTTCTTGATGGTTATTCAGGTTACAATCAGATTGCCATAGCACCGTAAGATCAAGAAAAGACAACCTTCACATGCCCCTACGGTACTTATGCCTTCCGAAGGATGCCGTTCGGATTGTGTAACGCCCGACAACCTTCCAAAGATGCATGATGGCGCTCTTTTCGGACATGGTCAAGACTTCTTTGAGATCTTCATGGATGATTTTTCGGTTTTTGGTAATGACTTCGACGGCTGTCTCGGCAATTTAGAGAGGGTGTTGGCAAGATGCGAAGAAACGAATTTAGTCCTCAATTGGGAGAAATGCCACTTTATGGTAGATGAAGGAATAGTGCTCGGCCATAAGATTTCATCCAAGGGAATTGAAGTAGACAAAGCCAAGGTGGACGTGATCGAGAGATTACCCCACCAAATTCGGTTAAAGGAATTCAAGTTTTCTGGACATGCGAGTTTTTTACAGGAGGTTCATTCATAACTTTTCTAAAATCACTAAACCCTTGTGTAATCTGCTTGAACAGGATAAAGTCTTCGATTTTGATGATTCTTGTACCCAAGCATTCAAAACCCTGAAGAAAAAGCTTGCCTCGCACCCATTGTCGTTCCACCAGTTGGACGCTACCTTTTGAGCTCATGTGTGATGCAAGTGATTTCGCGGTAGGAGCAAATCCTAGGCCAACGCACAGGTAAGACATTCCATGTGATATACTACGCTAGTAAAACTCTTAACGATGCTCAAGTGAATTACACAAACAACGAAGAAAGAGTTACTAGTCAGTAGTTTTCGCATTTGACAAGTTCGATCCTATTTAATTGGTACGAAGGTAATTGTTCATACGGACCATTCGGCAATCAAATACTTATTTGCTAAAAAGGATGCTAAACCTCGTTTGATTCGTTGGATATTACTTTTACAAGAATTTGATATTGAAATTAAGGACAGAAAGGAACAGAAAAATCAAGTGGCCGATCACTTATCACGTTTGGAACGCAATAGGGAGGAGGACGCGGATCTAGAGATATGCGATGCATTCCCGGATGAACAAATTCTAATCGCCTCGACAGCCCATGACGCCTCGGCAACCATGGAAGCACACGCCGGGCAACTCTCGACGCCGGCAGGTCTTTGGACGAGCACGCCTCGAATTTTGGGAGCGGACACTACGGCAAAGACATGCCCGGCAATACCCCGTACGCAGATTTAGTTAACTTCCTTGTTTGTGGTATTTTTCCGTATGGCATTACTCACCAAGGGAAGAAGCGGTTCCGCCATAATGCTAAGCATTACTTTTGGGACGAGCCTCTTTTGTTTAAACAATGTGCAGATCAGGTTATACGTCGATGTGTCCCTCAAGAAGAGCAACAGAATGTACTCCGCAATGCCATTCTTCACCCTATGGAGGACATTTTGGAGGAACTCGTATCATGCCAAAGTCTTGCAATCCGGTTTGTATTGGCCAACATTGTACAAAGATGCCCAAGACTTTTACAAGCAATGTGATCGTTGCGGAGGATCGGGCAATATCTCATGAGACGACATGAGATGCCACTCCGAACATCATCGAGGTGGAACTGCTCGATGTATGGGGATCGATTTTATGGGACCTTTCCCATCTTCATTCGCAACCTCTACATCTTACTCGCCGTCGACTATGTGTCTAAATGGGTAGAGGCAGCTGCGAGTTCCCAACGACGATTCCAAGACCGTGCAACGATTCCTGCAGAAAAAATATATTTACACGTTTGGGATGCCGAGCAATTATCAGCGACGGGGGCAAGCATTTTGACAATGACTAATTGCCAAGATGTTGCAACGCTTCGGCATATCACACAAGATCGCCACGGCATATCACCCACAAACCAACCGCAAGCGTAAATTTCCAACCGGGAGTTGAAGGGAATACTCGAGAAAGTTGTAAATCCCTCAAGGAAGGATTGGTCATTAAGACTAGATGACGACTTTGGGCATATCGCACTGCATTCAAAACACCATTAGGTATGTCCCCTTCCGGCTTGTCTATGGTAAAACATGTCATCTACCGTGGAAATTGAGCACAAGGCGTCTTTGGGCAATCAAGACCGTGAATATGGATTGGGAAAGTGCGGACAACAAAAGCGATTGATGGATCTCAATGAGATAGAAGAATTTCGTGCGCTCGCCTATAACAATGCACGAATCTACAAGGAGAAAACAAAGCGATGGCACGACAAGAAACTATTGCCACGGCAATTCACGCCAGGGCAACTAGTTCTCCTATTCAATTCTCGGCTAAAACTTTTCCCGGGAAAGCTGAAATCAAGATGGTCGGGACCATTTGAAGTCGTCAAACCATTCTCCCATGGTGCTGTGATAATCAAGTCCATCTCTGACAACCATGAATTCAAAGTTAATGGACAAAGATTGAAGCACTACAATGGTGCCCATGTGGAACGTAACAAGGAAGTGATCAACTTAGGAGATGCATGAGCATGCTCTCCTCTCAGTATTTCCTTTTTATTTTTATTTTTATTTTTATTTTTAGGAGATATTTTATTTTTTCTTCATTATCTTTAGTTTTCAGGTTTTCTTTATTTTCTTTTTCACAACAAGACTCACAACTACTATGCTAAGGAAATTTACTGCCAAGATCCTTGCCCCGGCAACCAATGAAGAAGATGCCGCGGCAACTTACTTCATGCATGCACAAGCTGATGCCACGACAACCAAAGCTGAAGACATCCCGGCAACAAGAAAACAACCATTGCGTTCAAGCAAGAAAATCAAGACGCCAACTAGAAGGAAACTAATCATCTACGTTGACGAACTCTCGGAGTAAGTCCTCGTATGCATTTTTATTTTTATTGTTATTTTTCGTTATTCATGCATTGAGGACAATGCCTCACTCGAGTTTGGGGGGGATTGTTATTAGTAATTACCATGTTTAGTTACATTAATCTTAAGCATTACATTTAGGATACATAAATTGCTTGCCATGCCTTTAATTGGAACAAGAATTGCTTAGATTTGATGAATATTCAATGATGACTTTACCAATGCACTTAATTGATAGAATTTTTATTCTAGGATAACCATGAAAAACTTAGAATTTTACTATGATGCTAAATTTGATGAAACATTGTTGTGGTTTGATTGATTTAAGGAGTTCTAGTAAACTTAGGGTGATAATTAACTAATTGGGGGATTAGAATAAAAATTGGATGAATGCTAGAGGTGCCCGAAATTGGCTCTAGCATGTGCTAAAAATTGATCACTAGAGGTGCCCGAAACGGCTCTAGGAGGCGTTAAAATTTTTTTACTAGAGGTGCCCAAACCGGCTCTAGTCGATTAAATTAACTTAAGAAAACTAAAAATAAAACACTAGAGGTGCCCGAAATTGGCTCTAGTTAAAACATGTTAAAAAGAACCCAAAGAAGTAATTTGAAAACCTATTGTTTGCATAGAATCCGAAAAATCAACTCGCACACAACTTCGCACACACGCACAAGCATTATAGTTTGATTCCGAGTAACTCCTCGCTTTTTCGAAAAATAAAAAGCCAATCATACTTTGTGCCCCGTTCGAGAATTGAAATCAAGCTCAAAGCTAAGTTTGTGAAAATTTGAAGTCTTGGCGGTAATTATGAGTTTGCATTGCTTGAGGACAAGCAATAGTTCGAGTTTGGGGTGTGATAAGTGTTCAAAAGTACTATTTTTCTTACCCTTTTTACTCATATTATTGTTAGACTTAGGCTCATATTAGTCGCATAGTTAGCCATTCATGCATTAATCCATGTTTCCTTCAAACGTTGAGCTTGATTACATAACTTGGTGATTTTTGTGGAAATAGATGCTGCTTTGGTGTGTTTTTGTGTATGTATGTGCAGGATCACTTGCCAAAGCAATGCCGAGCTAGTTGCCGTGGCAATGCATGAAGGATATGCCGAGCTAGTTGCCGTGGCGCATGAAGGAGATGCCGAGCCAGTTGCCATGGCATTTGTCGACAAAGACCAAAAGCAATATGGATGTCGAAATTCATGATTTTACAAGCCCAAGATGACATGGAGCAAGGTCCAAGCCCAAAGGAATTTGATTGCCATGCAGAGATTAAAGAAGAATTAAATTCCAAGAGGATAGGAGAAGTTCTAATAGGAATAAAATTATAATAAAGAATTATATTCTTTAAAGATAATTTAATTCCAACTCAAACTCCTCCTCAAAGAAGGACTTTGGCCTAGCCCTATAAATATCAAGGAGATTTCGACAATTCGGGAGAGAGAGCAAGAGGGAAATTTCGGCAAGTCCAAGTAGGGCAAGAGGAGAGAATTTTCGACAAGCATCAAGGGCAAGGAGGATTTCGACAAGCCTCTTCCTTCATCTTTGTTCGATTGGGTTCATGCTAGGGATTAATTATCTTGTGTTTCTTTGGAACCTAGCCATGAACTAAATTTACTTGGCTATGGTTATTGTGTTTTGAGATTGTGAGAAACTATTGGTTTTTGTTTAGGTAATAAGAGTTTGCACTTTTCTATTTCAAGGTTTATTCATTCTTGATTCTTATTATTGTTTGCAGTGAATTGGGAGAGGATCTCGTGATTTCATCCATTTATCTAATATCGGAGAGTTAGATTCAAGAAACGAATGAATATGATCTTTATTCAATCCAATGATGGTGAAGATTAATCCGGCTTAGGAATAAGTTAAGGATTTCAACGGCTAAGAGGAGTGCAAGATTGGTTGTTGTTCACCCTTGATTCACGCAGGGATGTATTATCAAGGCATGCACAAGTAGCTAGAGTTTCGACTTAGGGATAAGAAGAAACCATTGAAGAACGCTCTGCCGAACCTTGAAGTTGCTGCCCGATCGCCCAAGTAGTTGCCCAACTAGTCGCCCAAGCAACCATCAATTAGTTGCTACGGCAACCCCGTCGTGCAAGTTGCCACGGCAACTGAGTTGCCCGTGCACTCTTTTACCAAGACAATCCAATCGGCTATCACACCTCAACTCACGATAACCTAGCCTATCTCTCTCATTCGAATTCATCTTTTCTTTTACTTAATTGCTTTCTAGATTAGTTATTAGTTAAAACTTCTATAATCCTTTACTTGTGTTTTTACTTTTTACAGTGCAAGAGACTAGATTCTTGAAGTGGCACCAATCCCTGTGGAGACGATATCTTTTATACTATAACTTGCGACGTGTATACTTGCACAATTGCGTAGCACTTATTACGCGCAACAACTATTAACCATACAACAAGTATAAATAACCATGCATGATCTATACAATTGCCAAAAAAACCTTACATTATCTGTTCTCATATAACCACCGGGTTACCCGTGATCATATAGTCGTCAGGTTAGTTGGACCATATCAGGATCACTATAGCCATAGATACATCTTAGACATAATTGGATCACAATAGCCACAATCAGTCTTTACCTGAGGTCACTCATCCAATCAAGTTACTCGAGTTCACATAGTTCGTTGAGTTACTCGAGCTCACACAGCCCACCGAGTTATGTTTCTTTATTCGGTTCACCATAGCCATAAATAGGTTTCTAATCGTACTCAGATCACATAGCCTGTAGATACATCAGATGTACTCGATCACACAGCCCAAAGTATACATACCCTTATATAAGTGCCCTTGTACTGACTTTAGGACATTCGAATTCCTTGCCATGACATACAAGGTATAAATGCTCCCCGAGCATCCATACATCTCACCAAGAGATAAGAAGAATAAATCCAAACCATTATAAATGCCCCAAGGCATATTTCAATTCGTTGCCATTATTAATTCATGTCTTTCAAGTTCATTCACGACATTCTCATTTGATTATCTCATTATTCAAAGCAAAAATATTATACATGCATTCTTTCAGCACTCAGGAAGGACCCTACATACCACACAACATCGATTGATCTACCAAGGATCCATATGGGTTACTAATACAATCAATTCACCCAAAAATTACCAAGTCATTAGCCATTTATTTCGTATATAGGGTATTAATCTCGATTTCTCAGTTTTACAACTCATTTTACACATTTAGAGACCCGTTGGGACCTTATCTTCAAATTATGGAACCCCCAAACTCAAAACATAAATTCTTGGGTAGATTGCTTCAATTGTACCGGTACACCTTCATGGGTATCAGTACCCCTCTCTAGGTACCAATACTCTTCTTTAAGTATCGATACCTAACTTAGGTTCGAAAGAACCCAGATTAACCCTCGTACCGATACGCCTACATGGTGTATCGACACCAAGCATCAGTATGCATACCTTGCGTATCGAACCTCATCCCCTACTAATACACCCTATGGCGTACTGATACCCGATTTAGCTACTAGAATTCGTAATAGAATAGTGGTATCTGTACGCCTCTGACCCGTATCGATACCTTCTTTGTAATACGCTTAGAAGAATCAACTTCTACGAGAGTACCGATACTAGCCTAGCCCGTACCGATATTGGCCTAGCCCAGAACTCTATTTTTAGAGTTCAGATTTCTTTAATTTTGTCCCTTAAACTCTATACTCTAACCTCAAATTAAGCCTACACATTATGGGGAACTTATTAGGTGGATTCCTACCAATTTTACACATGATCAACATCCACAATCTTTGATTTACCATTAAAGGGGTGTAAAGCTCCTAAAACCCAACCTTAGCAAACCATAACCATACACCAAATAAAGCAATCATTTTGGGATCCTCATGAAATGTAATAGTAAAAAATGTACTGACTCTAAGTAAGAAACTCTGAAATAAAGCACCCACAAAGCTTCGTCCACCTCTTTTCCTTGGTTTAAGCCTCCAAACTCAACTTCCACCAAACCTAGAGATGAACACCTTGAAAGATAGATCATTTCTTGTTGATAAACTCCTCCTTGATGACTAATCTGAGATTCCCTCTCTATAACAACAAATTTTCATCTTTAACTTTAAGTTGGGTATGGGTGTTTTAACGAAGATGAAGATGGGAAAAGAGATAGGAGACAAGATGATCTCACCATCTTTAAATTCTATAGAAAATAAGAGAATGGGTAGCCTTGTCTCTTTCTTGAGGGAAAATACTCATTTACCCCTCATTCAAACATCAACCCAACATCCAAGCCCAACAACTCATAAAACCCCACCAAAACTCTTATGGGCCCTATTATGGCCTAATATTTTGATCCAACAAGTAAGTCATGCGACTCGAGTTTACCTGACTCTTAGATTCCAAAACTCGGGTCATTATATTACCATAAAATTTTTCAACTCGGTTTAGCCCAACAACATATTTTCTAAAAAATATTTAAATCAAATAGTTGAAAATGTAAATAAATAATTAAATTGTTACAAATGAGCTCTAATTTAATTTAAAACATTTGACTTGATCAATACTATTCCAAAAATATGAGTTACAGACTCGACCACGTAAGGTTTTATGAATATACAACCCACTAAATACAGGTGACGTACTTTGGCAAACACAGCTTGTTGGAATCCCGTACTTATAGTGCTCTACGATCTCTCGATCCAACAATCAATCTATGCACAAAAATAACAATTCTGAGCACTGAGCTTACAAAGATCAGTGGTACACATCTACTCTACTATACTTCATGCTAATCATAAATATAAGCATGCAAGATAGTATGGGCAATAAAGAGAGATAAATAAACACGTGGTGCTACCACTAGTCACCTAAACACATGCTTTCATTATGGAAAGTACCAAACATGGCACACAAGGCCCAACCATACTCAAGATCTCACCATATCATCCGAGCATAAACACACAAAGTCATACCATAAACCTGGAGCAAGGTCTAATGTCACATAGCCTCGTGAACGTACACTCTTAGTGAGGCCCGGTGTCACACAGCCTTGGGAAAATACACTCTCTCTAGGTAAGGCCTAATGTCACATAGCCTCGAAAATATACACCTATACTTGACATCTCTCCTCGAGTATCATTGAATAAGGCTTAGTGTCACACAGTGTTAGGAACGTACATTCGGTATCTCTGACCATGGTGTTGCAACACACTCTCTGGGTATCCGGATCCCATCAATCAAATGTGACTCAACCAACCAAGTGTCCATTCCGCACGCATCATTAACACGGTTACCACAACTCTATGGTTTCTATCAATTGTTAAGTCACCCAATTAAGTTTACCAACTTGTTAATACATTATGGAAGTGTACATTAATTATCTCATTAATCCATGTTATCTCAATCATTAAGGCATAAATTAATTTATTAATATTCCACATCGATTTCCATCCTTAACTGGTATTATAGATTATTCAGTTCAGTGGGTATCGATACTCGAATACGAGTATTGGTATGGTACCTTGGGTACCGATACTCACATGCGTACAGATACCAATATAGCTTACTGCAAATTTTTAATTTCCACAAGTACCGGTACAGGTCGATCCGTATCGATACAACCCTAATCGCGTATTGGTATGGTCAAAGCGTATAGATACCCTACTCACGGGTTCGTATCATTTCATTGAATTACCATATTACAACGCTTTACTCGATCTCTAAAGCTTATGAAACTCATTAGGGTTTGTCTACTAACATATTTAATCAATTAATATTATTTATTGGCTTCATTATTATTTAATCTAGTACTTGCCACTGTTAATCCTTTAGGCATAATTTCCATCGAACACGTCAATTTTCATACCGCTAGCACTCAATAATCACAACATAAAATTCAATCAGTCATCATATACTTATACGAATATTTGGATGACCCTACAAGTTCTCTAGGGTCTCTGTGAGTCTCGACATATTTATAACATCACCATTCATCTCATAAATGTCAATCTCATAATATCGGTCTCTAAACATGCTTATTTTTTCGTCTACCTATTTTGCAAATACTAGCAACCAAGGAAGTTACACTTATGATGCTCATGAAACATTTCAGAGTTTGAGGTGTACTAATCTCAAGCAAATATTGCTAAATCCTCACTTGAGCTCCTCAAAATGCTCTTCTTGATCCGGTATTTGATCCCGAATAATCCTCATAAAAATATGAATACCACAATATTAATTAACCTCATTCACTAACTAATTCGTAATGTCAAACGCGTAAAAATAGCTTATCAGGTTCGAATTTGGCAAAACACACTGGGGTAACGGACTTAGAACATCGAAAAACCCCAGGTAAGGTGATCTGGTGCGACAAGGTGGATGGGAAGCTCGGTGCACCCCAGGTACGTGATCTAGTGCGCTCAAGTGCATGAGAAGCTCGGTGCACCTGAGGGGAAGGCTACGGTGCGGTGTGGGTTTATGGGAGGATATATGCATCTGCCACTTGCAGCTGTGCACGCCCACGAACAGGCGGCGGCACATAAAGCGCGTGAGGCGGCCTTTGATGTCCAGATGGCTGCGTCAAGCTCCAGACTTACATTTTTTGGTCGGAGAACGTCGTGGTTGTGATGGCTTGGGCGGTGGGCGGCGAAACTTATCGAACCAACTTCACCGAAACTTCTTTCTTCTTACCCCGGTGAATGGCGTCGAAAGTGACGACGGGACGATCACCAGTCGACTCATCTCGACGAGACGAATCGGATAG
This sequence comes from Hibiscus mutabilis, assembly GCA_019671005.1. Lineage (NCBI taxonomy): Eukaryota > Viridiplantae > Streptophyta > Magnoliopsida > Malvales > Malvaceae > Hibiscus > Hibiscus mutabilis. Next base: position 44,342,747 of record CM033756.1, read on the forward strand.
TGTCAACGGTAAAGGCCACGACGGCTTAGACTGCGGCGAATCGAGGCTTGAAAGTTTTCCCTCTCTCTTTCTTCCACTTCCCATTTTTTCCCACTTTTCTTTTTCTCTCTCAATCAAATCATCTGTCACTTTCTCTTTCTCCCACACACAACTATTTAAAATTTAAACACCATTATTCCAAATCAATAGGTAAAATCAAATAATAAATAATCACATGTCTTTCTATTTATTTTCGCTTTAGACTCAAACTTTAGATCCTTATTCAAATCAATCCAAAAATTCATTTAATGAGCTCCTCGAAAATTTAAATCTTAAATATTAAAATACTCAAATCCGGATCCAAGATCCAAATTTTTAACTCAAAATCCGGATCGTTACAACGCTTGTGAAAACTTGTCAGTGTATCAAATAATTATCCATTAAGCCATACATAAAAGAAAGTTTTTAAAAATAAATATTACTCATATTAAAGTTATATTTATATTCAACAATTACGGTAGAACACTATGTACCGAATATTATTATTATTATAAGTAAACAATTGAAAGTTTAAACAACATAGCAGATGTGATAATAAAATACCAGAATTCGTGTTATTTCAACCGCAAAAACTGTTATTCATTCTGACTACAAATTATTATAGTTTTTCAACATTAGCAGATGTTTGAGTATATGTCAAACACAATATTAAATACGAATATTAAAAAAAAAAAATAATAGCCATGACAACAAAAGAAACCTAAACCTCATTATGCAAGAGCTCGGTAATCCAAGACGGTTTAATTCATGCTCAGAACATATGACCATACTTTTCATCTAAAACAAGCATTAACCATGCAACCATAATATTTTTATAGAGTGACGATTGAGTTTTTTAATTTCATGAATAGTGTATCAACCGGTTGGTTTTATATTCGAATCTTACTATTGTAAATAGAGTAAATTGAGTTAGGAGAATTGTCCCATAATAGACCTTTGTAGTAATCAATCTAGATTAGTTGATCATTAGATCGAATACAGACGATTATATGAAAAAAATAATTTTTCAACTGAACATTGTTGTGTTTGTTTATCAAATTTGTTTGTTTTTTTTTCAAATGGAGAAGAAACAGAACATGAATTTGACCTCAAGTTCAAGCTCCATTTCTCATTCAGGCGGTGACACAGTGCCCCTTTTGTACAAGGAAGTTTCTTTTTCTTTTTCTCTCTTTTATGTCCATGCTATAACACACACACACACACACATATATATATATATATATATATATATATGGTCTTGTTTGGTTTTGTATGTATGTATGGTTTAATGGGATCAATCTGTTGGATTAAAATCCGCAATTGTGAGCACATGTGTTTTATAAAGTATGACACAAAATCAAGTGACCAATTATGTTTGCGTGTTATAGGCATTAAAGTGTCATCGAAATAAAAGTGAAGATACCGTAAGATATATTTATAATTCAATGAGGCGCAGAGTTATAAATATTTATAATCAACTATATAAAGAGGTAGTGGTTCCCAAGAAATAGGTTAACTTTTATTACTTTTGTCCTCGTCAGAGAGTTTTTGTGGCAAGGGCTAACATGTCTTCTTGAAATATCATAACAACCTTTTAGGCGATCTTCATCAAAAGATTCAAAGTTTTTATTTATCGATTAATTCAGGTACGCCTCTAGCATTCAGTTTATTGTTCTTGATGATTTGACATGATAGATTCTGGATTTAGATTTCATATCTATTATGGTATGGTTCTAACAAGTGGCATCAGAGACTCGTCATGTTAAATCATTGAGAATAAATTAGTTTACTATTTTTTTGGATTGATTCATTCATATGGTGTTATGATTTTGATATCTTGATCTCCTGTTTCGGTTGAAGAATTATGTTGAAATTTTCATTTTGTTTTTCAAGAAAGTCAACTTTTATGATAATATAGATATATTAAAAAAATTAGGGCTTTTCCTTTTCTGCATATAACATAATATTAATAATAAAACCCAATGCTTTGGGGGGAATTTGGAGGTTTTTTGAAGTCAGCTCATGCACATGCCTTGGCAACACATACCTTTCACTTTTGTTTCGGGCTTTTGCTTTTTAAGCCCAGTTTCATATATTAATATATGTTTGTTTGAGTTTCGTATTATGTGAGGTTTTGTTTGATGTTCTAAATTGATATGGTTGATAGTTCTGTTTTGGTATGACAATGGAGCTTTAATTACGTTTTGTACTGGTATTTATTAACTCGTTTAATAAATATATTATGATTAAAAATATTACATTGGTGCAATTTAAGGTTTTTTTGGTTTAAAGATTAATGTTGAACATTTTTTTATTCTTTTCATTATAAATATTCATTAATAACCGATTCAGTATTCTTTGTGTCATTAGATGAATTTGAACTTAATATTCAGTTACTTATGCCAAAAATTCTAGATTCATAATTCAAGTAACAATAAGTTATTTGAGTTTGAACCATTATTTGTTTCTTTTAATATTTGATTTTGATCATATATCATGTATTTGGCATTGATGTATATTCAATTTGGATTGATAAAAAAATTTAGTTTTGAAAGTTAGTAATTAAAAAAAAGTTTGACTTGGACTTGGTCATGGTAAATTTACCGTGGCTTGAAAACTTTTAATCAGGTTAGCTCTCGAAGCTTTATATTCGGATTAGTCTAATAAATTACGGTTGAATTTGTTAAATCTTGTTTAGTTTTGAACATAATCTTTGGCTTAAATTTATTTTACACTATGCTTAATTATGCTATTAATGTTATCTACGGAATATACATTTGGTTTTGGTTTTGGAAAGCATGTCATCAATCTTATGAAATTCATATTCTATTCAGTTTGACCAAGAATTTCAATTTTGATCATTAGGTTATATGAATATATTAAAGTTTAATGTGATCGTTTTATGAATTATCCATTTATATGATATATATATATATATATATATTTAATTTAAGTTAAAGATTGGTTGTTTTGAATTCAAGTTTTATTTTGGTAAATGCATGCTTAAGGAATTTTTTTTAGAAACAGTCAAAGATTCTGGTTTTTTCAATTTCTGATAGCCCCATATAGACAACCTTATTTCGGGTTATTTCAAAAACTTAAGTGTTATTAGAAAGTCTAATTTTGATTGTTACAAAATTTTAAACTTGAATATCGGCATATTTATATTATATATTTTAAGATAAATTAATTGATGCGCTAAGTTACCAAAGTGACCTTTATTGTAGAAATTATTTTATTTTAATACATAGAAGGTTTTGTGCATGTAAGTCGGATTATGTTAGTATTAATCAACCCAAAGGAAGGTTAATAATTAACATTATTACATGTGCAACTGTCGTAATAAACATATGATAATTATTCAATTTTATATGTGAGCAATAAATCAGCCCAAAGGAAGATTTATGTTTGATATGTTTTTATTATCAATGTTTGATTACTGTACCAAGATATCACTTGCAAGTTAATGTTTTGTCCAAAGACAAAATATTAATGGAGGGTTCGGTATCTTAGTATGGGGTTTACCTTTATTCAAATTTATTATTATTTTGGTTATTTTTTAATTTGATTGAAAGATAAAATTAAGACAAATATTTTGAACAATTAAATTCATATTTTGGCTTCGGATGTCTAATATTTTAATGGATTAATTGAAACATAATGTCACCAAAGTGACCGCTTTTGTGTAGATTAGTTCATTTAAAATATTAAGATAATTATGGGGTTTTGTAATTCCTGCGTTTATTAATTGGCCTAAAGGAAAGTTAATACTTCCTCCGTCCCCACCAAAAACGTCCATTTTTGACTTTTTACGTAATTTTAGGAAGAAAAAGTTTGTGTAAGAAAGATGATGTAAAATAATTGAAACGACAATTTTATCCTTGAAAAGTTGAATTTTGTTTTGTTGGGAAACTAAAAAATGGGTATAAAGGGAAATATGCCTTTTAAAAGTAGTTGATTTTTTCAATGAGACATTTTAAGTGAGACAATTTTAAAACACAAAAGAGACATTGAGCGAGACAGATGGAGTATTAAGTAGAATTACAACGACAACTGTGGCGATAAATGTGTGACAATTATAAGGTATTTTATGTAAACAATACGTTAGTCCAAAGATTAATCTATTGTTTGACATAGTTTATTGTCAATGTTTGATTGCTACAGCAAGAGTACTGCTTACAGTTAATATTACTGTCCAAAGACTAGATATTAATGTTGTGCTTGGTATCTTAAGGGAAACTAGCCATTATTTTGAATTTATTTGTTTACTTATGAATATTTATGCGAGCTTTTTTTATTTTATTTACTTATTTTTGTTCTATATTTAGGTAATTTATCTTTGCTGTCACAATATCTGTTAAATACATTCTACACTCATGTTTAGTGAAACTAGTTTCAAGGAATAGAAAAGACACTTACATATAGTATTTGGTTGTATGAACATAGACTTTGCACTAAGGGAAGAATAACTTGCACCTCTTATCACGGTAAGCACCCATAAAAGGGATTTTGAGAGGTGAGATTGTTCAAATCGCATGAGTTTAATGATTATAATGAATAACATTTTATAAGTCTTTAGGAGTAAAAAAATTTAAAGAGATTACTCATACTAAGGGTTTCCTTGGCGAAATTAAGAAATGTTTTACCCAAAACATTAAGGTTAAGACGACATCACTTATGTCTTATTTGATGTCTATGAAGTATAAGGGTCAAGGAAATGTCAAGGAGTACATTTTGAAAATGTTTAATATTGCTTCAAAATTTAAGGCACATAAGATCGAACTTTTTAACAATTGTTTGTTCTTATGGTTTTGGCACCGTTTCCTATACAATTTAATCAATTCAAGTTACAATTGTCAAAGGGAGAAATAAACTCTATTTGGACTCATTTCTCATTGTATTCAAGAGGGAGAAAGGTTGAAGAATTATATATGTAAAACAATCATTTGGTCAGTGCTTATTTAGTTAGTGTCTTTAAGAATAAGGGTAATAACAAATATTAGAATAAAGTTGCTAAGGTCCAACTAAAAAGAAATAACAATAAGTTACAAATGGTTGATTTCTTTTGTAACAAGTTAGGACACATGTGAAGTAATTAAACTTTAAAAGTGAGCAACTACTTCGGTTATTTTGAGTGATCTATGGGCTGTAAATTTTATGATCCCACAATTAAGATTATTTTAAGGAGAGATTTATAACTTTTTTAGGATGTTGAGTTTGAAGGGAGAAATAAGGTTAGATGCATTGCTATTGAGGAGGAATTGAATTATAATTTAATTTCTACTATCACTTTTGACAATGTTTAGGTTTTCACACCTATCATTATCAAGAAGTGAATCAAGTACCTCAGCAAAACAATGTTGAACAACTCTCATTCAAGATAAGATAATTGTTTCAAAAGAACAAACTCAACAACCTTAAAAGAAAAAAAAATAAGTGTCATTAAAGAGGTCCACGAGAGGAAGGAGAAATACTATTCGAGATTATTATATTGTATTTTCTCAAGAAAATAAGGATAACAATGGAATGATAGAAACTGACTCAATTATTTTTTATCAGACCATAAAAGTTCTAACTCTCAAAAGTGGATTGTTGTCATTCAAGAAGAGTATAATTTTATGCAAGACAATAAAGTTTAGGAACTTGTCCCGTTACCTTAAAGTACAAACCAATTGGTTGTAAATGGATATTTAAAACCAATATGGATGGAAATGGTAATGTGGATAAGTATAAAACACGTCATGTATCTAGAGGATATACTCTAAAAGAAGACATTGATTTTGTAAAGATTTTCTCTCAAGTTTCATTAAAAGACTCTTTCAAGATAATTATTACACTTGTTGCTCGTTTTAGTCTTAAGCTACATTAGATAGATGTTAAGCTTGTTTTTTCCAATGGCAACATTGAAGAAACTATTTATATGGTACAATCATAGAGTTGTGTCTTATTATACAATATCAATGATATGTAAACTAAAGAAATTCATCTATGAGCTTAAGTAAGACTCTCATTAATGAAATTATAAATTTCATATTGATTATCTCATTTGGTTTTGAGATAAATTTGGTTGACAATTGTATGTACTGCAAGTTCAGTAGGAGTAAACCAAGTGATACTCATATTGCTAAAGAAGACAAATATTGTCTTACTCAATGCCCTAAAAGTAACCTTGAAATTTAGAAAATACAAATGATTCCATATGCATAAGCTATTGAGAATCTAATTTATGTTCAATCATGTATGTGTTTGGATATTGTGTACATTGTTGGAATGTTAGACAAATATTTAAGAAAATCTAGTATGGACTATTGGATAGTAGTCAATGGGTTATGAGATATATATAGAGAACAAAAAATTACATGTTCACATATCAGAGTTCTGTAAGTTAGAGATCATCAAGTTTACATACTTCGATTCTATTAGAATATTAATGCAAAAGAATTTTGTCACATGGCTGCTAATTATAGATTGAATATAAAGACCACTTCAGTTATTTTGTGACAATAAATATGTATTCATTTATTCTATAAGCAATGGGAACACTTCAAAATTGAAGCACATAAATATTTAGTTCTTAGTTGTTAAAGAAAATTCAGAGTGATTGTGTGTCTATAGAGCATGTTGGTACAAACTCCATAATTGCGCGCTTATTAAGAAACTATCACCCTAAGTCTTTCATGAGCACACTACTCATGTGGATGTAATGTTATTTAAAGATATTTAGTTTTAGTAGGAGCCTGTAATTTTGAAAAATGTTCATTTGGTTTAACACAATTTCGGTTACTTCAGTTTAAAGTTATTTTAAGATTTTTTTCTGCAGAAATAAAGTTCTTTTGGTTTATGCACACTCTGAATTTAATAAAGTATGATCTCACTAAGGTTTAGGAGCACCAGTTGGAAATAGATATGTTTGGTTCACAATTCATGTAATTTTTCATGCTACACATCCATGATTGATCTCTGTCATTTGACTATATTTGTATACGTGACCATTGATGGTCTAGTTATGACTGATATGGCAAAGGCTGCTTTGATCCTATATGGATATAGCTGATGGACGAGATTGTTATAGAATACCTATTATAGAATAGCAAATTTTTGAGCTCATAAGGTTGTACATTTATCAGGAAACATATGTTGCCCAAGTAGGAGATTATTGAATTAAAATCAGCAATTGTGGGCACATATGTAAAATGTATGATGTTATTATAAAGTATGACACAAAATCAAGTGACCAATTATGTTAGGCATGTCAAAGGTATTAAAGTGTCATAGAAATAAAAGTGTAGAGAATAGGTTATAAATATTTACTAGTTGATTTAATAATCAACTATATAAAGAGGTAGTGGTCCCCAAGAAATAAGTTAACTTTGTTACTCTTGTCCCGTCAGAGAATTTTTACGGCAAGGGCTAACCTGTCTTCTTGGAAGATCAAAACCACTTTTAAGCAATCTTCATTGAAGGTTTTCATCTATCGATTAATTCAGGTATGCTTCCGCATTCAGTTTATTGTTCTTGATGATTTGACATGATGATTCTGATTTTAGATTTCATATCTATTATGGTTTGGTTTTAACCAATCCACTTCATTTTCGCAGGTAAGTAAGCAGGCAAATGACAAAGGTCATCGAACTGCCCCGAATCGGATTTCGAGCAAGACAGTGCTGCTGAGGTGATGGATGGTCAACTTATTTGTTCTGTATCTTTATTTCCCGCTTGTGAAGCAGGCTTGATTTCTGTTATTTGGAACATTTTCAGGCAGCCAATGTTGGATTGTCCAGATTATTTTCACTGGTCAGTACTTTATTTTTCATTAATCCCTTGCATAGGACCAAAAATACAGATAGACACACTATTGAATTGGACTAGTTTCTGCAATTTGTAGGCAAAACCAGATGCCGAGAAGCTCATCGTTGGCACCGCTGCGCTTTTCGTAGCATCTGCATCAGGTTTCTTGATTGTATGTTGCTCCTTTCTTTTCCTAAGTTCCTATGTACTACATTACTAGGACTCGGGTGTGGGTGCAGACATGAATATGTTCAACTTTTTCCTCTTTTCATATATTCGAATGGTAGTTGTAGGGTCATATCGTCGTACCGATATTATAGCAGCATAGCCTGCATAGGCTCTCCTCTGTTGTCTCCGGGGCTAGAGCTTCTCATGTATCTTAGGAAACTAGTGAGCAGAACGTGAGGCTTTGCTCGGTTCGTGCAGTCGCCGTTAAGAGAGGAAATCGAGTTGGTATAGGATTCGAGTTTCGACTAAAATGCTTGTATTGCAGCCTGAATGTAGTGGGATAATCATAGACATTGTGCCAAGAGAAATAAAGACCCCACAACAGCAATCTGAAGATTTGAATGCCATCAAAAACACCAGAACATTACATTCTCCTGATAATTGTAATAGGGTAACATTCCTTTCACTTTCACTTTTACTTGATTTGATTTTGAACTTTAAAAAGAAAAATCGACTCTAAAGTTCCGTGTTCTACCGATCCTATCAGGTCTATATGCAGAGCGGCGCAAGCATGGTTGTTTTCTTGTGCTGGTGAAAGGATTGTAGCTCGTCTAAGGCTAAACTTGTTCAGTCACCTTATCCATCAGGTAAGAGACCTATCATATCAGCAGATTATTCCGAATTCACCATTTCTTCTGTGGGATTAAAATCCATGGAACATTGAATCGTCTTATAACGAATAAGATTTTTGAGAATCTGTTCTCGCAAGTTGAGCGCTGGTCTCCACGATCTGCAATTTATTGAATTTTTTTTTCATCCTAAAATTGCGCAACAGGAGATAGCCTTCTTCGATGCTACTTCGACCGGAGAACTCCTCAACAGGCTATCTGAGGATACACAGATCATAAAAACTGCAGCAACAATCAATCTTTTGGAGGCACTTCGGAATCTAACAGGTACCATTATTGGCATTGGTTTCATGTTTTCATCATCTTGGAAACTAACATGTATGCTGTCATCTTTCTTTTGCTTGCATAAATCAATTTTAATTGATGTTGAGAGTTTAGTAGCCACAATAGCTGTTAGTTTTGTTCAGTGTTATCCTTGGCGGTAGTTCCAGTTGTTGCGGTCGCCATGCGTAGATTCGGATGGTATCTCGAATAACTTTCGCACACCACACAAGCCGCAGCAGCAGTGGCTGCCTCAGTTGCTGAGGTTTGTAAGAACAATAACCGATAACGTGCATTGAAAATCGAAACCATTGAATTCTCTCCTCCATGACAAACCTCTTGATGTTTAAGAATCTTTTGGAGAACAATTAGATCATTTGCCCAAGAAGACTACGCAGTATCTAAATACTCTGAGAAAGTTGATGAGAGACTGCAGATTGGACTCAAACGAGCTGTGAGTTTCCTTTCCATCTCTCAATCACACACATGCCTTCACGTTCATGGATACGAGAATTACGTAGAGTCCGGAACACGATATTACGGTTGTTATTTTTTTCTACAACAGAAATTAGTTGGTTTATACTTTGGAGAACTGAACGCTGCATCCAAACTGTCTATTTTCATAGTGGTGAGCTATGGAGCCTACTTGGCAATAATGGGATTCATGACGGCTGGCTCTCTTACATCTTTCATCCTTTATAGTCTCACAGGTACTTTTACAAGTTTCAGACAAGTTTAATGTTCATTCTGCAACTTTGGTCAGAACAAATTAACTAAACTGTTTCTTTGCAATAAGATTTTTCATAGAATTAAATCTCTGTGTTCGGTGGCTGCAGTTGGATCCTCAGTTTCCTCTTTATCAGGATCATATGTATCTGCCATGAAAGCTTCAGGGTCAAGTAGGAGGATTTTCGAGCTCTTAGATCGTGTCCCAAGCATGCCACAATCAGGGGATAAGTTCCAGTGGGGTTAGTCAAATTACCATTTCATTAAACTTAAGTGTCCTTGATCAAACACTTGTGTCCTTGATCTGTGTTTCGTTATGTAATCTTCGTGTCAACGCATCGATTATTGCATTTAAACCATGATGTTATATCCATGTGAATGGCAGAAATCCAGATGGAGATGTAGAATTGGATGATGTAAATCTGATTTAAACCAACATGTTCTCCTGTAGTAAACTTAGCCATGTTTTAATGTTTTACCTCAATAATGTAAATCTGATTGGAATTGCAGGGAATAACTTTGAAACTGAAGGGTGGCTCAAAAGTAGCCCTCAAGTGGTGCTGGAAAGGTAACTATTGCCACCCTTTTCCCTTTCAGCTTTCCCTGTTAAGAGTTGTTTCCTAGACAGTTGATGCATTTCTCTTTATCATGGACTAACAAATTACTGAATCTTAATTTCAAATCTGTTGCAGACAACCGTAGCAAACTTAATCAAGAGGTTTTACTATCCTCTCAAGGGAAATATTCTGTTAAATGGTGTTCCTTTAGTTGAAATATCACATCAATATCTTCATAGAAAGGTAGTTTTATTGTTGATCTTTCTCGATGATATGCGTATGAATAGCTCGAGTGTGTGATGTTAAACTTTGTAATGAGTATATTCGTGTCGTTTTTATGTTATTTTCATGCGTCATAAGCGTGTTCAAGGTGTTTGAATACAGGTTAGTATGGTCAGCCAGGAACCAGTTCTATTGAACCGTTCCATAGAGGAGAACATTGGGTATGGAATCAATGGCAAAGTCAGCAAAACTGAAATAGAATATGTGGCTGTAAGCTTATGATCATCATCATTTTACCAATAATAAATAAAGACAGTAGATTTTTCAATTCTTTTAATACTATGAGGGTGCAGAAAATGGAGAATGCCCATGAATTAATAGAAAAATTTCCCGAGAAATACGAAACGGTTGTTGGAGAACGGGGTTTGAGGCTATCAGGAGGTCAAAAACAAAGACTAGCACTTGCAAGATCACTTTTAATGAATCCCAAAGTATTGCTTTTGAATGAAGCCTCAAGTGCTCTTGATGCTGAGAGTGAATACCTAGTTCAGGTGAGACTCACCCATAGCTGCTTTTCATAAACCCGTCCCCCAGATCGGGGAGGTCGGCTTGTTTTAGTCTCACCCCGGCACATAGTCCTCCTTTCACTAAACATATACCAGGTTAGGCTGGATCAACTGGAACTGCTAAACACCTTGTCCAAAATCAGGGCTGGACAAGCAGTCCGACCCTTGGACAAGTCTAGACGTTTATCGGCATTCGACATTATGCAACATTAACTATATAATTTATGTGATGGTGTTTGATAGGATGCAATGGATTCATTGATGGGTGGTAGGAGTGTTCTAATCATAGCACATAGGCTTTCAACAGTAGAAAATGCAGAGAAAGTGGGTGTCGTTTGTGGTGGTCAGATAACTGAGAGTGGAACACATGAACAACTTCTCAGACAGGATGGGATCTACACTGCACTTGTAATGAGGCAATTACAAGGATCCAACACTGATTAGTATCTTGTATTTCAATACCAATACTTAAATGCTTTTCGATTTAGGACATTAAATGTACTGCAATTGTTAGGAACTTTCTTGTCACCCAAGCATGAACCATATGGTTACTGGTGCCACAACTTTAAAGGGTTTTTTTAGCATTATCGGTGGCTGCAGTCGTTGATTTCCCGTGGCTACCTTGGAGCACTAGGATGATGTATGCGTCATCAGGCACCGGAAAGAGGTGTGGTTCCTCTCCACTAAGACAGCAGCTCTGCAACTTTTCGTGTTGAAGATCAGCAGCATTGCCATTAGAAATAATAATGATAGAGAAACTGATCCTACATCTCTTTTATCTACAACCTTAATTTTTGTTATCCATACTTACAATTATTATAGTTTCCGTATACATCAAACACGAATATTTCAAAACTAAAAATAAAAGCAACAACAAGGAAACCTAAACCCAATCTGCAAGAGCTCAGCAATCCAAGGCAGTACCAGTTCGATATTGCAATTATACTGATATCTCTAGGGGAAGCTCAGAGAACTTGTACAACCAATTCTGGGTTTCTGTCTGACTTGAAAATGGACCCATAATTTACAAGAAAATTTTCAGTGCATTAATACTTTTAGATGAATGTCTAATGCATGCTCAACTTCATAAGAAATTGATTTTAGGTGAAGATAAAGAAAGGGTTTGGGATTCAAGGCAAACTTTATACAAGTTACAGCATTTTATGGAACAGAACATTATAGTATTAATCTATGTTAGCCAGACTCTAATATAAATGTTGGGTTGTGTTCTATACTTTTGAAGCTTTTCATATATTTGGAGGGTCCTTGAGTTGAACCCTCAAGTCTTATAACGAACTAGATACCCTTTGCTTGCTGTTCTTCCTTGATACCCTTTGCTTGCTGTTCTTCCTTGATACCCTTTGCTGAACTAGATAGCTTAACGAACTAGATACCCTTTGCTGTTCTTCCTTGATACCCTTTGCTGAACTAGATAGCTTTCGTCGATGTTACTTCAACTGACGAACTCCTCAACAGGCTATCTGAGGACACAGAGACTACTAAAACAGGAGATGGTCTTCTTCGATGTCACTTCGGAATCTAACAAGTACCATTATTGGCATTGGCTTCATGTTTACATCATCATGTGAACTAACATGTATACTGTTATCTTTCTTTTGCTTGCTTAAATAAATTTTCATTAATGTTGAGAGTTTAGCTGTCACAATAGTTGTTCTTTGCGTTCAGTGATATCCTTGGCGGTAGATCCGGTTGTTGCAGTTGCCATGTTTAGATTCGGACACATCTCAAACAACTTTCGCACACAACACAAGCCGTGGCTGCAGTGGTTGCCAAGGTTTGTAAGAACTATATCGTGGTTTGAAACTCGAAAGCATTGAATTCTGTCCTCCATGACAAACCTCTTATGTTTAGGAATCTTTTGGAGCTATTCGAACAATTAGATCATTTGCTCAAGAAGGCTATGCGATATCCAATACTCCAAGAAAGAGTACGAGAGACTGAGGATGGACTCAAACGAGCTAAGTGTCCTTTTCATCTCTCATTCACACACATTTACATTCACGGATACGGAAAGTAGCGGCCAGAACACAGTATTACGGTTATTTTATCCACAACAGAAAGTAGTTGGTTTATACTGCACCAAACCTTGGGATAAAAAATGGCTCATACTGCGCAACCCTGACGTGTTAATCTTTCACTAGCATAAATATGAATATCTCATGAAAGGAAACCCGAAAACAAAAAAAGGACCGAGGAAAACGATATCAACATATTCTGTGCTCCAATGCAAAATGTCTAAATTATCTATGTCGAGAACTAAAGACCATTTTTATGGTATGTGCATGTGCATGTACAAGGTCACTAAATTTCCAAATAATAATCTCTATACCTCATCAAATGAAGCCGGGGGGGGGGGACTCCCTTTAACCATCCAGCAATTAAGTTCTCTCAAGGTGGAGGGAGTTTAGAGATCTCTACCAATTGTTTGTGCAAGGCTTGAGTTAATCGTGCTCTCTTGAAGCGCCATTGGTATGGCATTATCTTCGGGAGTTTCTATGTAAAACCGCCTCACGGATCCATATTTCATGTCAGAAAGTGAAAGCTTCTCCAAAACCGGTGCAAAAGTTATTGGCCTCATTGACACAGATGCTAATGCTACATCCTGGACCAGCGAAAAGTGGAATAAAATCAGCAGTTGCGATTGCACACGGTCACAGAGGCATTACAGACACACATGCAAGAGAGAGTAAGTCTAATTTGAACAATAAAGAATCAAAACACTAAATTAATCAGTTAAAAGATTTATAGACAATCACATTTGAGGGAGATGACAAGCTACTAATTGCATCCATTTACATCTGAAATCTTACGAGCATATTCATAGAGAGACGCATGTGGTTATGCAGATAATATGCACATTGTTGCCTGCTGGCATGGTAGAATATCTAATAAGTTTGCCAAATGATCTTGAATAATGACAGGAGAATCAAATTAATTAAGAAAAAAACCATTAATCACAAGTTCAGATGTACCTTGGAAGGACTTTGGTTGAATAATAAATCCCGCAATAAGGACTTGTCTAGATCTATAGAAGTTGAAGGATGGTCATTTCCATTAGCATACACAAATATCTGAGCCTGTCGCATTAGATCATTAGAATCTGCCTGCAACGATTTAGCACCAGTTACGTAAACCCATAAAGTTGAAATGGTTATATTAATTGTTCACAGAACATATTAACAAGCTAAGTCTCTCATTGAGAGATAAGGTAAGCTTCACTTCCTTCACAAGATTATAAATAAATGACTCAAGGCAGACGCATATGGTGAAACAAGATGTTAATGCCAAAGACTCGAGCAAATCAGTGAATTCCAGCAAAAGTTAAACTCCAGACACTTAAAACAATCTATGGAAGTGCATATTTCAAGTCCAGCATCATTAGTACACATCTGCAGAGAACAATTTTGGGGAACTAAAATAATGATTCAACCAACGCAAACCTGTAGGGAGAACATATCAAGAGTACTTTGTCCATTTGTCAGCATTGCCGCAGCCACAAAAGCAGCCTTTGCAATTTTAAAAGGAAACAGCTCCATTGCATATGATATGCATGCACACCAAAATCGTGCCCAACCAAGATCACCTGCATAGTTGCAAGGCTATCAACAATGAGGCTTTGTTATTGATCTCTTAACTATCTCAAACTTTCCAGTACCGGTGAGAACGAAAATTTGTAAAGAATGTGTCGCAAAGCTTGGTTAGCAGAAATATGCAAGCACCAACATAAAATAAAAATTAGCATACCCCAATAAGGGCTTATATTAACTATTCTAGATCTAAAAGCTACGTATTGAGCAGGGCACATGTTGAATTGAGTAACAAGCTTGAAATTGAACGTCCAGAAGAAAAAGTTTCTTCCGGTCAAGAAGCAAGCTGAAAAGGGAGCATCCGTATTGGAACTAAACAAGGAAAGAAAGAAAGAAATAGAGAAGAACCTTCTCGCCTTCGGAAAGTTTTTCAAGAAAATCAGTTAATGGCTTCGCATATTGTGAGAGACTAGTGATGCCATTTGTGTCGAATGAATGAATGCCAGAACCTGTTAGATCAACAGCAGTAGCTTTGAAACCACCTTCCTCTAGGAGTGAAATTGTTTTATACCAACACCAAGCACCGAAGCCTCCCCCATGGACAAGGACAAAATGATTTGTTTCCAAGTTATCGAGCTTTATGTCCTGTCAAAAAAAAAAACAGAGAAAGTGACACTCAAAAGGATAACCTTACACCTAAACAAGAAAAGTTACTGTAATAGAATTTACAAATTGACATTAAATGGTAACAAACAACAGCCAATTAAACAGAATGTGTAAATATGCAGCCTTAGTTCTAGACAAACTATTAACGAATTTCTAGTAGGCCATATCTCATCCAGCTGAATCAGAACTTAACGAATTATCCCTTAAACTGTCAGTTCTGCGACTAAGTATCATTATAAGCACACCATGTATAGTAAGTAGCATTCTTACAAACCCAAAAAAAATAGTTTTTCTTCGTAATCCACTCTCAATACCAGAAACATCCTTAACAAAGAAAACATCAATGTATGCCAAAAAAAATATTTCCACCAAGTTTCACGGAATCCTGCAACTGGAGCTTATTGCTGTGGTGTAAAAAGCCTCTAATGTCCATCACAGTGCGAGACAAAAATGGATCAAAGAATCTCTTAAAAAAGACATCTGCAAATTGACAATCATGTGCCAAATACATCCCAAGCCATCACGGACCACAATGACAATAGGGAGGGACGGAGGCGTGACTTTATGTTAGAGGATACAAAATTTTATACTTAATAAAACTATATAATTTAAAAATTCAAAAAATTAGATCATCAATATAAAATACAAAGAAATTTTCTAAAAATATATGAAATTTGAAATTTTCAAGGAAGGCGACCGGCAATAGCACTACCCGGTCCATTCCTGACAATAGGTGGGATTCCCATGGTCTTACCGCAGCTCTGGAAATTCATGAACTTTGTGCACAAAGAGTTCTGAAGACATTTATGAACAACAAAATCCCCCCCCCTGAAAAAAAAAATCACTGGGAAATCTCCACGGCCAAGACCCATAAAAAGCCATAATTGAAAAGAAAAATTAAAACTCAAAACACAACGGCCAACAATAATGACCCCCCACCAACCAGGAAAAAAAAGAACTTTTACCCAATAAACTACCTTACAAAATACCCAAAAAACATAATTGAAAAGAAAATTTACACTAACCTGATTAATGAGCTGATGAGGTTGCAAAAGCGGGTCAGTAAGGGACCTAGCTCTAGAACTGGAGCTCCGAGGCAGCTGACCCGCTCTCTTAGACCCGGAAGAAGAATTCGGGTACCTCAACGAACTCGCCCTATCAAACGGCAATGAAGCCCCGCCATTTTGCTGCTGGTGTTGCCTGAACAAGATCACGGCTGCCAAAGCCTGCTCTTGAAGCACCGCATCATCAAGCTTGTCTTTCCTCGACGATCGGACCCTATCCCACCGGTTGCTGGAATTGGGTCCGTTCTGCTGGTGCCGCAACCGTTTAGCGACGGGTCGTTTCGCCACCGTTTTACGAGCAAAGCAGGTGCAAAGGTTTCCCATTTTATCGGCTGCATGAAAGAGTAAAGAAGAGAAAAGACCAAAGAGAAAGGGAGAGGCGTTATATATAAGTTTGTATCTATGTATTCTGTACAAATAAATATACGGGTACTATCTACGTAGTAGGAGCGGTGTTGGTGGCTGACGGCGGCTGGCTGGTGAGAGTTGGACAGTCCATAAACTTTTTTGACTTTGTTTCTATTTTTTTCCTTTTGCATTTATAAACCCTATCCCTATATTCTATTAGATTGCCTAATCTTATATACACAAATATATTAAAATTTCAAAATGATTATAATTAAATTAATTATTACAATATACAATCAAATTGACAATCAGAATGTACTTGAACGTGAACCCAACAAGTGATTCCGATAAAAAAGAGATGGTATTTATCTCAAAATGCTCGATTTTAAATCACTTTGTCTGCAATGTGCGTGCATTGTCAAATGGTTAAAAATATGTATAAACAGATACTACCTTATAATTCCGGTTTTAAATTGCTTTTGTCTGTAAAGTGTGTGTATTGCTCCATCTTATATGGATTTGAATCCCGACATAAAAATATAGTATCTCTCTATTTAATAAAAAAAAAGAAAAGAATGCACTTAAACATAAAAAAATAATAACCGTAAGACGATTACAATGTAATATTTATTTATAGTATTTGAACATAAATTAAACTAAAAATTATTTAATAGATTAAATATTATAGTTGAAATTTGGTTTTATTCACAAATTTAGTCTTTGAATTATGCTCGTTTTTTTCACTTTGATATTTAAATATTCAATTAAATTGATCATCAAAACAAATTCAAATATAAATTCCAATAAAAACTATTTCTAATAGAACTTCTGTAGAATTTATATTGATTTTGATATAACAAATAGCTTTAACTCATTTTGATATAACAAATGTTTTTAACTATTAAATTCTTTTAAAATAAATTTTACACAACTCATATGAATTACTCACTATGCATTCGAACAAAATTATTCTGGTCTTAAACTTAACCAAACATTTGATGAACTTTAAAAATACATTCGATGAATTTTTCTAAGTAAAAATAGCCTTAAAAGTCTATGCGTACCGATACGGTACTATGAGTACCGGTACGCTCTTGATTTCAAATTACATCGAATGTAAAACCGGTACGGCAATAGGTGTACCGATACACAAACTTTATTTTAAAACATCGAATGTAAAATCAGTACAGGTACGACAATAGGCGTACAAATGCGCGTACTTGATTTTAAAACATCAAATGTAAAATCAGTACCGGTACGGCAACACGTGTACCAATACTCGTATTTGATTTCAAAAGGATGAACGTCAAACGCATACCGATACGCTACAATGCATACTGATACGGTAAGATTTTATTTTCACATCGAATGCAAAATGAGTACCGGTACGAGATACCCGTACCGATACTCATTGAGGCAAAAACTAAAATTTTCAGATGCGTACCGGTACAGCTATATGCGTACCGATACTGAATGGCCTCGAGATTTTCCAATAAGCAATTCACGTACCGATACGCCAAAGACGTATCGGTACCCCTTTTTGCGTACCGATACTTAACTTCGAGTACCGATACACCTTGCTTTGTAACGATTATTTCTATATTGAGCAGGTACCGATACTCAGATACGCGTACCGATACCTGGGGTTGGCAGATAACATTTATTGCGGGAAAACTTGCTCTCCAACGGCTATATTCAATTCTCTAACCGCCCAAACGGCTAGAATTCAATGAAAGGGTATAAATACAAGCCTCAAGTGCAGCTATAACAACTATTGAACCTACATTGATCAACATTCAAGCATCCAAGCTAAAATCCAATCCTTTGTGCTTTTAGTGTCAAACCTTTGTACCCAACTTGTGTATTTCATTGTAATCTTTATTTTAAGTTTGGGGTTGAGTGTTCTTGTAATTTGGGCAAATATTTACCTTGTGAGGACATTTTCATTTGCCATTTTTCCTTCTTGTAAAAGAGTGATCATTGATCAAGCTTTAGGTAAAAAGCTTTGATCGGTTGTAACGGTTAGAAAATGGGAAGATTTCTATAGTGAATTGGTTGAAATCCTTAGTAGGAAGCTAAGGTAGTGGACGTAGACCTTGTTAGAAGGCTAAACCACTATAAATCATTGTGTCTCATTGTCTATCTCTTTCCATTTGCTCCCTAAATTTTTAAATTGCCAATCCACCCCCTCTTGGCCACTTTCGGTATTGATTGATCATCTTAACAATTGGTATCAGAGACACACTCAACCGAAGGTCTAACAACCGTTGAGGCGATCCTAGAAGTTGATCCAATCAATCAAAGTCAAAGCCATGACATCCACCTCTAGCAACAACTTGTACGAGTCTTAATCCATCACCAAACCTCTATACTTCAATGGGGATAACTATCCCTATTGGAAAAATCGTATGAAGTTCTTCATCAAATCCCATGACTACCTCTTATGAGATGCAGTGGAAGATGGACCAACAATCTTGATGAAGAGAGATTGTGATCGGTTAGTTTTGAAGTCCAAGCATGAGATGGCCGATAAAGATTGGAAGATGCTCCAAATCAACGATAAAGCAATGTGCATACTATTTTGCTTACTTAGACCAAACGAGTACTCTAAGATGTCATCTTGCTCAAGTGCCAAGAAAATTTGGGATAAGCTATAGATCACATACGAAGGCTCCAATAAAGTTAAGGAGACCAAGATTGGGCTTCTTAATTTGAGCTACGAAAATTTCAAGATAGAGCCGGATGAAGATATCTCCAAAATGTTTGAACGGTTCTCCATTATTGTAAATGGCCTCAAGGGTCTTAGAGAAGTCATTCTAGAGGAGAAGCTAGTTTGAAAACTACTCTACTCACCTCTCGAGTCTTGGGATGGTAAAAGAACGACCATCATAGAAGCAAAAAATCTCAAGACGCTAAAGCTCGACGCTCTCATGGGGTCTCTTCTCACCCATGAGATAATAAAGAAGGAAAGAGAGAAAGAAAAGAAGAATGAGAAGATGAGGGTCGAGAAGAAGGAAGTGGAGAAGAGTGGGATAGGAATCGCTCTCAAAGCTTCACAAGAAGAGAGTGATTCAAGTTAGGAGGAAGATGAAGAGTTGGCTATAATAGCCAAACGATTCACTCGGCTCATGAGATCTAATCGAAGAAGAAAATTCAACCGAAGAATGGGTCTCAATAACAAGAACAAAGGGGATGAGAATGATCATATTGTGTGCTATGAATTTAAGAAGCCAGGGCACATCAAAATCGATTATCCCTAACTCAAGAAAAAGGGTTTCGAGAAGAAAATGAAGCACAAGGCCGATGTAGCCACTTGGAACGATGAAGAGTATTCAAGTGATGAGAAGCACGAAGTTGCCAATCTTTGTCTCATGGCCTTTGAGGAGGATCCAAAGGTAACCTCTAACTCATTAAATGATCTTACATATGATGAATTATTTGATGATTATAATGAGTTACAAGAGGCTTATGACGAATTGGTTAAAAAATATAAGGAATCCGTTTTAAACAATAAAAAAAACTATCATTGATTTGAAAAACCAAAACGATTCCTTATCTAAAACCAATTTGAAACTCGAAAAGGTTAGTGATTTAAAAGATAATAAAAAGTATTTTGAACAAGAAAATATTGATTTAAATAACCTTCTTTCCGAATTAAAGGATCATTACCTCAAGGAGGTAAATGATCTCAAAGCTTCCTTGAACAAGGTTAGGAAACCACATTTTGAAAAAAGGGCAATCTTCAAAACCCAATCATGTAAAAAGAAACTTTGGTGGGTACAAACATGGAGGGTACTCAAGGCCCTATTATGGTAATAAAGTTAGAAGTGTGTGGATTCCTAATAATTTTATTGCTTCTAACAATGTTAATGAGATTGCTTATTGGATTCCTAAGGGAACCAAGATTTTGAGAACTAATGTTTATGGACCCAAAAAGATTTGGGTACCAAAAATAAAAAATTGATTCCATGTTTGTAGGGGGAGCATTGCTTCAAGGCCAAGGCTACAAGTGCAAGATCATGGTACCTTGATAGTGGATACTCAAGAAACATGGCCGAAGACAAGAGTCGATTCTTGGAACTAAAGCTGAGGAGTGGAGGAGTAGTAACTTTCGGTGACAACTCCAAGGGCCACATTAAAGGAATTGGTTCTATTGGTAATCACTCATCCATTCTCATTGATAATGTCTTGTATGTCAACGATCTAAAACACAATCTTTTAAGTATTAGTCAATTATGTGACAAAGATTTCAATGTTCTTTTTTATTCTAATAGTTGCAAGCTTTTAAACATTAAAATAAATAAAATTGTATTTTTTGGTCATGGCATAGGAAACATATGCATGGTGCATCTAGATGACATACACATTTCTCATGCATGTTTTGTTGCAAACGATGAGCATGATTCATGGTTATGGCATAGAAAATTAGGGCATGCAAGCATGAGTGTTTTAGAAAAATTGGTTTCAAAAGATCTAGTCAGAGGTTTGCCTAAAATAAAGTTTTCAAATGATAAATTTTGTGATGCTTGTGCAAAAGGCAAACATAAAAGAGTTTCTTTCAATCCTATTAATGATGTTTCAACTAGTAGAGTTTTACAATTGATCCATATGAATCTATTTGGTCCTATTAGAACTACTAGCTTGGGTGGAAAATCATATGCATATGTTTTAGTGATGATTACTCTAGATACACATGGATTTTATTCTTAAGTACCAAAGGTGAGGCTTTAGAAAAATTCATCACCTTTTCAAAAATTACTCAAAATGACCTTGGTCAAACTTATTTCTCACATTCGAAGTGACCATGGCACCAAATTTCAAAATCTAGGTTTTGAGGATTTTCGTAACTCAAATGGTATTAGCCACAATTTTTTAGCTCCTAGAACACCTCAACAAAATAGGGTTGTTGAAAGGAAAAATAGAACTTTAGAGGAAATGGCTAAAACCATGATTTGTGAAAACAATTTGCCAAAATACTTTTGGGCAAAAGCCACTAATACGACTTGTTATATCATAAATAGAGTAATGATTATGACTATTTTAAAGAAAACTCCTTACGAGATTTTAAAATCCAAAAAGCCTAACATTAGTTATTTTCATCCATTTGGTTGTAAATGTTTCGTTTTAAACAATGGAAAAGACAATTCAGACAAATTTGACTCTAAAAGTGATGAAGCTATTTTCTTAGGGTATTCTTTAAACTCTAAAGCCTATCGAGTATTTAATAAAAGAACCTTAGTTGTTGAATAGTCAATACATGTGATTTTTTTATGATAATCTCATTCCGAGGAAGGATTCTTGTGATAATGATAATGTAGGGATTTTTTAAGCCAATGATGATGGGCAATCATCAAGGGTGAATAAAGTTCCAACCAAAGAAGATGAAACACAAGATCCACCTTTAGAAGCCTTGAAGGACATAAGTCTTGAGGAAAATGAAGTGAGCTACCTAAGAGAGTACAACTATGTCAAAAGTGGTGAGATTTTGGGTGATCCATCCAAATGGGTAACCACTAGACTTTCTCTTAAAAATGCATGTAAAGTAGCATTTATATCATGCATAGAGCCTAAAAATGTTAAAGAAGCATTAAATGATGATTATTGGATAATGGCCATACAAGAGGAATTAAACCAATTTGGGAGAAGTCAACTTTGGACATTAGTTGATAGGCCTAGTAATAAATCTACTATAGGAACTAAATTGGTGTATAGAAACAAACTAGATGAGAGTGGTAACATAGTGAGAAACAAGGTTAGACTTGTTGCTCAAGGTTACACTCAAGAAGAGTGAATCAATTTTGATGAAACATATGCTCTTGTAGCTAGAATGGAAGCCATTAGGATGCTTTTAGCATTAGCATGTTTTCATGAATTCAAGCTTTTTCAAATGGATGTTAAAAGTGAATTTTTAAATGGTTTTATAAATGAAGAAGTGATCCAAAATACCCAAACCATGTTTTTAAACTTTTAAAAGCTTTATATGGTTTGAAACAAGCTCCTAGAGCTTGGTATGAAAGGTTGTTAAGTTTTCTAGTTGAAAAAGGTTTTGATAAAGGAAATGTGGATACTACACTCTTCATAAAAAGAAATGAAAAAGACATATTAGTAGTCCAAATTTATGTTGATGATATTATTTTCGGTTCTACTAATGAAATTCTCTGTCAAGAGTTTGCTAAGTTGATGCAAGGTAAGTTTGAGATGAGCATGATGGGGGAGCTCTCATTCTTCTTGAGGCTATAAATTAAACAAAGGAATGACGGCATCTTCATCAATCAAGCCAAGTACATCAAGGACATGCTTTTTAAGTTTGGCTTGGAGAATGTGAAACCTCAAGCCACACTCTTCCACAAAGCTTGACAAAGATGGAGGAGGTAAGTGTGTAAATTCAAAGCTTTATCATTCTATGATAGAATCTTTGTTTTATCTTACCGCAAGTAGACCGGATATCATGTTTAGTGTTTGCTTGTGTGCTAGATTTCAAGCTAATCCTAGAGAATCACACCTTATAGCTGTTAAAAGAATCTTTAGATACCTTAGAGATACACCTTGTTTAGGCCTTTGGTATCCTAGAGACTCTTCCTTTAGTTTACATGCCCTCTCAGATGCGGATTATAGGGGTTGTAAGATAGATAGAAAGAGCACATCCGGCACATGTCAATTCATAGGTAGTATGCTCATATCTTGGTTTTCTAAGAAGCAACATAGCATATCATTATCTACCACCGAAGACGAATACATATCCGTAGGAAGTTGATGTGCTCAAATCCTTTAGATAAAGCAACAACTCTTAGAGTATGGAATTGACATAGATACCATCCTCATTAGGTGTGACAATACTAGTGCCATTTGTCTCACTAAGAATCCCATCCAACATTCTAGATGTAACACCCTCAACCCGGTTTAGAAGAAAACTGAAATTGAAGATGTTATAGTAAGAACTTTCATGAAATTCGTAAACAATAACTGAAACTTTGAAAGTAATTCGAGACAAGCTAACCATTTTTTTAAACTATTAAGAACATTTAAAATGTATAGGTAAACAGATCATGAAGGAAGATGCATGCCCTAATAGACATTTCCAAATATTACATAGATTTTACGGAAGAAAACAAGCGAAGTCATACATTAAAGACCAAGAGGGATCATACCCTTTTTATGGTTGATTCAAATAAATCATATACATGGATTACTTACACAAAGCATATAAATATATATATATATTAATGGATACCCATCATAGCATAACATGTTCAAGTGCTACTTGTCTTATGAATTATCTAGTTGATTTGTAATTCTAATATTGGACAAGAATTTGCCATTTTAGGATAAGGCGTTTGGACAAAGTACATACATTTATACACGTGGATACTAAAAAATAGTACATATGCATTTGTATACATAGGTAATTCGATTAATCACATATACATGGATACTCAATCAAGACATATACATTTGTACACATAGGTAATTCAAATAATCACATATACATTTGAACAAACATTTCAACATACTTAGGTATTGCCAAAGTATGTATCTTCTTTTCAAAAGGTTTTCCAAGAAGCTTATTTGATACATTTTACATGTCATACTAGACACTTTCAAGGAAATAAATAATATATAAGGATTCTATCAAACATTTGATCAATCCCGGAATTAAACAAGCCTTTAATCCCATAAAAAATCTCATACAAAACATATAGTAAGTTCTTATACTCTTTTATGTCATTTACTTATTAAATGTTTGAAGTAGTCAACCAAATATAACTATTTGGACTTAGCCAAGGAAAATATAAGCCATTTACAAATCTTGCAATGTCTAATGCCATGTTACATCAGTTTTAATGATATACTTCAATATACCACTATGCCACCATCTAAAGAGTTCAACTATGGAAATCTATATCTACTAGGAACTTTAAACAATGACTTGCAAACTTTCAACACGATCAACTCAAGGAGAATCATATAACCTGTATATGCATGAAAATGAATGCATTAGCCTTATTTAGCCTAAGTGAGGTAGTAACACCCAATTATCAAGGCATAATATCAATGATATCAAATGGAAATCCAACAGAAATCAAACATATGTTAACACTAGATGTTTATATCTAAATCTTAGTAAACATGGCCTTGTTATTTAGAAGCTTTATCCGAGATCATATCCGTTCAAGTCTTAGTGAAAATTCTTTCAGAGTTCTAACTGAGTTCTTTTGAATATCTTATCGAACTTATCAAAGTTCACAACTTATCTTATTGTAGCCTTAATAAGGCTTATCGAAGTACTTATCAAAGCTTTTGGAGTTCTTATTAAAGCTTATCGGAGATTATGATAGAGCTTATCTGAGTTCATAATATTGCTTATCAAAGTTTTCTTTCAAAATTTAGTATCCGAGTTCATCTCTTTTAAATCATTTGCTTTGGATCACATTTGGACATAGATAACATTGGTCTGTGTTTGACCGTATTGGTCTGTGTTATACATAGCCCAAAGCACATAGCAATGGCTAGTATCGGAAACATAACAATCCTAACTTCTCAACTATCCAACCAAATTGTTGCCAATCTCCGTACCATCTCCACTGTTACCTCCTACTATCGCCAAAATATCACATATAAATGGGGTATCCCCCAAGCCGTAGCTCATGGACCGTAGTCCCTGAAATATATACCTCTATACCATGCCAAATAGTCCAAGATCTTCCATTATTCAGGCAACTTAAGTATCTTATGCTGAAGATTAGGAGGGTATCGTATGTTACAAGCAATCTTACTTGGTTCTTTACTTAGTGTCTTTTAGCAAAAGATAGCTTTTAGCTCTTTTGAGCATTAATTCTTATAACCTTTAAGCTTAATGTTGTTTCTTGTATTTTATGACAAGAGATGAGCTTCAAGCTCCTTAGACCTTAGAGTTCATAAACTTATAACATTGGAATTGAAGTCCTTTATTAGAATCTTATAGCATTGTAGGTTAGAAGTTAGCTTCAAGCTTTGTCACAAAGATAGTTTATCTTCACTTTCATACATCATAACATAGCAAAGTAAAAGTGCATATGAAATGCAACATTAAACAAAAGACAGACAAAGATGTTATGCCATGAATGTATGCTACCCCCAATGTGCTCTACTTGAGCTTTATGCAAAATGTATACATTTAAAACATAGTAATCAATTAAATAAGGATTAGGATGACACCATATCATCCTGAATGCATAACTATACTCATCTCATATCCCAAAGTTACGGGATACCTAAACCACAACCACATCCTACTTCACAATCACTTATTTCTTCTACTCCTTGTATCATAGTATGTACCTCAAACAAAATAATAAGGTATTAAGACCTATTTCAATCTATTGATTAAAGATGAATATTATCACCAAGGTTATAAATGTAACATATTAACTAGACAATTAGACACTTAACTTATTCAAAATAATCCCTAATTTTTGGATTTACAAACAATTCACTAATTTTATATTAGTGTAAAACAATCCATACATTAACTTACATACTTAGATGTATCAAACAGCTCTTATCATGGCTATGTATATATTTAAAATAGTCCATACATTTTCATATTTACACAAAGCAGTCCAATTAGACATGTATACATAAACATACATCAAAACAGTCTATGTATTTTTCATGTTTACACAAAACAGTCCAATACACTTGTCTACACAATTTCATGTATCAAAAACAATCCCATATGAATCATATTCAAGCAATTCGGCCTTATTATCATACATGCATAAATTTTATGCTCCAAAATCAGTCCTCTAAAGTTCATATAGATGCCAAAAACAGTCTTACTCATATATATATATGATTTCATGCTTCAAAAACAGTCCATCTAACTTTATATTTATACAAAACAGCCCCAAATTAACATGTATACATTTGCACATATCAAAACAGCCCATCTAACTTTACATTTACACAAAATAGCCCCAAATTAACATGTATACATTTTCACATATCAAAACAGTCCATAAATTCTCATGTTTGCACAAATCAAACCAACTTAAACATGTATACATAATTACATACCAAAACAGTCCAACAATTTTTCAGTGTTCACAAAACAGTCTAGGTTTACATATATACACATTTTTTTCATTCAAAACAGTCCAACAATTGTTCAATGTTCACAAAACAGTCCATGTTTACATATATACACATTTTTGCATTGGTATCTAATAACCATGCAAACATTCAACTTTTGGTTTATTTACATTATGGTCATTTTACATAGATCTTGAGTTTTTATTTCATTCTAAAAAGTCACCAATCCTCACAATTTAACCAATTATTTATCACAACCATATCAGTTTACTCTTCAAGGGACTTGAACGTATATTACTATTCCTATTAACATTTATTAGATTATGAATTTAAAACTAACCCGGTTTTAAGTGTATTACTCTAGAACCAAACACATAGAAATAAGGAATCATTTCATTAGAGATCATGTATTAAAAATGACGTAGTTCTAAAATATATAGACACATCAAATCAATTAGCCGATTTCTTCACCAAACCATTAGACAAAGAGCATTTTTGGTCTCTTAGAAGAGAGTTAGGTTTAACCAGCCTTCCTTGACCCTTAGAGCCTCTTTGGTGTTTAAAATTTGCTTGAATTTGATTGACTACATTGCTTATGTGATTTTGCTCCTATATGCATCAATGCTTGTTGTTAGGGGGAGTTTTTCCATGTAAATATCTTGACCTATGCTCTACTTTTAATGCACATACACCATGCATGCATAATAGAGGTAGTTCTTTACCATAACCTTTGTTGCAGCCAAATTTGACCAATTGGTGCATAAGGTATCGGTACTAGTATACCAGTATCGATACGCGGCCTCTATAACGAATATTGATACGCGGCCTCTATAACGAGTATCGATATAAAGTACCGATGAACGGTACCGGTATGCAGCTTACCGTATCGGTACGCAAAACACGACGTAACAGTACCGGTACACGATTTATGGTATCGGTACGCGAAACACGGAAGCTCTTCTTAGGGTTGTTAAAATTAGATTCCCCCCTCCAAATTTCCCATTCCATCAACCCTAGCCGAAACCCCTCAAAATTTCTCTCAAATTTCACTTGTTTTCACTTAAAATTTCCACAAATTTTTAAAGTTTATTGTGCTTCTTCAACAACCCATCAAATTCCATCAAGATTGTGCACTTTCACCAACACTTTCATCCATTCCAACAATGTTTAAGGTATTTTTCATTCTATTTTTAAAATTTTGTTTTCTCATATGGAACTTAGATTTAGGTTTATTTGAGAATAGTATATGTATATAATTTATTAAAATTATCTATTTTCACTTATTTTAATTTAAATAAAAAAGTATATATTATTATACATATTATCTTGAAATAATCTGTTGGAAATATTGGATTGAGTAATTGATTAGTGCATACATTGTAGTTTGTTTAACTTTTTGTAGGGTGATTTTTGCTCTTTCGAATTGAATTTACTTTAATGGCCCCTAAAACTAAACGCCCTAGATCCGGTCCCTCAACCCAACATTCAAATCCTTTGAACTTTTCCTCAATCTTTAACTCTTATTTTAATGAACCAGGTCGTCAAGGTCAATTAGAACATTTTTGGTTATATGAAAATTTTCTTATTCGAAGAGAAAGGGTTGTTGATTATGAGTTTATGGTATCTAAAAGGTTTAAGTTCCCTTATCTTGAGAATCTTAGGGAATGAAAATTTCTACCTTTTCTTCGTTTACCAGGGGTAGTATTTAAAACTCTAGTTAGAGTATTTTATTCTAATGCTAGAGCTATTCTTAGTGAAGATGAAAAAGAGGTCGTTGCTATAGAGTCCTATGTTATGGGAAAAGTCTTTAGGTTAGACTCCTCTATTATCGCTTCTCATCTAGGATTAGAAGATATCGGGGAAGATGATGAAACCAAGCCTATTCCTTTTGTTTATGCCTCAAGCACTTCCACATCCGTCCTTAATGCACATGATATGTTCTTTCATCTATTAGTCACTTGGTTCTTTCGTCCTTCCGGGGGAAGTGGTATACTATTCTCGGGGTAGATTCTTTTTGGTTGCATTGCTTCCAAAATAATATTCGTATTAACCTTGCACAAATTATTTTTGCTGAAATTGTTTATCTTGTCCAAAACCGTCATAAACCTCAAGTTAAATCTTTTACCTACGGTTGTGTCTTGAGCCACATTTTTGCCAAAGAAAACTTAGACACCTCTTATGATATTGCTTGCCCCCTTACCGATCCCATTAATGAAAAATCTCTTCGAAAGAGCGAATTTTGTGAAGAACCCGATCAGAGTTGTGAAGGAAGCGTGCCCGCTCCACCTCCAATCCAGCTCCGGTTGCACTTCTGTCGACCTTTGGTGATGACATGCGTCATAATTTGATGGCAAGTTCGATGAAATGTGGTCTTATATTGATGGGAAATTCATTGAGATGCAATCAATGGTTACACCTCACATGGATGATCGCTTCACTTCTCTTGGTGCATGTGTGACTAGCATCAAGACTGACTTGGCATTATTTCACTATGAGTGGAAAACGTACACTTTTGGAGACACCGCCGTAGAGGAGGAAGAGGACGAGGATGACGGGGATATCCCATAATTTTATATATATATCATCTCATTTTGCATGCACCCTAGACTATACTTTTGGATTTAATGTTTGGATTGTTTTTCTTTGGATTGTTTCTATTGTTTCCATCCCGCTTTGACTATTATGTTTGGATTTGGATCTTTGTTTATGCTTGAACACTTCATATATATTATGATTTGGTTTGTTGCTTTCAATCGTTACTTTGGCTTGTTACTTTAGCTTTAAATTGCTTATCTTCTCCTATTGCGTATATTGCTTTTGATCTAAAAAAAGGGGGAGAAATATTTGGGTTCAAAATTTTACAATCAAAAGAGAATTCTTGTAAAATTTATTTTAAGTTTTGTTATATCAAAAAGGGGGAGATTGTAGAACTTATATTGATTTTGATATAACAAATGGCTTTAACTCATATTGATACAGTAAATGTTTTTAACTATTAAATTCTTTTAAAATAAATTTTACACAACTCATATGAATTACCCACTATGCATTCGAACAAAATTATTCTGGTCTTAAACTTAACCAAACATTTGATGAACTTTAAAAATACATTCGATGAATTTTTCTATGTAAAAATAGTCTTAAAAGTCTATGCGTACTGATGTGGTACTATAAGTACCGGTACGCTCTTGATTTCAAATTACATCGAATGTAAAACCGGTACCGGTACCGGTACGGCAATAGGCGTATCGATACGCGTACTTGATTTTAAAACATCGAATGTAAAGTCAGTACCGGTACGGCAATAGGCGTACTAATATACGTACTTGATTTTAAAACATCAAATGTAAAATCAGTACCGGTACTGCAACATGCGTACTGATACTCATATTTGATTTCAAAAGGATGAATGTCAAATGCGTAACGATACGCTACAATGCGTACCAATACGGTACGATTTTATTTTCACATCGAATGCAAAATGAGTACCGGTACGAGATACCTGTACCAATACTCCTTGAGGAAAAAACTAAAATTTTCAAATGCGTACCGGTACAGCTATATGAGTATCGATACCGAATGGCCTCAAGATTTTCCAGTGAGTAATTCACGTACCGGTACGGCTTTGGCATACCATTACCCATTTCTGCGTACCGATACTTAACTTCGAGTATCGGTACACCATGCTTTGTAACGGCTATTTCTATATTGGGCAGGTACCGATACTCAGATACGTGTATCGATGCCTGGGGTTGGCAGACACCATTTATTACGAGAAAACTTGCTCTTCAATGGCTATATTCAATTCTCTAACCACTCAAACGGCTAGAATTCAATGAAAGGGTATAAATACAAGCCTCAAGTGCAGCTACAACAACTATTGAACCTACATTGATCAACATTCAAGCATTCAAGCTAAAATTCAATCCTTTGTGCTTTTAGTGTCAAACCCTTGTACCCAACTTGTGATTTTATTATAATCTTTATTTCAAGTTTGGGGTTGAGTGTTCTTGTAATTTGGGCAAATATTTACCTTGTTGGGACATTTTCATTTGCCATTTTTCCTTCTTGTAAAAGAGTGATCATTAATCAAGCTTTGGGTAGAAAGCTTTGATCAGTTGTAACGGTTGCCTCCTTAGCCTAGAAAAGGGAAGAATTCTATAGTGAATTGGTTGAAATCCTTAGTAGGAAGCTAAGGTAGTGGACGCAGACCTTGTTAGAAGGTTGAACCACTATAAATCATTGTGTCCCATTGTCTATCTATTTCCATTTGCTCCCTGAATTTTTAAATTGCCAATTCACCCCCTCTTGGCCACTTTCAGTATTGATTGATCATCCTAACAACTTCCACTATAATATATTCAAAAAAATATTATAGTTGAAGTTTAGCTTTATTCATGATTTGACATCTAAACTATACTCTTTTTTATTTTTAATACTTAATTTCTTTTGTCTTATTTCTATATCCAAATAACCATTTTCATCTCATTTACCTAAAAGTTATTGGGTCAAATAAAAACATGTCACAGATCATGTATCTAAATCATCATGTTATGTCTTTAATGACACTATTTATAATGTTATAATTCGAACTAAGAACCTTGTTTAAAAAGATTCAGTACCGAGATTCACTAATTAGTCGAGTGGTCAATGATACTCATATTGTCTAATATTGTGTGGATTCAAATTCAGACATTTGTCTTGGAAATGTAATACATCTTTACTTAATAAAAAAGAGACATAATACCTCATTCTAGTAGAGTAATTAATAATTAGGGTTGGACATCAAAAACTGAAAAAATTGATATGAACCATAATATTTGGATGCTTTAGGTTTATAAGTTTAAAAATCGTGGTTACAAGTTTAAAATTTATGGTTACAATAATCGATTCAAGATTGATTTTTATTTAATTTATAATTAATTTTAATTGTTTCATAATAAGAAAACAAGTATTTTATACTTGAAATGGTGAAATACCTTTAAAATACTATAGATGAATTATTTGTTATTTTTTATTTATTTGATTTTTAAAAGCAATATTTAATTATTTATAAAAAATCCTTTAAATTTTTATCAAATAATATTTAAAAGGCATAAAATAAAGTTATTTTATCAAAAATAAATACAAAATCTCAAAAATCTAAAGTTAATACGAAAAAACGGTAAATAACTAAAGTTTAACGAAATTGAAAACCAATAAATTATTCAAAAAATATCAAATTAAATTGTACACATCTTTATTCAGTGACTGAGCCACGTTATATATTAGGTGTCAATTGACATCCTAAGATTTTAAAAATATAAATTTTATATAAAAGATAGGCTTAAATATACATTCGGTACCTAAACTAGGCGCGTTCTCCCAAGTTGGTATTTTAAGAATTTTTGCTCCCAAATTGGTACATGAACTAGACATATTCTCTTAAGTCGGTACCTAAACAAATTTTGCTCTCAAGTTGGTACTTGAACTACACACCTTCTCCCAAATTGGTACAAAAACTTATACATTATATCAATTTGGTCCTAATTCGAAGTAAATCAATAATTTAACCATCTATATTTAATTTTTTTTTATCAATTTACTCCTTTTTCTTCTCCTAAATTATTTGTTCTTCTCCCAGAAATGTTATACTACTTTCCTGGTATAATAAAAGTTTAACAGTAACTTGTTATTGTTTTATCGTAGAATGCAGTTATCCAGCTGTCTTTTTGATCCGATAGACTCGTTTGGTTTGACAATGATGTAAAAAATGACTAAATTGATGAAAAATTTTCAATGTGTGGGGTTAAGTTTATTGAATTGTTTTGAATTATGATCAAATTGATAAAATGTACAAGTTTTGGGATTAAAACTTTTAATAAAAGTACTAAAACATTGAATGAAATTAAAGTTTAGGGTACCAACGTGAGAGCAAAAATTATTTAAGTACCATCTTAGGAGAAGACATCAAGTTCAAGTACCAAATATACATTTAAGCCTAAAAGGTATTTAAAAACAAATTTATTATCAGTTTAAGAAATTACTTATATAGTAACTTTTAAATTTTGATACCATAATATAATTTTTTTATAACAATGTCATTGCTTTTATTGATAATTGGTAATAAAAGTCTAAATTTAACAAATGATATGACATGGGAATTATGTTGTTGGAATTTTTTGAAAGGAAAGGAGAAAAAAGTTTTATTGAGCATGCAAAAAGAGGTAATTTTAATTGGTAAAAACTGTGCGATTAATGTTGAATTAAATATTGTAACTTTTAGACTTCTTTTTAGATCATCACCAATATTGATGATAATAATGATTGAATGTGGTTTAATTATCGACTTGGTGTTAAATGTAATTATAAGATATTTGGCCGATTAGCTAAGCTGTTCATCTTTGTTCTTTCATTTTTTTAGGTTTTGAAATTTAGACCCATCAAAACCATCATCTTCCTTCTTTTAGAGTCTCTCTCTTCCACTCCTTCTAGGTAGAATTAGGATTTATCAAAAATAAATTATAATTACGGATTTTAAATAAAAATTGAAAAACTTTAAAATATTCATGTATATTAATATGAAGTTTTTTTTTATCGTGACTTTAAATAAATTGTATATATTTTCCTATTTTATTTTCTTGGAAAATGCATTTTCAAGGAACTTGCCTTCTTTTTCTAACATGCCTTGGAGAATAATCTATTTGTCTAGAATATAACTTTGAGATCTCTTTGATCACGTTTCCAAGGCCTAAGCATTCTTTCTTTAAATGCTTTTTTTTCTAATTAATTTAAGGGTTTTACTATTGGACTGTCAATAAGAACTAAATACATTCTTATCATGAATATTTATTTTGTTTCTCGGAAGCTAGTAAAATATAATTAATTGTATTATTAAAAAGTTGTGTTTCATTAATTTAGGGTATTTAATGTAATTAATATCTAAAATAGTTTAGGGTTTTAGGGTTTATGATTTAGTGTTTTAGTGTTTTATGGTTTAATGTTTATTGTTTAGAGTTTAGAATATATGATTTTATGATTTAGTGTTAATGCTTATGGTTTAAGGTTTAGTGTTTTATAATTTAGTGATTTAAGGTTTAGTGTTTGAGATTTGATGATTTTAGAGATTAACATTTAATTACATTAAATCGTTAAACAACTTAAATTAACGGAGCACAACCTTTTAAGAATATAATTAATTACATTCTATTATATTCCTTTGAAAAATAAAATAAATATTAATGATAATAATTTAATTATTCTCCTAATAAAACAAACATTTCTATTGAATAAACTATTATTTTGATTTTTAAAATTCTAAATCCATAAATTTGTATTTGATATGAATATTCAAAAGTTTTTCCTTAGACTCTCTTATTCCTTCAAATTTTTTAGGATTTTAATAATTATTTAACTCGAAGACGATCAAGATCTATAAAATTAAAACATATAATTTGGTTTTTCCATCTAGAACTTAATTTTTTTTTATCTCTAATATCTATTATTTTATAATCATTGATATATTAGCTAATTAATCTGAATTGAATATTATAGAGGTTCATTATGTGAACGACATTCCTAACCCAATTTGTTTCATTCACAACATCATGATTTAAATTATTGATCTTACTTAATAAACCTAACGTCCCATCCCGTCAGATCAATTAGTCGTTAGTATATCCATTAATTTTACATAAAATGCAAGATTTTAAAAAAAATTATATTATCAAATTTATTTTTGCTCATGCAATGCACATGTACTTGATAAAAAGTAAACTTCTCACTTGCTTCCTCTTATATATATATATATATATATATATATATATATATATATATATATATAAATAAAAGAGAGAAAAAAGTGAAAAAAATTGCAAAAATTCTTGTAGCTTCTAAAGCGAGGTGGATTGAAAAACACTTTCCTATAGCCTCTCTAAAGTATTGTGAAAGATGATGTATAAAGTTGGTTGGAGGCTCCTGATTTTTTGAAGCTTTCTTTAATGGCTTGACTTTCTATATTCCATGGTTTAATGCCCATCCCCTTGTTATCAAGTTTGTGTTACTTTCAATATTTTGTGAAATCATATCGTGTCTGTGTGTTTTTATGGGTCGTGATTACAGTTAAGATGTTTTAGAGTTATATGTTCAAAAAAATAAAATAAAATATTTCCCATTTTTTACTCTCAACGTCACATAAAAGATGTTCTCTTGCAAGTAAATGCAAAACCACATGCTCTGGTTATCATATATATATTTACTACAAACGATGTATAGGGGAAAAATTACACAAAATTTAATATTCATTTTAAAAAATAAAATCTAAATTTCTAACCTTAAAATGTTACGCTAAACCCTAAACTCCAAAATTATAATAATAAATTTTAAATTCTAAACCCTTCAATTTTAAATCCACAAATCCTAAAAAAAGATCTGATGTTTATTTTGACCTTTCAAGATATAATCCTTAATTATAAATCTATATTGTGAATTTTTATAAAATACATGATATAAATATATGAACATACATTAATATTTTTAGTCTAAAGGTACAAGGTAATATCTGTTCATAAATATTTTTAATCATTTAACAATATGTATACATCATATAGACATAGCAATTTGAACTCATGTCTCCTAAAATGAATATCATCCGCTTTTCTACTTGACATTTGTTGGGTTAAAAAATGGGAAATATTTTATTGAACGAAAGGAAAGCATGAGTTTGAATAATCATGGTAACCTCACCTGTCAAAATGCAATTTAACAACTTGGGAATTGGCACATAATCTTGGTACGCTACAGTTTATTTTAATAATAAATATTAAAAAAGTTAAGTCTTTAGTAATAAGTATTAAAAAAATTAAGAGTAGAATTTTAATAATAAATGTTAGGAAAATTGAGCATTTAATACAAGCGTTGAAAAAAATTCAACACTGAATAACGAGTATTGAAAAAATTATACCCTTAAAATAAATATTAAAAAATAATTTTAAGAGCATGCTCCTAATAATAAATATTGAAAAAAAATAAATTTTAAGAGTAGATCATTGATAACAAATATTGAGAGAAATTGAGCCTTTAATAACAAGTATTGAAAGAAATTAAACCCCAAATAATAAATATTAAAAAAAATTAAACTATCATTAAAATTTTAATTATGACCCTAAGACCCATTGATGACTTGGTTAAATGAATTTTAATTGTTCTTAATATTTAATTAGGGATAGTGGGCCCCACAAATGAATAGTTAAAATTTAAAAGACTCTCTATATTTTTAATTATAGATGGTGGACCCTGAACGAGCCCTGCCTCAAGACCGGACAGTTTACTCAACAAAATTTCTTTTAATGTTATCTTCTTAGATAACAAAATATGAATATAAAAGATTGATCCATGAACTATTAAACTCCTTATTAGTTTACTCAACAAGCATTAGTAAACTACAAGCTTTCTCATATATGTGATTTAGTCCCGATAATATTATACATAACACAATTCAATTTCTTAAATCTAAATCATTTAAATAGAATTATAACATAAACATTGAAAGGTAAAATTAAATATCGGAGATTCAATTTTATTTTAACTTAACCACTCTCTCTTAAATTTTTGCCGCCTGTAACTTTGTTTTTCTTCTTTTGGTTGGTGGTCGGTGGTCGGCAACTAATCTTAATATTGGTTGTCGACCACCGAGTCTATTAATTTTTTTTTGTTTTTTTCATATTTTAATAAGAATCTCTGCCTTTGTGGCACATATTTCCTCTGTCCTTATGACACGTTTTTCTTTGATTTTTTGTGGTTCGTTTCATCTGTCCTTGTTGTATGATTTCAGCATACCTTAGCGGTCGGTTGGTGCTCGTACAGAGATCTTCACGGCGCTAATATCTGATTGTGGTTATGTCGGTGGTCTTAGAAAGATGGATCCTCACTCGATTGATAATTGGTTGCTGATGTAATCGTAGCAGAGCAATTTGCCAATAGCTTGGTTTGCTCACCACTCCTTTTTTACCCTGTAAAGCGTCTCGTTTGGATAGACAAGGATATTCAGGAAGATTTTTGGATTTTGGTATGCTAATCTCGATGGAAGTGTCTGCTTTTCTTTGCACCATTGTAAGAGATTTTTAGTGGACTTGTCCTTTTTTTTTCTTTTTGATGCATTGTATTGCATTATCTTACATGGTGATTAATAAAATTTAGATTCCAATGTTAAAAAAAACATAAACATTACGAAATACAAATCATTGGGTCTAATGTGATCAAATAAGCTCTTGATGTGAGATCCATTATTAATTGATCGAATAATCAAGAATACCCATGTTATCTTATCTTGTGTATGTTCGAATCTTGACATTATCATTTTATATTGTAAAAAATCTATGTTTAATAAAAAAAATAAACCCTTGATGCAAAGGTCACTAAGGAGATCACAACCAACTCATAAATAAATTCCTTTTGAGCCATTTGATTTTGTGGTCCAAATTCTTGGGGTTCACTTAATGCAAGGGGGAGGATACCATGAATATGATCACTTGTTATTCTCTAACAATGATCATTACATGTCGATTTCAAATTTGTACCACTTTTTGTAAGATTTTTTTTTTATATCAAAATAAAAGTTAGAACAATTTGCAAGTGTTTTTACGTACGTCAAGACAGGCAAGCTCATTAACTTGCTAAGTGTGGTCTCTTACCATTCATGTTTTAAACTTTTTCTCTTTAAAGCTATGAAAAAATAATTACATATAGCGAATGGGAAAGTGATGTACGAGATGAACATAATTATATATTTTTAATAAAGAAAATAAGATGTATTGTTTGAAATCGAACTCATGACTAAGGACGTAATCACAGTTAAAAATTGAGGTAAAACATAAATGTTTGGATAATGAGAGGACAAATTTACAATTAATTTATTTGTTTCACTCTTTTTACATAAATCAAAGATAATTTTTTTGGGTTGGGGGCAAGGTCACCTCCCAGTCCCACCATATACATATTTTCGCCTTATTTATGATCTAATGTTAATCAGGACTAAAACGATGTTTTTTATTAATACATTACAAGTTTGGTCGATACCAAATATATATTATTTTGTATACTGAGTTTTTAGTTTGTCATTAAGGTTTAGATCTAATCATTTTAAATACATGATGGAATTATGTTATGAACACGACTTAATATATATATATATATTTATTTATATTTATATTTATACATCCGAAACACATTTTATAAAAGGATTATTTTTTATATATTGACGGGGAAATTTTTTTCTCCACAAATGATCTTAAACAATTGTCGATTGTCTTCGATTAATATTTTAAATAAAAGATACATGACGATAAATTAAGGTCATTTGTGAAAGAAAATAATTTACTGTCAA
Source organism: Hibiscus mutabilis (assembly GCA_019671005.1). Lineage (NCBI taxonomy): Eukaryota > Viridiplantae > Streptophyta > Magnoliopsida > Malvales > Malvaceae > Hibiscus > Hibiscus mutabilis. The sequence goes on from CM033756.1 coordinate 44,380,801, forward strand.
TTTGTTAAAAAATGAATTATATTTTGATATAAAAGTTGTGTAAAAATATTACACAACTATTTTTTAAAATTTAAAATATAAATTACTAAGCTTTAAACTCTAAATCCTAACTTATAAACCTTAACCCTTAAACCTTTAAACTCTAAATCTTAAAGCTTGTGTAAACTCAAACTTGTTTTTTATAGTTTTTTTTCTTAAAAAAAATACACAGATCGGACTTATTATAGGTTCATAGGTGGGTCATGGGAAGAAATTTGTTTTATTTTGGGACTGGTGGATTCAAAGCCCGGCCCAATTGAATCCACGACAAACCCTTTTTAGATCCAAAAAAAAAACCAACTTATTGTGCAAGTTGTAACCGGCAAATGTCTCATGTCGTTTAAGATTCTTGTCTTGCATTCAAAGTACAATATCAACAGTTAGATCCCAAAGGTAGTTTCGCTATCTTTTAATCCAATTCTTTCTGGGTAATTAGTTTAATTCGATGCTAATTTACCTGTAAACATCTCTTAATCTCTCTCTGGTTTAAATTATAACTTTCCTGATTTGTTACATACCATTTGTAAGAATTTCTGGGTTTTTTACTCTTTGTTTTGGTTTGAATTTTGTTATTATAATCTAATCTATATGTTTGGAATACGCTAATTCCTTGTTTATTACCATGTGTCTGAAGAAATTCCCTACTGTTTGTGTAGTGATTATTTTTTCTTTCTGAAACTTTCTCGTTGCCTTTCAAGCATTAATTCTCTGTTCTGAGAAGGTTCGGGTATGCCAATATCCGGATATGAGTATCGGATATGATAACGGGTACATGTTGGGGGGAAATTGAAGCTATCCGGCACTCATACTCGAATTCGAGTAACATAGGTTCATGATATAATATTTTAGCATAGCTCACTAGAGGTAGAATATGTATTTAACAATCAGAGTTTTTATTTCTAGCATTGGCTCTGGACATTTAGGACTCCTTTCCTAGTTGTCTGATTCATTGAATTGATTGATTGGTTTATTGGAGAGGGTGTTTAAGTTTGCTTCTTTGTATCAGAACTTTAGAGACAGACAAGGACGTGGTCGAGTTTTCGGTGGTGGTAAGATCCTTTGTTAAAAGGGAAAATGAGTTTCGGAAAAAGGATGGAACTGCAGCAACCTGGTTCCTCAGAAAATAGTGGTGTAGTTCAAACTGATAATCTTCCTGAGGTAGCTGGTCTTACTAATACTAATCTTATATATAGTATCTCGAATCTAAACTTTATTGGACGATGGAGTTGATGGAGAAGATAGTGATGCGTTTGATGCAAATGGGACAAACGATGTTTCCGTTGCTATTGTTAAGACTTCTGTTAATCAATTGAGGAAAAAACTTCTTGTTCTCAATGTGAATGGATTACTTGCTGATATAGTCTCTCGTCCTCCGAAGAATTACAGAGCAGATGCACGCTTTGCAGGACGAGCAAGTAAGAAGCCTGGTCTCGGAAAATATTATTTGTTCATGTTAATGCATTTTATGTACGAACTGTTTAAAAACTAATTGGGAATTCCTTTCCTTTTTCAGTTTTTAGGAGATCCTTCTGCGACTAGTTTTTAAGGTTTTGTTGTGAGACGTTCGAAGTCTGTATCTGGTCTTCACGAACCAAGTACTTTTCCGATACCAAACAAACATTTGATTGCCTTGACATAGTGCTAAATTGTTGCCGTTGAGCATCGGTACATTACTGTTAATTACTGGAACAATTACCTTTTGCAGGAAAAACTTGGAAAGAGTCGTCAATTTTCTGCTGGGAGATATGAAACAAAAATTGCTTTTCTGTTGGGTAAATATAACTCGTTTCCTTTCGCTTTCTGTTAAACTTGCTTTTCTGTAGAAGGATTCTTTGTGTTTTCTTCTATATGTTTCGAGAACATCTTTGTTACCAATACCATTGCGTTGTTGTTACCCGTGCCTAAAAAATGTTCAAGCCGACTTTAGACGGATTGATGATTGACCACCAACAATATGGATTTAATCTTCTAGCTCTTGTAACCTTTGCTTCGTACGAAAGGATAAGAAAAAAATTCCCCTTCTTTAGTGCCCTACCGAGTAACGAAATTCAATTTCCTTAGCTTGAGGATTAGGTATGGGGATATGACCCTTTAAGTATTCTCCGAAAACATAAAGTTACAAAATTTGAGTATTCCCTTGTCAAATACATACCCATATCCAAGAATCACACCGAGTAACATAGGCATTTACTTGAACAAATCATGAATCAATGTCGTTTTACGGTTCCAACTCTGATACGTTTGCTTTATGCACAATGATTCATTAGGATTCATCTCACGGCACTGCAACACGATTCAAAACCCCCGGGAACAGATATAAGCCCTTAGTTTTTAAGAGTGGAGGAAGATTTGGAGAAAAAGCGATCCGGATCTTCCATGGGAGATCAGATATTATAACGAATCGAATACGTTGTTGATAGATGATTCTCCCCACAAAGCAGTGCTTAATCCTGTAAGTAGACGGTCTATTGTATTTGCTGTTTATGTCCCTAATATTCCCTTTCCTGATTTTTTGTTTTCAAATTTCTGATATTTTTGGTTGATAGATGATTCTCCCCACAATTCATTAGGTAGGATGACTTAGTTCCATTCAAGTTCGGTTTATACATTCCGTTGACTATCGTGTTAGCTGATAGTTTATAAGTTGCTATTTCTTTTCAGGCATCAGAGGCGATCTTCGAGTTTATTTGGAAAGATTAGCTTCAGCTGAGAATGTACAGAAATTTTTAGAGCAAAATCCATATGGTCAGTTAGCTATCACTGAAAGAAGCCATGACTGGAGCTTCTACAGAGATGTTATCGATTGTATTCGTTCTCGAGCATAGCAACTTAGCTTCTGGTTTTGATATGATTGATTGAAGCAAAGTTTAGCATAATCAAATTGTTTTGAATATAATTTAGGATCCTGCAGGATAAGGAATTAATTTGTTTTGGATAGGGGAAGAAGGGTCGTTCATGTTAGGACTCGATTTCGTCGCCTGCTAAATTCCGGGGCTAAAATCGAGTACAGACATTTTGAGAAGATAATATCAATTCTTTGGGGTTCAAGATGTAATTTGGTATCTAGACATTTCTTTTGGGTCCGATTAGGTACCTAAATTTGGTCTCAATGCTCAATTTGGTACTTCAAATTTTTGTTGGTCTAATTAGGCACTTGAACTTAGTTTTTAGGTTCAAATTAGTACATGATCTTAGCTTCATGGTTCAAATAAGTCATTTGCTGCATGGGCCAATTCTGACTAAAAAGTGAAGTTCATGTACCAACTTGAACTGTTAAGTCTAATTCAAATATCAATATTATATATATCACAAGATATTATGCTAAAAATAATACTAATAGATTGTTTTTAGTAGAAATTGAATGAATTTGCAATATTAGAAGAAGAAAAATATATGTTTTGAAAATTAATTTAAAAAATTATATGGAATGTTTTACTCGAAAAAAAAGAACATAATTATTTCATCCTAACCTTTATTTTACTTTCATAATCTTAGATTGTGTTGAACATACCTTGTAAATTAAAAAGCCTGTGAAATAGTACATGTAAATCATGTTTTCTCTCCATTTGAAGTCTTCATTTTGGCCGCAAACACTACATATTATCTCTATCAAAAGCATGAGTTTAGCATTTACATTTAAATAATTAAATTGTCGAAATGGCTCGACAAGTTTTTAGAACATCTCCCGACGGAGCATTGTCGTGTTGGAATGCCATGATCTTAGGCCTAGCTACCGATGAATGCGAATGAGAAGCAATTTGATTGTTTTCGAAGCTAGAGTCTCGAACCGGACTGTGTCAGTTTTATTTGTGTTCTAATGGCTTGTAATCATGCTGGGATGGTGGATAGAGCAAGACAATACTTCTCATCGATGATGGAGAAATGCAAAATCTAACCATCCATTAAGCACTATAGTTGCATGGTTGATGTGCTAGGCAATGCCGGATTCCTCGACGAGGCGGAACAGCTGACAAGTAAGCCTCTTAATGGAGATGTTATTATGCGGGGCTCTTTGCTCTTGCTTGTACGAAGCAGGGGAATGTCGAGATAGCGAAAAGGCCGAAAACATTTTCCGAAGAAAATGAAGAGCCGAGGATACAATTGATGGTCATGTATTTAAAATCACACTTATACAACTAATTCCATATGAGGTTGTGAAGACACTGCAATGAGAAAAGCTCAGTAAATAACACTAAATGAGGATTATTTGGAGTTGGACATAGTTCGTCCCGTGCCCAAGAGTACATCTCGGGACGTATAGTGCCACTGGTGATCAAGTTCTGTGGCATCCCATAATTGGAAATGTCGACCTGATGATGCGGACGGTTGTGATGGTCGTATTGATTCTGTGTGGCGCCTCGAGCACTCCACACACTCCTCCATATGTCTAGACTAGAATTAAAAAAAATGACCCTAGATAGTACTTGGCTTTATAGATTCTGCTCACCAAGGATGTAGGTTTAGACAGTAATCTCCATCCCTGTTTCGCCAATAAAGCCACATTAAACTTTGATAGGTCTCAAAAGCCTAAGCCACCATTGCCTTCTGTTTTGCACAGAAACTCCCAAGTGCACCAGTGCAATCCTCTTTTGTGCTGTGATTTCTGCCACCAGAACTTCGATATAAGACTCTCTAAATCACGGCACAAATATAAGACTCTCTAAATCACGGCACAAATCTTAGGGAGGAAGAAAACGCTCATAGCATAGACGGATATAGCTTGCAAAATAGTCTTGATAAACACTTCTTTGCCTCCTTGTGAGAGAAAGTTGATGCACCAATTTAGCATCCGAGATTGGACCCTTTCGAACAAATTCCTAAAGGCCTCTCTCTTATTTTTGCCAACCAAATATTTTTCTAGGGAAGATGTGTGTCCGACACCCAATATTAACTTGACATCATCTCGGTTCTCATCAATAACATTAGATGAGAAAAAAAAGACCGAATCTGTCATAGTTAATCACCAGACCAGAACATGCACTGTACTCTTGTAAAATCTGTTTAAGCATCATTGCTCCATTGGCTGTGACTTATCCGAAGACAAGGCTATCATCGGCAAAAAGTAAGTGGGTGAGTGTACGAGCATATCTATTAATACGAAAACCCTTTAGATGACCATCAACACTGCTATTCCGCAACAAGGATGAGAGGCCCTCACTACAGATGAGGAATAAGAACGGACTAAGGGGATCACCTTGACGTAGCTCCTTAGATGGCGAGAATTTGTCGCCAACTGTCTCATTAAGAACCACAAAATATGTAACCGTAGAAATATATTAGAAAGCACTGTCAATTCACTCAGCGGCAAACCCTATTTTCTGTAAGACTAAATTAATAAATCTCCACTTCACACGGTCATAAGCTTTAGACATATCAACTTTCAAGGCAAAATGACCCAATCTACCCATTCTCTTTTTTTTTTTGAAAAGAATGTAAAATCTCGTTTATGTTGTCCGTTATTAAACGCCCTGGCACAAAGGCTCTCTAAGATTCGTTGATGCAATCTGGTAGAACAGACTAGAGACGATTAGCAATCATTTTGGACACAAATTTGAAAAAAATATTGCATAAGCTAATGGGCCTGAATTGTCCCATATTTGAAGGGATGACAACTATATGGGGACCCATAGATGAGAAAACTATTGGAGGCAGTAGAAATACATGAGAAAATCCCATCCAGAATATGAGAAGAATCTTGAACTCTACTAAAGTTAAACAAAGATACAAAATACTCCCGGGCAATACTATTCATATCATCAATCGAAGTACAAGGAACTCCTTACGACAAGAAATTTTGTTTTGACGTTTTCTCATGACGGTAAAAAAATGAAGTGTTTTTATTTTCGTTGTGGAGCCAGTTCGCACGAACTCTTTGCTCTTAATATAATCAGCCTCGAAATGCCAGCGTGTTCAAGCAACCGAGTCAGGTGCAATATCCAACAAGAGTGGGCATGTGTAAGT